>JAJJWX010001399.1:0-708523 GCA_023529315.1 Papaver bracteatum | reverse complement strand
ATTCTAATTCCATTTTTGATAATTCTATGTAATCAATTAAGAGAATTAATAAGAAAGTTATCATTCATCATCAAGAACTTCTTGAGTTTTTACTAATTCTATTGAGGGTGTAGTTGTAGGTTATTCTGCAACTACAGGAATGGAACTGTATATGGTTGTGTAGATTAAGTTGAAATGAATGTATGTTGATATACAAAGAGTTGTATGGATTGTGATTAACTGAAAAAGAGAATGGCGTTGGTGAACTGTAGAAGTTGTTGGTGTGGTTGCAGATTATCCCAGCATTGAGATAAGTTGAACTGCTAGTGGTGTTTGTGTTGTTTATAATTTTGAAGCTACATGGGACATCAGTTAATGGTGGAGGTGCAGAGTATTGAGGTGTGTGTGTGTATGAATTGATAGTAGTTGGTATAGAACTAAAGTTGGAGATGGAAGCAGTAATGAAGCCGTGAATTGAATGTTGTATGGAATTGAGATTGCTCCAGAGGGTTGATAGAGATAAAGTAGATGGTTATGGGTTTGAAGATGAAATTCAGGGTGTGAATGAGGTTGTAGTGGTGGTGCTGAATTGAGATCGAGGCAGGTAGTCATGACTGATGCCTTGGTACATTTTTGGTTAGGTTTAGAGTTTAAAGATGGTTGTTGTATTTGTGATGAATGAAATTGTAGGTTATAGATTGGTTTCTGTATATGCTAGATGAACAGATTTAGAATGGATGAGGGTTTGTGGATATTGCAGATTGACAATATTATCTGAGTTGAAGCATTAAACTGAGGTGCAAGTCTGAAGCTAGGGTTATTACAGGATTGAAGGTGGTAGTGAAATTGTATGTCAGAAGTTGGTTTCTAGTTGGAGTAAGCCTGCAGTCTTAGTGTTGTTTGTGTGTTTGAGAGTTTGCAAGCAGGGAAGGTATAACTGAGATGATAGTTGTAGGATGAATAAAAGTTAGATTGTTGAAGAGCTTGCAACTACTGCAATTGCAGGTAGGCATAATTTATATTTGTCATTGAGATTTGAAGTTTATTTGAATGATTGAATGAATGCATTATTAGATTAAAGTTGAACTTGAGTTAGCTTGTAGAGTTAGAGTGCAGTTGTGTAGGAAGAACCCTTGGACCTGACTGAGCTTATTCAGTATGACCCAGTTTTGTTTAGCTGACTCAGTTAATCTGACTGAGTTGAACCGTGTTGACTCACCGAGTTCATGTCTTGACCTGAGTTGACTCAGTGACCGATTTAGACTTTAGACTTTGACTATTTGACCCTTGACATTTCCCCGACCTTGGATGTTGACTATTAGTTGACCATTGACCGTTAGTTGACTTTGGTGGACTTGGGCTTAGGGCAGTTTTCTTAATTAGATGTTTTGGACCTCTTGTGGTCCGAATTAGACTTTGGTTCCTTCTACAAAGTTGTATATATTCTTAAGACTTAGCTAACGGACTATAAAACTAATCTAATTAAATTAATAAACCTTAGATTTGCTAAATATAGTCAAATAAAAGGTGTAGAACCTTAAATGGGCCTAGAATCATTAGATAGACTTGTATGATTCATGAATGAGCCATTTTGGCTAGATTCTTAGAGTTCTTGTGTGATTAACAGTTAGTCTATATTAACATCGACCGATTCAAAAGACGAACCAGTGGATCGTGGATCTCGAGGTAGGCGTGGCTTGTCTTCAAAAAGGTGGGAATACATTTGACTCTTTTGTATTCATTATTATTGTTACTTTTATAAAATTTTATGCTTAACAAACTCATGCATTGTCTGTCCGTGCATTCCAAGATTTGTTTAAAATGCATTGTGATAATTCTGTGAATCTTTCCACGATTTGGAAAGGAATTGTAATGTGTTGTTGTCAATATGAATTGTTATGGGAAATGAGAATTTCCACTTGTGGTATATAGGATACGCTCCTTCACATTTATACCTACTTTAATTCAGCTTTTATTGTTTAGAGTTGGTCACCATGGTCTTGGTGGCATCCATAGCTATATAGGTGTGAATTTCCGGTATTTAGGGATTCACAACCATATTAGTACATTGTTTGACGAAGGAGTTTGTTCATATACATGTATGATTATTTCAGTGACTTAGTCACTGTTTAATGTTTCGGAAAAACATGTATTTTTTTTTCCAACTCTTTCCTATGATTACTTAGAAGTTAAATGTTAATTATTCCCACTTCAGTTTCTGTGACAGATCAGAGTTGCGCAGCGAAAGCTTCAAGGGTTGAGTTCGCTAGTTGATTAATTTCTGTTATGTTTATTATGTTGTATATTTTATTTGAAAACCAAATGACTATTATATATGTATCATTTGAGAGAAGATATTATATATATATTTCTGAGAGGGGTTAGTTTTGGGTTAAGTTTTATAGCAGATTTCTTAATTGAAAGTTTAAGTGTTTAATTTGGAATTTTAGTGCCTCTATTTTTAGTTAATCTCTTGGATTAGTCAGCTGTTAGCTTAGGGGGAGCCACAAAGTTGGTATCAGAGCTTACTATTAGATCTTATATGGGAAACAATAGGAATATCCAGTGCCAGTTAGAGAACTAGAGTAGTTTAGAACTGGGTTGGGTTGTGAGATAAATCTTAATAACTAAAAGCTATCAATAATTAAAATATTTAGTTGATTGTTTGTATGTATGTAATGAAGTAAAAAATTATAGGATACACCAGTACTTTAGCTAATAAGAATTTGAGAATAATTGATCTAAAAATTATGAACATGTAAACAATCTAATACTATTATAATAATAATAATAATAATAATAATAATAATAATGTATGGGAAGGCCAACACCTCCCCACTGAGAATGCTAGAATGATTTGTAGAGAGAGACTTCAGATTGGGAGCTGTTTTGCTGCATGGGAAGGAGTTCTGGATGTTCTACAATGGTGGATATGCACTAAATGTATGACGACTCATACATGGAAGATAGTGTGAAAATCCAAAGATCATCCTGCTGATGTTATCCCGGGCCCGTTCAATGGCATTGGTGTTGATTTTCTCATCCATGGTGTTGCGAAGCCATCCCCGATGACACAGAATGCAGTGGACAGTGTAGAGACAAGAACTGGTAGTGTAGAGACAGGAAATGATAATGCTAATGTTGTTGGAACTGCAGGGCTTACAGTGGAGTTGCTCAACCAGATGTTGCAGAGGCAAATCAACACAACTGTCAGCGTACCGCCACACTGCAGGTTGCACTTCTCGCGCACCATGAAGTCTGCTCTAGACTTTTTTCTTGCAAACCCCATGAACGTTTCAGCCTGGGTATGTCTGCTCCTACTACCGCTCTGCACTTTAAATCTTTATGAGCCTCAAAGATCAAGGGAGGAACGCTCAGGGAACAGACGGAAGCTGCAGACTGCTGTAATTAACAAAGCGCTGCTATCCTGGAAGGAACCTTCTGGTTATTTTGACCTGGTGCAACAGCTGCTTGAGTCTCCTCAACAGCGTGCCCCATGCATGAAAAAGACAAGCAAACACTTAGTGGCATGTAGGAGGAAAATGAGTTACGGCCACTACACCGCAGCAATCTGTATCCTCTCGTCTGATGGCGTTGATCCACCTAATCCGGACACTTTGTTCGAACTCCAGCAGAAGCACCCTTATGCTCAGCCTCCACTAATTCCGACAGACGTTGTTTCGTCAGCACTCTCTGTGTAATCCAAGGATGTGCTCGCAGCTCTTAAGAGCTTTCCCAAAGGAACGCCGTGTGGCAGAGACGGCCTCCGAGCTCAGCACCTACTTGATGCTATGAGTGGTACGGGGGATTCAATTGCTGAGGGGTTGTTGTTATCCATTACCGGTGTGGTGAACTTATGGATTGCAGGGAAATGCCCAGCCATCCTTGGGGAGTTTGTGGCCAGTGCGCCCTTAACCCCTCTACTCAAGACTGGTGGAGGGTTAAGACCTATCGCAGTTGGCACTATATGGCGCAGATTGTGTTCAAAGTTGGCTGCAAACTCTGTTTGCAAGAACTTGAACTCCTATCTTGGCAACCATCAATATGCCGTTGGAATCCCTTGCGGTGGAGAGGGGATTCTTCACTCCGCGAACAGGATACTTGAGATGCATGGTTCAGATAACACAAAATCTATGTTGCTAATAGATTTTTCGAATGCTTTCAACCTTGTTGATCATTCCACTATTATCCGTGAGGTAAGAGCAAACTGCCCTAGCATTTCTAATTGGGTTGAATTTTGCTATATGAAGTCGTCCAGGCTTTATTATCGAGAACATGTTCTCTCCTCTACACAAGGTGTTCAGCAGGGTGTTCCTCTCGGTCCCCTACTCTTTGCTCTAGCTTTGCACCCGCTTGTCGAGAAGATTGCTGCCAACTGCACCTTGGATTTCCATGCTTGGTATTTAGACGATGGCACCATCGCAGAGGATACTATGGAAGTGTCAAAAGCTTTGAAAATTCTACAAGAGGATGGACCAGGATACGGGTTGCATCTTAATATTTCGAAGACGGAATTATTTTGGCCTTCTTATGACTCGAGAAGAAATGATGATAATGCCTTCCCTGCAAATATTGGTAAGCCTATGGATGGTGTCAAACTGCTGGGTGAACCGGTCATCTTGGATGAAAAATTCTGCAACAATGTAGTAATGCATAGAGTTGATAAGACCATCCAGCTCATGGAAACAATTCAGGTGCTGCATGATCCTCAGAGCGAACTTTTGCTTCTTCGCAGTTGCACCGGAGTATCGAGGTTATACTTTGCCTTACGTACCACTTGCCCTGAGGCGCTTCAGAATGCTGCAGTGCGGTTTGATGATTATCTTATGCAGTATCTTCGTCGTCTTGTAGTCGGAGATGGTGTGGTCTTTGGTTTAGTTCAGCAAAGACTAGCCACCCTTTCCTTCAAAGACGGGGGCTTGGGTATCCTCACTATGACAGATACTATGCAGTATTGCTACCTTGCTTCTCAGGCGCAGACTCAACAACTGCAGAAAACTATTTTGGGCTTGCCGGTAACTGCTGACACTTGCAATGGTTTTCGTAATGTAGTTCACAGTTTCACACAAGCTTGTGGGATCCCCTCTCCTGATTTCAACATTAATGATGCTGCCCCCATTACATGAAGACTTTGGTAGCTATCTACTTTGGTGCTATCCGGGAAAAGGTACCCTCTAGCTTCTCTTTATCTGCGCGTGAGACTTCTGTTTGGCAATGCAATAGATCTGAACATGCTATGGATTTCCTAAAAGCGATACCCATACCCTGTCTTGACCAGGCGGTTGGTTCTAGACAGTTTAGCTCCGTCTTACAATACCATTTGGCAATACCCCTCTTTGCGGAAGATAGTAAATGTTCTTGTTGTGGAAAACTTATGGATATCTTTGGTGACCATGCTATTCACTATGCTAGCAAGGTTGGGCTTAAATTCATACATGATTTAGTAAAAGATATTCTGGCAGAAATGTGTTATAGAGCCGCCATCGTGTCTAGGAAGGAGGTTTCTTTGGGCGTCATCAACAATAAGGAATTTCGACCTGCGGATGTTATGGTTTACAATTGGGAAGATGGTAGAGATGTTTGTTTTGACGTCACATGATTCTCTCCTTTTACTAGTGCTAAAACTCGTAGCTTCATCCCAGGTCATGCTATCTCTGCAGCAACCACTCGTAAGAACAAAAAATACCTGGATGTTTGCACTTCATTTGGTTATGGGTTTGGTGTGTTGGCCTTCTCCACCTTTGGTGAGATTGGTACGGATTTTCTTATTTTTCTGAAGAGATTAAGAAATTGCATGGTAAGACATGATGCTAATTTTAAGATAGGCAATTTTCTTTTTCATAGGCTAGGGATCGTTATTCAGAAAGGTGTTGGTGCCAAGCTTGTTGCAAGGATACCCACCATCTCTTGTAATATTGATTTTGATTCATAATAAAGTTTTATTTCTTATTTAATATAAAATAATAATAATAATAATAATAATAATAATAATAATAATAATAACATGGAAGGTAGAGCTGTTTTGCTGCATGGGAAGGAGTTATGGATGTTCTACAATGGTGGATATGCACTAAATGTATGACGACTCATACATGGAAGATAGCGTGAAAATACAAAGATCATCCTGCTGATGTTATCCCGGGCCCGTTCAATGGCATTGGTGTTGATTTTCTCATCCATGGTGTTTCGAAGCCATCCCCGATGACACGGAATGCCGTGGACAGTGTAGAGACAAGAACTGGTAGTGTAGAGATAGGAAATGACAATGCTAATGCTGCTGTTGTTAATGATGTTGGAACTGCATGGCTTACAGTGGAGTTGCTCAACCAGATGTTGCAAAGGCAAATCAACACAACTGTCAGCGTACCGCCACACTGCAGGTTGCACTTCTCACGCACCATGAAGTCTGATCTAGACTTTTTTCTTGCAAACCCCATGAACGTTTCAGCCTGGGTACGTCTTCTCCTACTACCGCTCTGCACTTTAAATCTTTATGAGCCTCAAAGATCAAGGGAGGAACGCTCAGGGAACAGACGGAAGCTGCAGACTGCTGCAATTAATAAAGCGCTGCTATCCTGGAAGGAACCTTCTGGTTGTTTTGACCTGGTGCAACAGCTGCTTGAGTCTCCTCAGCAGCGTGCCCCATGTAGGAAAAATACAAGCAAACATTTAGTGGCATGAAGGAGGAAAATGAGTTACGGCCACTACACCGCAGCAATCCGTATCCTTTCGTCTGATGGCGTTACTCCACCTACTCCGGACACTTTGTTCGAACTCCAGCAGAAGCACCCTCATGCTCAGCCTCCACTAATTCCGACAGACGTTGTTTCGTCAGCACTCTCTGTGGAATCCAAGGATGTGCTCGCAGCTCTTAAGAGCTTTCCCAAAGGAACGTCGTGTGGCAGAGACGGCCTCCGATCTCAGCACCTACTTGATGCTATGAATGGTACGGGGGCTTCAATTTCTGAGGGGTTGTTGTTATCCATTACCGGTGTGGTGAACTTGTAGCTTGCAGGGAAATTCCCAGCCATCCTTTGGGAGTTTGTGGACAGTGCGCCCTTAACCCCTCTACTCAAGCCTGGTGGAGGGTTAAGACCTATCGCAGTTGGCACTATATGGCGCAGATTGTGTTCAAAGTTGGCTGCAAACTCTGTTTGCAAGAACTTGAACTCTTATCTTGGCAACCATCAATATGGCGTTGGAATCCATTGCGGTGGATAGGGGATTCTTCACTCCGCGAACATGCTACTTGAGATGCATGGTTCGGATAACACAAAATCTATGTTGCTAATAGATTTTTCGAATGCTTTCAACCTTGTTGATCGTTCCACTATTATCCGTGAGGTAAGAGCACACTTCCCTAGCATTTCTAATTGGTTTGAATTTTGCTATATGAAATCGTCCAGGCTTTATTATCGAGAACATGTTCTCTCCTCTACACAAGGTGTTCATCAGGGTGTTCCTCTCGGTCCCCTACTCTTTGCTCTAGCTTTGCACCCGCTTGTCAAGAAGATTGCTGCCAACTGCACCTTGGATTTCCATGCTTGGTATTTAGATGATGGCACCATCGCAGAGGATACTATGGAAGTTTCAAAAGCTTTGAAAATTCTACAAGAGGATGGACCAGGCTACGGGTTGCATCTTAATATTTCGAAGACGGAATTATTTTGGCCTTCTTATGACTCGAGAAGAAATGATGATAATGCCTTCCCTGCAAATATTGGTAAGCCTATGGATGGTGTCAAACTGCTGGGTGGACCGGTCAGCTTGGATGAAAAATTCTGCAGCAATGTAGTAATGCATAGAGTTGATAATACCATCCAGCTCATGGAAAAAATTCAGGTGTTGCATGATCCTCAAAGCGAACTTTTGCTTCTTCGCAGTTGCACCGGAGTATAGAGGTTATACTTTTCCTTACGTACCACTTGCCCTGAGGCGCTTCAGAATGCTGCAGTACAGTTTGATGATTATCTTATGCAGTATCTTCGTCGTCTTGTAGTCGGATATGGTTCGGTCTTTGGTTTAGTTCAGCAAAGACTAGCCACCCTTCCCATCAAAGACGGGGGCTTGGGTATCCTCACTATGACAGATACTATGCAGTATTGCTACCTTGCTTCTCAGGCGCAGACTCAACAACTGCAGAAAACTATTTTGGGCTTGCCGGTAACTGCTGACACTTGCAATGGTTTTCGTAATGTAGTTCACAGTTTCACACAATCTTGTGGGATCCCTCTCATGATTTCAACATTAATGATGCTCCCCCCATTACATGAAGTCTTTGGCAGCTATCTACTTTGGTGCTATCCGGGAAAAGGTACCCTCTAGCTTCTCTTTATCTGCGCGTGAGACTTCTGTTTGGAAATGAAATAGATCTGAACACGCTATGGATTTCCTAAAAGCGATACCCATACCCGGTCTTGACCAGGAGGTTGGTTCTAGACAGTTTAGCTCCGTCTTACAATACCGTTTGGCAATACCCCTCTTTGCGGAAGATAGTAAATGTTCTTGTTGTGGAAAACTTATGGATATATTTGGTGACCACGCTATTCACTGTGCTAGCGAGGTTGGGCTTAAATTCAGACATGATTTAGTAAAAGATATTCTGGCAGACATGTGTTATAGAGCCGGCATCGTGGCTAGGAAGGAGGTTTCTTTGGGCGTCATCAACAATAAGGAATTTCGACCTGCGGATGTTATGGTTTACAATTGGGAAGATGGTAGAGATGTTTATTTTGACGTCACATGAGTCTCTCCTTTTACTAGTGCTAAAACTCGTAGCTTCATCCCAGGTCATGCTATCTCTGCAGCAACCACTCGTAAGAAAAAAAAATACCTGGATGTTTGCACTTCATTTGGTTATGGGTTTGGTGTGTTGGCCTTCTCCACCTTTGGTGAGATTGGTACGGATTTTCTTATTTTTCTGAAGAGATTAAGAAATTGCATGATAAGACATGATGCTAATTTTAAGATAGGCAATTCTCTTTTTCATAGGCTAGGGATCGTTATTCAGAAAGGTGTTGGTGCCTAGCTTGTTGCTAGGCTACCCACCATCTCTTGTAATATTGATTTTGATTCATAATAAAGTTTTATTTCTTATTTAATATAAAATAATAATAATAATAATAATAACATGGAAGGTAGAGTTGGCTTTCCCCCCCGTTGACACAATCTCCCCCCCCCCCCCCCCATCCGCTTCGGCTCCCCTTGGCAAGGTTACCCATGAGGCTCGCTGGTAGGCTAACACAGCAACCTGTTCAATCAATGTAGTAGTATGTCGTTGGAGCTTAGCTTATTAGGCTTCCAACTAGTTTCATGTAATAATATTTATACATAATAATAATAAAAAAAAAAAAATTTTGTGAGAACCGGCGGCATGGACGACCGGCTAGCCGTTTGGGCCCATCCTCATTATTCCTTTATTATTTTATCTCATAATAATAATAATTGTGAGATTAGTATAATTGATATAACTTGTAAATCACATAGAAACTTACTGAACATAATGACTTATGTGAAGAGTAAATAAATTATAACCACATAAATGTTGATAATATTTTTGGGATTTAATAATATTTGTAAGAGTAGTTAGAATAATAGCTCAATCATCAATGCTAATAATAAAAATATTATAGTAGTAACTATGGATGATAATAAAAGTAACAATAATAATTTAATAAAGTAATGTTAGCATTTATCAATTAGTACCATATTGAACTTAATTTAACTAAAACCTCATTAAAGGCATATAACGACAAAATAATAATTATGATTAAATAATTATGGAAAATTAATAACGCTTGTGTACAGTTAAGTTTTGTAAATTAAACTTATTACAAATTAGAAATATATGTTTTGCGTCTAAACTAGATAATTAATATATTACTTGCAAGGTGTTAGACTTAAGAAGCCGGATAGCCGTTTGGGCCCATCCTCATTGTTCCTTTATTATTTTATCTCATAATAATAATAATTGTGAGATTAGTATAATTGATATAACTTGTAAATCACATAGAAACTTACTGAACATAATGACTTATGTGAAGAGTAAATAAATTATAACCACATAAATGTTGATAATATTTTTGGGATTTAATAATATTTGAGTAGTTAGAATAATAGCTCAATCATCAATGCTAATAATAAAAATATTATAGTAGTAACTATGGATGATAATAAAAGTAACAATAATAATTTAATAAAGTAATGTTAGCATTTATCAATTAGTACCATATTGAACTTAATTTAACTAAAACCTCATTAAAGGCATATAACGACAAAATAATAATTATGATTAAATAATTATGGAAAATTAATAACGCTTGTGTACAGTTAAGTTTTGTAAATTAAACTTATTACAAATTGGAAATATATGTTTTACGTCTAAACTAGATAATTAATATATTACTTGCTAGGTGTTAGACTTAAGAAGGTGAGGATATAATGTATAAAATAAAAAGAATTAACTTGTTAATAATCATGTGCCGAAATTTTCTTTAGTCGAACAAATGATTTAGTAAATCTTTTAAAATGAAACAAATAGACATGAAGTAATAATAATAATATTCAGATGCTTAGTGTAGTATTAGAATTAAAAGCAGATAAATATTTACATTAATTGGATCCTTCTTCGTAAATAAATTCAATCATCTTTTGAAATGGAAAATTAGTATGACAAACTTAAACTATTAAAACTTAAATTAGTATTATATTGAATATAACTTAACTTAACATTTCATTTATAAGTATATAGCGATAAAATAATTATTAGAGTTAAATAGCAATGGAAAATTATTAGCGCTTATCTACAATCAAGTTTTACAAAGTTAAATAATAAACAAATTAGAATTATGTGTTTTGTGTTTAAACCAGATAGATAAATAAGACTTCTTCTGTAGGATTAAGAACATGAGGTCATATAAGGCAGATAATAAAGACAAAATTTGTTAACAATCTTACACTTAGATTATTTTTAGTCTACTAAATTATTCACTAAATTATACACATGAAGTGATATTATAATACTTGAATACTTAGAACAAAAATTAAACTTAAAGGAGAATAAAATTGCATGTGAAATAGATACTTATTATTAATATCAAAATCTAAAGACTATTAAGACATTAAATTTTTTATGCAGATCAAAGTTTATGTCATATTAAATTACCAACGCCAATATTTAACGAAACATAGTATACAGATTCAATCTGAATAAATAAAATCTGTTATATCAATCTTTTCTTGAAAGTAAAATTATATTTACAAGATTAGGGCTTAATAAAATTAAACTAAGTATCATTACTAAATAATTAATTCGACTGTATTTTAGCTACGCTAGTAATCAAATAAGGAAAATTGGTATAAGAATAATGAAAATGATAATATAATTAAGACAATAATTTTTGATAACATAAAAAAATAATAATACTATCTAATAATAATTATTATAAAATTTAGAGTCATTGTAAATATCATCTGGATAATAATTATTGGATAGTAATAGAAAAACGTAATTTTTAAGGAATTCTTATCAATAATATAAACTAAGAAAATAAAATTATACCAAATCAAATCTAGTATAAATAATAGCATTGCGATTAATTACGATTAATTTTTATCGGTCTAAGAAATAAGAAAAAAAATATGTTATAATGATAATAATAATAATAATGTATTAGTACTAAATAACTATGGAAAAATTGTTAGCGGTTACTTATTTATATCAAGTCACATAGTGAAGTAAACAAATAGATACATTGAAAATAATAATAATAACATTTGGATAATCGTTATAACATTAAGTTATCTTTAAACATTACATGAATTTAAAATTTATACGGTAGTACATCAAGGTTAAAATATCAAATATTATAAATTGATGTGAATCGAATTTGGATTTCATGTATTGATAAAATAAATAAATATTAATAAACAAAAATAATATAAAACAAATTTTAATGGTTAATTATTTAAAATACTGTGTACTATTATACATTTTACAAAGTAAATTTATAAGACCTACACCAGTTACAATAAAAGTTTAAAGACTAATTAATCTTAACAAATTAATACATAGTTGATCGTAATAAGTTTGCACTTAGTTAATCCAGCACTGGGGATTAGTGAGGTTGGTAATTCTGAGGTGTTCGGGTGATACTTGTTACGTAGGTAGGCATTGTCAGGCGTCGCGAACCTAGGCAGGGAAACTGCATTCTTGTATCACTAGGCATTGAAGGGAGACTTGCTTCTATTAGTGAATTAATAGATCCCAAATTTTAATGAGAAACTTTATTATGGATCAAAGTACCTAAAACCAGTAAGTTATTGACTTAGAAATTAGTGTAAAAAAATTTCATGTAAGAAATTTAGGCTTCCCTATTTGATAGAATCTAAATCAGTATAGTTGAACCTAGAGCTACAAATTTTATATTTTAGTTGTAGAAAGCCATATAGGTTGTGATTTGTTTTATGTTGTTTGCGCTTAGACACGAGATGGGAGTATTCTTAAAAGTGGGGAGTTTTGAAGACCAGAATGATGGTTCGATTTTCGAGGACGAAAATGATATAAGGTGGGGAGAATGTAAGGACCCTCAAGCTCGTCAATGCTATTAGACCAGTCAAGAGACGTCTTAACCAATAATAACTCGATTATTTTAACACCAACGTTAATTAATAGAAATTAATCTAACAACGATCTAGATACGAAAATAGTATCGTTAGGTATATCTCTAATAGTTATGCAGAATGGACTACTCGAACGTGTCAATCGAGTATCAGACAAGGAAGATATCATCGAAACTGTGAGAAGGGAAAAATAGTCATTTTGGAATTTTAACCTACATGGGCTCCCCATATCATTTTTTAGAGTACCTTTATCATTTGTAGCTGGCCTAATCACCAGAAACGTGTCAAACAAAAGATGGTTTCTCTTCTTTTCTTCTTCTTCTTCTTCTTCTATTTTCTTCTTCTTCTTCTTATTTCTGCTTCTATTCTTTCTGTTCTTCTCCGTCGATGATTCTAAGAAAGTATTTTGTGAGTTTGAGATCAAAAACTTAGGGGAATCATTAATGGTTTTGATTGATGGAGACGTTGATGTTAATTACGCTCGGGAGAAAAGGGAGATGGTGAAACTGAATCGAATTAGGGTTTTCAGAGTTGATTTCTATTTGGAAGGAATTAATGAGCATGTGTGTTGATATTAGATGAACAATCAAGGGTGTTGATATAATTAGTATTCTGAAGATATTGTTGAGGATGAACTGGATAATTAGGATTTGTAAGAGTAACTCAGGGAAGATGTTGGAGATGAAATTGATGCTCTAGTGGAGTGATTATAAATGGGTTTGTTGATATGAAGACGTAGGTTGATGTTTTGGACTCGAATTAAATAAATCTTGATTTGGGAATGAATTAGGGTTTAATTGAGAATTGGTGGTGTTGATTCGAAGATTGATTCAAGTTCAGAGAATCTTGGAGGTAATCATTTTGTTTAACTAAATTGAAAGAATTATTCATATTTATTGTAGAGTATTTATGAATGTTTATGAAGCTAAGAGTTGGGTTGATATGGAATGGAACTGTATATGGTTATGTGGATTAAGTTGAAATGAATGTATGTTGATATACAGAGAGTTGTATGGATTGTGTTTAACTGAAAAAGAGAATGGCGTTGGTGAACTGTAGAAGTTGTTGGTGTGGTTGCAGATTATCCCAGCGTTGAGATAAGTTGAATTGCTAGTGGTGTTGGTGTTGTCTATAATGTTGAAGCTACAGGGGACATCAGTGAATGGTGGAGGTGCAGAGTATTGAGGTGTGTATGTGTATGAATTGATAGTAGTTGGTATAGAACTGAAGTTGGAGATGGAAGCAGTAATGAAGCTGTGAATTGAATGTTGTATGGAATTGAGCTTGCTCCAGAGGGTTGATAGAGATAAAGTAGATGGTTATGGGTTTGAAGATTAAATTCAGGGTGTGAATGAGGTTGTAGTGGTGGTGCTGAATTGAGATCGAGGCAGGTAGTCATGATTGATGCCTTGGTACAGTTTTGGTTAGGTTTAGAGTTTAAAGATGGTTGTTGTATTTATGATAAATGAAATTGCAGGTTATAGATTGGTTTCTGTATATGCTATATGAACAAATTTAGAATGGATGAGGGTTTGTGGATATTGCAGATTGACAGTATTATCTGAGTTGAAGCATTAAACTGAGGTGCAAGTCTGAAGCTAGGGTTGTTACAGGATTGAAGGTGGTAGTGAAATTGTATGTCAGAAGTTGGTTTCTAGTTGGAGTAAGCATGCAGTCTTAGTGTTGTTTGTGTGTTTGAGAGTTTGCAAGCAGGGAAGGTATAACTGAGATGATAGTTGTAGGATGAAGAAAAGTTAGATTGTTGAAGAGCTTGCAACTACTGCAATTGCAGGTAGGCATAATTTATATTTGTCATTGAGATTTGAAGTTTATTTGAATGATTGAATTAATGCATTATTAGATTAAAGTTGAACTTGAGTTAGCTTGTAAAGTTAGAGTGCAGTTGTGTAGGAAGAACCCTTGGACCTGACTGAGCTTATTCAGTATGACCCAGTTTTGTTTAGCTGACTCAGTTAATCTGACTGAGTCGAACCGTGTTGACTCACCGAGTTCCTGCCTTGACCTGAATTGACTCAGAGACCGATTTAGACTTTAGACTTTGACTATTTGACCCTTGACATTGCTCCGACCTTGGACGTTGACTGTTAGTTGACCATTGACCGTTAGTGACTGTTAGTTGACTTTGGTGGACTTGGGCTTAGGGAAGTTTTCTTAATTAGATGTTTTGGACCTCTTGTGGTCCGAATTAGACTTTGGTTCCTTTTACAAAGTTGAAGATGTTCTTAAGACTTAGCTAACGGACTATAAAACTAATCTAATTAAATTAGTAAACCTTATATTTGCTAAAGATAGATAAATAAAAGGTGTAGAACCTTAAATGGGCCTAGAATCATTAGATAGACTTGTATGATTCTTGAATGAGCCATTTTGGCTAGATTCTTAGAGTTCTTGTGTGATTAACAGTTAGTCTGTATTAACATCGACCAATTCAAAATACGAACCAGTGGATCGTGGATCTCGAGGTAGGCGTGGCTTGTCTTCAAAATGGTGGGAATGCATTTGACTCTTTTGTATTCATTATTGTTGTTGCTTTTATAAAAGTTTATGCTTAACAAACTCATGCATTGTCTGTCCGTGCATTCCATGCTTTGTTTAAAATGCATTGTGATAATCCTGTTAATTCTGTGAATCTTTCCACGATTTGGAAAGGAATTGTAATGTGTTGTTGTCAATATGAATTGTTATGGGAAATGAGAATTTCCACGTGTGGTATATAGGATATGCTCCTTCACATTTATACCTACTTTAATTCAGCTTTTATTGTTTAGAGTTGGTCACCATGGTCTTGGTGGTATCCATAGCTATATAGGTGTGAATTGCCGGTATTTAGGGATTCACAACCATATTAGTACATTGTTTGACGAAGGAGTTTGTTCATATACATGTATGATTATTTCAGTGACTTAGTCACTGTTTAATGTTTCGGAAAAACATGTTTTGTTTTCCAACTCTTGCCTATGATTACTTAGAAGTTAAATGTTAATTATTCCCACTTCAGTTTCTATGACAGATCAGAGTTGCGCAGCGAAAGCTTCAAGGGTTGAGTTCGCTAGTTGATTAATTTCAGTTATGTTTATTATGTTGTATATTTTATTTGAAAACCAAATGACTATTATATATGTATCATTTGAGAGAAGATCTTGTATATATATTTCTGAGAGGGGTTAGTTTTGGGTTAAGTTTTATAGCAGATTTCTTAATTGAAAGTTTAAGTGTTTAATTTGGATTTTTAGTGCCTCTATTTTTAGTTAATCTCTTGGATTAGTCAGCTGTTAGCTTAGGGGACACTGCAGAAATAACCACATTCTGCATAGTAATCATAGTCTGCGAAATCCTGACACATTCTGCGAAATTCTGGCACATTCTGCGAAATTATAATCATATTCTGAGAAATTATAATCATATTCTGAGAAAATCTGAATAATGCTGCGAAATTATGAATAGTGTCGCGAAATAGTGCTGCGAAATTATGAATAGTGCTTCTGAGAGATTCTGAATAATACTCCTGAGAGATTCTGAATAATACTATTGAGAGATTCTAAATAACTCTTATTTGTCATTTTCCCTGTCTCAGCTTCATTTCCATGTATATATTCGCAAACTTATTTGCTTACATATAAGAGATCAAGAAGTATTGCATCTCATTATCTTTCTTGTAATGAACAAAGTTTACCTGCACTTTAAGGAAATAGTTAATGTTTATAATTATATTGTTGGTCTTATTTTGCCTTCCTAGTTAAAGGTCTTATTTTGCCAATTTTTGATTTTGCGACAAAATCGCAGGACGTCCTTACATTCACATGTAAAGACCCATTGATCTTGCCTTATCATTTTGTTAATTTGTTGCGATAATATGACAGGCCTAAGTTTTCTTGCAAAAACAAATCCCCGTGACATTGCCGTCTTGCGATGAAATCGCAGGACGTCTTTACACTTTCATGTAAAAACCCATTGATCTCATCTTATCTTTTTCTCATGGCTTTTTGCCTCTGTATAATTGTTGCACAAATATGACAAGCCTTGATACTCCCGTGAGTAAAAAGCATCATGACATTTGCGTCTTAAGACACTTATCATCTCCATAATGGAGGGTTCCTCCCTTATCTTCCCCCTGGTTTCCCCTTCAAGGAGGCGTACATCGGCCATACAAGACTAGCTCCTCCCATCCGGTCTTAACAACAACCATTTGTTTTCGCAGCCTCTTATCCCTTTTGCCTATATATCTTATGGTTACGAGACTGCACCCTAAGTGGAGTTTTCTTCGGGCCGAGTGCATCATAGTCAAGACTTGCCAAGAATGGCCATGGTAGTTTCGTACGCCTCGGCCAGCCTTGGCTCAACCGTGTACCTCTGTGCCTTGATCATACTTTGCACTCCTTAGGAGAGACCCTCGGTCGTCCAACTTTTAATATATATATATATATATATATATATAGTTGAAAATCCAAGGTACCTCTCCTGGATGGGCTTTCATTGACCCCAAATATCCATGACTCATGTTCCAGCAGCGGTATAACCTTATCCTTGAGCCATGCAAAGAGATACCCCCTTATATGACGTACTTTAGGTCTTACGCCTCTTGCGAAATTTTATCCGCGAACTATGGTGTACGCCATAAAGGTTCGTCCCATTCTAATATGTTATTAATCTCTGCGAAATTTTATTCGTGTTTCTGCGAAATTTTCGCGTTTCTTTATTCTTTCATTCATTCTTTCATTTATGTCATGTCTTTCATGTTAAATATCATATCAACTGCTTCTTGCATATTCTCGCACCATACCAACTTTGCTAACCCTCTCTTGCGAAATAATCATCAACTCTTTTTTTTCAATTTTGCCTCTGTTGTTTCGGTAATCTCTGTTGGAGAAAAATGGACAAAATATGCTATATCTTTCTTAATGCTTCGCTGGTAATACGGTTGAGTAGGTACCAAGCTGTCTAGTTTTCGCCAAATTAATTTGTTGTTGCTGTTCCACTAGCTTTCTTATTTGTAACTTTCCGTAAAATATCGCGAAGAAAATGCTTGCGAAGAATATATATGCGAAGGAAATATACGTGAAAGAAATATCTCTGCCTCTTGTGAAGTAAATCTCGCATACACATCGGCAAAGTTAGCTGCGAAGTTAACATACGTATCATATCATAAGAAAATGCTTGCGAAGTAAATATATGTGAAGGAAATATCTCTGCCTCTTGTGAAGTAAATCTCGCATACACTTCGGCGAAGTTAGCTGCGAAGTTAACATACGTATCATATCATTTTTTGTCACAAATATATACGTATTTGTTCTTCCAACTTTTCTATATCGACCTTTTCTTCTCTTTTACTTTTTCATCTGTGTGTTTGTCCATATATCTCCCCCTGCCATTTACATTTCTTTGGTGCTTAGCATGGTGCGAAATTTGCATAGACATGTTGTAAAATTCGCAAGACTTTCAGAAACTATTCTTATGGTAGAATTTCTCTTGGTATCTCTACGTTTTTTCCTTCTTTCCTTCTTGGTTGTAGTTTATCCTTGTAGGCAATTAGTATATCGATTCCTGATGATACTATATTGTTGATGCTAATAATTTCTGGATTTGGTTTTCAACTTGCTGTAGCTGGGGTCCTGCTCGATGGTTCCTTGTTGCGACTTTTCGCCTAAGGTCTATGTTGTGGGAATTGAACCAGCTTCTTCGAACTTGTATTCATCTCCCTGAACCTTCTGTGCTAGTTCATGTTTTGTGAAAGAGTAGTATTATTCACACTAGTTATTCTAGTTTCTCTCTCCCTTAATATGATTTTTATCTTCGTCCTTTCTTCTTCTTTTACCGTGCAGGTGATACATTATTACTTCTCCTAACTGATTAGGCTTCACCCATGTCTTCTTCTTCGTGATTGAGTTTCTCTTCTCAGCTATAAGGTCATTTAATCGAAGAATTTTTTTTTCCTCATTGGGTTTCCATTATATCTCGCTCCATATTTAACTGGCGAAGTAATACATTGTTGATCTTTGGTTGGTCATTTGAAGAGTTAAACCTGAGATGTTTCGTTTTTGCGAGATTGACTGGTCTTCCTGCGAGATTAACTCATTCCTTGCTGATTGTTGACGAAGTAGGTCTGCGAATATCTGGTGAAGGTCTGATTTATCGAAGTGAATTGATGAGATGGGTGAAATGGGTCTGATGAATCGATTCTAAGTTGTTCTATTCGCCATGGCTAAACTGATTTGCTAAAGTTATTCCCATAGTTCTTCAATTATGATGAACTTCATGTTATTGAATTCACTTCGCTCTGTCATTTGGTGACCGAAGTGGTCTTCAATCTATGAGAAATTTGTAATCCTACTCCGTGCTCTTGAAGACATCTTATAACTTAGGCTTTTACATTGGACATCACAAACGAGAAACAGAGTGTTACTGATCTTAGCAGCTTCAATCGGTCATCCTTCCTGATTACAAAATCTTGTTTCATGAAATTTTCTGGAATTCGCTTTTGATAATCCTCCCCATTGCTTTGGTTCTGACGTAACCATCTCTTTACTTTGCTACTGCCTAAGTTTAAAGGAAACCATGAACTCTGGATCTGTTGTTGGTTTTATCTTGCTGTTGACATCTCATGCATGATATGCTTTTATATCACCCAGTTTCCATCTTTCTTTCATTTTTTCGCTTGCGTGTAGCTTCATCTTTTCGCCTGTAACTACACTTTAATGCCAAGACGCTTGTAATCCACTTCTTCATGTTATCCACTTCTTCATAGTTATCACTTCTTCGCAGCCGCACAATTTGTTCGCAAGAAAAATCTGATTTATTCATTCGCCCTGTGTTGTCCACTTCCTTTATGCCCACCTGCTTTTGATGGATCTTTGTACATCCTTCTATTATTTCATTTGCTTGCAAAAAATAAGACTCAAATTATCATCTCGTGCTATGGTTAATCTTTGAGCTTCGCGTAATCTCCCTGATTTTTCCTCTTCGCCTGTGACCAATTCTTTTGATTATTTCTTTTCGCTTGCGATTTTCTTTATGTTCCTGCAAAGTTTCTTCATTTGTATTCGGATCTCCTCATTCACTGTCTTCAATTTATGTTGAGGAAAATATTCAATTACACACCGCTGCAAATAACAGATTAATAGAAAACGAAATTTGTCCTAAATACTCAAACTAAGCAAGCAATCTGTTAATACTTTCAAAATTCGTTAAATGGGCTTTGTCAGCAGATCTTCCTGGTTGTAAATCCATCATGGGAACTTATTTTGAATCCAAAAAATTGAATAGAAAACCGAATTTTGTACTGTAAGGAAGAATTTATGGAATCCATTGTATGGGTTTGTAAAACAAGGTTCGATTGTATCAAAACCGCTTTGAAAATTCATTTTGAACTATGTTTTGAGAATGCAATCAAGTTTTTATGAAGGACAGATCTGAAGAATAAAACAATATATGAGAAAGTGAGAAGGATAAGAAGGGATTTGTCCTTATGGAGGAGTTGTTGGCGTATCTTTGTACGGGCTTCACTTTGATTACGATTCCTTCACTTCCCTTTCTGCTCTTAATTTTCTTCAACTTAATGTCCTTCTGTTATTGACGATATTAAAATTTTCTGAAACTTCCATTTTTCCCCTTGAAGTTTAGAGATCCAGTGAGATCCAATTCCAATAGCAGCTAATTTTATTTGAGGTTCCCTCCTTCTAGCGCCAAAATGTAGTTGCAGGAAATCCCACAACACACCCCATATAATATCATGATAATAATTTCTAGAACTAATCATAAAAATGATGATAAAAGTGCTAAAATTATAAAATGGACAAAAGATTTTTTACATGGTCCGATCAATGTGATCTACATCTATGGTTCTTCACTATCATTATTGTAGTTACATAAGTGTTACATTTAGAATCTTCATTAATGAGTATTTGGAGTTCTAGATTTAGTTTTTGGGGAAGAAGATGATAAAGAAAATAAATCTCTCCCTCTTACAAAGTATGTCTATGACTTACAAGAATGTGTATCCCTCCTCCTTTTCTCTCTTCGGCTCTTCTCTTTATATAGGTGTTTACATAGTGGATGACAACTCACATACAACTCATATTCCCCCTATTTTAGGATCCCTTACTACATTCTCCCAAGATATTTTCATAATTTCGCAGGTTCTTTCTCTCTTGCTACACTCTCGCAAGATTTCTCTATAATTTCACAAGGTCTCCACATATTTCTCATATTTTATGTTGTCGTTGTCTATTACGTCATTTCTATATTTCTGTACCTAATTTGCGACATTTTCAATGTGTGATAGAAGTTTTCGCAAGAGCGTTGTTGTTGTTGCGAGATTCGGATCCTACAGCGTGTATCCATGATGATCATCCCGTCAAGAAATTTATTGCTGAAGATCAGGCAAAACACGACAGGCAGTATGCTGGATACCCTCCTCTACACCAGTGTATGTACCCCAACCATGGAGTCAACACAAAATATTCAAGGCACAGACCATAAAGCCAAACAAGTTCAAGGAAGGGGATTTGGTTCCCAAATCAACTAAACGGGATCTCCATTCTGCAAAGAGATCTAATTGGGAAGGACCATTTATGATCGCTAAGTCCATCACCGGAGGATACTACAAACTGATAAACACGGATGAACGAACCTTACCAGTAATTCATGAGAATTGGCTTAAGGCGTTTGTCTGAGATTATTGAGCATTTGAGGTACTGGGTGACTAAGCATTCATGACGTCTAGATTTGGCATTTTAGGATTTTCTTTAATTGTATTTCAATTCCTCCAAAATGTTTGCAATACTTGCAATCAGTATTTGAATTCATCAATTTATCAAAAATTCAATTCATATTTCTTAAAAAAAAATCTCTATCAAGTCCAAAAGAAAATCCTTAACCATCTACCAATCCAAAACCATGATATCAAAACCCAAATAAAACCTCACATCTCTCAGAAATTCATAAGTTCAAGAGATTATGGAAAATGAATCAAAGAAAATCAGCGAAGAAATATTTTTGTGCATCTGCATCCTTCAAAGCCTATAAAGATACCTTCTCCTTGTTCATCTCTTCAGTCATCCTGGCAATCTTGTCTTCCTTCTCCATCACAGCATCATTGGGAAAGGGTTTGTCATTTTCACATGAATCCTTAATAGCATTCATCTTCTTACGAAGCCACTTCACATTGAAGCCAAGTCTCTCAGAATTCTTCAAGTTGAACTCCCAATCAAAGAGTACATCTAGAGTTACGGCATTTCTGGCTCTAGTGCATATATCACTTACAACACGCAAGAGTACACTTACCTGCATTGTTAAAGCATAAGCACGCCCAGGATTCCTGTCGACAATTATATGGCCAAATTTCTCCCATATTTTCTTGTACAAACCCACATATCCATTGGGAATGCTGAATCCACCAACTAACTCATGATACGGAAGTGAGGCATCGAATATAGGATCAAAAGCAACTCCTGCACTTGGGTATTCATACACGATTATATGGTTTTTAACTATTGGAGCAGCTTCTACAATCAAGGCAACAATTTCTTCAGTATTTTCTGTTGGTGTCATGGATTCTTCTATTACTGAAACATCAAAAATCTGTGTCCCCATGACTTCATCAATAACACTTTCACGGCCTTGAAGATAAGAGATAGTTGTCTCCTTATCAATAGCCTCAGGGTCGCTCGTTTCATCATTTTGGGTTCCTTCATTCTCAACTTCGGTATTTTGCACCTAATACGAAGATTACATGAGATTAGGATCATCCAAGCATGAAACCAAAATAAATCATGAACTATGGCATACAAGTGGTCTAACATCATCAAAGTCTTTCATTATACATGCTAGATGTCAGCAAATAACGTGAAAGTCACAAAATCACGTTTTATAACAAGCCCGCCTGAGAAGATTTTACATTGCCCTGCACAACACAATGAACTGGGAGCAATTGGTGAAGAATAAAGGGTTGAGTTATATACCATTATCTTAGTATGGGTGTTACCTACAACATGTCAAAATTTCATAGCAATCGGACGAATGAGAAAAACGATGTGGTCGAAACTCGGAACTACACAACATCTGAAAACGTTTTGAAAGTTTCCTGGAAGTTCACTATTTCGCCATTTTCAGGCCCTGAACGTGCTCAAAACTTAAAAATATTCTATTAGAAAGCTTGGAAATTTCCTGGGCTTAAAGATGCATATGCGGATCATGAAAATCTGACATCAGACGAGAATTCTACGACATTTTTCCTAAAATGCTGAGTTCTGAATTTTCTGGTGACGTATTTTCGGAAAACTTGTCATATATTCACATATGTAGGATCAGAATATCGCAAGAAGGATGCATTTTCGAAATATGGTTAACAACACCTTGCGATTGTCGCAGGATGATCTGAAGAATGACGCAATAAATGATGATAGCAGAAACACGAGAAGAGTGTGATGATTCTGCGAGGATTAGAATGTTTGCGAAGATTAACAATGTAACTCTTGCGAGAATATCGCAATTCAGATCCGAAATTAAAGGAAAGATCAGTTGTCATCCACTATGTAAATCCCTATATAAAGAGTTGAGTAGGCGTAAGAGAGAGAGATCAATTTGAGAGTGTTGAGAAAGTTTTGAGGAGAGAGAAAGTTTAAGAGAGCGGTTGTATTCTTGTTTTCTTCTATTACTTGTAACATTTCTGGGAATCAATTAATAAAAGTGTTTTTCTTAATCTTCAAAATATGTGTTGATTATTATGAATTCTTGTGAGGGGTGTAGTGTAGGATTTCCTGCTGCTACATATTGGCGCTAGAAACAGGGACAAACTCTGTTGTTTAAAGATTGTGGAAATTATTGTGAAAGTTGTTTAAATCAAGAAAATGATAGAAGAAAACAACAAATCAGCTGGAGAAAGGATAGTTAAGATCAATAAGGATGAAAGAAGGTTGGAGTGCAACGTAGTCACAAAAACGATGGTTAATGAATTTCATGAGAACATTAGAGGGAGGATACATAAATGAGATTTTGAAGGAAAGAAGATTATGACGGTAGAAAAAATATCTCCATTGAAGAATTGGGAAAAGAAGAAAATTACATTCACAGCAGCAGAGATACCAAAATAAAATTTGAGCCACACATCTCCTTTGATAATCACAGTAACAGTTGCACAGAAAGAAATAGAAGAATCAACGAAATCTATAAAAGAATGGGCGGTGAATAGAACTCTAGTGGATGCAGGGAGTTCAGTGGATATAATGTTTTACCATGCGTACAAAGGAATGGGATACAAAGATGAATAAATGTCTCATTCAACATATCATATTCATGGTTTCGGAAAATCTACAACTAAACCAAAAGGGGAAATAGTAGTAAGAATTTCGCTGGGGGAAATTGAAACACAAATAACGCTCTGTGTGGTGGATATGGAATCGCCATATAACATGTTGTTGGGAAGATCATGGATACACGCAATTAAAGTCGTAGCATCAACGTTACATCAGTGCATAAAATTTCCAATGCCAAGCGGAATTGGTGAAATAAGGGGAGATATTGATAGTGCAAAATCATGTTATCAATTTGAAGTAAAACATCATGAAGAACGTCCAAGAAAGAGAAAGCTTCACAGAAAATTGGCGAAAGAAGCAAAGAAAAAGGAAGAGTTTAAGATTTACATGATTACGGCAAAAGAAGGGAAAGGAATACCCATCGATATCTCAGAAGAAATAATCGAGCTTGCGAAAATGATAAAAGAACCAACACCAATGGAAGAACCTAAGGCTAGCTACACTGCAGTAGAACCAACAAAGGAAGTGAATATTGGAACTAATGAAGAACCCAAAATACTAAGAATTGAGGCCAAAATGGAGGCAGATGAAAAAGAAAGAACTATTAATCTCTTGCGAAAATATCGAGATATTTTTTCATGGAACATGGATGAAATGACGGGAATAGATTCATCTGTGGCGTGTCATAAACTGGAAATTGACAAAGGTGCAAGACCATTTAAACAAAGGATAAGAAAAACCGCAACAACATATCATTCCCAAATATAAGAAGAGTTGCATAAAATGCTTGATGCAGGAATCATAAGACAAGCCAAGTACCCGGAGTGGATAGCAAACATGGTTGTAGTCCCAAAGAAGAACAAGGGGATAAGGATTTGTATAGACTTTACTGATCTAAATAAAGCTTGTCTGAAAGATAGTTTTCCATTACCAGATATCCCACAATTGGTTGAATCAGCAGCAGGGAATGATAGGATATCTTTCTTAGTTGGGTACAAAGGTTATAATCAGATTCCTCTCGCTGAGGAAGATCAAGAACATACTGCCTTTTTCGCACCAAGGGGATTATATTGTTATACAAAAATACCATTTGGTCTGCGAAATGCTGGATCAACATATCAAAGAATGGTGGAGAAAGTGTTCGCAAAGTGGATACATAAAACACTAGAGGTGTATGTAGATGATATGTTAATAAAAAGTAAAGAAGCAAAGAATCATGTACAAGATCTGAAGGAAATATTTGAACAGATGCGACAATGTAATATTAAGATGAATCCTGAAAAATGCGTTTTTGGAGTTGTGTCAGGGAAATTTTTAGGTTACATTGTATCCAAGGAAGGATTACAAGTTGATCCAGAGAAAGTGCAAGCAGTTCGCGACATGCCGACACCAGCGACAGTAAAGGATGTACAGAAATTAAATGGGCTCTTAGCCTAGCTGTGGAGGTTCATCTCGTGATTATCTGATAAACGTAAACATTTCTTCAGCATACTAAAAAAGGGAATGAAATTTAAATGGACGGATGAGTGTGAGAAATCTTTCCAAGGCATAAAAGAACATCTAATGAATATATCTATTTTACAAAAGGAAGAACCATGAGAAGAGTTATTGATTTACCTTGCGACAACTTCCCATGCATTAAGCGCTATATTATTGCGAGTGGATGCAGGAGTGGAAAAACCAATTTATTACATCAACAAAACATTCAATGCCGCGGAAAGAAATTATTCAAAGATTGAAAAGTTGATTCTAGCTTTGGTATATGAAACATTTAAGCTTCGCATATATTTCCAAGCACACAAAATCAAAGTATTAACAAAAGTACCAATTGAATCGGTAATGAAGCACTCAAAAAGGTTAGGAAGAGTTGAGAGGTGGAATTCACAAGTAGGGCATTTTGAAGTAAAATATGAAGTATTATCCTCGCCAAAGTCACAAGTTGTCGCAGACTTTTTAGCAGAATTTCCTCTAGAAGATGATGAAGTTGTGGAGGAGATGATGGATATATAAGAAGAGCATGGAGATCCAAAAGAATTATTAACATAACCAAATAGATGGTAAATATTGGTAGATGGATCCTCTAATGGATAAGGTAATGGAATTGTAATTGTCTTAATCTCGCCAGAGGGAATGAAGATGGCTTTTTCATTTAGATTGGAGTTTGCATACACTATTAATGAAACTGAATATGAAGCTGCAATACATGCCTTAAAATTCACAGTAGAAATGAAATTAGAAAATGCAAGAATTACCAGCGACTCGTAGCTAGTAATTCGCCAAATAAAAGGAGAATACACAACAAATGAACCATATTTGAAGAAATACAAAAATCTTGTTGAAGAATTGTCAGCGAAGATCCCAAAAATAAAATGGAGGCATATATCAAGGAAAGATAATAGGCTCGCAGATGCTTATGCTTTCATTTCGAGTATGATGACAGACCCAACTGCGAGATGCATAAAACTCCAGACACTCATATCTCCCATCAATCAATAAAGAAGAGGAAGAAGAGGTGGATGTAATGATAATAGAAGGTGGAGAAGAAAACCTAATAGACAATATCGCAGACTGGAGAACAGAACTTCAAGCATATTTTGCAAGAGGGGAAACACCAAGAAATAGATTGGAGGCATACAAATTAAAGAGCCGTGCAACAAATTATGAACTGAGAGATGGAATATTATATCGAAAGTCATTTAATGGGCCATCACTTAGGTCTAACACGAGAATAATGAGAAAAGGTGTTAAAAATGTTACACAGTGGAGACGCTGGTAATCACAGTGGAAGAAGATCTTTGGCATATAGAACAAAAATGCAAGGCTATTATTGGCCGTACATGCATGAAGATGCGAAGCAACTATCAATACGTTGTGAAGATTATCAGCGACATGGAAAGCGAATTCATGCACCAGGAGCACCATTATCATCCTCAACTAGTGTATGGACTTTTGGAAAATTGGGAATGGATATTATGGGACCATTTGTACCCGGTTCTGGACAAAGAAGATATTTGATTGTCTCTACAGATTATTTCACAAAATGGGGAGAAGGAAAGGCCGTACAGCATATTCGTGACAAAGATATTTTTATATTCATATTTGAAAATATAATTTGTATATTTGGAATTCCTGCACAGCTAGTATCTGATAATGGAAAGCAATTCCGGCACAGCTTGTCGCTCGCTTGCCTAGTATGTAATTTTTATCTTTTAAAGAAATAAACAAATTAATGACAGAATTACCTATTTGAAGGACAGAACATAGAAATGTTACTCAATGCGTTTAAGATCAAATGTGGAAAATCAACACCTATATATCCGCAGACCAATGGGAAGGTAGAAGCAACAAATAAGACAATCGCAGATATATTAAAGAAGAAATTGGAGGGACATCACAGGGCATGGTGTGAACAGGTACATAATGCCATATGGGCTTACAATACAACTAGGAGGGAAGCTACTGGAATGTCACCTTTCTGTTTGACATATGGAGTTGAAGCTGTGTTACCAACAGAAGTTGATATCCCAACAACAAAAATAGAAGCTTGGGAGAAAAACCTCAGTGCAGGAATGATATTGACCAAACTTGATGAATTATAAGAAAAGAGAGAAAAGGTGTTGCAACATATGGAAAATTATCAGCTAAAATTATCCCGAGAGTATAATAAGCGTGTCGAAAGGCGTCAGTTTCAACCAAGTGATTTAGTGCTGCGAGAAACACCAGTATACCAGCAAGAGAATGGTGGAAAGTTAGCGAGAAAATAGGATGGGCCTTACATCATTAAAGAGATAATTAGAAACGGGGCGTATAAATTGATGGATCCTGAAGGAAGAGATGTGGGTCAGAGACTTGGCAGACCATGGAACAGATTATATCTAAAAAGATATTACACATAAGAGGCTTTGCGAAGAGATGAATTATGAAATAATGTATGATTAAAATGATATGAATGAATACAAAGTTTTTATGAAAAAGAAGATGCGAGATTGAAAAATATCAAAATAAAGAATGAAAATATGCGAAAATTTCACAAGAAATGATCTTTAAGATCTAGAATGGGACGAATCTTTATGGTATACACCCTAGTTCGCGAATAAAATTTCGCAAGAGGTAAATGTAAGACCTAAAGTACGTTATAGAAGGGGGTATCTGTAACATGACTCAGAGATAAGGTTACACCGCTGCTGGAACCTGAGCCATGAAGATTTGGGGTCAATGAAAGCCTATCCAGGAGAGACACCTTGGATTCTCAACTTGAGCATATGACTTGAGTTGGGCGACTAAGGTAATAAGAGCTCTACTAATGGGTACAGAGTATGACCAAGGCACCGAGGTACACTGTTGAGCCAAGAGAGCCCGGGGCGTATGAAACTTCCCTGGCCATTCTTGGTAAGTCTTGGCTATGATGCACTCGGCCCGAAGAAAATCCAACTTAGGGTGCAGTCTCGTAACCATAATCCATATAGGCAAAAGGGATAAGAGGCTGCGAACACAACTGGTTGTTGTTAATACTGGATGGGAGGAGCTAGTCTTGTATGGCCGATGTACGTCTCCTTGAAAGGGAAACCAGGGGGAAGATAAGGGCAGCACCCTCCATTAGGGAGCTGATAAGTGTCTTAAGACGCAAATTTCATGAGACTTTTCACTCACGGGAGTATTAAGACTTGTTATATTTGTTCACCATTCCTGAAGAGGAAAATAATACAAAAGATAAGATAAGACGAGATCAATGGGTCATTGCATGCTAGTGTAAAGATGTCCTGCGATTTCATCGCAAGACGGCAATGTCATGGGGCTTTAATTTCGCAAGAAAATTTAGGCTTGTCATATTGTCGCAGAAAAATTACAAAAGAATAAAAAGTTAAGACAAAATTAATGGGTTTCTACATGAAAGTGTAGAGGCGTCCTGCGATTTGACCTTTAACTAGGAAGGCAAAATAAGACCACAAAAGATTCATAAAAACTAACTATACTTTATGCAGATCATTCATTGCTAGAAATATAATGAGAGGCAAGTATGGGAATTAATAAACAAAATTACATTATCTTTCTCGCAACTTTATCGCAAGTTCTTTCTCGCAAAAGAAAAATTGATCCCAAAACAGATTCGAAGTACATTGTTCGCAAGAGAAGAAGGAGTAATTCAAGAAAATAAAATCAAAACTCAGACTTCAATATCCTCTTCGCCAGCTTTATAATTAGTGTCCTCGCCTACCTTATCATCCTCGCCAGCTTTATCATCTTTGCCAGTAGTTTCCCTATTCTGGTTAACTCTAGCTTCTCCCTCATTTGGATGGTTACCAGCAGTTGTTTCATCGCCAGCAGCTATTTCTTTAAGAAGGCCTTCTTCTTCATTTTTTTCTTCTTCTTCTTCTCTTTATTCTTCTTCTTCTTCTTCGCTACTTACATAGCCAAAATCACTGTTAGTAGGATGAGGAAATTCGTCATCATATACTTCCATAGGTTTAACTGTTGTTGGAGGAAGAGAATTGGACAATATAATATTATTCACAAGAGTTTGATCTCTAAGATAGACTTGGCGAAGAAAAGCTCTATCACGGTTTCTAATCTCCATGTCCTTCAAATAGGCAAGGTAGTCATATTATCTTTCTGCTCGATCGCGAGAATGAGCAAGATGAGCAGTGAGCAGCACATTCTCTTTGCGAACCTTAGAAAGATTAGAATCCAAAGTAGAGACGGAAAATTGAAGTTTTCTTTCAGATTATGCGAAATCAAAGAATACAAAAAATTTAGTGAAGATGAATAATTCGCAGAATAATATCGCAAGCAAAATTAATCAAGGAAAAATAGTTGAGGCAGTCCAAATGACTACCTTCCTTTTGCGAAATCAGATTTTGAATTAAGGCCAAGCAATTATTCTCCCACTGGTTCATTGCATCATCAAATTTATCTCCGACTAAACCCTTCAGGCGATACCTTAGGTTCTTTTCCTTAGAGAGGAGGAAAGTGTTTTCTTTCGCAAGAGAGTAATAGGATTCTTCAAATTTGGAATAATCTTCTTGGCGCTGGCTTACCTTTACACTTAAAGCAATCCTACCTTGCATAAGCGTATTTTTCTCAGCGATAGATGATTCAGTTACTTCATTAAGTTCATTTTTTAGCGAATGTAGAGATTGTTCTTGGTTATCACACACTTTCGAAGAACAATTAATTGTTGCGAGGAGATCGATGTCTTACTTAAAAAATGTTGTTTCTCTTGAGATAAGGTTTTGTTTTCATCTAATAAAGTGTCCATTGCCAAATTAGCTTTGGTTAGAGAATAAGAGAGGCGAGATATCTCACTACTTAATAAAGTTTTGTTCTTGCACTAATTGAGCATTTTCTTTGGTAAGATTATCTATTTGATCAATGGAATATGTATGAAGGTTATCTAATTGATTATATTGATCTATCCAAGCATCTCTATCAGCGCGGGCTTCTTCAGTGATAGATTCAAATTTAAATCTCTCCAAGAATCGTTTCTGATTTAAGGCTTAATGTGCGAACAAAAGATTTCAAAAGAATTGAAGAGAGAACAGACGAAATTGTTTATAAGATAAATAAATCAACAAAGAAGAAAAAGAAGATTTCACCTTTTAATTCATTATTCTTTTTTTGAAGAAGTTCGCAATCCAACGAAATGTTCTGCATTTTTTGGTTTTCGAGACGGAGGCATCACATTCTGAAGTTTTGGCTTGGAGAGCTCCTTTTAAGGCTTCAATTTCTTTCTCTGAAGATGCTTGCAAAACCATCTTACCAGAACCAAAATATCTACCCAAAATCTCGCAAGTCCCAAATTTGATAAGGTCAACAGGAGATCTTTTAACATCATCTAAGATATAAGCTTAGGCTTTAAAGGCAATATCCATCCCATTCACAGCTTCTTGGGAGAAAGGAAGAGACTCAGGTGAAATAGTAGATATAATAGAGAGTTGATTATTATTCTTTGCTAAAGAGGTATCATTGGAAGAAGAAGTTTGAGTCAGATTAAAAGTTGGACTAGAAGTAGAATCAATCTGAGAAGAATTGGTTACAAAAGAAGAAGGAATTTCATTCGCATCAGAAGTTAAAACGGTAGAATATGTTGCGATCATCTCGCGGACAGGTGGAAGAGATTCTTCTTGCGAAGGAAGAAGAATTAAGGATTTCAGTTCAGGAAAAGAAATAGCGGTATCAATAACTTTTGGCTGACGAGATTTTTTAGAAGGCTTATTGGCATCTCTACCATCATGTGAATCACAACCCAGATAAGAAACAGAGGCAACAATATTGTTATTAAAAAGAGTGATGTTTCTTATTACCTTGTCATTCACAGTCTTTCTCTTTCTCGCAACTGTATTGGATTGTGAATTCTGATTATTAGGGTTTTGGACTGTAATTTTGATACCAGAAGTGCTTTTACTGAAACAAAAGACAGTATGGGAATTACATAAAGAACAAATAAGATGATTTCAGTAATATAAAATTAGTTTCAGCAAAGTCAAAATCGAAAGAAGTAGAAGGGAAAACTAACCTTGGAGAATCCATGAAGGCAAGAAAGAATAGTAGCAGGAAAGGTGAATTCGATAAAAAAATAATAATAATAAAGTCACATATGATGAAGATTTACAGAGCATAGAATATGAAGATGAAGAAGATGAAGAGAAAGTGAAAGAAGAAGATTATTTTCCACTAAACCTCTCTTAAGTAGGGAAAAGAAGGTGACCGGTTAAAATCAGAACGTGTCGGTGATAGAAGGAATATTCAGCACGTGTAGATAATCAAGCGTGATTCATGGAATCCTGTCGGGAGATGAATAAAGATAAATTATTGCGGAATTTGGAAAAGTAATTTTCTCATGATATTCTCTACTTAACAGAAAATACATGAGAAGAGGCAAGATGTAGGATCAGAATAACGCAAGAAGGACGCATTTGCGAAATATGGTTAACATCACCTTGCGATTGTCGCAGGATGATCTGAAAAATGACGCAATAGATGATGATAGAAGAAAAACGATAAGAGTGTGATGATTCTGCAAGGATTAGAATGTTTGCGAAGATTAACAATGTAACTCTTGCGAGAATATCGTAATTCAGATCAGAAATTAAAGGAAATATTAGCGGTCATCCACTATGTAAATCCCTATATAAAGAGTTGAATAGGCGTAAGGGAGAGAGAGATCAATTTGAGAGTGTTGAGAAAGTTTTGAGGAGAGAGAAAGTTTAAGAGAGCGGTTGTATTCTTGTTTTCTTCCATTACTTGTAACATTTCTGGGAATCAATTAATAAAAGTGTTGTTCTTAATCTTCAAAAGATGTGTTGATTATTATGAATTCTTGTGAAGGGTGTAGTATAGGATTTCCTGCTACTACAACATACTTTCTCGTTCATTCACTCATAGACCAGCAAGTTTATACTTCTATGGATGAAATACAAGAGAAATATTTACATGGGTGGTCTCCGAAGCATTCAAGGAACCAGAATGGCTTGCATCAACATCGACAACTCAGTCACCTTCATTCGGTTTTGAACTCTGGGAGTTTTCTTCATTGCCATCCTTCGAACGAGTGTCACCGGTATTTTCCACGACCATGGAATCATCCTCCTGGACATATCCCCAGAATTTAACATTTCATTCATGAGGCGTCATAATTAATATGGGAAGAAATACTTACAGTTTCTTCTTCATCACTCAAGTCAGAAATTATTCGCCCAGAAGCGGAAAACTGAAGACCGTCAATACATGATGGAGTAAAATTCTGCAACGGAATAACAAAGGTGGTTTAAAGATCCTAATTACGTGGATGAGAAGAAGTCATGATGAAAGAGGTATCGACAACTCACCAGACGAGTTACTGGGGACTTTATAGTGTTGGGTAACAGCCTATAACCTTTATGCCTGCCTTCTCCGCCATGAAAAACCGCCTCAGTCTCTGAGAAATCTACACGAATTCGATGTCTTACGCTACGACCGTCCTGTGGTAAATTTCGACAAAATCAAAATACAACTATTATAATTTTATGAAGATTATATAAAAATGTACCTGAGAGCATCCTGGAGATGATTTTCGTTTATCACCGGAGAGATACTTCAATCTTGGTCGACCAGCAATCATCTCATCAGAGGGACGACTCCTTACTGGAGGCTGACTGACTGTCACGAATTCATGTAATCGCTCAAATTGATCGTCCCAGAAGTATGCATATCCTGGAGTCACATATGCAAATCTATTGAAGTAAGGGAACCAGTATTTACTTCCTTCCATATGGGTATGATCTAAGCGAGTCATGATATTCTCAACCGATGGATTCCTCCTCCGAATAGTTGGAACACACTGATCCATACCCATTTTTCAAGCTGTTCTATCAATATTATACTCTTCCACTGAAAGTTCTCCATACGAAACCGATAGCAAATGACCATGGGTGCAGCTCAACATGAAAGATCTCTCACTATCGTTCAGATCCGCACCAGATGACAAACTCGTGCTCTCTCCAGTATTAAAGGTCATCGGTTGAGAAACGTAAGGAGGCACTGACACCCAGGAACGGAAATTGAACTCAGATTCGTCATCCAACACGTCAATAAGGCACTCCTTAGACCGAGGCTGCTTTATGGACCAACGCATGATTTTGGCATTATCTTTCTCAGGGAAAATATGACGAGCGTCAGTATTCGGTCCTTGTAAAATATTACGTGGAATGGGTGCATAATTCTTGAAGTGTTCCCACATCAGAGCTTGAAGAAACATCGTGTTAGCATAACATTCAATCCTCAAGAAGCTATTCGACACGCTGGAGTCTATAACCAAAGAGTCTAATTTGTAATACAAGGATCCCAAGAACAAACTACCTATCGGGAGTTTCTCACCTTGAACCATCTTAATAGCAAGGGGGATTACGAAAGGCTTCAAAAAGTTTCCACTGTCTTCAAAAACATATCTGGACAACCATAAACATAAGAAAGCAGCAATGGGTAACATACCGTCGATAGGTTTATCAGAAACCTCGTCTTTGGGCCACCAGTGTGTCAACCAGAGAGAATAGCATCCTTTACTGCCAGCCTTATTTGCTACCTCTATTGCAGCTGCCAATACATGAGAAACGGCGGTCTCCTCATCTGAAATATCCCCAAAGAGATTTCCCGTGATTAGGAGATGCATTAGAGATGCCACGCCTTCCAAAGTAATGGTAAACTCTCCCCATCTACATATAAATGTATGGGTAGGAATGCACCAGCGAGCAATCAAAGCCACAATACTTCTTGCGTCATCAAAAATGAATAACTCTCCAGAAGCCAGAATAGCCCTTGTCACCTGCGCCTGATCGAGCATGGCCCTCACATGAGGAAAACCCAACATATGCCTCGCCCATCCAACAAACTTCTCCAAAGGTCGTCGAGAAAGCTTAAATTCTATGATCGATGCAAGGAAGACTCCTCGTTCAAGACAAAATCGGATAACTGTCTTAGGAGTCACAAATTTCTTCTGAGTGACAGTCCTGGGATTTATCAGAAGACGATACGTTGGAGATTTCAAATGCTTTTCAACTCCTGGAGTATCTTTCTCGAAAAATGCATCATCTATGTTCGGGACATTCTTAATCCCAAGAGCTTCGTCCTCATCTTCACCAACAAAAGTTTTATCCGTGCATGTCTCATCTCTAGAGATGTCTTCATCAACACACATTTCATCTCTTGAAGTGTCGTTAACTTGGGAGTTGGTCATATTACGAAGTAGCAGAAAAATTCACATTACATTCTACTTCATTACACCATCTAGAATCAAGGAAACACTAGCGTCTAATGGTAACTCTTAACTCTTACATTTTATACTTCCACTAACAATAGTGATAGTAATGTTAGAGTTAACACCTCAAAATCGTTCGTTTCTTCGAAACCTACAAAAGTCGAACAAAACTCAGATTTTTTTCATAAAATCATGAATATTTCTACTGTGTGAATATTCACCATGGAATCATGAAAACTAGAACATTATTTCATCATAAATAATTGCTCATTTCTAAATAGTATTACACAAAACTCAAGTTTTTATTTTAGAGAAAATAATATATATTTGTATATATATTATAGAAAATGTTTTATTTACTCACGCAAATAAATAAAAATTTCAACGTGAGCAAGGATCACAAAAATAAATTTGTGGACACTCCACGGTTTCAAAAGAAAAACATGAACGGTTTTATAAAAAATATTTTCCTTCGTATCGTCATACGTCTTTGAAACGAAGGTTTATTTCAATTTTGTGAAAACATACACATTATAAGATAAAGTTTTGGTTTACATGAAAGATCATAAACAAAATTTTATCACTTGACACAAGCTCATATATATATAAAGAAGAAAAACTCTTTCTTTGTATCATCGTCATTCCTTAAAACGAAGATTTTACTTAGGTTTTGTGAAAATTCACTTTTTTCATGATAAAACTTTGGCTCACATGAAAGCTCATAAACATAGTTTTATCACGAGACTTAAATATTCATATATGAAGAAAAAATCTCTCCTAAATCAGGGATTTTTATTAGTTTTCAAAAACTAACGATAAAACGAACATACGTTTTCAAAAACGAGGGTTTTCGACGAAACCCACACTCATATATGCACATGTATATAACTTCAACATGATCACATCATGAAACTCACATGAACTCAGCAAACATCAAAAAAAAAAAAAAAGAGTTTGGACGCATACCTGTCGGCGCCGGCAGAAAACAGTCGGACGGTGGCGGCGGCGCTGGTGGTACGGCGACTTTTTCCTCTCCTCATGATGTTGGCGTGAAGGTGATGGAGAGGTGATGAAATTCTGGTAATGTGGGAAAATTAAAAAAAAGAAAAGAATAATTCCTTTTATATCAAATTTTATTTCCAAAACCTAATTTTCTAAGGATTTCCTTATTGGGCTCGGCCCGCGAATCCTAAACGACCAAGGACCCGTCGTCCAAATCAGCGGTTCAACACCAATTTATACTCATCAAATGATGCTCTAGCATTTCACTGGAATCTTCATTCAAGTCATGGTATGCTCGTACAATCGAAATCCGGTAACATCTTAACTTACGACTAAGTTCAATTACTTACATTGTTTATGATCGAAAAATCACCATTCAATGCTGAGTGAGGAACACGGATTTCCTCACTAAGCAGGGGACTTAATATAGATGGTGGATTTTCGACGAAGGCTAAAATTGTAAACCTGTAACTATATGAACTTCTGCTCCAGCAATCAGATACGAGTATCAAGACATGGGTCTCTCATCGAATCCTCTGACTGAGAATACTTTTTCTCAGAGTACATGCAGATATGTAGTCTCTCGGCTGGAAAATGACATATCTATATTGAGACACGAGTCTCTCATCGAATCCTCTGACTGAGAATAATTTCTCTCAGAGTACATGTAGATATGTGGTCTCATGGCTAGACAATATCATATCTCATGAATACTGAACACTTCAGTAATTATTTCTATATAGTATCACGAGATGGACGGCTCCTAGACAGCTTGCTCTGCTAGTATAGAGCGTTAACGTCTTTAGGATACAAACAACGAGTTTACCCTGACTATATAAAGGATATGAAGCTCCAGCATGCTTATATCAGAATAATTAATGCTCCTAGACAGTTTGCTCTAGTATAGAGCCATAAGTTAATTATTCCCAAATTCTTGGATTCATCCACAGAATTTCCGAAAATATTCAAATATTTTCGCAGATATTTCAATACTACAAACCATGGTTCTTCCCAGAAAAAATCCAAGGATTAGTAATAAATATTCAACACACGGGCGTCTGAGCTACCTCTGAGTAAGCCCCGATTTAAATGGTGAAAGTGTACTCAACGACTATGCACTAACAATCATCGCACGAACGAGTATTTCAAAATACGACGAGAAGATGAACCTATGCAAAATAGGAAAGAAAATAATAAATAATTAAAAATTGACCTTGGCGCTGGGAACATGGGACCACTGACCAGCCGACTGTGCCATGGTCAATCCCATGCCAGTTTCATTTTTTTTTTATTTTCCTTGAGTTCATGAATTTTTTTTCATTTGAACAAATATCCTTCGTTTTGAGGAAACTCCTCAGCTTCATGGTGTTTCTATCACACCAAAGAAATAATATAAAATTAGGGAAGAATATTGTGGGGCGTGACCATTGGCCAACAGGCCATGCCTTGGTCCCAGTCCCAGCCGGCCCCACACCTCATGATTCCTCATTATTTTATTATCATTTCCCTAATTTCATGAAAACTCCTTAATCTCATGCTATTTCCTTGGTCCCATGAAAAATAATATAAAATTAGGAAAACCCGTGTGCACGGGCCATAACCGGTCGGTCAAACCCTAAATGGCTTCACACGTCCCTTTTATTATTATTATATTTTTCATATTTTCATAATCCCATGAAATTCCTTGATTTCATGACATTTCCTACAAATTATGAAATTTCCTTTAAATTGTGAAATAATACATAAAATTAGGGAAAACGCACGGGACCGGGCCCTAGACGGCCAACCATGCTCCAATCCGGTCCCACATGCCCATAAGTCCCTTATTTTATTATTATTATTTTTTATGTTTCCTTCATCTCATGGAAACTCCTTGATTTGAACAAAAACTCTTTAATTTTAGCAAAACTCCTTGATTTTATCATATTTCCCTAAAATCATGAAAATATTATAAAATTTTGGAAAACCGTGTGGATTGGCTCCCTTGGCTGGCCGGACATGCCTTGGCCATGGCCAGTACCATACTTCATGATTCCTTCACTTTTTCATTATTTTCCTTCATCTCATGAAGTTTTAACGGTTTCATCAAAAAATCCTGGTTTCTTCATATTTTCTAAAATGATGGCTCAAACGCACATCCGAAAATATCAAAATTCTCAGAACTGAGATGCGAATGATTTGGGGACATGATCATGTTACCTTGACCGACCAAGGTTGGCTATTTGGCTCTCAATGAGCCGGTCTTACATATGTTCACAATTTGACCTAATTTGCGCAATTGCACGTATTAGGTCCAAACGACTTGGAACTTCATGGAACGGTCAACACTTCATCCCGTGACCACCCAAGGCCGGTTTCATGACCCCTTTTTCGGTCCTCCATTTCTTCAAAATTAATTAGGTCTTATAACCTAATGTTGAACCCAGCAGTAGTTCGAATAAATGATTAAACCAGCATTTAATCATTCTTTCAATCAACAAGTCACCAACTCTTTAAGAGGTCTTGGTGTTTGCTCACGTAAGCATATGGGTGTTACATGATTGACCCATGGTCTCATGAAACTAATCTTTCCTTCGTTCTATGGTTCAATTCCTAACAAACCATGAAGTGGTCATCAATTGATCAAATTAGGGTTTCTGAGTCCAAGGATCATAATTCCAGATTCAAACACTAATAAATTTTTGACGATCTCATGATCAATACTCTTATTAATTATACTTGGTTCAACTACCAGTATTTTAATTAATTTTTTATTTTGGTCACGCTGCCAATAATTCATTAGATGAGAAATACTTGCTCAGATAAGCAATACTTGCTCAAATCAGAGAATATTGGTTCAACTATCAATATTTAGCAAATCATCGAATGAGAAATACTTGCTCTCCTCAACTATGAACGTGAGGATCATTCACACGTTTAATTCATGAGTTTCAGAACATTTTTACAAAATCATGTTTAACTCAGTAATTACATGGACTCATCGTCCCATGATATCACGAAGTCAGCAACTGACTAAACTAACCACGAGACGTCAATCGTGTCACTTGGGGGATATCAATTAGGGTTTTGCTCTGGAATTCTAAGGCACATGTGCTCAAACACATGATGGAATGTGAGAAAGTCGTGCAATCAGTTGAAGGATTTAACAAAGTAGTGGGTGGAAAATCAACCAAGTCTCCGCACGATGAGAAACTGGTTTTAAACACGATTTCCGCTTCCCCACTCTTTGATTCCATAAACTGTCACACTTCATGGGATCATGGTGTCTACGATTCCAGCAATATAAATAAGTCTCAGAATCATGATTGAAAGAACAACGTCAACAACGACGAGAATCTCACATCTCATTGACATCACGTGATCATCAACTCATCAATTGAGCAATTACTCTCAAGTGAGCAATTTCAATCATTCAGAACTTATCATATTCAGAATTCAAAACACACATACAATCTTTGATTACCATTGATTCCACATATTTCTCAGCTTCCCTCCTACAGATCGACCCATCCTCTCTTGTGACCGAATTTACTCTGGAACGGCCATTGTCTTGGTTTAGGCCGGAGTAATACAGATTAATCTCTCGAATTCAAAGCACTCCATTTTTGTAGTGCATCTGTGTGAGGTTGAATGTTTCGCTCGGTTCAAGGAGTCTCCTCCACACGTTCGTCTCCTCAATTCCATAAAAACTAGCAAATTGTTTTGCCTCATCTACACCTGGTTGCATCCCGAAGACGTTGTCGCTCTATACTAGCAGGCATGCTATCTAGGAGCCACCCAATCTTTCGATTATATACAGTATGAGATGTGACGTAGTCTCAACTGGGAGACTACACATTTACATCTTCTCTGAGAGACTTTCTACATTAGAGGTTTATAGAATGAGATTTCATGCTTAGAGACATGAGTCTCAATACTCATCCGATTGCCGGATCCTGAGTAATTACTGAAATTGCTTAGTATTCATGAGATGTGTCGTGGTCTCAGCTGAGATACTACACATCTACACGCACTCTGAGAGACATCCTTCTTAGTCAGAGATTTATGTCATGAGTTTTCATGCTTCAAATTAGAGACATGGGCCTCAATACTCATCCGATTTCCAAATATGGAGTATAGTTTTACAATTTTACCCTTTGTTGAAAATCCACCATCCACACTATCTCAAGCATGTTTGTCAATGTTAGTGATCAAAACTATAAGTCTTGATTTGTAGTCTACTATAGCTAAGGTCTCGGACTAGGATATAAAGTGTAGTTGAGCTCAAGTACTCCATGGTAATCATCATACAAGATGAAGTACTACTCAAGGAACTCATGGATCTTCATCGACTAAAAGGTATGTGGAGATTTGAACTTATCTATCACTCAAAAGTCTATTTATCTTCTATCTCGATACAAAAGTGATTTTGCTATATAGACTTAGATTATACGCATTTGGTATTTCGAGCCGAGTATACCTTGCATACCTATTTCTCTAAATATGTGTTGGTAAAGCTTTCGATTTAGCCAAGTCATCTTTATCGAGTGACGAAAGTCATGTTAAGTTTCAATCACTTTGAAAATTGCTCTGAAGAAAAATGGTTTGTGAATAACAACTATATAATGTCCTCTGAGAATGTTTCAATGATTGAAATAAGAGTTTAGACTATATAACCATTGGGGGGTATAAGCATAATTATGGAAACACATATATGTATAAGTCCTTATTGCTTGAACCAAAGTTTGCGAACTTTGTTGATCAAGTGAAACCAGAGAAGTGCTGAGCTAAGTCTGTGAACTCAGTCCGCGAACCCAGTCTGTAAACTAGAGAAGTGCTCAAACCCAAGAATTTCTGCTGGAGCTTGTGAACTTCATCCGGGAACTTAAGTCCGCGAACCCAGTCCGCGAACTTGAGTAGGTTATGTCTAAAAACGATGTTTGTGAACTTATCTTTATAAACTAAGGAATGCAACTGCAAACCGTGGCTATATAGTTCATGAACTGATTCGAGTGAATCAAATCATTTTTGATTAAATTATGTCTTGTGTATGACATGAGATTTCCTTGTAATTGAAAAACTCTCTAACTAGTTCATTTGAGTCATTTGAACTAGTTATGGTGAAGAAGAATATGGTTGATATGAAAGTTATCATATGGCTAACCATTTGGTTAACTATTGTTGAACCAACTAATCTACAAGTTTGGGTACGGTTACACAAGCCTACAAACGTGCATTTTATGTGTGTATAACAAGCTATGTTTTTGATCTAACGGTTGATAAATATTAGCTTGAATCTAATCAAGTTTTCATCTAACGGTGAATATTGAATGCTTTGTTACCAAGATGACATTGATTGTAAACCCTGAATTAAAATACTATATAAGGGAGAAGTCTATCAACTAGGAAACCTAATCCCCACACATTATGTGTGATACTAGTTGTGCTAAGCTAGAGTCGATTCTCCTTTAACCTTTGGTTTCTTCTTCTAAACCAGGTTAACGACTTAAAGGCTCCATTGGTATTGTGAAGCCAGACCGTAACTACTTTTCTTGTAGTTGTGTGATATGATCTTGTTGTTTCTGTCATACTGGTAAAACTATAATAATTGGCTTGATATTTTTATCTCCGATAGGCAAGATAAAAAGTAGTCACAAACATCTTCACCTAATCGTTTGTGATTTCACAATATATTTTTTCTCCACGTCGATTAAGATTATTGTGAGGTGATTGATAATAATAAGCTGTTCTTTGGGAATATAAGTCTGGTTTATCAATTGGTTCCTGTTCACCTTGATTTATCAAAAGACGGAACAAAACTCGTAGGTATATTCGTGGGAGACGGATTTATCTATTACCGTAGACTTTTCTGTGTGATACAGATTTTTTTATTAAAGTCTTCGACTTTGGGTCGTAGCAACTCTTAGTTGTGGGTGTGATCATCTAAGGGAATCAAGTACTAGTAACCTGCTGGTATCAGAGACATATGAGCAAAACTGTACCTTGGATCAGTGTGAGATTAGTTGGGGTTCAACTACAGTCCAGACTGAAGTTAGTTTGGAGTAGGCTAGTGTTTGTAGCAGCTTAATACAGTGTATGTTCAATCTGGACTAGGTCCCGAAGTTTTTCTACATTTGCGGTTTCCTCGTTAGCAAAATTTTGGTGTCTGTGTTGTTTCTTTTCCGCATTATATTTGTTATATAATTGAAATAATACAGGTTGTGTGTTGTTTAATCAATTAGAATATCCGACCTTTTGGTTGTTGATTTAAATTGATTGACATTTGGATATTGGTCTTTGGTACCATCCAAGTTATCTCTCTTGTATTTAAATTGAGACTCGCAGTTTGCATGAGTAAGATTTAAATCGAGAGATAGAGATATAAACTCTTTGATATACTTTTCTATTAATTGAGTCTTGCTGTCTAGTTGATTCTCTAGAAAGTATATTGGATTTTATCCATACAGATTTCTAAGAGAAATATTAGGTGTGGTTGTTAGACCCCTGCTTTTTCAAGATCATCAGAAAAATGTTTTTTATTTTCCACGATTTTGTGGAGTCTCCAGAAATAATTCGGAAGGTTTCCTTCCCACCATTCAACGTGTGTAGGATTTCTCTCTTCATTCCTACCTGCACACATGTGAAACCCATAATAAAAATCCATATTTTTAGTACAATTATCATAAAATCCTTTTAAGTGAGGCATAAGTCAAGGCGAAATGCTTATTAATCGCACTTAAACATGCATTCTCTCATTATGGCATAGGTTGACCGGGTCACAATTTCTTCGATTAATCACATTTTACATGTTAATTTTCTCTTGTATTTCTGATTTCTTGGTAATAGGTTGAGAATACTTATGTCCTCATATCTCTTTGGATTCTTGGGACGCTGGAACGCTTTGAAGTTGGAGTAGGTTTTGTTGGTATACCTCTCGTAATCCCTCACGATACTATAACTCATCCACTAGGGACACCCAGGGGTTTAAAGGCTTGTTACACTTGCTAAGTGTAACCGTAACCTCAACGAAATGGATTTGTTATATTTTTGTTTTGTTTTGTTTGTGTAAGGACTAGAAAAGTCTAAGTGTGAGGGAATTTGATAGGCGTCTGTTTGTAGGAGAAAACTACTTCTGCATGTTTAGGTAATTTTGGGTGTGTGTGGATGAGAAGTGAATTTAAACCTTCAACAAATGTGCTGCACGATGAGCACTTTTGATTCGAGAGATAATCTGTACAATTCTGGCCTAAACCGAAGACACGGCCTTTCCAGATTTTTTTCGGTCACAGGTGAAGGATGTGAGGTTGATCTTAGGGAGGGAAACGAAGAAGGTGTTGAGAGTATGAAGGTGAAGGCTATTTGATGACTTGTTAACAGAAGGTTTAGAAGGCTAGCAAATGTTACAGGCAGGCTCTGGGTGTTGAATACGATGGTATTAACACTCGGTTTTTCTGTGTTGTTGGAAATAGGGAGGAGAACCTATTTATACAAGTCGATAAGCCTTCATCACGTCTCTCGTGGGAAAGTGGAGGAAGTGGAGTGATGGAGGAAGTGGAGTTGTGTGTTAGTGTCACATGGTTTCTTGCCCACTTCTCCTATCATAGATAACCTCCCATGTTTCCCTGACACGATCTTGTGATGGCGTGTTGCACGCTGTAAACCGCCAGACCAATACCCCAGTTTGTATCCCCCAGTTGTGACGTGATTAACGTCTCGAGTGAGTCGTGGGACCCACATAAGGTAGCAAACTGTGCTAGGTAAAATAATCAAGTTGTTTGTAGGCGCATATTGTATGCATGCGGTACATTAAATATGCTTAACATACTTGAAGCCTACACAACCTTGATGAAAAGATTGCAAGTTGAAGTGACTCAACTAGCTACGTTCAGGCATTGTTCGGAGGTCGCATGAGCGGGACCCACCTTGGACGGTTATTCCATGGGGAAGTATGGAGGATGGTGATCACGGTGATACCTTGTTTGCCACCTAAATCCCTTCCTAGGTTATTCATCCAAGCATGCGAACTTGGACAGACGAGATTGATGGAGGAATAACCGTTGGATTAGGGTTTGGAAGGCTTGCGAGCTTCCTATTTCACCCTAATGGTTTTATGCCTTGGGAGGCGTGCATGGAGTGGCCGATTGTCCCTGCATGTAGGTGGGACGCCACTCTACGCGTCCACGCCAGCTGGAAGTTAATCGGAGCAATCTAGGTCTCCCGTTCTAGCCTGCGATGACAGATGGCCGAGATTAGAAGGGATCTCACATGCTGCCTTTGGGCACGAATTTTGAGATGGATGGTCTGCAACCGACCGTGGCCGATTGGCTGGCCGTATAGTCGGTCCCATGGTGAGTACACAGGCATCATCGGCCAGCAGTTGTGCTTCGAAATCGTTAGTGCGCGCATGCCCAAAGTTGCTTGGTCGCAACCTGTAAGCAAACCCTAATTTTAGGGTTTGTGAGCCGCAGCTTCATGCTAGCGCATCTCGACGCCCATGGCTCCTATGGTGAAGACGTTTGCACCATTAGGAAGGTAGACCGGCGGTGAGCATGTATGTGCGCGCTACTCGGTCCCGCGCCTGATCTAGGACGTCCAACCATGCCTGCGAAGTTGGACGGATGAGGTCTATTTTTGAGTTTGTTTTAAGCAGGTGAGACTAACATGGGTAGTCTTGCATGCGTTCAACGAGGCTAATATAACCCGCCGTCAGGTAGCCTACGGGTGTTTGCATGTCGAACACAAGTCTTTTGAGTAGGGCATTAATTGTAATGCTGCAAACCTACAAAAAATCGGGATGGTTGCTACATGCTCCGCTCTGGGTAGGTTTTAATTCTCAGGGATGGTTGCACATGCTCCAATGAATTAATATGGTGAGAATATTCACAGCATGAAGGCTTTATCCCTTGCAGGACGTCATCTTAGAATTTGTATTTTACAATTTTAGCCCTTAAATAGAAATCCACCATCAACATTAAGTCCCTTGCCTAGCATGCAATGGTTACACTATTGTAGGGTAGGCATGAGATGGTGACAGTTTGCACAAAAATAACTAAGGCTAGGGTAAACGTACTTTTACCACATAGGGAGGGCTCTCGTGCCGAATGCCCTGTAGCACTGGTGGAGTTGTTCCCCCTCAACGAATTTTTCTCCGATTTCAGCTAGGTTTCTGAAGCTAGCGCGACTTGGTTGGTGTTGACCCCTTGCCAGCCGGACGTACTCCGATACAGCTGCTTCTAGGGTTTCCCTTGGAGTGTATATATACGTATGCACATGAATCCTATTCTACATCTTGGGATAGAATTTATTCTCTGCAGAGTTCCATCATGTCAGGCAACAGCAAGTCTTCTTCTTCATATCACCAAGGTTCATCTGTCAAGTGTACCCGCTCTGCATTTCAGTGCGCTTCTGAAACTCGTGACAATCCTCCAGCTCGTGTGCGTAGAGTTAATAGGGTCATACCAGTTTGTTCTTTTCCATTTTCTTTTTTGAGTAGTCACCCTTATTTCCTGATCAGGTGAATAATCTTCTCTTTTGCAGAGATGTCCACCTGGAACATGTGTAACAGTCATTGATGACGATGACTTGAATAGTCCTCTTTCTTCAAATTCAGCTACACCTTCACCGAACGACCTCAAGAATGCTGATCTGGGAATTTCATCCTATGAATACCCCAATGCCGGCCTTTCGTTCGATATTGGTATAAAATGCTTGTCTTCTAGTTACAAGACTGTCGGTGGTTTTTTAGTACGAAAGGAGTTCGTCTCCATGTACACAAAGATATGGATAAAGTATGGCCATATCGCGACCAGGAACGTAATTCGGCATTGCTCGTCTGCTTTGGTTACTGTGGTCAACTGCTTGCTTCCCATGATTATTGAGATGGAAGGTGTCTCTATCCGCAATGTAGCTGAATCAAATCTCGAGAAGTGGGAAAACATGCTCTCTACCTGCGAGTCCATGGAGTTCAACGTGAGTTGGCTGCGGCAGCGTCTTGACATCATCAAGGTCGATCGAGCTGGTATCCTGGTGAATGTAGTTCCTACTGCGAAGGCTATCTTGAAGGAGTAGAAGGCTCTGGCTGCTGAGTCAGAAAAGGTGGAGCAGGCGATCCAAAGCTTGAAGGCCCGAACAGAGAGGTACCAGGCAAGGTTGAAGATGATGCTTTTCAGGGATTACAACCTGTTGGACGACCTCTTCTGAGCTGCGTTGAGAGATTTCCTTCCCTCTTTTTATTTTCTTCTTTTGCACACCATTGAGAGATGCGAGATTTTTTTTGTAGATGGATGGGAAAAAAACTTTTCATTAATTTATGAATAAATTAACAAGTTAGACATGAAACGAGAATGCATGTATTGTCATGTCGTGGGACAGGTACGGGATAATGATCAGGCGTGATATGTCCTGAGCCATTTTCCATTGATGATCGCTTCTAACTTTCCTCCATACTCCTTAATGATTTTGTAGTATCCAGTGTCGTACGCCTTGGTAATCACGTAAGGACCTTCCCATTTTGGAGAGAACTTTGGCACAAACGTGTCTTGTTGGATATACTTGGCTGTCTTCAAAACTAGGTCTCCTACCTTAAAACTTCGTGGCCTTACAACTTTGTCGTAGGCCCTGGAGATTCTGTTTCTGTACAACTGAGTGTGTTCCTCTTCCTTGCTTCTTCTGTGGTCTAGCGTATCCAGCTCAGCAATCCTGCAGTTAGACGCCTCAATTTCGTTCCAGTAGACTCCACTTGCTGCTGCAATCCTGGCTGATGGGATTTTGATTTCTGCCGGGAGAACAACATCATCCACGTAAACAAGTGAGTATGTAAAAACTCCAATGGATCTCCTAGGTGCCGTTTGGTATGCCCATAACGCCATCGGTAGTCGTTCATGCCACTCTCTAGGATTGTCATGTATTGTCCGACTGAGAATCCGAATTAATGTTTTGTTGGTGCTCTCAGCCTGACCATTCCCTTGAGGGTAGTATATGGTGGAGAAGACTTGTTTAATTCCATATCCTTCAAGAAACTCTCGTACTTGCTTGTTGGCGAAGGGAGTGCCATTATCGGTAATGATATGTTTAGGTACTCCAAAGCGGCAGATGATATGCTCTTTAATGAACGTTGCAATCGTTGCTCCTGTAGTTCCACGCAGAGGAATAGCTTCGACCCATTTTGTGAAGTATTCAGTTGCGGTTATAATATATTCATGTTGCTTTGATGATGGCGGGTTGATCTTTCCAACAATATCAAGCCCCCAGCTATAGAATGGCAGCAGGATACTTATCGAATGGAGGGGAGTGGAAGGTGCATGGACGAGGTTCCCGTGAATCTGGGATTTGTGGAAGCTTTGAACGAAGGAAGCTGCATCATCTTCCATGGACGGCCAGTAATATTTCTCGTGTATCTGGAAAAACAATTTCTTCTTTCCTTAATGTTCTCCTTCATGCATCTCTTTCAAAATTATTGAGATTTCTCCTCCAGCCAGGCACCGTAGCAGATCACCTCCAAATTTTTTCCGGTACAAAATCCCCTCGTGGAACACGAAACATTTCGCTCTCTGTTTCATTTTGACTGCCTCTTTTGGGTTAGCAGGAACGGTGCCATCACTAAAGTAGTTAACATATGGATACCTCCAATCCCCGGTGCGATTTATGTTGAGTACTTCTAGTTGATGAGGTGGTGCCTGGCAGTTTGAGCAAGACTGTTGGAGCGCTCGAGACTGTGTCTCCATTTCTGGCCAGTAATAGCCTAAATGTTGGAGGCGTCGATAGAGTGTCACCACCAATGTTTATCCACAAATCTCATTGTGAACACGGTCAAGTTGCAGCTGTGCTTCTTCCTTTCCGAGACATCTTGATAAGGAACTATCCGGGTTTCGGTGGTATAATATGCCGTGGATCATAAAGAAGTTTTGTAAGGCTTTAAGGCTGACCTTTTCTTGAGAAAGTGAACTGCTAAGCTCCTGAATGATCGTAGTCCGCCAGTCATAGGTTTCAGCATCCTTGCATTGTGAGATCCATGTTGATTCCACTGTCCTTCTTTTCACCGTCAAGGTTTCTTCTATGCCTTCGAACTGCAATTTAGAAGATAATGTTGCCAGGAAATCAGCATGCCTGTTGTTGTTGTGGCTGACATGAGTTATGGTTGCGTCAGCGAAGTAGTTCAGCAGTCTCTGAGCTTCGGACCGGTACGGAGCTAGAGTCATCTCTTTTAGTGCATACACCCCGTTTATCTGATTAACCAATAATTTGGAATCGCCTCTTATTTCCAAACGTGTGGCTCCCGCCTGCTTGGCTAATAGCAGTCCTATAAGGAAGGCTTCATACTCCGCCGAATTGTTAGTGCATTGAAAATATAACTTGAAGGAGTGTGAAAAGACTTTGCCAGTTGGAGATACTAGGACTATGCATGCTCCTCCAGTGTTGTTGCTGGGAGTAGCGGATCCGTCAAAATATAATAGCCAAGCTTCCTCTTTGACAACAGAGATGTCTGGAAACTCTCCAGGCAGGTCTTCATGCAATGTTGTGGTACCTTCTCCAGGGAAAGCTGCTAGTAAATCCGCGACATCCTGACCCTTAACAGCTCTGGGCGGAGTACACGTTATGTCTAGCTCTGACATTTGAAGGAGCCACTTGGCGGCCCTTCCCATTAGAACTGGTTTTGACAGTAAGAACTTCGCAGGGTCTGATTTAGGTATGAGCGTTACCTTGTTGGATAGTAGGTAATTCCTGAACTTTTGGATGGAATGTATCAATGCTAGGCATGCTTTCTCTGCTCTCGGGTATCTGAGTTCAGCATCCCTCAATATTCGACTGAAGTATTATATAGGACGTTCGACTCCCTCATCATCCTCTTGAGCCAGCAAGGCTCCAACGGCAGTGTCACTGAAGGCGGTGTAGAGATATAACGGTCTCCCTTGAATATGAGACTTCATGATGGCTGGAGATGACAGTATGTGCTGAATTTTCCGAAACGCTTCATGTTGGACGCTGGTCCAGTTAAAATCCGCTCATTTCTTCAGCAGGGGGTGAAGGAAGCAACGAGTTGATCCAGACCAGGTATAAAACGTCGAATGTAATTCACCTTTCCCATAAAACTTTGCAGTTCCTTCATGGTTCGAGGTGGCGGCATAGTGAGGATGGCTTGAGTTTTAGATGGTTCCACCTTGATTCCCTCAGCAGTCACTTGGAATCCCAGAAACTTTCCAGAGGAGACACCAAAGGAACATTTCAAAGGATTCATCCTCAACTTGTACTCACGGCACCTCTCGAATACTTGTCGCAAGACTCCTGTGTGTTCCGTCCGGGCTTTCGATTTGACTACTATGTCATCTACGTAATCTTCAACTTGTTTATGCATCATATCGTGAAAAATTGCTGTCATGGCGCGTTGATATGTCGCTCCGGAATTCTTCAAACCGAAAGGCATAACTGTATAGTAAAAAATTCCGAGAGGAGTTCGAAAAACAGTCTTACTTGCATCACGCTCGTACATCCTTATCTGGTTGTAGCTGCTATGTCCATCCATGAAGGAGAACATGCCATGCCCGCTCGTGGCATCTACTAACATGTCGTCCTTGGGGCAGCATTTGTTTAAATCTCTGAAATCTACACAGCATCGGATCTGCCCATTCTTTTTATTTACTGGAACCACGTTAGCCAGCCAGGTTGGATGGTGGATGGGCTTGATGAAGCCGACAACTAGCAATTTCTGGATTTCAGATTTAATCTGATCTTCCACCTCATGTCTGAATTGTCTTGGAGACTGTTTGATAGGCTTGGATCCAGGCTTGATGTGCAGGTGATGAGTAACCAACTTTTCATCCAGACCAGGCATTTCATCGTACGTCCAGGCGAATATATCTTGGTATTATTTGAGAAGTTGCACAAGATTCGTCCGCTCCTCCGTGGACAGAGTGGAACTAATGGAAATGGACCAGGGAGACTCTTCACTTCCGATGTTAATAGTTTCGAGTTCTTCAGTTGTAGAGGTGGTATCCTCTTGCAGTTGTCTGGGGGTGTCCAACACCTCTTCCTGTGGGTCTCCATTTTGACAACATTCTATTAGGCGGAGAGACCGAGCATCAGTCTCTCCTGCTAATTTCTAACAGAGGCGGCGGTATACAGTCTTTCCTTTCTGATCTTTAGTTGCCACAAAGGTTCGTTCTCTCTTGGTAACATGGTTTCCCTCCCCGCTGGGTGAAGGGGAGTTCCTCGTCAGCTAGGATGCATCATGTCTGAGTTGTGGGGTACAATGTACTTCGCCTGGATCTTCCTGCAGAGCTTCCTTCGGTTTGAAAAATTCTACTCCGCATATGGGTGCGTATGGAGACAACGATGCAGGTATACGAATGACTTCATTGTTCAGCATAGTTTTCAGGCACTGGTGATAGGTTGAAGGAACAATCCTATTCTCGTGGAGCCATGGCCTACCCAGTATCATGTGGTAGTCTGGTTCCTTCTCTATGACTTCGAATTTCACTTTGATTGAATAGGACCTACGGATAAGTTCAGATTGACATACCCATATATGTTGGTTTGGTTCCCTTCAAAGTCCGTCATAGTGGTATACCGACGCACAATCTTGTTTGGGCGAACCTTAGCCTCCTTGAGTGTCTTGAGGGTAATCACATTTGAGGATGCTCCTGTGTCGATGAGGGCCCGCCTGAATTCTGAATCTTTGATGCGTGCGGTTAAATGTAAAGCCCGATTGTGGCCCTCTTCTGCCATCATGTCTTCATATGTAAAAGTAACATTGTTTACAGATGCCTCTATCCCGCTTGAAACTTCTGGGCACAAAGGAGTTAACTGTACATCCAAGGCTATCCGGTTGACGGCTGAAAACGTGTCTGTTCGCTTCTCTTTTGAGAGGTGTAGGAGTTCATATAAACTTCCCACTAAAGAAGCGGCTTCCTGATCCACAGGTCTTTGGCTTGTAGTGAAAATGTTGATTTGGGGGCGTTCAGTCCCCAGTGTTGGGACCTCCATGACAGGGCCGTCCATCTCTGATGTCATCTTGATGAGGAGGTCGAATATGTTATTGACCGCTTCTTTGATCAGGTCCATGTTTCTCGTGTGAACCTCGTGTACTCGTGCTAACTCGATCAACGTCGGGATTCTTCCATCCAGACCATTAGGTGTACCGTCGGAGGGAACTTGATCATGATCTGAGGTTGTCGAGGTATTCCTAAGACCGACCATCTTGAAATCAACTAAATAGGGTTAGGTATCGAAGAAATCGACTTCATAACCGAGAGATTAACCTCCCACTGTGGTCGCCAATTATTTGTGGGAGAAAACTACTTCTGCAGGTTTAGATAATTTTGGGTGTTTGTGGATGAGAAGTGAATTTAAACCTTCAACAAATGTTCTGCACGATGAGCACTTTTGATTCGAGAGATAATCTGTACAATTCTTGCCTAAACCGAAGACACGGCCGTTCCAGATTTGTTTCGGTCACATGTGAAGGATGTGAGGTTGATCTTAGGGAGGGAAGCGAAGAAGGTGTTGAGAGTGTGAAGGTGAAGGCTATTTGATGACTTGTTAACAGAAGGTTGGGCAGGCTAGAAAATGTTGCAGGAAGGCTCTGGGTGTTGAATACGATGGTATTAACACTCGGTTTTTCTGTGTTGTTGGAAATAGGGAGGAGAACCTATTTATACAAGTCGATAAGCCTTCATTACGTCTCTCGTGGGAAAGTGGAGGAAATGGAGTGATGGAGGAAGTGGAGTTGAGTGTTAGTGTCACACGGTTGCTTGCCCACTTCTCCTATCATCGCTAACCGCCAATGTTTCCCTGACACGATCTTGTGATGGCGTGTTCCACGCTGCACGCTGTAAACCTCCAGACCAATACCCCAGTTTGTATCCCCCAGTTGTGACGTGATTAACGTCTCGAGTGAGTCGTGGGACCCACATAAGGTAGCAAACGGTGCTAGGTAAAATAATCAAGTTGTTTGTAGGCGCATATTGTATGCATGCGGTACATTAAATATGCTTAACATACTTGAAGCCTACACAACCTTGATGAAAAGATTGCAAGTTGAAGTGACTCAACTAGTTATGTTCAGGCATTGTTCGGAGGTCGCATGAGCGGGACCCACCTTGGCCGGTTATGCCATGGGGAAGTATGGAGGATGGTGATCACGGTGATACCTTGTTTGCCACCTAAATCCCTTCCTAGGTTATTCATCCAAGCATGCGAACTTGGATGTACGAGATTGATGGAGGAATAACCGTTGGATTAGGGTTTGGAAGGCTTGCGAGATTCCTCTTTCACCCTAACGGTTTTATGCCTTGGGAGGCGTGCATGGAGTGGCCGATTGTCCCTGCATGTAGGTGGGACGCCACTCTACACGTCCACGCTAGCTGGAAGTCAATCAGAGCAATCTAGGTCGGCCGTTCTAGCCTGCGATGACGGATGGCCGAGATTAGAAGGGATCTCGCATGCTGCCTTTGGGAACGAATTTCAAGATGACTGGTCTGCAACCGACCGTGGCCGATTGGATGGCCGTGTATCCGGTCCCATGGTGAGTACACAGGCGTCGTCGGCCAGCAGTTGTGCTTCGAAATCGTTAGTGCGCGCATGCCCAAAGTTGCTTGGTCGCAACCTGTAAGCAAACCCTAATTTTAGGGTTTGTGAGCCACATCTTCATGCTAGCGCATCTCGACGCCCATGGCTCCTATGGTGAATCCGTTTGCACCATTAGGAAGGTAGACCGGCGGTGAGCATGTGTGTGCGTGATACTCGGTCCCGCGCGTGATCTAGGCCGTCCAACCATGCCTGCGAAGTTGGACGGATGAGGTCTATTTTTGAGTTTGTTTTCAGCAGGTGAGACTAACATGGGTAGTCTTGCATACATTCAACGAGGCTAATATAACCCGCCGTCAGGTAGCCTACGGGTGTTTGCATGTCGAACACAAGGCTTTTGAGTAGGGCATTAATTGTAATTCTGCAAACCTACAGAAAATCGGGATGGTTGCTACATGCTCCGCTCTGGGTAGGTTTTAATTCTCAGGGATGGTTGCATATGCTCCAATGAATTAATATGGTGAGAATATTCACCGAATGAAGGCTTTATCCCTTGCAGGACGTCAGCTTAAAATTTGTCTTTTACAATTTTAGCCCTTAAATAGAAATCCACCATCAACAGCGTCTAAAACACCTAATTTTAGTATCGATTTCAAACACTTTTATTAGCTATCTTTCTCGAAATTTTGTGTATTATGCATGGTTTCTATATTGTTATAGGTACCATGGCTTTGATTCCCATAAGGAACGAAAATCACCAAAATGATTCATATTAATATGCGTCCAAGAAGCTCACGTCAACGGATTGGTTGTTTGAAACCAAAATAAGTTGGTTATGCTACTGGAGTTTTTATTCTCGTGATATATTTGCCGTCAAGAATCTGAAGTCTCGCCAATTCTCAACAAGGAGTGATGGTGGGCTTAGGGGATCAGTGGTACTGAGATATTTTGAAGTTGGTGGGCTTCATATTACTAGAGCCTGGACGATTTTAGCACATAAGTGTTGGCACTACAGTATAGATGCTGAAGGGAAATTAGGTCTCTCCTGGACTAATTTGAGAAACTAATGTGCAAGAAGAGAGAGGAAAGTTAAGACGAAGTTTCCGTCAAGACTCAGTTGTCGTCACTAGCCAAGGTTCGATGTTTGTCTGCAAAGGATTAAGGAAAGTTCAGAGACAAAGAACAAGTGGTAAGAATTAGCTTGAGTTATGGAATGATTGAGGATGAAATTGCGCGCAAAACCATCAAGGGGGATCTGGAGTTGTTGATTAGATGGGTTTTGATGGATATATGTGAAGAAATAGAAGCTCAAGATGAACAAGGTGAAAAGGCGAGAGCACCCAAATATACCTCAAGCTATAACTTTTCTTTCCTATAAGTCCTTTCTCCAAAAGTGATTGTCCATAGACTGAGTCGAGACAATACAACAAATTGGTTCACACTTAGTGTGATTATCTATGGATACGAGATCGGGACAATACAACAACAAAGTGTGTTTACTTGGTACAAAGGTTCGGACTTAACCAAACTCAATAGGATTGCGTACCAAGTAAATAGGAATTAACGTTTGTGAAATTTACTTTAATTATAATAAAACAATTATAATGCGGAAATATAAAGTAAATGACACAACAAGATTTTGTTAACGAGGAAACCGCAAATGCAGAAAAACCCCGGGACCTAGTCCAGAATTGAATACCCTCAGGATTAAATCGTTATACAAAATAACCCAACTTCGTATAGTTGAGACCAAGCAACTAAACCTATAGTTCACCTAGTTCCGTATGTATTCCCACGCCTCCAACCTGTAAAAAAGTCACATACTTGGACCAATTCATTTGGTTCGTATTCCAAACAGTAAAGGAACAACAAATCTGTTTGGTATCAACTCTCTTCAATCAAGTAATGTGAGTTTCACAAAGGCTCTTCTGTTTATATTAACATAAACTCCTATGTCAGGTTCCAAGATCTATCTTATATTCAATCACCAAAACGTAATCATTAATATTTTGCTATCAATACCTTTAATCCCAAGGAAATGTATTGATGCCGATCTTCACAACTAATCTATCAAAATACCACAAGGATAAATCGATTATAGTTGGATCCTCTATTACCGAAACAAGTATTGTGCATACCAAAGATTATATAAACAAGTCAGAAATCTTCCATCTAATCTTTGTCTTAAAATCTTCTTAGATATTCAATAAACACCTTCACATAACTACTTGAATCTATTGTGATTAATCACACACATAATGGAGTTTGTTAACAATAGATTATCATAAGATCGTATTTAGATCTAACAACAGTCTAAAGATCCATGTCGAAACCTTGAACTAGTTTGAGTGAATCTTATATCATAAGAGAAGATATCAAGCATAAATAAACTAGGTGAAATCAAAGTTCAACCACCATTAGTCAGTCAAATCAATATGAAAACTAAAGATAAACCACAATTATCTAGTTTCTCACCAATGGTACGCATTAGAGCTTCTCGATCCCAAATAAGACTTTAAACTGAGCGTTCGAAAGAGATTTTTCCTAATTAGGTTACTCTCCTCTCCAGATAGGAGGCTTCACCAGTAACAGTACAACATGGGAAGTTTTACTGTCACGAAGGATTAGTTTGCTAGAAATGCAAAATCAAAGTATTTATAGACAAGGAAGTTTGGACACCAAGGAATTTCCAAAACCAAAAATATTCTCAAGATATTCAGTATTTTCCAAATTCTCTTTTCATAATTTCTGAGAATGCACTGTCCAAATTTATGATCGAAATCTCCTTGGAAAATATTTAACTAGTAAATGCACATTACTAATTTTTATTTTCCATATATAATTAAAAACCTTAATTAAAATATTCTTAACTTATTTAAATTCGATCTTGGGATTTACTTCCTTCTTAACTGTTAAGGAATATCTTTGAATAATAAAAGATACACATTAATGCGCATGTTCAAAGTGTGTCGATATCTTTCCTCTTGTAAGTCCTTTTTCATACTTACTCACTTGAAACCAATTTACCACACTTCCAAACAAGTTTAGAATTGGTTCATCTGACTTCCAAGAACTATGTGATTGATCAAGTAACACTCAATCACAAGTTATGGGTGTAACGGTTCTACCAAAACCAGTTTCGGTTATACCTCCATGTGGGTATTGTGCATAGTCACACCAGCTTACCAAAATTTAGGTTGACTAGGTACTAGGATCGGTTCCCCATATATATATGGTATCTAACTTATATGTGTTGCACATGTCCATATGATCGGTTCCCCTTTGCCTAAAAACGTGTTGCACATGTTCATAGGATCGGTTCCCCTTTCTACTATAAACCTTGTTGCAACTCATACAAGTATCGGTTCCCCTTGTGATGTACTACACCTCTTACTAGGTGTTGATGGTGGATTTCTATCTAGAGGCTAAAATTGTAAAAAGCCAATTTTTGTAAGCTGACGTCCTGCAAAGGATAAAACCTTCAGGCGATGAATACTTCTCGCCATATTAATTCATTGGAGCATGTGTAACCATCCCTGAGAATTAAACATACCTACCCAGAACGGAGCATGTGGAAACCATCCCGACGGAGCATGTAGCAACCATCCCGGTTTTATGTAGGTATACAGCATTACTATTAATGCTTTAATTAAAGCCTTGTGTTCGACGTGCAAACACCCGTAGGCTACCTGACGGTAGTTTATACTAGCCCCGTTGAACGCATGCAAGACTACCCATGTTAGTCTCACTTGCTGAAAACAAACCCAAAAATATATCTCACCCGTCCAACTTCGCAAGCATAGATGGAGGGTGTAGATATAGATTCAGGGGGTCCTGAGCATGCTACCATGATCATCTCGGACCCACCTTCACACATGACCGAACGGTCAAGACCAACCACGGTTGGTCCTTCCAAAACGTGCGCTCAAAGCGAGCATGACGCACGGCTAGGGTTCCTTTTAATTGTGAGCGTCCAACTTCGCCAGCATAGTCGGACGGCTTACCCTAAAACAAGTAGTGAAGTGATGGCACACCATTGGCAGTCACACTTTCTACATACATGACCGACTCCCTCATAGGCAAGCCGTGGTGCAAGAAATTATTGCCCAAACAAGGCTAGATTAACGCCTTATGCAGGTTGAGAAGATCCAAAACGATCACGACCATCCGACTTCGCCGGCATAGTTGGATGGCTTAGATTGCGCCCAGGGTCATAGAGCAAGCATGTACATGCTCACCGTCGACCCAAGATGCAACATACATGGTCAGTTTCCCCAAAATAGGTGCGCGCAACCCAAAACCGATCGCTCAAAGTGTCCGGTCTAAAGCCCTAATTAGGGTTTGCGGCGCAGAAACATCTCGAGCGTCCATCTTCGCAGGCTTGGACGGAAGGCCAAGATGGAGACTTAGAAGGAACCGAGCATGATAGCATGACCATCGTGGGCCCGGATTCACGTCTAGCTGATCGGCCAAGACCGGAGGTGATCAAGCTCCTTGGTACGCGCTCCCAAAGGTGATATGTCACGGCCCCTCCATAAATTCTAATCTCGACCACTCGTCTTTGCCGCCTGAGTCGAGTGGCTTAGATTAAATCTTTGCGAGTCAAGCAGGCATGGGCGTGAACACCATTGTACTACCTCCATGAAGGTATGATCGATTTCTCCATTGGAACTCTCTAAGCATGCAAACGTTTGGGCCGAAAGAGGCAGCATGCGCGCCTCCCATCCAACGGTCGCAAGCAAGGCTACGAGTCATCTCGTCCGTACAGCTTTGCAAGCTTGGACGAATGGCTTAGGGTGCGAATCAACCATCAAACAAGGTATCACTATGACCACCATCCGTCACTCTTCTTCACAAGGTAACCGACCAAGGCATGGCCTGTCTATACAGCCTCTAAACGGTTACCTGAAGATGGCTGCATGCGATGTTATGCCAAGTTCATGGTTCACCCTGCACTATTTTCTGTGGGTCCCGCGATCCACACACTCGAGAAATTAATCACGTCACAACTGGGGGATACAAACTGGGGTATTGGTCTGGAGGTTTACAGCGTGCAGCGTGCAACGCGCCATCACAAGAACGTGTTAGGAAGACATGTGCGGTTAAGTCAAGATGGGAGAAGTGGGCAGTTCTGATCGTGTGACACTCACACACAACTCCACTCTTCCCTCACTCCACTTCCTCCACTTCCCACGAGAGACATGAAGAAGGCTTAATGACTTGTATTAATAGGTTCTCCCCCCTATTTCCAAAAACATAAGTTGGAACAACACAGAAAACCAAGTGTTAATCGTATTCAACACCCAGAGCTTGCCTGCAACATTTTCTAGCCTGCTCAACCTTCTTTTAACAAGTCATCAAATAGCCTTCACCTTCATACTCTCAACACCTTCTTCGCTTCCCTCCCTAAGATCAACCTCACATCCTTCACCTGTGACCGAAACAAATCTGGAACGGCCGTGTCTTCGGTTTAGGACAGAATTATATAGAATACCTCTCGAATCAAAGTGCTCATCGTGTAGCACATTTGTTGAAGGTTTAAACTCACTTCTCATCCACACACACCCAAAATTACCTAAACCGGCAGAAGTAGTTTTATCCCACAAACAATTGGCGACCACAGTGGGAGGTTAATCTCTCGGTTGTGAAGTCGATTTCTTCAATACCAATTCAATTTCTCTGATTTCAAGAATGGTGGATCTTAGGTCTGGAGCAGCAACCAACGATGGAGTTAGCACCGACAACGCTTCTGGTGGCGCTGATATCCCAATTACTGGTGTTATAGTGCAACCCGCCAGTGCAACCAATGTGTCTCGTGGAATCGCGTCTTCTATCATCAGTACCAATGGAGCAGGAGCAGACATTCCAACAGGCGTGACATCTCCCATTACAAGAGCCAGAGCGGCCACAAATCCATGCATTTCCTCAAGCATGACACTTCCGTCCGTCACCAGAACAACTATTACTTCCCCTTCAGGACGAGGATCTGGAGGACCCAGAGGAGGACAACCTCCTATCACCATGGTGGACTTGATGTAGAGACAAGAAACCCTCGCTAAAGCTCAGGCAGACATGGCAAGCGCTCAGAAGGAGGTACTCACCTTCCTTAAAACATTAACCGATCGATTACCACAATAGTCGGGACATCCTCAAGGGCCAACAAGAAATACGTTTAGCACACTTGGAGCAGGTGCCTCAGTTACGCAAGCCTACCTGAAAGAAGAGTCTTATTCTGCTGACCACGCAAGAGAAAGGGACGAGCGTCTCAGGGAAAGAATCCAATCGTCCAACTTTATTACACGTGAAGATCTGGAGAGACTCCTCCAAAATCGTGGCAAAGAAAATCCGATAGACGCGCATCGACATCAGCCTCCATGTCCACAAGATGTGCAGCGGATTCCTCTTCCCAGGGGATACACCTCCCCTCAATTCATCCTTTACGATGGTACCGGTAATGCTCGTGAACACGTCTCTCGATTCTTAGAATCCTTAGGAGAACATGAATACAATCACGTTCTCCGCCTGAAGGAATTCTCCAAATCACTTACGGGGAGAGCCTATACGTGGTACAACAACATCGCACCCGACAGCGTATCCAATTGGAATGAGATGGTCAGCGCGTTTTACAAGAAGTACTTCTTTGTATCTGAGCAAGTTACTTTCTCAGACCTGGGAGAATCTCCCAACGGAACAATGAACATCCAAATGATTTTGTCAAAAGGTTCAGAACACAAGCGTTGGACTGCCATGAACCAAATGTCACAGAACGACAGCTGGTGGAATTATGCATCAACGGAATGATACCCATATATCGCGCCCTGCTGGATAACTTGGGATTCCAGACGTTCTCAGAGCTCCATGAAGCTGCCAAACGTTCAACCACTACCGCCCCAATATTATTGGAAAGAACCAGGATCGTTCGGAGCGACGATTCAAGAGATAATCAGGGAAACAGGCGCCTCATCAACAAGCAGTATAATACTGGCCCTTCTGTTAGTGTAGTAAGCGAAGGCAGAAAGAGAAAATCTACAGCGGCGGCAGAACAACATCCCTTGGAGCCAGCAAGGAACGCATTCAATGTACCCTGGAAAGGTACTGCAGCGGCGCTGACCTGCATAGACCTAATCAAGGAAGCGACGTCAGACGTGAACGGTCCTGCCATGGAGATTACTACACTGGGGAATGATCGTCACAATGATCCTATTAATGTCAATAGTCTCATCATGAGCCAGAGGCCGGTAGATCAGGGAGCAATTTCTCTAGTGAAAATTTTATGCGAAGTTTTACACCTCTCGAAGAATCATCAGGCGGAGACGTTTGTTACAATGAACCAGATAGCCCTAGAGGTGCACCTGACTCCTTCACGACCAGAGGCCTCCATCACATCAGAGACATCTGTGAATAATATTACATTTACAAAAGACGACGTGATGGCGGAAGAATGTCACAATAGGACCCTACACGTTACTGCACGCATCAAGGGTTCAGAGTTCAGGAGGGCCCTCATCGACACAGGAGAGTCTTCGAATGTGATTACCCTCAAGACTCTCAGGACATCCAAGGTCTGCCCATACAACATAATACGACAGTCTACCACAATGACATACTTTGAAGGAAACCAGACCAGCACATACGGGTCGTCCCTTCAACATATCACCAGTTCCTGAAGACCATGCTGGATAAAGAAGTTGTTTGTATTCCTGCATCACTGTCTCATTACGCACCGATGTATGGAGTGGAGTTATTTGAACCAAGAGAAGCTCTGCGGGAAGAACCAGACAAAGTTCATTGCATACCATTCCTTATGAGGATGTCAATCTAGGAGGAGGACCGAATTGCATCCTTGAGGGCTATTCCTCACAACAAATCTTTGCTAACAAGGCACTCTTCTTCACCTGGTGAAGCAGCGACCCACATTCACACCAAGAGGGAGACTGATGTACATTCTCCCTTCCCACTGGAATGCTGTAACAACGAAGAGCCACAAGAAGAAGTGCTAGACGTTCCACAACAACTGCAAGATGTCAAACAACCTCCGAGGCAATTCAGGCGCGAGATCAGGTGTGGAATGAATTCCAGAGACTTGAACCGCCTCGAGGACGACTTTCCTCTTCCTAACATCGACATGTTAGTAAACGTCACCACCAGTGAACACGGAATGTTCTCATTCATGGATGGTTACAGCGGCTACAACCAGATAAGGATGTACGAGCATGACGCAAGTAAGATAGCTTTTCAAACTTCTCTCGGAAATTTTTAGTATGATATACTACCATTTGGTTAAAGAATGCCAGTACAACGTATCAACGCTTTATGGCGGTAATCTTCCACTGGAGTCGATACCTCAAGGGAGCAGCCTCAAGAAGATAATGATGTCCACACGTCATGTCGAACAAGATCTAGTCACTCTATCATACAATGGTGCATGCCTAACATGCTATATTGAAGAATATGCACTTTTAGTCATCCTCTAGAATTCGTGAAGCTATTGAACACTCATCAATGACAGCATCCACCCTGCTGGAAATAACCAGGCCTGCCAGTAATGAAGAGCCTCATGATGTTTGTGGAAGCATACATCCCACCAGCAGGCAATACAATCTTCGGCCTTCCATAAGCAGTTTAGTTGAAGCAGCAAGAGGAAAGCCACTGAGATGCAACGTCCTGCGCGTCTAATATCACCCACTCTAACCCCAGCACCCTATGAACAACTGCCGTAATGGTGAAACATGTCCAAGATATTCTATATCTGGATCGACGGTAACTGCATCAGTGAGATACGCTTTCAGAATTTGTCTCCCGTAGAAGAAGTAGTTTTGTTACCAAAGGAGTGTGACTGAGAGCACCGCCCACCTCAAAGACATCCTCATGAATCTAGCATGGCAACACCTATCAAGTCAAAAGCTCTGGATACTCGTGGGCAGGGGACTGTCTTCCCCTTCTCTATTTCATTAAGAAATGTCAAGAAAACCATCGGTTCTAGTTTGGATCCACTACTATACGAAGACTGTCAAGTCCGTACCCGCAACTATCACGCCTCTCCCTGCCAGTCTCTTCTGATGCTTCCAAAAACCGTTGTTTCTGATAACATCCAAAGCTTCACCGTATCAACGAATACCACGTACAAAGACCCATTGGGCATACAAGATATATCCACTTAGATCACACTTGGGGACTGAGGTTCGGTATGAGATTCCTTCGCCATCAGTCAAGGAATTATCTAAGAGATGGTCAGTCAGGAGCATGCTTCAACATTACCGCTAGGAGCTACCTCCATGTTCGCTTCAGAAGCCGTCTCCAACTCTCCGAGATGCTCCAGAATCTGCTTCAACGCTCTACAGGACCTGATCGCTCCAGAAGTTGCTTCAACACGTTTATGTTTGAGCAAAACAAGCGCGCAGTGGGTCCCATGTTCGAGCAGTCACCATAGCTGGTGTCGGTTCAAGGCAGCAAGAATATCGTTTGGTCAACGTAGCAGGTTCAGTGTTTGGTCGAAGTAATAAGGATGACACTCGAATGTTCAACGGAAGCAGGCACAACAAGCCCACGTTCGATCAAGCAGGCGCATGATGATTCCCACGGTTAAGAGAATTAGGCGGGCCCACATGCATATCAAGAAATCATAGGACATGGACAAAGTTTGAAAACGTGCACACGATGGACCCATATTCGATCGAAGCATGCACAACTTCCCATGTTTGAAGAAAACATGCCCATATCAGGTTCCACGTTCGATCACGCAGGCGCAGTAGACCCATGAACGAAGCAAGTGCAACATTCCGTCGATTAGGCACACCCCCAAAATTGAGCATGTGCAGTAGTCCCTCGATCGAAGCAGGCACAACAAGTTCGACTGAAACAAGCAAGACCTACATCATGCTAGGGGAACACTCACCTGCACGCCTCTTAAAGTGACATCCTCCAAGGATAGGATAACCCGTCTCTCCTGGTAACATCTAACTTTGTCTCAAAAGTTTATCTTTATTTGTCACCATCTCATGCCTACCCAACAATAGTGTAACCATTGCATGTTAGGCAGGGAAATTAATGTTGATGGTGGATTTCTATTTAAAGGTTAAAATTGTAAAAAGCCAATTTTTGTAAGCTGACATCTTGCAAAGGATAAAGCCTTCAGGCGATGAATACTTCTCGCCATATTAATTCATTGGATCATGTGCAACCATCCCTGATAATTAAACATACCTACCCAGAACGGAGCATGTGGCAACCATCCCGACGGAGAATGTGGCAACCATCCCGGTTTTTTATAGGTATACATTATTACTATTAATGCTTTAATTAAAGCCTTGTGTTCGACGTGCAAACACCCATAGGCTACCTGACGGTAGGTTATACTAGCCCCGTTGAACGCATGCAAGACTACCCATGTTAGTCTCACTTGCTAAAAACAAACCCAAAAATATATCTCACCCGTCCAACTTCGCAAGCATAGATGGAGGGTGTAGATATAGATTCATGGGGTCCTGAGCATGCTACCATGATCACCTCGGATCCACCTTCACACATGACCGAACGGTCAATACCAACCATGGTTGGTCCTTCCAAAACGTGCACTCAAAGCGAGCATGACGCACGGCTAGGGTTCCTTTTAATCGTGAGCGTCCAACTTCACCAGCATAGTCGTACGGCTTACCCTAAAACAAGTAGTGAAGTGATGGCACACCATTGGCGGGCCCACTTTCTACCTACATGACCGACTCCCTCATAGGCAAGCCGTGGTGCAAGAAACGATTGCCCAAACAAGGCTAGATTAACGCCTTATGCAGGTTGAGAAGATCCAAAACGATCACGACCATCCGACTTCGCCGGCATAGTTGGATGGCTTAGATTGCGCCCAGGTTCATAGAGCAAGCATGTACATGCTCATCGTTGACCCAAGATGCTACATACATGGTCGGTCTCCCCAAAAGAGGTGCGCGCAACCCAAAACCGATCGCTCAAAGTGGCCGGTCTAAAGCCCTAATTAGGGTTTGCGGCGCAGAAACATCTCGAGCGTCCATCTTCGCAGGCTTGGTAGGAAGGCCAAGATGGAGACTTAGAAGGAACCGAGCATGCTATCATGACCACCGTGGGCCCAGCTTCATGTCTAGCTGATCGTCCAAGACCGACGGTAATCAAGCTCCTCGGTACGCGCGCCCAAAGGTGATATGTCACAGCCCCTCCATAAATTCTAATCTCGACCACTCGTCTTTGCCGCCTGAGTCGAGTGGCTTAGATTAAATCTTTGCGAGTGAAGCAGGCATGGGCGTGAACACCATTGTACTACCTCTATGCAGGGATGATCGGTTCCTCCATTGGAACTCTCTAAGCATGCAAACGTTTGGGCCGAAAGAGGCATCATGCGCGCCTCCCATCCAACGGTCGCAAGCAAGGCTACGAGTCATCTCGTCCGTCCAGCTTTGCAAGCTTGGACGAATGTCTTAGGGTGCGAATCATCCAGCAAACAAGGTATCACTATGACCACCATCCGTCTCTCTTCTTCACAACGTAATCGACCAAGGCATGGCCTGTCTATACAACCTCCAAATGGTTACTTGAAGATGGTTGCATGCGATGTTATACCAAGTTCATGGTTCACCCTGCACGATTTTATGTGGGTCCCGCGATCCATACACTCGAGACATTAATCACGTCACAACTGGGGGATACAAAATGGGGTATTGGTCTGGCGGTTTACAGCGTGCAGCATGCAACGCGCCATCACAAGAACGTGTTAGGAAGACATGGGCGGTTAAGTCAAGATGGGAGAAGTGGGAAGTTCTGATCGTGTGACACTCACACACAAATCCACTCTTCCCACACTCTACTTCCTCCACTTCCCACGAGAGACGTGAAGAAGGCTTAATAACTTGTATAAATAGGTTCTCCCCCTTATTTCCAAAAACAGAAGTTGGAACAACACAGAAAACCAAGTGTTAATCGTATTCAACACCCAGAGCTTGCCTGCAACATTTTCTAGCCTGCTCAACCTTCTGTTAACAAGTCATCAAATAGACTTCACCTTCATACTTTCAACACCTTCTTCGCTTCCCTCCCTAAGATCAACCTCACATCCTTCACCTGTGACCGAAACAAATCTGGAACGGCCGTGTCTTTGGTTTAGGCCAGAATTATATAGATTACCTCTCGAATCAAAGTGCTCATCGTGCAGCACATTTGTTGAAGGTTTAAACTCACTTCTCATCCACACACACCCAAAATTACCTAAACCGGCAGAAGTAGTTTTCTCCCACAAACACTAGGATCGGTTCCCCTCTCCCAAATTTGGTCAGACACACAAACCCGATCATACCCCAAGTGATTACTTAAGATTGCTTTCACTAATAAAAGTCATACCAATACATAAGTCAGGCCTCATGTGAATAGGTTTACCAAAAACACAAACAAGTCATGAGCGGTTATACTAATCACACATATTGTTCGTTCATAAGATATGCAATGAAGAACATCCCCAATAATGCCTGGCGATTTCCTTTTCGGTTCACAACATATATCATGAACTAACTTTCTTAAAACACATGTAAAAATATTGTTTCCTAGGATGAAATCCTCACCTCATACCCATACATAATCACAATAGCATTCATACGATTATGTTGATGTCTTATATACAAAGTTTAATGGTTAAGCAATAAACCTCATATTGTATTCCTTAATACTATGTTTATCTAGAGTGTTCATGCTTCGCAATTTTATGTTTTCAATATGCACGACTTAAAAGATACGTTAGGGAATGAAAAAGTTCAAGTCAAATATCACTAACCTCAAGTGGAAGGATGATGTTGTGGTTGTAGCTCCGTACTTCTTCACTTCTTCAAGTCTTCACAATACTTGTAATGTCTCATCCTAATACTTTCAAGCTAACCTATACGAAGTTGACTCTAGTATATTTAAATAAAGCGACTCTTAAATGAGTTTTAGTTCACTAAAATATGACAACCAAACTTGACATACCAATGCTTGGTGGGTTCAACCGAGCTATGCTCTAACACAGGGAAGTTAGGTTGCTCGAGTTACAGAATTCTGGGTTGTATTTGAAGTCAAAGCAGTAGAAAGGGAGTGAGCTCAAAGAGGCATGTTTTGTTTCTTCTTTTTTCTTCTTTGTTCGTAAAGATATGAGAGGCGTTGTTGTGGTTTATTATGGAAGTAATGGTGATGTTTGAGTCTAGTTTAAGGATCCTGGAATAAATAGAGTTATTGGGCTGTGTTAAGTATGAAATTGCAGGAATTGGAGAGCTGAAGTAGATGATTTCTCAATATACAACAACACCATCAGGTTGCGTATATTAATTTTTCGACAGAAAAGCTGAACCACCAGCTTAATACCACCTAGTTCGCAGCTATTACAATGGTTGCTTCTATGAGTTATGCTGACTATCTGGGTCATGTAAGAAGATGAGGAAGCTGTGAAGTATTTACATGGGTCAGTGGTGCGAATTGGGAGTTGATGTTGTTGTGAAGGTCAGTTGAGCTGCTGCTAAGATATGGAGGAGGTACAAATGGGAATAAACTTGAAGACTACTGCCTAGAATGAGTTGAACTGCAGTTGAAAGAAGTATTGTTGTTGTCTATTGTGTTAAAAGTTGTGACTTGTGACTTGTGATTATATTCAGACGGGGTTTGTGGTGATGTTTTAAGATCTGGGTCCAGCAGAGAGAAGTGGTTTGAATCAATGGTTGTTCTCGATAGGGGAATAGAACTGAGATGAAGAAAGATGTGTTACTTCTGTATGGATTGACGATGGATAGGCTAGAGCCATGGATACAATGAGGTTGTTCTGTCAAGGTTTTGGCAGAAAGGGTCAGTTGTTGGTAAGGTTTGTATGGAGGGATTCGAAGAGCAACGAAAAATAGCAACAAGAATAAAGAGTTTGTGCAAGATATGGATGCAGTTTGGGCTCTATCTTGAGATGAAATACAGCTGAAACATGTATGTTGTGAATGAGATTACAAGGGTTCAGGTTAGATGTACTTATGTGCAGTGGCTAGCCATGGCTCGATGGCTATGTATGAAGGGTAACAAGTACTGGCTAGGTGATGAATTCAACACCAACAGGAAACCTAGATATAGGTACCAGTTTATTTTAGTTTTGGAAAGAGTTTGGGTCCGAGAAAACAACCAACATGGTCTATCTTTTCCGTTAGTTTTGAGTAGTGTGTGGACGAGATTTGAGGCTTTGAGAGTTGTTATTGAATAAGGATTGCTGGGCTATTTTAGGTTAAGATATTTCAGGGAAGAAGAGCAATATAAGAGAGGCGCAAAAAAAGAAATAAACCTACCTATTGATCACCAGTTTTGTGCTTGCAGATTGTTCGCATAAATTCCTGAGAGAAGAAGCTACATAGAACCAGTACCTAAACCTGTTTTCGCAAGCTGCTGAGTACCTATGCAATGGTTTGCTTTCGAGTTTTCTCTAGCTTTGAACCTTATTTACTTTGAATATACCATTGTGCATAAACCAAAACTATGAGAAGCTAATTCCATTATTGATTGGGGAGTGTATATGGGGCAAAACGATTTGCTGGTTTTTATGGAATTGAGGAGACGACCGTATGGAGGAGACTCCTTAAACCGAGCGAAATGTTTAACCTCACACAGATGCACTGCAAGAAGGGAGTGCTTTGAATTCCAGAGATCAATCTGTAGTACTCCGGCCTAAACCAATACAATGGCCATTACAGAGTAAATTTGGTCACAAGAGAGGATGGATCGATCTGTAGGAGGAAACTGAGAAATGTGTGGAATCAATGGTAATGAAAGATTGTAGTTGTGTTCTGAATTCTGAATATGATAAGTTCTGAATAATTGAAATTGCTCAGTTGAGAGTAATTGCTCAATTTATGAGTTGTTGATTTCCTGTTGTCTGTGAGATGTGAGATCATTGATGTTCTTGTCGTTGTTTTCCTTGTTTTTTAAATCATGATTCAGAAACTTATTTATATTGCTAAAATTGTAAACACCATGATCCCATGAAGTGTGACAGTTTATGGAATCAAAGAGTGGAAAAGTGGAAATCTTGTTTGAAACCAGTTGCTCATCGTGCGGAGACTTGGTTGATTTTACATCCACTACTTTGTTAACTCCTTCAAATGATTGCACGACTTGCTCATATTCCATCGTGTTTTTGAACACACGTGCCGTAGACCGCCAGACCAAAACCCTAGTTGATATCCCCCCAAGTGAAATGATTGATGTCTCGTGGTTAGTTTAGTCAGTTGTTGACTTCATGATTTCATGGGACGATGATTCCATGTATTTACTGAGTTGAACATGATTTTGTAAAATGTTCTGAAACTCATGAATTGAACATGTCTACTGAGACAGTGGTGTAATTCTCATGTTGATAGTTGAGGAGAGCAAGTATTGCTCTGATTTGTTGAATATTGATAGTTGAACCAATATTCCTTGATTTGAGAAAGTATTGCTCATCTAATGAATTACTGGTAGCGTGACCAAAATAAAATATTAATTAAAATACTGGTAGTTGAACCGAGTATAATTAATAAGAATACTGATCATGAGATCGTCATAAAATTATTAGTGTTTGAATCTGGAATTATGGTCCTTGGACTCAAAAACCCTAATTCGATCAATTGATGGTTTGTTTGAAAATTAACCATGGAATGAAGGAGGGACGGCTTCATGGGACCGTGGGTCGACCATGAAGCTCCCATATGCTCATGTGAGCAAATACCAACGCCTCTTGAAGAGTTGGTGATTTGTTGATGAAAGAATGATTAAATGTTGGTTTAATCATTTATTTGAAAATGCTCGTCTGAGCCTTAGGTAATAAAACCTAATTAATTATGAAGAGATGAGGGACCGACCAAGGGGTCATGAAACTGGCCCTGGGTGGTCACGGGATCAAATGATGATCGTCTCATGAAGTTCCAAGTTGTTTGGAAGAGTTTTGGACCTAATAAATGCAATTGCGCAAATTAGGTCAACCCGTGAAAATACACGGGACCGGCTCATTGCGAGCCAAGGATCCAACCCTGGTCAGTCAAGGTAACATGCTCACGTCGTCCAAGTGTTTGTATCTCAGATCTGAGAATTTTGATATTTTCTGGCGTGCAGTTGAGCATCCATTTGAGAAAATATGAAGAAATCAAGGATTTTTTATAAAACCGTCAAAACCTTCATGAGATGAAGGAAAATAATAAAAAATGAAGGAATCATGAAATATGGGACCGGTTATGGCCAAGGCATGGGCGGATGGCCAAGGAGCCCGTCCCACAATGTTTTCCTATTTTTTATAATATTTTTCATGATTTTAGGGAAATATGATAAAACCAAGGAATTTGTTAAAACTAAGGAGTTTTGTTAAAATCAAAGAGTTTTGTTGAAATCAAGGAGTTTCCATGTGGTGAGGAAAACATAAAAAATAATAATAAAATAAGGGACGTGTGGGATGTGTGGGACCGGCTTGGAGCATGGTTGGCCGGCTAGGGCCCGGTCCCGTGCGTTTTTCCCTAATTTTATGTATTATTTCATGATTTAAAGGAATTTTCATAATTTGAAGGAAATATCATGAAATCAAGGAATTTCATGGGACCACGGAAACATGAAAAATATAATAATAATAAAATGGGACGTGTGGGGACAGTTGGGGCTTGACCGGCCGGCTAGGTCCCGGTCACACGGGTTTTCCCTAATTTTATATTATTTTTTCATGGGATCAAGGAAATATCATGAGATTATGGTGTTTTCATGAAATTAGGGAAATAATAATAAAATAATAAGGAACCATGAGGTGTGGGGCCGGATGGGACCAAGGCATGGCCGGTTGGCCAATGGTCACGCCCCACAATGTTTTTCCCTAATTTTATATTATTTCCTTGGTGTGAAGGAAACACCATGAAACTGAGGACTTTTCTCAAAACAAACGTTATTTGTTCAAATGAAAGGTTTTTTATGAACTCAAAGAAAATAACAAAAATATGATAAAAATATGCAACTGGCATGGGATTGACCACGGCACGTCCGGCCGGTCAGTGGGCCCATGCTCCTAGCGCCTTGGTCAATTTTTAATTATTTGTTATTTTCCGTCCTATTTTGCATAGGTTCATCGTTTCGTCGTATTTTGAAATACTCGTTCGTGCGGTGATTGTTAGTGCATCGTTGTTGAGTACACTTTCACCATTTAAATCGGTCCTTACTCCGAGGTAGCTCAGATGCCCGTGCGTTGAATATTTATTACTAACCCATGTATTTCTGCTGTGAAGAACTGTAGGACTAGAATATTTCCATGGATTCTTGCGAGATTAACAACACTTCTGCGGGCGTCACCGCGAGTTCTTTAATAACACTTTGCGAGCGTCATAAAACAACTTAAAGAATGATTCAAAGAATGACGTAATAGCTGACAATTGAAGAGACATGAGAAAAGCATGATTGATCCGCGATGGTTACAATACTTGCGAGATTTCATATTATAACTGTTGCGATAAGATTGCAAATCAAATCCGAAATTAAAGGGGAGCTTAGCTGTCATCCATTATGTAACTACCCTATATATAGAAACCCAGTATGTACAAAGAGAGGATGATGTATTTTTTGAGCGTTGAGAAAGTCTTGAGAAGAGAGAAAATTTAAGAGAGTGGTTGTATTCTTGATCTTCTTCCTTTACTTGTAAACATTTCTAAAAATCAAATAATAAAGTGTTATTTTAATCATCAAATATGTGTTAATTACTGTAAGATCTTATCAAGGGTGTAGTGTAGGGTTTCCTGCAACTACATTTTGGCGCCCGAAATAGGGAATGAAAGTTGAAAATTATAGGAAAAAGCAAGATAAAAGATCAATATTCGAATTAAGAAGATGATTGAACAAATTGGTGAAGCAGTTGAAGAAAACATTGAAGCAAAGGAGGATTTCAGGAAGTTGGAGTGCAATACGATAACAAAAACAATGATTAACCAATTCCATGAAGATATTAGAGGAAATATTCGTAAACGAGATTTTGAAGGAAAAATAATTATGACAGTGGAGAAAATATCACCTCTGAAAGATTTGGAAAAGCAAGAAATCACATTCACATCAGCAGAAATATCAAAAGAAAATTTGGATCATACATTTCCATTGGTAATCACGGTAACTAATATGCGGGTGAAGAAGAATAAATCAACAAGATCTGCAGAAGAATGGGCTGTGAATAGAACTTTGGTGGACACAGAAAGTTCTGTGGATATTATATCCTATCGTACATTTAAGAAGATGGGATATAAGGATGAAGAGATGTCTTGTTCAAATTATCACATTCATGGTTTTGGAAAATCTATAACAAAACCTAAATGCGAAATAATGGTACGCATTCCGCTAGGAAAAATTGAAACACAAGTAACATTATATGTGGTAGATATGGAGGCACCATATAACATGATATTGGGGAGACCATGGATACACGCAATCAAAGTTGTAGCATCAATATTACATCAATGCATTAAATTTCATATGCCTAGTGGAATTGGAGAAATTAGAGGAGATACTGATCTTGCGAAACTGTGTTATCGAATTGAAATGAGAAACTATGAAGAACGTCCAAAATTGCGAAAAGCTCGTAGAAAATTGGCAAAAGAGGCAAAGAAGGAAGAAGAATCTAAAGTTTACATGATAATATCAAGAGAAGGAAAAGGAATACCTAGCGAAATCTCGCAAGAAGATGATGAACCCGAGAGAATCATGGAAACACCAACGCCAATGGGAGAACCTGAGGCCAGCTACACCGCCACAGAACCAACAAAGGAAATAAATGTTGGAAGTGAAGAAGAACCTAAAATACTGAAAATTGGAACTAAGATGGGTGCAGATGAAGATGAACAAACCATAAATCTTTTACGAGAATATAAGGATATTTTCGCGTGGAGTATGGATGAAATGCCTGGAATAGATCCATCAGTTGCATGTCATAAGCTAGATATTAAAAAAATATGTGAGACCGTTCAAGCAAAGGATAAGGAAAATCGCGACAACTTATCACTCAAAAATAAAAGAAGAATTACAGAAGATGCTCGATGCGGGAATTATAAGGCAAGAAAAATACCCGGAATGGATTGCAAATATGGTAGTGGTTCCAAAGAAGAATAAAGGGATATGAATTTGCATAGATTTTACTGACTTAAACAAAGTTTGTCCTAAAGATAGCTTTCCATTACCAGATATTCCTCAAATGGTCGAATCAGCAGCAGGAAATGATAGAATATCTTCATCGGATGGGTATAAAGGATATAATCAGATCCCTCTTGCTGAAGAAGATCAAGAGCACACTGCATTTTTTGCTCCAAGAGGATTATATTGTTACACAAAAATGCCATTTGGATTACGAAATGCTGGCGAAACGTATCAAAGAATGATGGAGAAGGTGTTCGCAAAATGGATACACAAAACATTAGAGGTGTACGTAGATGACATGTTAATAAAGAGTAAAGAAGATAAGAACCATGTACAAGATTTGAAGGATATTTTTGATCAAATGCGACTCTTTAACATCAAGGTGAATCCTGAGAAATGCATTTTTGGAGTAGCATTAGGGAAATTTTCAGGTGATATCGTATCAAAAGAAGGAGTTCAAGTTGATCCATAGAAATTACAGGCAATTCGCGATATGCCAACGCCAGCAACAGTGAAAGATGTACAGAAATTGAATGGGATCTTAGCATCGCTAGGAAGACTTATCTCGCGATCTTCAGATAAATGCAAGCATTTTTCCAATATACTCAGGAAGGGTACAAAATTCAAGAGGACAGATGAATGTGAGAAGGCTTTTCAAGGAATTAAACACTATCTAATGAACATATCTATTTTACAGAAAGCGGAGCCTGGAGAAGAATTATTGATTTATCTTGCGACAACATCGCATTCCTTAAGCGCAGTGTTATTGCGAATAGATGCAGGGGTAGAAAAACCAATTTACTACATCAGCAAAACATTTAATTCTGCATAGAAAAATTATTCAAAAATTGATAAGGTAATTCTGGCATTGGTTTATGCAACCTTTAAACTTCGCATATATTTTCAAGCACATAAAATAAAGGTGTTAACAAAGGTGCCCAATGAATCAGTAATGAAGAACTCAAAAAGATCAGGCAGAGTTGAGAGATGGAATTCACAAGTAGGGCACTTTGAAATCAAATATGAAGTCCTATCCTCACCAAAATCACAAGTTGTGGCAGATTTTTAGCAGAATTCCCTCTAGAAGATGATGAAGCTGTGGAAGAAATGATGGACATAGAAGAAGAACATGGAGATCCAAAAGATCTATTAAAGGAACCAAACATGTGGGAAATATTAGTGGATGGATCATCAAATGGGGAAGGAAATGGAATTGGAGTGGTCTTTATCTCCCAGAAGGAGAAAAAATGGCTTTCTCATTTCGTTTGGATTTCACATCCACTAATAATGAGACAGAATATGAAGCCATGGTGCATGCTCTAAAGTTCGTCGTAGAGATGAAGTTGGAGAACGCAAGGATTACCAGTGACTCCAAATTGGTTATTCGCCAGATAAAAGGAGAATACACAACGAATGAACCATCTTTGAAGAAATACAAGAAACTTGTTGAAGAATTATCTGCGAGAATTCCAAAAATAAAATGGAGACATTTATCAAGAAAAGATAATAGACTCGCAGATGCTTTTGCGTTCATATCAAGTATGATGACAAACCCAGCTGCGAGATGCATAAGAATTCAGACACTTGTGTAGTTGCAGGAAATCCTATAACACACCCCTTATCATATCTTGATATTAATTTCTAGATCTACATATAGAAATGGTAATAAAATTGCTAAAATTATAAACGGACATCAAGATTTTTTACATGTTTCGATCAATTTGATCTACATCCATGATTCTTCACTATGATTGTTAAAATTTACATTTGATTTTACATTGATAATCTCCATTAATGGAGTTATAAATCTGATTTTGGGGAAGAAGATGATAAAGAAAAAATACCTTCTCTCTCTAAAAAACTCTCCGCAAAATATCTCTCTCTCTCTCCTAAAATTGTGTCCCCTCCCCTTTTCTCTCCCCTGCTCTTTTCTTTATATATGTATCTTCATAGTGGGTGACAACTCACATTCAACTCATCTTTCCCATTTTTTAGGATTTCTGCTATGCTCCTTGCAGGCTCTGCTATGCTCCTCGCAGGATCTGCTATCGTGCTCACGAGATCTGCTATCATGATCGCGAGACTCTTCTATAACCACAAAATCTCCATTTCCTGCCTTGCTCTCGCGAGCTCCCGCCTTGTGCTCGCGAGCATTCTCTCTAACTACAAAATCTTCACATCGTTCTCATGTTTTATGATGTCGTTGTCTATTACGTCATTCTTTGTATTATTCTCTGACACTCGCAAAGTGTTGTTGAAGAGCTTGTGATGATGCTCGCAGAAGTGTTGTTAATCTCGCGTGAACATAGCTGTAGCGATATTCTGGTCCTACATCTTGCCTCTTTTTTCTTGAATATTGCTTGAAAAGTAATCTTTAAGAAAAAAAATATGTTGTTGCAGTAGTCTTTGATATTTATTGATGAAGGAACGAGCGAAAGAATACTAGACTCGAAAAGTACGTACTTGCCTCTATTCTTTTGTGAAGTTCCATATCTTTGCTAAGTAAATAAGAAGTATTAACTCTTGAAGTATTCGAAGTATGAAGTATCCTTGAAGAAATATAAGAAGCACTCAATCCTCAGAATATAAGAAGTATCCGTCCTTGAATGAAAATCATAAGTATTGCCTCTGTTCATGCGAAATTATTACTTCATTTTTGGTGAAAATCCCTGTCCATTTTGGAAATGAATCTTTCCGAGAAGATAAAGAACATAAAATGTTTTCTTGGTAATCCATAGTTGCTTCTGTTATTTATCTATAGAGGTAGAATCCTTGAGAAAATGTTAAATGAACGAATTGTTTCTTTATTTTTGTCTTGCCTCTGCCTCATGCGATAAAATAATCATATTCTGCTAAATAATCACATTTCCTGCGAAATTCTGGAATAGTTTGCGAGGTGCTGAATGAGTTTGCAAGTTTCTGAATGTGTCTGGAAGATTCTAAATGTATCTGCGAGTTTCTGAATGATGTTCCAGAAATATCGCCGCGAGATTGTGAATAGTTCTGTGATGAATAGTGCTGCGAGATTGTGAATAGTGCTGCGAGATTGAGGACAATCCTCTTGAGAGACTCTGAATAATATTTCTGAGAAATTCTGAACAATACTTCTGAGAGATTCTGAATAGTGTTTCTGAGAGATTCTAAATAGTACTTGCTATCTCTCTTGCGATGAACAAATCTTTCCTGCATTCTTAAAAGAAAATAATTAATGTTTGAGATTATTCTATTGGTCTTATTTTGCCTTCCTAAATAAAGGTCTTATTTTTCCAATTTTTTGTGTCTGTGACAATATCGCAGAATATCTCTACATTTTCATGTAAAAACTCTTTGATTTTGTCGAATCCATTTTTTTATATTTCTCCGCGACAATATGACAAGTCTAAGTTCCCTTGCAAGGACAAAGCCTTATGACATTGCCGTCTTGCGATGAAATCGCAGGACGGCTTTACATTTTCATGTAAAAACCCATTGATCTCATCTTAACTTTTTCTCTTATGGCTTGTTGCCTCTGTATAATTTTCGTCACGCGACAATATGACATGCCTAAATGTTCTTGAGATCATAAAGCCCCATGACATTGCCGTCTTTAGACACTTATCAGCTCCCTAGTGGAGTGTTCCGCCCTTATCTTCCCCCTGGTTGCCCCTTCAAGGAGGGCACATCAGCCATACAAGACTAGCTCCCCCCATCCGGATTTACCAACAACCAGTTGTTTTCGCAGCCTCTTGTACTTTATGCCTATATGGCTTATAGTTACAAGTCTGCACCATAAGTGGGCTTTTCTTCAGGCCAAGTGCATCATAGCCAAGACTTGCCAATAATTTCCAGGGTAGGTTTGTCCTTCCCGGGCACTCTTGTCTCAACCGTGTACCTCGGCGCCTTGGTCATACTCTGCACTTCTTAGAAGAGACCCTCGGTCTTCCAACCAGGGTATAACCTTATATAGTTGGAAATCCAAGGTACCTCTCCTGGATAGGTTTTCTTTAACCCCAACATCTCCATGACTCAGGATCCAGCAGCTGTATAACCTTACCCATGAATCATGTAAAGAGATACCCCCTTATATGACGCACTATTAGGTCTTACATTTGCCTCTTGTAAAGTTTTATTCGCGAACTAGGGTGCACGCCATAAAGGTTCGTCCTATTCTTATTTTCAACAGAACTAATTGCTTTTCCAACTAAAGTTTTCGTGTTCTCCTTCTCGCATTAACTTTTAACCTCACAGGAATTGACCGCCGCGGCAACACAATTCATCATTCTTTGCTGCTAGTGCTTCTTTGGGAACTGCATTCTCTGATCTTTGTTACCGTACAACTGCTTTGATCTTGGGAATTTTCTTCACAGAATTTTGATGATGCTAGTATATCTAGATAATTGGTTGACGAGGTGAGTTGTTGGAATTAAATCACCTTGCTCCAGAACTGGCTTCTTTCATAACGCAGCAAGAGCATGCCTTGGTTTCACATGTTCTGATAAGCTCGCCAGATTTTCCCTTTTCTTCTGACGTATTTCAATAATCCTTTAATTGTTTTGTTACTCTAGTTGTTTCGTCCTTTCACTCTTTAGCGCCTTATTCACTTGTACTTTTCTGTTTGCACTGTGAAGTAGTGTCATGCAGGGAAAAAGTATTGTAATGCCTTTTATTTACTCCAACTTGCTAGAATTTCGCTATTTTCTTACTCGCGTGTACTTGTGATGGTTCTTCTATTTTTGTTGTTGGCGGAGAAAGTTTGGGTATTGCTCCTTAATTTTGCACTTTCTCGCTGAGAACAATAGTTGGGTTTGATGTTAACTTTTCATTAGTTGAACTTGAAAGTAACCACATTTGCTTAAAGTGGCATTGGAAAATAATTAGCTTTCCCTGAACCTGTAGATGAAGTAGACTTTGTCTCTCTTCTTCCTTAACTGACCCTCATTGGAATTATGAGTTTCTGGAGAAATGATCTACTGCTTTTTTATAATCGTGTTGCAATGAAGTTTGACTGTGCTGGATTGTCTGCGAGCTGTTCGCTGGTTCCTTTGCCATCCCTTTCTTTACGCTGCGAATTTGGTGGAGCTATCTCTTCGTGCTCTTGATAGTTGACAATCGCTCTTGGGCTTGTATATAAGTTTTCTTGCTTTTCATTTTCACGTGATTAAACTGGTTTCCATTGCTTTCATGTTTTATCTTGAGGTATTGCAAATGGATGGTGTTTCATTCCTTCGCAAGGGATGTTGTTAATTTTCTTCATTATTTTACTTAATTTGGTTGAGCCCAGGTCACTGCATTCTCCACTTCGCTGGTAACAACCAATTGATTTAATTAGTAATCTATTCAACTTGAGGACATCATTGCTACTTACAAAATTAAAAGAAGATTCATAAATTTTTACTTTGCCAATCTAATTTTAAATAGATAACAATCAAAATTACAATTAAAATCTAGGTTTATTGATGTAAATTTACGATCAAAATTCGTTTTAATTCAAAATATCAGCAGAAAATAAATTTTTGTGAAAACACAAAGTTTGATAGTTTAAAAAACTCACAATCTTCCAGATCCAAATTATTAACATATAATTAAAGAGATAAGAAAGAATTTGTCATATTTTAATGGTTTAGTTGATGCCAATTCATTTCATTTCATTCCTATAAATATTTCTTCAAATCTGCTCCTGCTTCCCAATATTTCTGCTTCTCTTTCTCTGTATACATTTCTCTTAATAGGTCTTGGCTGTTCGTCATCGTTTATTTCTCTTAAATTGTCGTTTGTTAGTGGATAATGTGAAGTTCTCGCCTAAAACTTCCATATTTTCCTCTGTATCTCATAAGTCTAATTGAATTCATCATCAACAATTGCTAATTTCTCTTGATCTTCTCCAGTCCCTGTTTCTAGCGCCAAAAATGTAGTTGCAGGAAATCCTACAACACACCCCTTATCATATCTTGATATTAATTTCTAGATCTATATTTAAAAATGGTAGTAAAATTGCTAAAATTATAAACAGACATCAAGATTTTTTACATGGTTCGATCAATTTGATCTACATCCATGATTTTTCACTATGATTGTTAAAATTTACATTTTATTTTACATTGATAATCTCCATTAATGGAGTTCTAAATCTGGTTTTGGGGAAGAAGATGATAAATAAAAAATACCTTCTCTCTCTAAAAATCTCTCCGCAAAATATCTCTCTCTCTCTCCTAAAATTGTGTCCCCCTTTCCCTCTCCTGCTCTTTTCTTTATATATGTATCTTCATAGTGGGTGAAATCTCACATTCAACTCATCTTTCCCATTTTTTAGGATTTCTGCTATGCTCCTTGCAGGCTCTGTTATGCTCCTCGCAGGCTCTGCTATCGTGCTCGCGAGATCTGATATCGTGCTCGTGAGATCTGCTATCGTGCTCACGAGACTCTTCTATAACCACAAAATATCCATTTCCTGCCTTGCTCTCGCGAGCTCCCTCCTTGTGCTCGCGAGCCTTCTCTCTAACTACAAAATCTTCACATCTTTCTCATGTTTTATGCTGTCGTTGTCTATTACGTCATTCTTTGTATTATTCTCTGACACTGGCAAAGTGTTGTTGAAGAGCTCGCGATGATGCTCGCAGAAGTGTTGTTAATCTCGCGTGAACATAGTTGTAGCGATATTCTGGTCCTACAACTTGTATCACCTTCAATTAATAAATTAGAAGAAGAAAAGGCGGATGTAATGATAATAGAAAATGACGCAGAAGAATCAGCCAACGACATTATCGCATATTGGAAAGCAGAACTTCACGCATACTTAGCGACAGGCAAAACACCAAGAAATAGATTGGAGGCGCACAAGTTAAAAATTCGTGCAATAAATTATTAATTAAGGGATGGGGTATTGTATCAAAAATATTTTAATGGGCCATTACTTAGATGTTTGACACGGGAAGAAGGAGAAAAAATATTAAAAATGTTGCATAGTGGTGATGCTGGTAATCATAGCGGAGGAAGATCTTTGGATTATAAAAAAAATAAAAGGCTATTATTGGCCATATATGCATGAAGATGCAAAACAATTATCAAAACGTTATGAAGATTTCCAGCGATATGGCAAGAGGATACATGCACCAGGGGCACCATTATCATCTTGAAAAAGTGTGTGGCCTTTTGGAAAATGGGGCTTAGATATTGTGGGACCCTTTGTGCCAGGTTCAGGGCAGAAGAGATACTTAATTGTCGCGACAGATTACTTCACAAAATGGGAAAAGGTAAAAGCAGTACAACACATTCGCGATAAGAATTTATTTACATTCATCTTTGAAAATATCATCTGTAGATTTGGAATTCCAGCACAGTTGGTTTCTGATAATGGAAAACAATTTGAAGGACAAAATGTAGAATTGCTACTCAATGCATTTAACATAAGTTGTGGAAAATCTACTCCTTTATACCCACAAGCTAATGGTCAGGCTGAAGCAACTAATAAGACAATCGCAGACATCTTAAAAAAATAAATTAGAAGGGTACCATAAAGCGTGGTGTGAACAAGTACATAATGCAGTCTGGGCTTACAACACAACCAGGAGAGAGGCAACTGGAATGTCACCTTTTTGTTTAACATACGGTGTTGAAGCAGTAATACCAACAGAAGTTGCTATTCCTACAACAAAAAGAGAGGTTAGGGAGAAGAATCTTAATGCTAGTATGATTCTAAGAGAACTTGATGAATTAAAAGATAAGAGAGAAAAAGCATTACAACATATGGAAAATTACCAACGAAGGTTGGCTCGCGAATATAACAAACGAGTTAAGAAACGAGAGTTTCGACCAGGCGATTTAGTTTTGCGAGAAACATTGGAGTACCAGCGAGAACATGGTGGAAAGTTGGCAAGAAAATGGGATGGACCATATATAATTAAGGAGATAGTTGGAACATGGGCATATAGGCTGGTAGACCCAGAGGGCAGATATGTTGGTCAAAGACTTGGTAGGCCATGGAACAGATTATTTTTAAAAAGATAATATCAGCAACAACTTTTTAATAAAAAATGGGCAAAACAATTTTTTACAGCTGCGAGTTTGTTCGCAAGATTATTCAAGATTACATAAAGAATGAAAGATTGTGATATACGCAAAAGAAACAAAGAACGGGACGAACCTTTATGGCGTACACCCTAGTTCGCGAATACAATTTCGCAAGAGGTAAATGTAAGACCTAAAGTACATCATATTAGGGGGTATCTCTTTGCATGTGTAGGACCAGAATATCGCTACAACATTATTCTTGCAATATTAACAACGCTTCTGCGAGTCTCACTACCAATTCTTTAACAACGTTTCACGAGCGTCACAGAATATCCAAAAGAAACTGACAATGGAAGAAATGAAAGAAGAATATGTTGATCCTGCGATGGACATCATTATTGCGATAGAGAATATTATAGCGATCGTGATGAGATCGCAGAATAGATCTGAAATATGAGGAAAACTTAGCTGCCATCCATTATGTGAATCCCTATATAAAGAGCTCGATAGATCTAGAAAAGGATGATGTATTTTTTAGAGTTTAAAGAATATTAAGGAGAGAGAAACTTCAAGAGAATGTTTGTAATCTTGATTTCTTCCAATTCTGTAAACATTTCTGAGATTTGAATAGTAAAGTGTCGTTTAAATCTTTGAAGTTTAATTGATTCCCGACAGTTTTCTATAGAATCTTAACAAGGGTGTAGTGTGGGAATTCCTGCAACTACATTTTGGCGCCCAGAAACAGGGAGAATCAAGTTAAGAAATCTCTAATTACAACTTGAAGATTTGAAGAAATTGTTAGAGTTGAAGAAATGATTAGAAGAAGAAGAAATATATCAGAACCACCGACAACTGTGAGGAGAAGTAAAAGACTTGCAGGTGAAGGAACAGGTGAATTGGAAGGATCTTTAAGGATAAGATCAGGGAGAAATAGAATAAGAAATGAGGCAGAAAGTTCAACTCAACAACCGAATCAACAAACACAAATACAAGATAGGAATGTGGATTATGATAGAGTGAGTGTGCATACTTGGAGGTCGGATTCGATGGAAGAAGCAGAAAATTGACAATTAAGAAATGAAGAAGAATGAGAAAGAAATCAAGAAATGGGTGGAGTATTAATTCATGAAGGACATGAAATAGTAGATGATTTGAGACAAAGAATACAGGAAGAAAGAAGATTAGAGGCAGAAGAACATGCAAATTTAACAAGACAAAATCATGAGCTAAGAATGGAGAATTTGAGGTTACAAAGAAGGAGATCAAGAAGTACTGTTAGATCAAATTCAAGATCATTCAGAGAAGAACCAAGGCAAAATTCTCCTATAAGAAATGTTAGAGAAAATACTCGAGAAGAAGTGCAAAATAGAGAAGAGGAGATAATTGGTGATCGCTATAATCCGCGTGACGATAGAAATCAAGAGGGACGAAACAACCAAATTGAAGAAGAAAATCCAGAGGAAGGTCGGAGGATATTACATGGACGAGAGAATCAAAGAAATCAAAGAATGATTGAAGAAGAAATTGAGAGACATTACGTTGAACAAGCACGTATAGCTCGCGAGAGGGAAATATTAAGGGCAGAAGTAGAAGAACATGAATTTCAAGAAGCAGTGCGACAAAATAATCATGAAAATCGAGAAAGGAGACATATGCAAAATCGCTACAATGGTAATATTCAAGAGGAGTATGATAGGATACAGAGGAGAATAGAGAGACAGCGAAGATAAATGAGGAGAAATGAAGAAATTCACAGAGAAGAAGATGAAAGAGAAAATCACATAGAAAGACAAGATGATGATGAAGAAGAAGATACACAAAATCTCGCAAGACAAGAAAGGAAAGAACGCAGAAGAAGGGAAACAACGTTAAAAAGGCCAATGGAACAAAACTCAGCTGAGAATGAGAAAATATTGAAAGAACTAGCAGAAATACGAGGAATGTTAAACAATAAAAGAGAAGGAGGTAGAAGGAAAATTGATGAAGCTATTGAAGAAGCTGCGAGGACTCCATTTACTCAAGAAGTATAGTTAAGAGGGATACCTCCAAAATGCAATCTACCAGCATTAACCAGCATTTTTGATGGGACTACTTGTGTTGTTCAACATGTCAAAGCTTATGTTAGATGTATGCTACAGTGGGAGAATCGTGATGCTGTGCTATGCAAATATTTTGCATCTAGCTTAACTGGCGAGGCGTTAAAATGGTTCGAGGGATTACCAAAAAATACCATAACTTCTTTTGATCATTTACAAGCTACATTTTTAGGAGCGTATATTAGCAACAATTCATCGCGGCCGGGTATTGAAGATTTGTTTGGGTTAAAACAGAGAATTGGTGAGAGTCTGAAACACTTAACCATAAGATGGAAGTCAATGTGCAATGAGATGGCAGGAAGAGTTGATGAGAGATATCTTATCTTGTCTTTTATCAATGCAATGTTCGCGACCAATCTACTGTACATACAAATGTTCAGAGTCAAGAATACAATCACTATGAATGAACTGCGAGAACTACAGGAAGAGTACATTTCCTTGGAGGAGAAACAAAATGAGATGGAATCATATCCAATCGCGAGCACCAGCTCGCTAGCGACAAGTGGAAATTTACTCCCTAAAATGATAAATAATGTGGCGAGCACCTCGCAGTCACAACAAGAAAAGGTGGAAATTGATAACCAACAAAAATTGGTAGCGATGGGCAGTCGAGATCAAGAAGAATATGAAAGGGAGAAGAATTATTACAATCGCGGTGGAAATAATAAGATTCAAATACTTGATCAGCCGCAAGAAACTTATGGCGGACAAAGGCAGAATAACTTTAGAGGGCAAGGAAATCAAAAGATAATATGGTAAGAAATTAAGATGCCACCTCTTAATGCCAGCATAGAAAAAATTTGGGAAGCTATTATTCTAATGGAGAATATACCTTAGCCATGGAACATGGGGAAAGAACCACATCCAAGCAATCGAAGTCAAGAATTTTGTCCTTACCATCACTTTCATGGTCATTCAATAAATAATTGTAGGAATGTAAAGAGGATAATTTTGAGGATGATTGATCAGGGGAAGTTAAATCACTTTCTAGTAGGACATCCACAACCTCATCAATTACCGCCAGCACCAAAAACTCGCAGAGTGAATGCTGTAAAAGGAGCAGAAATATTCGTGATAGAAGTGGGGGATAAAGCAAAGAATCTATTTTGTAACTCCATTGTGCATTCATTCAGAACTATATAATATTTCCATGATAATGTTTTAAGTAGAGTCTTCGCGATAAATACAGATGGAAGAGAGATAATGAATATAGCGAGAGCCTCGCCATTAGAAGAATGGCAGAAACAAACTCTATCTTTCACTGCACAAGATATACCAGAGCTTGGAGAGCAGCATGACAACCCATTGGTGGTATGATTAGAGATAAAACCAAAGAAAATGCAAGAGGAATATGAAGAAAATAATGGTAAAAATGAAGACTCTTGGGCCATCAACAGAGTCTTAATAGATACCGGGAGTTCAGTTGATATCTTATTCTATCATACCTATAGAACCATGGGCGGAAGAGATGAAGATTTGATATCATCAACGTATAAAATCTATGGATTTAACGGTACAGCTAACAAACCAAAGGGGGAAATTGAAATGCAAATACCGTTTAACGGAATATCTTCAAAAATCTTATTCTGTGTTGTGGACATCGAATCACCTTACAATGCTTTGATAGGACGACCTTGGTTACACAGGATATTGGGTGTAGCATCTACTTATCACTAGTGTATTAAATTTCCTCATCCTAAAGGTGTAGGAATTATTAAAGGAGATTGGGGAGAAAGCAAGAAATGTTATGAAATCGATATGAAGTCTTGCGAAGAAAGAGCTGAAAAGAATAGCAATTGGAAGTACAAAATCAAACAACAACAGAGGTATGAAAGGTTGATGATTAATACAATAGAGCGGAAAGAGGATGTGAAAGCTGATGGCGAGCGTCTCGCAAAAAAAGAAACAACAGTAAAACGTAGCAGAAAAGCAGAAAATAGTAAGTAGAGAGGTAAAACGATGAACTTTAGAGAATTCTATGAATGATTTGTTTGAAGAATATGTAATTGAACAGAATTTTCTTCTTAAAAGAATCGCAAGATTTTACAAAAAGAAAGAAGATCCAAGTTATGAAATTCTATTAGAGTTACAATACTCGCGAGAAACGCGAATAAAATTTCGCAGAGATTAAAGAATGGGACGAACCTTTATGGCGTGCACCCTAGTTCGCGAATAAAATTTCGTAAGAGGCAAATGTAAGACTTGCGAGCACATCATAAGAGGGGGTATCTCTTGACATGATTCAGGGGTAAGGTTATACCGCTGCTGGATCCTGAGTCATGCAGATGTTGGGGTTAAAGAAAACCTATCCGGGAGAGAGATCTTGGATTTCCAATTATATATGGTTATACCCTGGTTGGATGACCAAGAATCTCTTCCAAGAAGTGAAAAGTATGACCAAGGCGCCGAGGTACACGGTTGAGCCAAGGGTGCCAAGGGCGTACGAAACTCCCTTGCCATTCTTGGTAAGTCTTGGCTATGATGCACTTGGCCTGAAGAAAACCCCACTTAGGTTGCAGTCTTGTAACTATAATCCATATAGGCATAAAGGACAAGAGGCTGCGAAAACAGCTGGTTGTTGGTAAATTTGGATGGGAGGAGCTAGTCTTGTATGGCCGATGTGCCCTCCTTGAAGGGGCAACCAGGGGGAAGATAAGGGAGGCACCCTCCATTAGGGAGCTGATAATTGTCTAAATACGGCAATGTCATGGGGCTTTATGATCGCAAGAACATTTAGGCCTGTCATATTATCGCGTGACGTAAATTATACAGAGGCAACAAGCCAAAATTTAAGATGATATCAATGGGTTTTTACATGAATGTGTAAAGACGTCCTGCGATTTCATCGCAAGACGGCAATGTCACGAGGCTTTGATCTCGCGAGAGAACTTAGACTTGTCATATTATCGCAATACCATTAAAAAAGAAAGATAAGGCAAGATCAATGGGTCGATACATGCAAATGTAAAGACGTCCTGCGATTTTGTCGCAGAAAGAAAGAACGTGGCAAAATAAGACCTTTAATTAGGAAGGCGTAATAAGACCACAAGATTACTTCGATAATACTCGCAGATGTTATGAGAATTGTGATTTCACGCAGTTATTACTGACGATAAGATCGCAAATATTAAGGCAAATTTTATTTACCACTAATATCTAATCTTTAATCAATTTTTTATATTGCATATGAATAATAGAGGCAAGTATGGGAATGCATGAGAACAATGAAATTATTATTCATCTATCATATAAAAATTGCATAGATAAATGCACGCAGATAATTAAAGAATAATGATTATATTGATTGATTGACTTGCATAAAAAGAACTGTTTTCTAATTCATACAGGTAGAAGCAAAAGAAATTCATAAAATTGGAGAAACTCGCAGCAATGATACAGAAAGAAGAAAATAAATATACAAGGAAGATAGAAGGAAAAAGAAGAACTAGCTAGATCCATCGCCATCCTCTTTATCAGACTTCTCTTCATTGCCAGATTTCTCCCTTTCATCATTATCATCACTATCTTCAGATTCTTCTCCTCCACCAGATTTTTCTTCTTCATCATTATCATTATTATTTTCATCCTCGTCAGAATCCTCGGCTTCGCTATCAGAGATGTTAAGATTCGGGATTATTGCGGGGATTTCCTTTGCAAGATCAGGGTATATAGAAGGATAAATTCCATGATCATTGCAGACCAACTCAACGGAATCATTACGAACAACAATGAGAGATCTATTGAAATTCGCGGTAGTAATGTCAAATTGCTCCTTCAATCGTGAATATTTTTTATTGTGAGCAGCAAGGGTATCTTCAAGTTCCCCAATTCTTTCAAGATATCTTTTTTCAGCTCCTGCGAGAATATATGACAACAAGTTAGAAATTTTGTAAAAAAAGAGTAAAAAAGAGTAATAAAAACAGAAAGTTAGCGAGAAGAAGAACAACAGACAACCTTCTCTTTCAGAAATCATATCTCTAATTAAGGCCGCTTGTTCAACTTGAAGGCTAACATTTACACCTAAGTCATTCCTGGAATTGTCAAGAACTTTCGCAGCCCAAGCAAACTCATCATCTCTATTAATAAGGAGACGAGATCGAACTTGAGTCTCTCTCGCAAGAAGATCTTCATTCTCGCGGATAAGTTTATCCCTGTCCATTTGAACATCAAGGAGAGTTTTATGAAAATCTGCTAGGGTCTTGGATCCATTCTTGATAGCAAGATCTTTCTCGTCAATAAGATCGCTAATTTTCTGTCTTAATCTATCTATTTCCTTCTTTGAATCAAGATAAAAGCGCCTATATTTGTCAGTCAAACCTAAATTGAATCTGTGTTCAATTTTTAAGAGATTAAGTTTGGATCTAAGTTCATCTATGGAAAGGGATTTAATCTTATCATCTGAGAAATTACTTAAATAATTATTAAGACAGGCAAGAAGAGTATGATCATCTACAGGATCGGGGAAAGATTGAAAGAGTATAGCCTCATCAGTAAGACCATAAATATCTACAAGTTAAAAATGATCGCCTGAATAAGCTGCGATAAAGTAAAAAGAATTAAGAGAGAAAGGAAATCAGTCATACCATATAGTTGTTGGTAAGATCTATCGAGATCAGAAATCTTTTGCTTATCAACTGAAGCTTCAGTCTCTAGCTATTTATTCTTCTTGCGAAGCTCAATAACTTCAGATTCTAATTTCTCTTTATCTTGGCGAAGTTTAGCAGCTTTCTCTTCAGAGCTGGCACATCTTTTATCTAAATCAGAAGCAACCGCAAAAGAATATCTTCCAACCTACGAAAGAATAATATAAATTAAGATCTAGCAATGGAGAAAATATAAACAAACTGAAGAAATGAAGACATACCAATGCACCAAGAGAATTCAAGAGACTGGGAGTCATTGATCTTGAGATTCCTTGGAGAGAATCATTATCCACCAGAATAGGGGTATCGCAAACTTTAGCGAGAGCTTGGGATGTCTTGTCAATAACTTCATCCTCATCATTACAAGTTATGCTATGGGAAATATCGCTAAAAATTCTGGATAAATGATCCATTGAAGAATCAGAATTAGAAGAATTTTTTATTGAAGGAAAACCGCTAAAATCCTCGTCATTATTATCCTTATCAAGGTCAACACTTGGATTTTATGGAATTAGTTGAGTAATTGAAGAAGAAGAAGAAGGTTGAGTTTTCCTTTTCTTTAATGGAGGATCGCTAGATTCTTCATTGCGAGGGGCGGGAGGCTTTCCCCTAGAAGGAGCAGCAGATTTATCCTTTGAAGATTTCCCAGATTTCTCTTTCAAAGATTTCTCCTTGGTTTTTGCGGGTATTAATGGTTCTAACTCTACTATTTCCTGTGAGCACAGATGAAGATAAGAAATAGGGAAAACAATATATTGTTAAAATTGATGAAGTGATATTTCTTACTTCATCCGTGAAAGATTTCAGAGACAAAAAAGTGTTAGGCTTCCTTAAAGATTGGTAACTGAGCTTCATTCTTTCAATCTGAGAAAGATCAAAATAATTAGCGAGAATACGAAAGCGCAAGGAAGATAATGAATAATAATAATATGAAAATTCATAGAGATTAGTACCTCTTTAGTTCTCTCAGGCCAATTAAAGACCCAAGGTTGATATTCTGCAAGACTCGCGGGAAATTCGCGAGAACCAGATATATAAGGACCTTCAAGAAATAATGGAAAGATGAGCCACTTGTCATCGCTAGAATGGAGAGGACCTTGGTTGGTAGGTGTATGAAAATCAATATCCAGCTGTGGATGGGGAAAAACGATCTGCTGGTTTTTAAGGGATTGAGGAGACGACCGGACGGAGGAAGTTCCTCGAACCGAGCGAAATTTTAAACTGCACACAGATGCACCGCTGCAAAGGGGGTGCTTAGATTCGAGAGATCAATCTGTAGTACTCCGGCCTAAATCGAGACAACGACCGTTCCAGACTAAATTCGGTCACAAGAGAGGATGGGTTGATCTGTAGGAGGGAAGCTTGAGAAATGTGTGGAATTGATGGTGATTCAAGGATTATGGGTGTGTGAATTCTGAATATGATAAGTTCTGAATGATTGAAGTTGAACGATTGTGAAGAAATTGCTCAATTGATGAGTTTGATGATCTCGTGTTGTCGAAGGGACGTGAAATTCTTACTCTGAGTATTCTGTGTATTCGTTCTGTTTTCGATTCTCTGTCCTCAATCTTGATTTAGGGACTCATTTATATTGTTGGAATTGTAGACACCATGATCCCATGAAGTGTGACAGTTAATGGAATCAAGGAGTGGAGAAGTGGAAATCGTGTTCGAAACCGGTTGTCCAACGTGTAAAGACTTGGTCGACTTTCCACCCACTACCTCGTGAATTCCTTTAACTGATTGCATGACTTGATGACATTTCCATCGTGTGTTTGAACACATGTGCCGTAGACCGCCAGACCAAAACCCTAAGTAATATTTCCCCAAGTGACACGATTGATCGTCTCATGGTTTGTTAGTCAATTGATGACTTTGTGGTTTGATGGGACAATGAATCCATGTAGTTGATGAGCCGAACAGGATGTTCTGAAACTCACGAATTGAACGTGTCATGAGACAGAGGTATAATTCTTACGATGAAGTGAGCAAGTATTTCTCATTCGATGGATTGTTGAATATTGGTGGGTTGTTGAACTGATATTCCTTAACTCGAGCAAATATTGATCATCTGAGCAAGTGTTGCTCTCGTGATGACTTGTTGAATATTTGACCATCTGAGCATGTGTTGCTCATGAATGATTGGCAGTGTGCCAAGAATATTAATTAAAGTGCTGGTCGTTGAACCTAGCATAATTAATAAAATTCATGACCATGAGGTCATCGTAGAATTATTAATATTAATTTATGACCATGAGGTCGTCGTAGAATTATTAATATTAATTCATGACCATGAGGTCGTCGTAGAATCATTAAGGTTAGAGTCTGGAAGCGCGGTCCTTGAACTCAGAAACCCTAATTTGACCGATTGATGATCAATTCATGGTCAGAATTTTTAACCATGGGACGAATGAGGAGCAGCTACATGGGACCGTGGATCAACCATGTAGTATCCATATGCTCACGTGAGCAAATATGATGAATTCACGAAGAGTTCATGATTTGTTGGTTAAAGAATGATTAAATGCTGGTTCAATCATTATTCAAAATGCTCATCTGAGACTTAAGTGTGAAAACCTAATTAATTATGAGAGGGTGATGGACCGACCATGGAGTCATGGAACCGGCCATGGGTTGTCCTGTGATCGTCTAATGGTCACTTCATGAAAAATCCAAAGTGTTTGGAAGTTTTGGACCTAATACCAACAATTGTGCAAATTAGGTCAAAACTATGAAAATCGATGGGATTGGCCTTCGTGATCCGAAGAGCTAATCTTGGTTGGTCAAGATAATGTGCTTGTGTCCCTAAGGTGTCCGCTTCTCAGTCTTGAGAATTTTGATATTTTCTGGTGCACGTTTGAGCGACCATTTGAGAAAATATGACAAAATTAGAGTTTTTTTTGATAAAACCGTCAAAACTTCATCGGACGAGGGAAAATAATGAAAAGTGAGGGAATTATGAAGTGTGGACCGGTCACAGTGATCACGTGACCAACTGTTGATCGCTTGAGCAACCCCCAAACCCTAATTAACGTCCTTTACTAGAATTGATGTAGAATTCTCATACGGACTCGGATTTTGATGGTCCGCCCCTTCATTCCATAGGGAAAAGAATTTCCTATCTCCCAAAGCGGAAGGTTTTAGGTTTTGAGGTCGTTCGGGATGTGAAAACAACCCGAAAGTAAAATTCAGGAAAGATTTAAGGGGCCGGTCCCACGATAAAACGAAGGAGTTTTGTTAAAATCAAGGAGTTTCCATGAGACGAAGGAAACACCATGAGACGATGGAAAATATTTATAAAATAAGGAATTTTGAGACTGGGACGCCGGTGGTCAAAGCACGGTCGGCCAGTTATGACCACGGTCCCGTGGTGTCTCTTCCTTAGTTTTACATATTTTGATGATTTTATGAAGGATTCATGAATTTTGAGAATTTTGATAAATTTAGAGTGTTTTCATGAATTGAAGGAGTTTCCATGAGTTCATGGTCTTTGAAAAATATCAAAATAATAAAATTCGGCCGTGTGAGATCATGGAGGCGTGACTAACCGGTCATGGCCCAATCCCACGAATTTTAATAATTTTTTAAATAATTTTTGGGTATTTTTTGATGATTTGAAGGAATTTTGAGAAAAATACCATGAAATCAAGGAAAAATAAGATAATTAATAATGAAATAATTAAAACAGGGCGTATGGGACCGGCTAGGGCATGGCCGGCCGGCCAAGGCCCGGTCCCACGAGTTTTCATAATTTATTTTATTTTATTATTATTTTTGATGATTTAAAGGAATTTTTTGAGGCAAAATACCATGAAAACAAGGAGTTTTTCATGAAATTAGAGAAAAATAATAAAATAATAAGGACCGTGAGGTGTGGGCCGGCTGGGACCAAGGCATGGCCGGTCGGCCAATGGTCACGCCCCACACACTCTCCTTAATTATTTTTGACGGACTCATAGAAGTACCACGAATCCGAGGAATTTCCTCAAGAAGGAGATTTGATCAAACGGGAGAGTTTTATCAAATCATGAAAAATAATAAAAGTGTATTAAAAATATAGAATTAGCGTGAAACTGATCATGACATGATGAGTTGATCGTGTGTCCGTGTCCCAGTGCCTTGGTCAAATATTTTTAATTATTTATTATTTTCTTCCCTATTCTGCATAGGTTCATCGTTTCGCCGTATTTTTGAAATACTCGTCCGTGCGGTGATTGTTAATGCATCGACGTTGAATACACTTGCACCATTTGAAACAGGGCTTACTCAGAGGTAGCTCCGATGCCCGGCTGTTAATTATTTATTACCAATTCATGAAATTTGATGGAGAATAATTCATGAATGAGTAATAAAATGGATAGATGTTTACTGTTAATTCTTAGGATCAGCTGAAGATTCGACTATGAACTCAGAACGATGAGGTGATCATTGCCATTCCATGGGATCATCGTTGATTAGACCACGGAATCGGAGCAATGATATTTCCATTCCGTGGGATCGTCGTTGATTCGACCACCGAATCGGAGAAATGATATTGCCATTCCGTGGGATCGTCGTTGATTCGGCCACGGAATCGGAGCAATGATATTTCCATTTCGTGGGATCGTCGTTGATTCGACCACGGAATCAGAGCAATGATATTTCCATTCCGTGGGATCGTCGTTGATTCGACCACGGAATCGGAGCAATGATATTGCCATTCCGTGGGATCGTCGTTGATTCGACCACGGAATCGGAGCAATGATATTGCCATTCCGTGGGATCGTCGTTGATTCGACCACGGAATCAGAGCAATGATATTTCTATTCTGTGGGATCGTCGTTGATTCTACCACGGAATCAGAGCAATGATATTGCCATTCCGTGGGATCGTTGTTGATTCGACCACGGAATCGGAGCAATCTTATTGCCATTCCGTGGGATCTTCGTTGATTCGACCACGGAATCGGAGCAATCTTATTGCCATTCCGTGGGATCTTCGTTGATTCAACCACGGAATCGGAGCAATGAAGGGATAATTAACCTCATGGGTCCATGCCTAGCAGAATAAACTGACTACGATAGGAGCATTAATTATCCTGACATGACTTGCCGTTAAGCCATATCCTTTATATAGTCAGGTTAAACTCGTTGTTTGTTCCTGAAGACGATATTGCCCCGTAGAGCAGTCCATCCCATGATACTATATAGAAATGACTGAAAGTATTCAGTATTCATGAGATTATGCCGTTGTCTAGACGTTGACTGCATATTTACATGTACTCTGAGAGAAAGCACTCTCCGTTGAGAATTCGATGAGAGACTCATGTCTCAATACTCACATGCGATTGCTGAACCGACGGTCCGTACAATCATGAGTTTACGATTTTAGCCCTTGTTGAAAATCCACCATCTACACCAGCATAAGAGCTTTATCACCAGCGACCTTCTCTTTTTTCAAACGAACACCCCAGCAGGTGCTATCCCTCTTCATAGGGACTATACTATAATTTACAAAGAAGTTGTCCACACTATAATCCGCAGGAACAATGGGGACATCTTTAAATAGAGGATTCTTTGGAGATTCAGGGTAGCGAGTTCCTTTATTAGCACCGCGAGAATCATATTCAAGTAACAATCTGATGCAATCTCCACCTAGTTGATATACCGCTCGCGAGAACCTTTAATCAGAAATTATTTGATAAAATAAAGGAAGTTCTGAGTCATAGAGAGGAATGGTAAGACCAGCTTCAAGTTGTCCTAGCGATACTATGATTTTTTTCGCGAGAACATTGATCATCAGTAAATAATTTAAGAGAAAGTTCAGATCTAGAATCCTGATCTGGAATTAAAGATAAGTTAAAACCTTTAATTTTGAGTTTCTCGCGCATCTCATTAAAGGCCTTCAAGTTTTTGGTACCAGCTGCAACCATTTTTGAAGTATGGGAATGAAAAGGTTAAAAAGAAGAAAGAAATCACAGCAGCACAATTCGCGGAAGAACAGTAAAGTTTGCAGAGAGGATATGGAGAGAAAGAAGAAGAAAGTAAAAGAGAAAAAGAAAAGGAATGAGAAGAGTATTTATAGAGGAAGAAATTTCTCGAAAAAAATAAAGGCAATTAATGCAAAAGAAGAGACGTGGGTGGTCAGATCGCAGCGGTTGGAGGAGACGTGTCAAAAGTTTATTGGAAGAAAAAATTCGTGAAAACAGCTGGCGAAGGACATAGAAACGTGTCAGAATGGAGCAGTTATGGCATTTAAAATTCTCATGATCTTCTCTTCTTCACAGAAAAGACATGAGAAGAGGCAAGATGTAGGACCAGAATATCGCTACAACACTATTCTTGCGATATTAACAACGCTTCTGCGAGTCTCACTACCAATTCTTTAACAACGTTTCACGAGCTTCACAGAATATCCAAAAGAAACTGACAATGGAAGAAATGAAAGAAGAATATGTTGATCCTGCGATGGACATCATTCTTGCGATAGAGAATATTATAGCGATCGTGATGAGATTGCAGAATAGATCCGAAATATGAGGAAAACTTAGCTGTCATCCATTATGTAAATCCCTATATAAAGAGCTCGATAGATCCAGAAAAGGATGATGTATTTTTGAGAGTTGAAAGAATTTTAAGGAGAGAGAAACTTCAAGAGAATGTTTGTAATCTTGATTTCTACCAATTCTGTAAACATTTCTGAGGTATGAATAGTAAAGTGTCGTTTAAATCTTTGAAGTTTAATTGATTCCCAACAGTTTTCTATAGAATCTTAATAAGGGTGTAGTGTGGGAATTCCTTCAACTACAGCGTGACTTAGGGATAAGGTTATACCGCTGCTGGAACCTGAGTCATAAATATATTGGGGTTAAAGAAAACCTATCCGGGAGAGGTACCTTGGATTTCCAACTATATAAGGTTATACCCTGGTTGGACGACCGAGGGTCTTTTTTTTATAAGGAGTGTAGAGTATGACCAAGGCGCCGAGGTACACGGTTGATCCAAGGATGCCCGGGACGGACGAACCTACCCTGGCCATTCTTGGTAAGTCTTGGCTATGATGCGCTCGGCCCGAAGAAAACCCCAATTAGGGTGCAGTCTTGTAACTATAAGCCATATAGGCATAAATGACAAGAGGCTGCGAAAACAACTGGTTGTTGGTAAATCCGGATGGGAGGAGCTAGTCTTGTATGGCCGATGTGCCCTCCTTGAAGGGGAAACTAGGGGGAAGATAAGGGCAGCACCCTCCATTAGGGAGCTGATAAGTATCTAAAGACGGCAATGTCATGGGGCTTTATGCTCGCAAGAGAATTTAGGCCTGTTATATTGTCGCGTGACAAATATTATACAGAGGCAAAAAGCCATAAGAGAAAGTTAAGATGAGATCAATTGGTTTTTATATGAAAGTATAAAGACGTCATGCGATTTCATCACAAGACGACAATGTTATGAGGCTCTGTTCTCACAAGATGAACTTAGACTTGTCATATTGTCACAGAGAAATTAACAAAATACAGATAAGGCAAGATCAATGGGTTTTTGCAAAAAAATGTAAAGACGTCATGCGATTTTGTCGCAGACAGAAAAATTGGCAAAATAAGACCTTTAACTAAGAAGGCAAAATAAGACCAACAGAATAATCCCAAACATTAACTATTTTCTCTTAAGAGTGCAGGAAAGATTTGTTCATCGCAGGAGAAATGATGAGAAACAAAAATCCTTCAGAGTTCTTCAGAAACATTATTCAACATCGCAAAGCGGGATTATTAGAAGAAAATATCGCAGTAGTATTCATCACACCGCATACATATTTCTAATTTCGCAAGAAATATAGCAACACAGCTCGCAAAAAGAAGATACAGGAAATAATTGACCATTACAAGTAAGATAATGAAGGGCAAGTAGGGGAGTGGATAAATAAAATCTCATTATCTTCCTTGAGAATATTTGAAATAACAGAAGTAAAAGTTGAATTCAAAAGTTGTATAAAGTTACATTACTCGCAAGAAAGAGGAAAAAAGAGAAAACAGAGAGAAAACAAAAATAAAACTCAGGCTTCAGTATTGATATCGCTAGATTCATCATCTGTGTTAGTATTATCAACCTCACCAACATTCTTCTCATTGCGATTGATTCGAGATTCTTCTTCTTCACCAACAGTTGCTTCACCACCAGTGGTTACTTCTCTAGGAGGACTTTTTTCTTCTTCTGTTTGGTCTTCTTGAGAAATATTTTCTTCCTCACTTGCATATTATAGATCCTTATCCATAAGAAGAGGAACTTCATCATCATCTACTTCTAGAGGAGGAATAGATATAGGGGGAAGAGACTGAGATATTAGAATATCATTCACAAGGACTTCATCACTAATATGAACTTTTCAAAGGAAACCTTTATTGCGATTTCTAATCTCCAAGTTCTTAAAATACTCAAGATAGTCATATCTTCTCTCTGCTCGATCGCGAGATTTAGCATAACGAGAAAGGAGAGATCCATTTTCTTTGCGAACCTTAGCCAATTTGTCAGTAAGATCAGAAATGGTAGAGTGAAGGCTTCTTTCAGATTCTGTGAGAAACAAAAATGACAAGAAAATATTCAGATAAAAATCTCGCAAGAAGTATAGTGGAGAAATTAAATAGAAAAATTAACAGTGAAGATAGTCAAAATGACTACCTTCTTTTTGAGAAGTTAAGTTTTGAATTAAAGATAAGAAACAATTCTCCCATTGATTCATGGCATCATCAAATTTGTACCCAACTATACCCTTCAGGCGAGATTTTATATTTTCTTCTTTGGAGAGGACATACGAGTTTTCCTTTGATAATAAAGAATAAGATTCTTCTAATTGGGAGTATTGATCTTAAAGCTTGCTGGCCTTTAAACTAAGAGTTAACCTACCCTTGATAATTTTATCTTTCTCAGCGGCAGATGATTCAGTTACTTCCTTGAGCTCATCCTTAAGAGAACGAAGAGATTGCTCTTGATTATCACATATTCTTTGAAGATTACTCAATTGTTGCGAGAAAATCGTCATCAAGCTTGAAAAACTATGTTTTTCTTGAGATAAAGTTCTATTTTCATCTGTAAAGATTCCGTCTCCAAATTAGCCTTGATTAACAAATATGAGAGGCGAGTAACCTCGCTACTTAATAAATTTTGGCTTGGCGATAATTTATTATTCTTATTAGTAAGATTATCTATTTGATCTATCGAATATGTGTAGAGATTATCTAATCTATTATACTGGTCCATCCAAGAATCTTTTTCAACACGAGGTTCTTCAGCAATAGACTCAAATTTAAGTCTCTCTATGAATCGATTCTGATTTAAAACTAAATATACGAACCAAGAATTTAAGAAGGAAGTTTGAGTACAGAGAAAATGAAAATTTGTTAGAAAAAAAAAACCAGAAACAAAGGCAGGAAAATTATACCTTTTAACTCATTATTCTTTCTGCGAAGATTCTCGCAGTAAAGTGAAGAATTGCGAAGCTTTTGATAGAGAATGTCACATTCTGAAGTCTTAGCTTGGAGATTTCTTTTAAGCGATTCAACTTCACTTTCTAAAGCTGCTTGTGAAGCCATTTGGTTAGAACCAAGATACTTAAATAAAACCTCACAGACGTCCATCTTGACAGGATCATTAGAAGACCTCTTAGCCTCATCCAAAACATAAGACAAGACTTTAAAAGCAACATCCACTCCTATCAAAGTTTTCTTAGAAGAAGAAGAAGGTGCAGATGGTGAAATAATGACAGTAGAAAGCTGGAGGTTTTGATTGTTCGCAATGATTGCATCGTCAGAAGGAGGAGTAATTGGAAAGGTAGCAGTTGAAGGTAATAAAGGGCTGGAAGGAGTTTCATTGACAGCAACTTTGGGGATATTAGTGGCGATAGTCTCGCAAAAATAAGAAGGAGGTTCCATTTGCAAGGTTGTGGGAATAACTCTCGCAGATGTCATCTTGGGAATAGTAATGTTAGCCTTAAGAGTTTTAACTTGGCGAGATCGTTTGCGAGGATTAGCAATACTTTCGCCATCCTGCGAATAATAACTTAGATAAGAAACAGAGGAAACAATATTGTTATTAAGAAGAAGTAAATGTTTCTTACTACCTTATAACTCACATGATTCCTTCTCTTGTGAGATAATTTTTTGAGAAGATTAGGGTTTTGGGTTGCAGACTGGGTGTTAGGGGGAGTTCCGCTGAAGAGAAGATATAATAGGGGAATTATGAAGAATCAAATAGAAAAGATTAATAAAATATGAATAAACATGATTTAAGTAAGCAAAACGGAATTTAGTAACATCAGAAAAACACATACCTTGAAGACTCCATTAAAGCAGTAGCAGGTAGATATGAAGAAGAAGAAAAATTGCAGATCGGAAAAAATTGCAGAAGATGAAGAAACGAAGAAGATAGAAGAGTAAAAGAAGAAAATTAGTTATGTAACCAAATTCTACCTTTTATAAGCAAAAGGAGATGACCTGTTGAGGAGTGATGTGCCGGTAAAAAGAGAAATTTACAACACGTATAGGCGGTTAAGCTAAATTTACGGAGTTTTTTCGAGAAGAATATATGGAAATATTAGGAGGCTGCGAGCATTATGAAGAGTTGGAGATTCTCATATCCCCTCCACTTCGCGAAGAAGACATGAGAAAAGGCAAGATGTAGGACTAGAATATCGCCATGGCATTATTCTTGCGAGATTAACAACACTTATGCGATCATCACCGCGAGTTCTTCATTAACACTTTGCGAGCGTCATAAAATAACTTAAAGAATGATTCAAAGAATGACGTAATAGCTGACGATTGAAGAGACATGAGAAAAGCATGATTGATCCGCGATGGTTACAATACGTGCGATATTTCATATTATAACTGTTGCGATAAGATCGCAAATCAAATCCAAAATTAAAGGGGAGCTTAGATGTCATCCATTATGTAACTACCCTATATATAGAGACCCAGTATGTCCAGAGGGAGGGTGATGTATTTTTTGAGCGTTGAGAAAGTCATGAGGAGAGAGAAAATTTAAGAGAGTGGTTGTAGTCTTGATCTTCTTCCTTTACTTGTAAACATTTCTAAAAATCAAATAATAAAGTGTTGTTTTAATCATCAAATATGTGTTAATTACTGTAAGATCTTATCAAGGGTGTAGTGTAGGATTTCCTGCAACTACAAGAACCATGGTTTGTAGTAATGAAATATCAGTGAAAATATTTGAATATTTTCGGAAATTCTGTGGATGAATCCAAGAATTTATGAATAATTAACTTATGTCTCTATACTAGCAGAGCAAGCTGTCTAGGAGCATTAATTATTCCGATTTGAGCTTGCTGGAGATTCATATCCTTTATATAGTCAGGGTAAACTCGTTGTTTGTATCCTGAAGACGTTATCGCTCTATAATAGCAGAGCAAGCTGTCTAGGAGCCATCCATCTTGTGATACTATATAGAAATAATTACTGAAGTGTTCAGTATTCATGAGATATGTTGTTTTCTGGCCGTGAGACTACATATCTACATGTACTCTGAGAGAAGGTATTCTTAGTTAGAGGATTCGATGAGAGACTCGTGCCTCAATACTCACTTCTGATCGCTGGATCAGTGGTTCATATAATTATGGGTTTACAATTTTAGCCTTTGTCGAAAATCCACCATCTACATTAAGTCCCCTGCTTAGCGAGGAAAGCCATGTTCCTCAATCATCATTGAATGGTGATTTTCCGGTCATAAACAATATAAGTAATTGAACTTAGTCGTAAGTTAAGACGCTACCGTATTTCGATAATACGAGCATACCATGACTTGAATGAAGATCTCAGTGGCATGATAGAGTGTCATTTGGTGAACATTAATTGGTGTTGAATCGCTGGTTTGGACGATGGGACCTTGGTCATTTAAGATTCGCGGGCCATGCCTAAAAAATAAATCCTTATTTTAGGAATAGACGCTCATTTGTTCTTTAGTTTAAGGAACAAACAATATAGACCCGAGTCTAATGATATAAAATTTTATCTATGAGCTTTCACAAAAACCAAATTTTTTATCTTTGTGAGATTTCACAAAATGGAATAAACTCTTGTTCCAAAGGTGAATGCTCGTACGAGAGAAAAGTTTTTTTTTTGAAAAGACGTGCGTCTGTTAATAAATTTTTTGTCTATGAGATTTCATGAATTTTTTTATTTTCGATATGTGAACGTTCACAAAATTTTGAAAATATACTCTCGCTTCAAAGACAGATGCTCGTGCGAGGGAGAAAAAAATATATAGATATATTTTTAAATTTACGTGAGTTTCACGTTACATATATGTATTTTTTAAAATCAATGTTTTGATTTTGAACAACTGTTGAAAGTAGACAATTATACATGGTGAAATAATGTATGTATGTGAGTTTTCACAATTGTAAGATGGACGTCTGTCCAATTTTTGGAAAACCAGTGGATGTTAAAATTCACGTGGGTTGTTCATGGCTTCATGAAAATCAAGTCATGATTTTGAATAATAAATTTTTTTCGTCTTTGCAGATTTGAAGGGACGAGCAAGTTTTTCGAAATTTTGACACTATAATCACTATAGCTAGTGAGATTGTAAACATGCAAGAGTTGGATTGTTACCGTTTCAGCGCGTGCTTGTTATTGATATATCCATGAATCCCTGTATTTCGCCTCAGATAGTGATGACTTCTGGTTACAACCACCCTTCTGGATCTTCCGGAGAACGCTCCAGAAATATCAAGTCAATCAAGAATACTTTTGCAGATGTTCATCCTGGGATGAATCAACCTTTCAGAGACTCCGGAAAGTTGGTACTTTGTATGTCTCTCGATCATCTGTGAGTCGTCCCTTGTCAGTAGAAGCACCACCGACTCCAGCAAATGAGACTATCGGCTGATGATGAAAGCAAAATTTACATTGATGGTGTAGATCCTGATTCATATGTGGATGAACGAAGAATTTCGTCATAATTCGTCATCATAAAATTCAGAAGTTAGGTCTTCATTGAAATTGTTGTAAAATCTTCGTCCGATGTAGGATTTTCACGGTCTACCCATGTATCCTCATGCCTAGGAAATCCAAACTTTAGCAAAGAAGATTTTTGGGTTCCGAGCATGTTTAGGATCCGAAATTGACGAAACCGTAAACTTCCAGGAGACCTTCAGAAAAGTTTCAGCTAGCATGCAGCCCAATGTTTTGGCCACAACTCTTCGCTCGTTTCTCCAATTGCTGTGAATTTTGGATATGTTGTAGAGGACATCCATACGAAGAGAATGATGTAAGATCCATCCCAAAATTCTTCATCAATTGCTCCCAGATCGTCGGTTTGTACAGGACAGTGTAAAATCATCTTAGACGAGCTTGCTGTAAAACACTCATGTTGTGTCTTTAGACCATTCGCTTGTGTCTTGAACGGTTGGTGAAGGATTTTAATGTCATTGATTCATTTGAGATCAGTACCCCTTGATTCATACATGAGCATGGTGCTTGCAGTGCCATCTTGCTTCTGTCAGTCGTAGAAACATCACTTCTAAAACCCTGGTCACGGGACCATAGCTGAGGCTTCTCTCGAGATGGGATGATGTAATGACCATGGTTTCATGTCCCAGAGAGTCTGGTGCCATGAGTCTTGTACTATGAAACTGACCTTCATGATCAGTGCACCGTCAGTCCCCAGTATTTTGTTAAATCTCTCCTTTTCATTTTCTCTTCTTCTGGTAAGACTTAGATAGAGGACCCGAGTGGAAAATTGATATAAAGACCCATGTGGTTGAAGTTGGAGGTACCTTGATGAAGGACTTAGAGAAAAGACCTGGTGGACATCGATCGACTGTAGAGGTTATGAATCTCGTCCACAAATTTCTGCTTGCATGTTGTATGCTCTGGAAGCTGTAGGAACCTCACACGACGTCGGAATTCGATGATTGACCCAAACTTTTGAAGATAAGAGACTGAGTTATTACATGATAGAATAATCACTCAATTTAGAGTTGTATAGGTATGCCAACCAAGCGTGCAAATTTGCAATTTGTAATCCCGTACAAATTTGTCAGGTTTCGTAGACCTGACGGTAAAGGTCATATATTTCATCTCGTATGTCTGATTAACGCGTCCTTTTGGTATGTTGTAGAAGAGAAATAGACGAACATCTTTTGTTGAGGAAGAAGTATCCCGTTCCTCACCCATTGGTACGTTTTTGCAAACCCATGACCTAAAGTGTGTTGTATCTCATTTGTAGAGGTGATGAGAACATCTTGTAGAAGAATTTGGATTATGCCCACCAGTCGTTCCAGCTTTGGGAAGACTTTCATATGAGCATGTTATCAGGTATACACATTTTGATATGAATAATTGGTTCTTAGAGGAATCCGCTTCATGTGTAAGACTTCAGAGAATGATTAGTTGATGAAGCCTTGAGGATGTTGCTCCTGAGACCGTCGTTGGTGCTGAGACTATGAATGATCACACTCCAGAGATCCTTGTTGATGCTAAGATCATGGATGGTGTTCCTCTAGAGATTATTGTTGATGCTGATACCATGGTTGAAGTTGCTCCAAAGACCGAAAAGTCTAGAACCATGATTATAAATATAATCCTTGCTCCTTCATCCAGTGAGCCTTTTACATTCACGAACTAGTTGATGAGTTGAGTGTCCCTAAGATGAAGGTGTACTGAGAGTTCAACCTGAATGCTCCTGAAAGCATAACTTTAGCATAAACTGGCTTTGACAGTGAGTCGATGTTGTTGCGATAGATAGCATCAGCAATTTTCATACTGGATATGATTGGTGAAGAGAGAACGTTCCTCAATCATGCAGGGGCTTGTGATGTAGAGAAACCGTTGATTAAGTTTCATAGAATCACCTCAGGTTGCCAGTGTATGTTGAAGGAGTTAGTGCCATCCATGTGCGAATGATGTTGCATCTGCTTCAAAAGTCTTATCATGGGATAATGAAGACTTATCGATTGTAGTTTAGTAACACTTTGATCGTGCTGGTGTTGAATCAATGCGTCATCGTCTAGATATTTATGTTGAATTTGTACTCTTTGATTGGGAGTACAATTTGATGGCTTCTCAGATGCTTGTGTAGTTGCAGGAATTCCTACACTATACCCCTCACAAGAATTCATAATAATCAACACATATTTGAAGATTAAAAACAACACTTTTATTGATTAATTATCAGAAATCTTACAAGAAATGAAAGAAGCCAAGAATAATACCGCTTTCTTAAACTTTCTCTCTCCTCAAAACTTTCTCAACACTCTAAAATTGATCTCTCCTCTTCCGAGTCTATTAGTTCTCTTTATATAGGGAAGTTACACAGTAGATGACAGCTATGCTATCCTTTAATTTCGGATCTGACTCGTGATACTCTCGCACTAGTTGTAATGTCAATTTTCTCAGATGATATAATCTTTGCAGGATCGTCATGCTCTTATCATGCTTTCAGATACCATCATCTGTTACATCATTCTTCGAGTCATTCTGCAACACTCGCAGTGTGTTCTTGAAGAACTCTCAGAAATGTTGTTTATAAATTTCGCAAGAGTATTATTGTGGCGATATTCTGATCCTACATCTTGCCTCTTCTCTTGTCTTTTCTGCGAAGGGGAAAAGATCATGAGAATTGAAACTTTTTAAAATGCCGCAGTTGTTCGTCTTTTCATGTTCTTCTATTCTGACACGTTTCCGCATTCTTCTCCAGATTTATTACACGTATTTTTTCTTCCACTCAATTTCTAACACATACTTTTCAACCACTGCATATCAACCGTTCATGTCTTCTCTTCGCATTAAATGCACTTATCTTCTCGAGAATTCTTACCTTGTATATATATCTTCTTTATTCTTCTCTTTTCTTCTTTTTACTTTCTCTTTCCTTCTCTTTGCAATTTTACTTTTCTTCCGCAACTTCCGCATCTGCTGCTGTTGTAATTTTTCTCTTATTCCTTTGATCTTCTATTCTTTTCTTCATTCCCATTCTAAGAATGCCTCCAGCGGGTCGTAAAAATCTAATTGCCTTAGGAAAAATTCAAAAGAAGCTTCAAGATAAGGGTTTTACTTTATCCACGATTCCCGGTCAAAACCCTAGGGCTGAGCTCTCTGTTAAATTATTTTCTGATTATTCATGTAATCGCGAGAAAATCATAGTCTCACTAGGTCATCTTGAAGCTGGCCTTCCCGTTCCTATAGTCACGAAAGTTCTTCGAGATGCCAATAAGCAACTCTATGGTATGGGACTCTCTTTCTTTCCCCTATATTTTATTATCTTTAAAAAAAATTCTTCTTATAGAGTTTTCCATTTCGAAGACGTCTATGGTCTTACTGATGAAGCTATTTTTCTTCATACATTTCCCAAGATTATGGATGATGATACCCTTCTTAATCATCTAAATACATCTCTAAATAGTTTTTCGAATGATAAGATTGAATCTCTTCCCATAAATGAGCTTAGATCCAAGCTTCGTCTTTTAGAAATTGAACATAGATCTGTCTTGGATATGGCCAATAAATTTAGAAAATTATTTCACAACTCTAAAGAAGAAACCCATAAGTTAAATGCCAAATATAGTGATCTGATAGATGAAAAGGACCGTATTTCTCTCCAAGGTGCTCAGACATTAGCGAAATTTCAAGAAACTCTCCTTGATATTCAAATTGAAAGAGATGGACTTATCTGCGAGAATAGTACTCTTGTTGAAAGAGAAAACCAAGTTTGATCTCGCCTTCTCATTATTAATGGTGATGAGTTTGCTTGGGATGCGAAGATTCTTGATAACGCCAGAAATAATTTAGGTGTAGATGTTAGTCTTCAAGATGAGCATTCTACCTTGATTAAGGATATGATCTTTGAAAGAGAAGGAGGTTATTCTTATTTTTCCACTAATCCATTTTTTAACTGAATCTCCACTATTTTATTAATAGGTTGTCATTTGTTCGCAGCATCTGAAGGAAATTTTCGCCAAAGAGTTGAAGAGTTGGAAGCAGAATAAGGACAACTCGCAAAACTTATGTCTTCTCGCAATGAGAAATGTTCCAAGTTCAAGAAGTAGCTACAGATTACCCTGACGAATTTTAGTAATGTTCTTGTTGGTGTTCGCAATGATTCCATTAATATGGTTTGTAATGACCATAAAATTCCTCATTCTGCATATCCTTATCTCGCGGATGAAATACCAGAGAACGTTCCTAATCTTGTCATCTCTGACAGTGAAGCTGAAGAGTCTGAAGAAGGTGAAGAATTTAATGAAGATGAAGGTGAAGGGGGAAGTCTGATGAAAATAATGATGGATCTAATGAGAAATAGTTTTATCTCTTTCTTTAATCTCTTTGTAATATTTGTACACTTATTTCCCTCTCCTTGTAAGATATTCCTGCGAATTTATCCATCTTCTAAAGTTCCTTGGTGTATAAATTTCTTTTGTTTCTATCTACATACATTAGAAAATAATTCTTTTTTGTAATATGGTTAATCAATATGGTTATTAATTTTTAACTATCTATGTAAATCTGTCGTATAATGATGAATAACAATTTTATCATTCTGTTCATTCCCATACTTGCCTCTGTTATTCATCTGGAATATGAAAGATTGAGCAGATTACTTTCTGAATAAGATCTGTTTTTAAATTTTGGACATAATCTCGCAGCCGTTTCTTGCTCTCTTGTGTGGCCTTATTTTTCCTTCCTAGTTAAAGGTCTTATTTTTCCACGTTTTGTTTTGGCGACAAAATCGCAGGACGTCCTTATATTCGCATATAAAGACCCATTGATCTTGCCTTATCCTAATTTTGTCAATTTGTTACGACAATATGACATGCCTAAGTTTTCTTGCGAAAACAAAGCCCCATGACATTGCCGTCTTGCGATGAAATCGCAGGACGTCTTTACACTTTCATGTAAAAACCCATTGATCTCATCTTATCTTTTTCTCATGGATTTTTTCCTCTGTATAATTGTTGCACAAATATGACAAGCCTAAATATTCTTTCGAACATAAAGCCTCATGACATTTGTGTCTTTAAGAAACTTATCAGCTCCCTAATGGAGGGTGCCTCCCTTATCTTCCCCCTGGTTGCCCCTTCAAGGAGGCGTACATCGTCCATACAAGACTAGCTCCTCCCATCCGGTCTTAACATCAACCAGTTATTTTCGAAGCCTCTTATCCCTTTTTTTTATATGACTTATGGTTACGAGACTACACCCTAAGTGGGGTTTTCTTCGGGCCGAGTGCATCATAGCCAAGTCTTGCTAAGAATGGCCAGGGTAGTTTCATACTCCCCGGGCACTCTTGGCTCAACCGTGTACCTCAGCGCCTTGATCATACTTTGCACTCTTAGAAGAGACCCTCGGTCGTCCAACCAGGGTATAACTTTATATAGTTGGAAATCCAAGGTATCTCCCCCTGATAGGTTTTCTTTAACCCCAATATCTCCATGACTCAGGTTCCAGCAGCGGTATAACCTTATCCCTGAGCCATGCAAAGAGATACCCCCTTATATGACATAATTTAGGTCTTACATTTTCCTCTTGCGAAATTTTATCCGGGAACTAGGGTGTACACCATAAAGGTTCGTCTCATTCTATCATGTCATTATTCTTTGATTTTCGCTTTTTGCATTTCATCACTTGTATGATTTTTCAATTTCATCTTTTTCATTAAGTCAAAATATACTTTTGTAAAATTTTCTCCAACAAATCATTCATACATCTCTTGTATTTCACGATTTAGAAATTTTACCTTTTCTACTTACTATTTTCTGCTTCTGCTTTTTTGTTACGCTTTACTACTTTTTCTCTATCTGCGAGACGCTCGCCATCTATTGGTTTCAGTACATGTTGATTTCAAAGCATTCCTTCTTCTCGCCGTTCTACTGTATCAACCATCAACTTTTCACTTCTTTGCTTTTGTTTGATGTTATATTTCCAATTTCTGTTCTTCGCAGCCCTTTCCTCAGAAGATTCCATATCAATTTCATAGCACTTTTTTTCATCAATCCAATCTCCTTTTATAACTCCAACACCGCTGGGATGAGGAAATTTAATGCACTGGAGGAAGGTTGACGCTACACCTAGAATCCCATGAAGCCAAGGTCGGCCAATCAAGGCATTGTAAGGATATTCAATATCGATAACACAAGATAAAATATTAGAAGATATCCCCTTCAATGGAATTCGCATAGTTATTTCCCCTCTAGGTTTATTAGCAGTACCATTAAAACCATAGATGTTATAGGTTGAAGGTACTAGATCCTCATCTCTACCTCCCATTGTTTTATAAGTGTGATAGAACAGGATATCTACAGAACACCTCGTATTAATTAAAACTCTGTTGATTGCCCATGAGTCTTCGGCCACATCATCCTCATCTTCCTCTCCATCTTCTCTTTGTTTTGGATTTATCTCTAGTTTTACCACTAATGGATTGTCATGCATCTCACCAGGCTCATGTACTTCTTGTGCAGTGAAAGAAATTATCTGCTTTTTCCATTCTTCTAATGGCGAAGCTTTCGCAATATTCATTATTTCTCTCCCATCAGCATCTCTCGCGAAAACTCTTCTTAGAACATTGTCGTGGAAATCTTCTATAGTTTTGTATGAATGTATGATGGAGTTACAGAATAGATTCTTCACTTTTTATCCAACTTCTATCACAAACGTTTCTACTCCCTTTGTTGTATTCACTCTGCGAATTTCTGGTGGTGGCGGTAAGAGTTGAGATTGAGGGTGTCCTATTAAGAAATGATTTAATTTTCCCTGGTCTATCATTCTCAATATGATTATTTTTACATTCCTGCATTCATTGGTTGAGTGACCATGAAAATGATGATAAGAACAAAATTCTAGATTTCGATTATTTGGTTGTGGCTCTTTTCCCATGTTCCATGGTGCGGGTATGTCCTCCATCAAGATTATAGCCTCCCAAATTTTCTCTATGCTAGCATTTAGGGGTGGAATCTTAATTTCTTCCCATATTATCTTCTGACTTCCTTTCCCTCTATAATAATTTTGTCTCTGACCACCATAAGTCTCTTGTGGCTGATCAAGTCTCTGAATCTTATTATTTCCACCTCGATTGAAAAAATTTCTTTCCATTTCGAACTCTTCTTGATATCTGCTTCCCATAGCTACTAATTTTTGTTTACCATCATCCATACTTTTTTCTTTTTTCACCTGCGAAGTGCTCACTACTGTATTTATTAACCTGGGAAGTAGACTTGTGTTTGCTGCAATTGAACTGGTATTCATAATAGGGTATGATTCCATCTCATTTTGTTTCTCCTTCAAAGCAATGTATTCTTCTTGCAATTCTCGCAGCTCTGTCATTGTGATGGTATTCTTGATTCTAAATATTTGGACGTATAACAGATTGGTTGTGAACATTGTATTAATGAATGATAATATAAGATATCTCTCATCCACGCGGCCTTCCATTTCCCTGCACATTATTTTCCACCTTATGGTTAGATGTTTTAAGATTTCACCAAACCTTTGCTTTAATCCAAATACAATTTCAATGCCGTGTCGCGAAGAATTTTTACTTATATATGCTCCCAAAAATGTAGTCTGCAAATGATTAAAAAAAGTTATAGTGTTCTTAGGTAAACCTTAGAACCATTTTATCTCCTTGCCTGTTAAGCTGGATGCGAAATATTTGCACAATACAGCATCATGGTTTTCCCATTGTAGCATACACCTAACATAAGCTTTGACATGTTGAATAGCACAAGCAGTTCCATCAAAGATATTGGTTAATGTTGGCAAATTGCATTCCCCTCATTTCTGCTAACTCTCTCAAGATCTGTTCATTTTCAGCTGAATTTTGCTCCATTGGTCTTTTCAGTGAAGCTTCCCTTCTTCTGCATTCATGCCTTTCTTGCATTGCGAGATTTTGTGCTTCTTCTTCAGCATCTTCATTCTGCCTTCTCCCGCGATTTTCTTTTTCACCTCCTTCTTGAATTCGCAAATGATTATGCCTTCCATTTTCTCTTTGCAATTTTCTTCATTTCTCACCGTTTCTCTTCGCTGTCTTTCTATTCTCCTTTGTATTCTATCATATTCCTCATTAATATTACCATTATTGCGATTTCGTGCGCGTCTCCTTTCTCGATTGTCATGATTATTCTGACGTATTGCTTCTTGAAACTCTTGTTCTTCCACTTCGGCTCTCAATCTTTCTCTTTTGCAAGCTAGACATGATTGTTTAGCATATTGTCTCTCAATTTCATCCTCAATTATTCTTAGGTTTTTTTGAATTTCTCGCTCATGTAATATTCTCCTACCTTCTTCTCGATTTTCTTCACCATCTTGGTTATTTCCACCCTCTTGATTTCTATTATCACGCCTATCATCCAAAGTTTCACTACGTGGAATGTAGCGATCATTAATCATCTCTTCTTCTCCATAATGCTGCTCTTCATTTGGATTTTGCATTTCCTCTCGAATATTTTCACCAGCATTTATCACAGGGGAATTTCGCCTTGCTTCTTCTCTAAATGATCTTGAACTTGATCTTGCAGTACTTCTTGATCTCCTATTTTTTAATATCAAATTCTCCATTCTTAACTCGTGATTTTGTCTTGTTATATTCGCGCGTTCTTCCGCCTCTAACCTCCTTTCCTCTTGTATTCTTTGTCTTAAAGCCTCTACTGCTTCATTTTCGTCATCTCCATGAATTAATCCTTTAACCGCTTCTTGATCTCTTCCCTCTCGCCTTTCATTTCTTAACTGTCGGGTTTCTGCTTCTTCTATTGAATCTGATCACCAAGTATGCACGCTCACTCTGTCATAATCCACAGTTCTATCTTGTATCGGTGCTTGCTGATTTGGTTGTTGAACTTGATTTTCTCCACTATTCCTTGTTCTGTTGCTCCTTGTTCTTAATCTTGAAGATTTTCCTATTTCATTTGTCTCTTGTCTAGCAAGTCTTCTACTCCTCCTTACGGTTGTTGGTTGTTCTGATGTATTTCTTCTTCTAGCCATTCCTTCAATTTTAATGTATTATTGCAAATCACGTAAAAATCTTCTCCAATTTCTTCAAATTCTTACGAATCACAGTTTCAATTTTTGCTTAGAAACATCCCTGTTTCTAGCACCACTATGTAGTTGTAGGAATTACTACACTACACCCCTCATAAGAATTCATAATAATCAACACATATTTGAAGGTTAAGAACAACACTTTTATTGATTAATTCTCAGAAATCTTACAAGAAATGAAAGAATCCAAGAATAAAATCGCTCTCTTAAACTTTCTCTCTCCTCAAAACTTTCTCAACACTCTAAAATTGATCTCTCCTCTTCTGAGTCTATTAGTTCTCTTTATATAGGGAAGTTACATAGTGGATGACATCTATGCTGTCCTTTAATTTCGGATCTGACTCGCGATACTCTCGCAGTAGTTGTAATGTCAATTTTTGCAGATGATATAATCTTCGCAGGATCGTCATGCTCTTCAGAGAGTGTAAAGGTTCTGACTGGGAGAGGACTCTTGTGAAGCTGGATCAACCTTCTCTTTGAAGATGTGCTTCAGAATATTATAGTTACTTGTTGGATGATCGATGAACCTATGAAGGCAACAGTACATGGAAGTCTATATTTCTTCTTCAGTTGGCTCTCTCCTGATGAACGACAATTTGATTGCATATCTTGAACCCATAATTCTAGTAACTCGATCACTCCTTCATGAGAAGAGAGAAGTTTGAGTCTGTCTGATCATTTCCCCGCTTATTGATGCTAGGTCGAGGTTTGTACGTTTCAGTACTGGTTATCCTTTCTTTGTGCTTTCGGAGGAGCGTTCTTGTATTGTGGTATGTATGGACACTCATGCAGAGGAGAGTATTTGATATATTGTTTGTCATGCTTGGCTACGTCTTCAGAAATAAACTTTTTGATGGTATGCTTGATTTGAAGAAACTCGGAGCTTATCCATTCAGTGAAATATTGCTGACGTGAGGTCATCCATTCATAGCATTTTGAAACTGAGTATGGAATCTTTTGATGAAAGCGTTTGCATTTTCCTCAGGATTTTATGTTAGCTATGTCAGGGCTTTGACCTGCTTCAGATACTTGAACGGTGAAATGTCTTCCTTTTTTTCTTCTGAATCAGAGGTTTCTTCAATAGAGAAATGTGCAATTGAAGGTGTTGGTGTTACCTTTCTAGCATGAACCCATGTACGTCCAAGGATCATGTCATATCCTGGATCTTCTCTGATTATGTAAAAAAAAAATCCGCACAGACTAAGTTTATGTTCACCTTAAGAGTAATGTGGCCATAAGCATCTCTGGGTGTTCCTTCGTGGTCTGTGATTGTTACTGGAGCATGAAAGGCTTCTTGCCTTGTGATATCAGCATCTCTGAGAGTTTTCAGAGGGATAACATTAACAGCAGCGCCAACATCAATCAGTGCTCGTTTGAACTCGTTTCCCTTGAGATAGACTGTGGTGAGAAGTCCCCGGTCGTACATTTATTTGTCTGTTATCGAGGGCAGCTCAGGAATGCTTGTTGATTCAATAAACGCTTTCCTGATACTATTTGATTCAGTGCGGCGAACATGTTTCCCCTTTGAGCCTTTGATAAGTATAACAATTAACAGACATGTTCGATTAAAGATTGAACTGCTTCTTTGACATGTGGTTCAGAAAGAGTGAAGGTTCTGACTGGGAGAGGGTATCTGTGCACTCCTTCAGTCCCCAGGTTGAGTTTTCCTGATTCGACCTTCTCTTCAAATATGCGCTTAAAATTTCTACAATCACTTGTGGGATGGTTGAAGAATCTATGGAAGCGACAATATCGATGGTTTTCCATGGCCTCTTCAGTTGGCACCTTCTTGACATAAGGGAGGTTGATTATGCCGTCTTGAACCTAGGCGTCTAGCAGCTTAATAACTTCCTCCATTGAGTAGTGGAAATCAGGTGCCTCTGGATCAGCTTCTGTGTATTGAGCAGGAGTTTGCGCATTATCTTTCCTTTGTGTATTTGTAGGAGTTGAGGAAGCATGCTTGTGTGGTGGCTTAGACTCGTTTGTTCCCTTCCGTAATAACATTTATGGAAGGTTGGAGGTTTTATTTTTTGTTGATTAAATGTCTACTACCTCGAATCTCTCATGGTTCTTCAGATTTTGTAGTCTTAGCCCTTTCCAATAAAGCAGGTGCAGTAGTTGTTGATCTCTTGGACGCTTCATGAAGTTCTGAGAAGGTCTGGAACCTGAGATTTTCTAATAGGGCTCTGTAGACTGGAATCATTTCATTGATATACAAATCCATGAGTTTTTGCTCTATGACGTTTGGATCATGGCAATCCAAGGCTTGAACCCCGAACCTTTTCACATAATCATCAGGATGTTCGCTTCTCCTTTGAAACATCCTTCCTAGATCAGAGAGAGTGATTTTATCTTACACGAATAAGTATTTTCTGTAGAAAGCATTAATCATCTCTCCTCAATCGGTGATACTTCCCGGTGCGATATTGTTATACCAGGTGTATGCTCTTCCTGTCAGAGACTTTGAAAATTTCTTCAGACAGACGACATGTTGTGCTCGTGTTCGCCCAATAATTCCAGAAATCGAGAAATATATTTTTGAGTATTGCATCTTCCATCATAAATAATAAATGTTGGAGTGGTATAACCTTTTGGAAGAGGAATCCTCTGTATGGAAGAAGGATATGAAGGTTGGTGAAGATGGACAGATGATGCCTTGTCTTTTCCTCGATCCTCAAAAAGTGCTCCAGGTCTTCATGAGTGATGAAACTTACAGGTTCCATTACTGGAGAGTCATCTGCAGCTTTGCGGAATTCTTCATCATGTACAAAATGGATTGGAGGTATTTCAGGATCAGCAGTTGAAGATGTTTCTTTAGCTTTTACTTTCTCGCGTTGAGGCTGAGTTCGTTCTGACGCAAGCTTGTCTGTGAGAGTTTTGAGATACTCTTTCTTTGATGCAGCTATGTCAATCTGAACCTTTATGATATCAACTATGGTAGGCTGATTTCCTCTCGTTTCTTCAGGAGATCAACCGAAGAGTGTATTGTTGATGGCGCAAGTGCCGTCACTTGCAGGGGTGATCACTAGAGCATCAGTTCTTGGAGGAGTGGCGTTAGAGGTACCACTAGATATTGCAATATGAGGAGCGGGTTTTGAACCCGGATTGGCAGACCTAAGACCGACCATCTTTATGAGAATAGAGATTGTAACCGATAGAATGATATCCCACTGTGGTCACCAATCTGTAGATGGTGCAAAACGATTTGCTGGTTTTTAAAGAATTGAGGAGACGACCGTGCGGAGGAGACTCCTTGGACCGAGCAAAATTTTCAACCTCACATAGATACACTGCAAGAAGGGAGTGCTTTGAATTCGAGAGATCAATCTGTAGTACTCCGGCCTAAACCAATACAATGGCCGTTCCAGAGTAAATTCGGTCACAAAAGAGGATGGATAGATCTGTAGGAGGAAACTGAGAAATGTGTGGAATCAATGGTAATCAAAGATTGTAGATGTGTTCTGAATTCTGAATATGATAAGTTCTGAATAATTGAAATTGCTCAGTTGAGAGTAATTGCTCAATTGATGAGTTGTTGATTTCATGTTGTCTGTGAGATGTGAGATCATTGATGTTATTGTCATTGTTTTCCTTGTTGTTTCAATCATGATTCATTGCTGAAATTGTAGACACCATGATCCCATGAAGTGTGACAGTTTATGAAATCAAAGAGTGGAGAAGTGGAAATCGTGTTTGAAACCAGTTGCTCATCGTGCAGAGACTAGGTTGATTTTCCATCCACTACTTTGTTAACTCCTTCAACTGATTGCACGACTTGCTCATATTCCATCGTGTGTTTGAACACACGTGCCGTAGATCTCCAAACCAAAACCCTAGTTGATATCCCCCCAAGTGACACGATTGACATCTCGTGGTTAGTTTAGTCAATTGTTGACTTCATGATTTCATCGGACGATGAGTCCATGTATTTACTGAGTTGAACATGATTTTGTAAAATATTTTGAAACTCATGAATTGAATGTGTCTGCTGAGACAGTGGTGTAATTCTCACGTTGATAGTTGAGGCGAGCAAGTATTGCTCTGATTTGTTGAATATTGATAGTTGAACCAATATTCCATGATTTGAGCAAGTATTGCTCATTTGATGAATTATTGGTAGCGTGACCGAAATATAATATTAATTAAAATACTGGTAGTTGAACCGAGTATAATTAATAAGAATACTGATCATGAGATCGTCATAAAGTTATTAGTGTTTGAATCTGGAATTATGGTCCTTGGACTCAAAAACACTAATTTGATCAATTGATGATTTATTTGAAAATTTACCATGGAATGAAGGAGGGACGGCTTCATCGGACCGTGGTACGACCATGTAGCTCCCATATGCCCGAGTGAGCAAATACCAATGCCTCTTGAAGAGTTGGTGATTTGTTGATGAAATAATGATTAAATGCTGGTTTAATCATTTATTCGAAAATGCTCGTCTGAGCATTAGGTAATAAAACCTAATCAATTATGAAGAGATGAGGGACCGACCAAGGGGTCATGAAACCGGCCATGGGTGGTCATGGGATCAAATGATGATCGTCTCATGAAGTTCCAAGTTGTTTGGAAGAGTTTTGGACCTAATACATGCAATTGCGCAAATTAGGTCAAACCGTGAAAATACACGGGACCGGATCATTGCGAGTCAAGGAGCCAACCCTAGTCGGTCAAGGTAACATGCTCACGTCGTCAAAGTGTTCGTATCTCAGTTCTAAGAGTTTTGATAATTTCTGGCGTGCAGTTGAGCATCCATTTGAGAAAATATGAAGAAATCAGAGATTTTTGATAAATCCGTCAAAACCTTCATGAGATGAAGGAATCATGATATGTGGGACTGGTCATGGCCAAGGCATGGCCGGCCGGCCAAGGAGACCGTCCCACAATGTTTTCCTATTTTTTATAATATTTTTCATGATTTTAGGGAAATATGATAAAACCATGGAATTTGTTAAAACTAAGGAGTTTTGTTAAAATCAAAGAGTTTTGTTGAAATCAAGGAGTTTCCATGAGATGAGGAAAACATAAAAATAATAATAAAATAAGTGACATGTGGGATGTGTGGGACCGACTTGGAGCATGGTTGTCCGGCTAGGGCCCGGTCCCGTGCGTTTTTCCCTAATTTTATGTATTATTTCATGATTTAAAGGAATTTTCATAATTTGAAGGAAATATCATGAAATCAAGGAATTTCATGGGACCAAGGAAACATGAAAAATATAATAATAATAAAATGGGACGTGTGGGGCCAGCTAGGGCTTGACCGGCCGGCTTAGGCCCGGTCAAACGGGTTTTCCCTAATTTTATATTATTTTTTCATGGGATCAAGGAAATATCATGAGATTATGGAGTTTTCATGAAATTAGGGAAATAATAATAAAATAATGAGGAACCATGATGTGTGGGGCCGGATAGGACCAAGGCATGGCCGGTCGGCTAATGTTCACGCCCCACAATGTTTTTCCCTAATTTTATATTATTTCCTTGGTGTGAAGGAAACACCATGAAATTGAGGAGTTTCCTCAAAACAAAGGATATTTGTTCAAATGAAAGGTTTTTCATGAACTCAAAGAAAATAACAAAAATATGATAAAAATATGCAACTGGCGTGGGATTGACCAAGGCACGGCCGGCCGGTCAGTGGGCCCATGCTCCCAGCGCCTTGGTTAATTTTTAATTATTTGTTATTTTTCGTCCTATTTTGCATAGGTTCATCGTTTCGTCGTATTTTGAAATACTCGTTCGTGCGGTGATTGTTAGTGTATCGTCATTGAGTACACTTACACCATTTGAGTCGAGGCTTACTCGGAGGTAGCTCAGATGCCCGTGCGTTGAATATTTATTACTAACCCATGGATTTCTGCTGGGAAGAACCATGGTTTGCAGTAATGAAATATCTGCAAAAATATTTGAATATTTTCGGAAATTCTGTGGATGAATCCAAGAATTTAGGAATAATTAACTTATGGCTCTATACTAGTAGAGCAAGCTGTCTAGGAGCATTAATTATTCCGATATGAGCTTGCTGGAGCTTCATATCCTTTATATAGTTAGGGTAAACTCGTTGTTTGTATCATGAAGACGTTATCGCTCTATACTAGCAGAGCAAGCTGTCTAGGAGCCGTCCATCTTGTGATACTATATAGAAATAATTACTGAAGTGTTCAGTATTCATGAGATATGTTGTTGTCAGGCCGTGAGACTACATATCTATGTGTACTCTGAGAGAAGGTATTCTCTGTCAGAGGATTCGATGAGAGACTCGTGTCTCAATACTCACGTCTGATCGCTGGATCAGTGGTTCGTATAATTATGAGTTTACGATTTTAGCCTTTGTCAAAAATCCACCATCTACATGAAGGATTTCAAAACTCCGAATATGTTTTATTAATCAATTTTTGCAAGTTATTCTTCTGATAAGTATATTTTGTTGATTTTCTTTTACCGATCTTATGACCATGAGAAGTATGCTTGGTATCCAAGTGCGCAATTAGGTAACTTGTATTCAACTCTAATGCTATTATCGAGAACTTTAATCCGTAATTGATAGAATAATCTTTACATAAGTAGCGGTGCACTATTTGTCGCAAAGGGATTTTGTATACAATAGTTTGTAAAAGATAACCCTGGGTTAACGTGTCAAACTTACGAACATGTGGCTAGGAGCAACTTGATTCACAAATATTAATGCAATTGATTAAATTACACCTAGAGAGCTTATTTTAGGTGGTTTCCTTGATTAGAATCTGTTAGAGAACTCATTTTATGCGGTGATTTAAGGAATCTAAAGATTATTTGAACTTATAACTTGTCTAAAAGTTGTTAACAAGTGAAATTTATTGAAAGTATAACTTATATGATTAATAATACCTTGTTCTGTAATGGCGAATGAATCTCTAGTCAATTCCATCTCATAATTTGAATTACAATCTTTGCAATTTTCAGAATTTGTATCTTTAAACAAACAAAAATTTGTCTTACATAATAACTTAAAACTCACACCTCCCTGTGGATTTGAACTCGACTTGCCTCACTACTTCTTTATAGATTTTCATAGCATAAAAGAATTATTATTGATAGGTTGACAACCTCAACAGACGTCTATTCGGAGAGAAAAGTATCCTAATTAGGTGAAATATTTTGCGACCGCTCGTTTAAAGAATTATGTGGGATCAAGAATCTCTACGAGTACCGTTGGTAGGAAACTAGATAATTGCAGTGTTAATAGTTTTCGATTCGATTTGATTGACTAACGGTTGTTGAAACTTTGATTGCATCTAGTTTGTTTATGCTTGAGAATCTTTTCTTCTGATATAAGATTCACTCAGACTAGATCAAAGTATCGATGGGATCTTTAGAACTGTTGTTAGATATAAAGACATCTAGTGATAATCCATTGTTAACGAACTCCGCTCGGTGTGTGATTGATCACAAGAGATTCAAGTGGTATTGTGCAGGCATTTGAAGATAAAATAATATTTGAAGACGAAGAAGATTTCTTATTAGTTTTCGTATCTTGCGGATTTAGTGCATAAACCTTAATCGGATGGGATCCAACTAGAATCAGTTTATCTTTGATAGATCTGATTGATTAATTACGTGAGATTGACATTCTCTATATTTCTCTTTGAGATCTATATTGATTGAGTGTGAATCTATACTTGACTATTGATCTAACTAGAGAAAGGGGTTTATTAGATTAAACGGAAGAGTCTTTTTCAACCACTCATCTATATCTTATAGCAAGATTGATTAGAGTGGGTACCAAATATATTCTTCCTTTGTTGTTTGGAATACGATCCAAAAGACTTGATATTCACATGCGTGACTCTAAATTTCGAAGGCACATAGATACTGAGGGAACTAAGTAGCTAAGGGTAGTCTGCTGGAAAAAACAATCAAAAACTATTCGGCCAGTTTAGGGTTTGATTATATGGTTACTCAAACTTTCTGAGAGGGAATAGTAATAATTGAGAAAGTTTTATAGTTTGAGCTAGATGTATAATGGATATATGTGCAAACTTACAGGTCTTAAAAGATGTGGGAAGAGTTGTAGATTGAGGTGGTTGAACTATCTGAGACCTAATATCAAACATGGTGGATTTTCCGAAGAAGAAGATACAATCATCTATAATCTCTACATAAGTATTGGAAGCAGGTTGGTTTTCTTTTTCTCCAGCCATCTCTGTCAAGATTGGTATCATGGTAACATATACTTCATTTAGTTTTGACTTGTTGTAAATTGGTTATTGGTACTGATGTAAATTTATTTATCATACTATAAAATGGTTATTGGTACTGATGTAAATCGTTCTCGCGAAGTATTATCATCATCTTCCTACAATTCAATAAAACTTTCTCAATTATTACTATTCCCTCTCAATAGGGATTTGATTAATGATTTTAGGCATTTGTCAGTTTGCAAACCGGAATATGAAATAAAAAGTTCTGTAGAGTCCAGAACTTGGTAATTGCATAAGTGTGCAAACAGGTTTATGAACTGAAAATTTTTGTAGACTCTAGAACTCAGTAATTGCATATAAGGTTGCAAACCGATCTGCCTACCGTGACTCAGCCGATTCACGAACGATTCATGTAATTGTACCTTATACATTTACAAACTATGTCGATCATGATTCAATTATGATTAAATTATTTCTATGAAGTAATTTGCATTTGATCTTTTCTTAACACTAGACTCAATTGATCACATGATTGTGACTCAATATTAATTCCTTAGTGAACATGAAAATGAGTGTTAAGCTTTTAAGATCAAATCGGATAGTTTCGTCTACCATGTTGAACATAGTATTTATACACAGTTCGGTTACGGTTTACCTAACCATAGTGTATATCTTGTATATATGATTAAGATTCAAAGCTTAAATCTAACGTTGGATATTGTTTGCTTGGTTCCAAAGCTATCTTAACTTAAACCTAAAGCAGCCTAGGCTTTGAAGTCTATGTATGGGGAACTCTTGGAAACTTGGATCTTTGAATCCCGACACTAATTTTTGGTGTGTCTTAGTTGTATCTAGAGTCGTCCTCTCCGGAAACCCTTTTAGGCTTTAGCGACTATAAAGTCTTCACAGGGATTCATGATGCCAGGTCCAGTTATCTTTTATCTTGATAACTTGAGTATCCTGATCTTGATTGTTTGTAGAGCTTGCTCCAACGATCAAGATAGATAGTAATCAACAAAGTCTCTTTGTCTCATACTTTATTGATTTCGCAAGTTTTATACTTGTTAGGTGAATAATAATCTAGGATGCACTTCAGGTTGCATAAGTCCGGATTTTGATGATAGTCAGACTTTTGTCTAAGTTTCTATCGATTTTCATCACCTGGATCTATCGTTTGTTCCGATCATCTGTTTAGATCGTAAATCGGGAAATCAGTTATAGGCTTAATCTGTGGGATGAAGATTTGTTTTAAACTCTTCAATTGAGGTTGAAGCAACTCTTAGTTGTGGGTGAGATCATCTAAGGTAATCAATTGCGCTGAGTCTTGCGAGAATCAAGAGGCGTAAGGAACGCGACTGTACCTTAATCTGTGGTTTTCCTTTTAGGGCATAACTACATTCCAGACCGAAGTTAATTGGTTGTAGGATAGTGTTTGTAGTGGTTTAATACAGTTTGGTGTTCAAGATGGACTAGGTCCCTGGGTTTTTCTGCATTTTCGGTTTCCTCGTTAACGAATTTTCCGGTGTCTGTGTTATTTCTTTTTCTGCATTATATTGTTTATCTTTATAATTGAAATATCACAGGTTGCGCGTTGATCAATCACAGTAGCTAGGTCCAACCTTGTTAGTTTGAAAAGACTTGATTGATCCTTGGACATTGGTTTTTGGTACCGTCCAAGAACTCTCTTTGTAGTTAGGTTCAAAGATTCAATTCTGTAAACGTTCTAACAACAAGAGAGAGAGAGAGATATAACTTTAGGCACTTTCCTTGATTAAGTTTTTATTCTCGGAGTTGTATTGAGTTTGTCCATACATATTGCCTAAAAAAAAGGTTGGTGGTGTGTCTTGGTACCCCTGTGTTTTCAAGGCCAAAATTATTTATATACTAGCTTTTGCGCCCGTGCAACTAGATATTTGTAGAGAAAAGTAAGTTTGCATGCTAGTGAATTTTTAGGGTAACAGAAAAATTTAAAAAATAAAAGGCAATAAAAATATTCATAACTAAGATGATCATACTAAAAGTAGCCAATTAATAAATTTAAAAATAGGGAATTAAAGACAATAAAAATCTAATAGGAACCAAATTTATTGTATTTCTACAATTGGCTTTGGAATTTTTTTTTCCTTCAAGCCACACAAAATACACCGCAACTGGCCAAAACCTCTTATTGGCTTTGGCATTTTTTCCCCGGATATGTAACAGCAAGGACTTTTGATGCCAACTCTAACTCAATTATACTTCTTTTTCCCATTTTTCATTCTTTAGTAAATTTTTCTTCCACATATAGTTTTTCTTTGATGAAAACACCATGTTACATTGTATATGAGTTACGTTCAATCCATTTATAGCGGTCATTTTTACATTATTGATTACAATCTCTACCAAAAATAATATAATTGTCAGAGATTAACGTTAACGGAAGATACCTCCCCCTACTATACACCTAATAATAGAACATCATCTTCATAATTATGATCTATGAATCATGTTCTTTCACTATTTAAAACACTACCATAAGAGATGCATTTATAATACGACGCGGGTTATAACCCCAAAGGGGTTATAACCCATCCATAAAAAACCCATCCAAACAAATATGACACAAAAACCCCAAATATCATAAATTGTCTATATTACCTTTCTACTATTTAAATCACCCCAACAAAAATAAAAATCAACCCCACATTTAAATTTTATTAAATTATCACAACCAACAAGAAACACAAAGTCATGTGCCACGCATCGCACCGCCATCATGATCAGACCACCACACCCCTGCACCACCGCCAACCCTGCACCACCACCATCGCCTCCACCACCACTGCCGCCACAGCACCACCGCAGCCACCACCACCGCCACCACTGCACCACCGCCACCTCCCACCACCACCACCACCACCACTGTACCACCACCGCCACCTCCCACCACCACCACCACCACTGTACCACCACCGCCGCCACAACACCACCACCGCGACACCATCGCCACCCCCGCCACCAGTGCACCGCCGCCGCCTCCCACCACCACCACCACCACCATAGCACCGCCGCCGCCACAACCACCGCCACCACTGCACCACCGCCACCTCCCACCACCACTGTACCACCACCACCACCGCCGCCACATCACCACCGCCACCCTGCACCACCACCACCACCGCCACCACTGCACCACAGTCGCCTCCCACCACCACCACCACTGTACCCCCCACCGCCGCCACATCACCAACGCCGCCTCCGCCCACCACCTTTGTCACCGTCGCCAACCACCACCACCACCACTTCCAACCGCCACCACCACCGTAGCCAACGAGCACAACCACATACGACCACCACCGCCACCGAGAAACACCATCATTATCACCGACCACCCCCACCAAACAACCGCCGCCACCACAAACAATTAATTTGATTGATCAATGTTCAGCAAAATGAGAAAAAATGATGCAACCAAACTGAAAATGAGAAAAAAAATGATGAAACCAAACTGAAAAAAATGATGGAACCAAAATTTCGCGTGCAAATAATTTCTCGTGAAAAATGATGTAACCAAACTGAAAAAATGATGGAACCAAAATTGGTTTCACCAAAAAATAGATGAAACCGAAATTGGTTTCATCATAAATACGATGAAACCATAATTGGTTTCGTCGAGTGCAATTGCTCCTTGGCTCAGTTCTTTCCTGCAACTTCAACTACTCCTTGGCTCAAATCCTGCCACACCACTAGCACCACCACCACCACCAATACTGAGCAATTGCATCACCACTTCCAGCCACCGCTATCAACAAGACCACCGCCAACACCCGCCGAAAAGCAACCAACCACCACAGTACCACCACCAACTACCGTCGCCGAGCAGCACCACCTTTATCACCGACCACCACCACCAACCAGCCGCCACTGCCAAAAAAATGAATTTCATTGATCAATATTCAACCAAACTAAAAAAATGATGAAACCAAACATAAAAAAATGATGAAACCAAACAGAAAAAAAATGATAAAACCAAACAGAAAAAAATGATAAATACGATGAAACCATAATTGGTTTCGTGAGAATTCACCCGAAGAAAAATTATAAGAGGTATTATACATGTTCATGAATAGAGAAACATCATTGAAATACGATGAAACCCATTTTGGTTTCATCATAAATACGATGGGACCGATTTTGGTTTCATAGTATTATACATGTTCATGAATAGAAAAACAACGTTGAAATACGATGAAACCGTTTTCGGTTTCACCATAAATACGATGAAACCGATTTTGGTTTCATAGTATTATACATGTTCATGAATTGAAAAACATCGTTGAAATACGATGAAACCGATTTCGGTTTCATCATAAATACGATGGAACCTATTTTGGTTTCATCAAGAGTAAGATGCTAAACTAAGCTATTCTATTCACAAATCTTCTCATAACCTGCAATAATTCACTAATCTTCCATAATTCACCATGACGGATCTTGGTAGCAGTAGGTGAACTAAGTTGAGACTACGACAGAATGTCATCTATAACCTTTTCTGCACTCCAGAAATCCATAGAGAAAAAACATAATTCCCACTGCAAATAGACCCCTGAGTGTGACACAACTGGAGTGTGTATGTCAGTGTATAATAATTGGACTTCCCATGTCATTTAGTAGAACTCTATCTTGAGACAACCACTTGTGGGTTGGTACTGAAATCTGAACTTCCATCTCAAGTACTCTACTCTTACCAACTTGTGTAGAATCATAATCCCCACGAGCAAGACTTGAATTCCAACTATATTTTCTACAGTCCACCCATGTAGAATCACAGTGAGCAAGAACGAGATTTTTATCACCTGAATAGGAGATTCTGCCGAGACCTAATGCTTCTAGTTTGAGTACTTAGGAGCCTTCACTTGGTTACATCCTGAAGGGAAACTCCATACACAAAAAGATAAATGCATATAACTCCAACCTGAGTGCCCAACTTTACACTTAACTCTTACTGGTAGCATAATTGTCCAAAATACTACAGATGTAAGTAATTGAGGACGCTGAAAAGGACTGAGTTGCCAAAAATGTTGCTGAATTCGAACAGCTATGGAAACTGGTTGTCTATCAATAGCTTGAAAAGTTTAATAAGAGTCTAGTGAAGGACCATGTAAACCCAGCTAAAACTGCAAGAGAGTAGCACCATTACCACAATTCCATCTCCACCTTACACACCCAACTATTATCCTCGACCAGTGAGGCTTATATGGATTCAACAAGTTATCAGACTCAAGCAACTCACATTTGAGTTGTAAGAAAAATATTTTTGCTCCCTTCATTTCAAGCACTTGAGCATACCAAGTATGTGTCCTGTTAAACCTCACCACCCTAGCTAATAAGGAAAACAAAAATCTATTCTCCTCTGAGAATTCAACAACCAATTTCCAGGCACCGCCGAACTCAACAACCTAGACAAGTTTAAGACTCAACGAATTCAGAAAACAGAATGCATAATCACTCACAGAATGAGTAGACTCCTGAATAAGCTCAATTCCTTTTCCACGATCGAATAATGCACGAGTATGGTCAAAAGAAAGATATAAACAGTCCTTACCGAGAAACTTGCTATTGAAAAACATCTTAGAGCTTGCAAGTTGTTTTGCGAGAGGATAACGAAGATGCACTGGGTTGAAACTGTGACAGAAGATAGTTGAAGCGAAATGACATTCGTGAAGCTTTTTCAAAACAAAGTTTATTGCTCCCACATCTCAACCATTTGAAACATTAACTGAAAAGCCATCTCAAAAGTTACTACTCTAGCCAACAATATTACTGAAAAACTACGTCTCTCAATCACTGGAACATACATCTTATTCGCATCCATAATTGCACAACAAGTAACACAGAAACGAGGAAACAAATTTATAAACTGCAAATCTGAGTCATGCTCCAGGATAATATGCAATTGAAGAAGTAATATCCTATAACATACAGTATCCATTAGAAGTATTTTAACGAATAGCTACCAGGTGACACTAAAATTACTACCATCAGCCAACATACGAGCAATTTTATCTCTAAATCGTGAATCTGACCAGTACCCATTCTTAGAATTCATCTCATATACATGATTTCTATCAATTTCATCCATTAAATTTGAGCAAACAAATAGTGCAAAAGAACATGAATTAATTGAATCGAAACCAAATTCATAAACACCGGCTAAATAACAAAACCTCTTTATGAGTTGAAAATGTTTCCCTGTAGCAAATATGTGGTGAGATATATTGAGAATAGTGGAAAAACACTTACCCCATCTGATCTGATCCTTTCTTTCAAAATTATTCACTTCAGTTTTATCAATTTTTGTTAACTGACAACTCACAACATCAATTGAAACAACAGCTTCGTTTTCAACGAATGGACGAATCGGCAGCAAATCGGAAGAATCATCTTCGTCAACAACACCAGTAGGGATGGGGTTGATTTCCTCAAATGGATAGACCGTGAAATCACCAATTGAAACAAGAGAGTCTTCAATGTTTGATGTTAATTTGAAAAACCCATGTAAATCCTTAGTCAAATCAGTTTGAGATCCATAATTTGAATCGAGTCTAAAATTGAATTTGTGGTAGCATCAGAAAAGAATTTGGAGTAACATTTTACTAGAAGATGTTATCTCTCTCTCTGGTTGAAACAGATCCATTGATAAGATGTACCAATTGCATCGCGTCCGACCGAAACAGATCCATTGACGGAGTACATCCTCCTTCTCCTTCTCCCATCTTCTTTTCTACTTTTTCTTCGTCTCCATTTCGTTTCACTAATTGGGATTTTTTTTTTTCAATCAATCAATCAAACCAAACCAAAACCCTTGATCGGATCTGTTTGCAGAGGAGATGGAGGAGACAAAGGTGTTTCTGATGGTGGTAACGGAGGTGTTGTCGCTGGTTTTCACGGAGATATTTGTTGCTGCTGGTGGTGATGGTGGTGGGGAGAAGGAGGCGGAACAAAGAAGAAAGAAAAAAGAAAAGAGATAAGCCGAAATGAAGATAAAAAGGGTATTTTTGGGTTTTTTTAAAATGATAAAAACTAAATTTACTTATTATTATTTGACCTGGGGTTTTTGTACCACTTTGTTTTGAAAAGGTTTTTTTTTGTTAAAAATAATATGACTGGTTTTTTCTTATCACTAGTTTGTTCACCTAGGGGTTTTGTCACTAGTTTTGTTTATAATATATTATGAGTGACCCTTAAAGTACCTTTTCAATGAATGTAAGCCTTAAAAAACGGATGATGATGATGAGGTATGTTCAGACATTCCTTACAATATCGTTAATATTAGTTAAATTATACTGACACGGCTGCAATTAATTGTTTCTAGTTTCTATGCTAAGATATTCGTTAGTTATAGATGCTGTTAGAAGATAAATTTTAACAATAATTATAGAGTTTAACTGATGATTCAAAGTTATCTTATAAAAATTCTACAATAATGATCATATCTCCTTCAACGATAACCCTTAGGTCTCCTTAGTGCATTCAAATGCCAGCATCAGGAACCATGCCAATTGTGATTGCAAGTCATGAATAATATACTACCTATTAAGTTGCGCCAAAAAGAAGAAAAAAATTTAGCTACAATTGTAACAGTATTAGCAAATTCAGTAGAAAAATGTGTGAAATGGTACTCCTGAGATCTTGCTAGTTGTGGAAGCATGTTCACTGCGTCAAATAAAAATTGGTTGGTAAGTCTTAAAATAATATAGAGCTTAAAGTGTTTTGAACACCCTTACATGTATTGCATTCAAATGCCAGCCTATGGAACCATGCCAATTGTGTGATTGCAAGTCATGAATAATTGACAACCTATTAAGTTGCAAAAAAAGCGAAAAGAATTGTTAGCTACAATTGTAACAGTAAGTAACTATTTTAGCAATTTCAATAGAAAAATATGTGAAGTGCAATTGTCACAACTGCATATTGGTACTCATGATATCTTTTTGCTCGTAGTGGAAGCATATTCACTGAGCAAGAGAAGAACTCCTAGTTTTTAAGTCTTTTTTTTTATAGATAAAATAGCAAAGGGGTAGCAACAAGAGGGGCTACCTACTCCAAAATAGTATTTGGACCACCTGGGCATAGTCTAGCACCAATATGATACCTAGCTAAAGTAGTTGCATTATTACAATGCTTCTGAATACTTAAAGTTGGGCTAAGCTGCATAGCTTTCCATATAGACCGTAAGTTTGGACCCTTCCAGTTTAGGTTATGAAATATAGTAGAGTTACTGGTGAGACGTGCAAGCTTAGCAGCATTGTTGAGGTGATGAGAATCAAGTTTAGTAAGTCTCCCCAAAACAAAGTCGATGACTTCAAAATTCCTATCCTCGTTCTTTGTACTTTCATGAAAGCGTTGTTGCACTGCAAGATTATAGTTCTTATGGATGGGCTCATCATCTGCTTCAAATTTGATGTTGGAATTTTTCATCTCCTTTCCCCATGACAAGGCTAGTTGAGCCCTTCTGCTTTCTCTGGTTGTTCTGCTAAGTCCAATATTTGGGTCTTTGAAGTTCCTTACTCCCATGCATTATCCTGCAAAGGAAATAGCCACAAGAGCAAAGTTAGTAAACTGTGGTGAATCACTGTTAGCCATATTATGAACTTTCATAATATGGATGATAATAGTGATCCCAAACTGTTCTCTATGATTGTTTCCCAATCTACTGTGAGTTGAGTGTAAATAAATGATGCCCTCATGATAGTGGAGATTATTTAAAATATGTCATGGGTTATGCATAACTCTTCCATAGGAGCAAAGGTGTTGAGTGATTTTCAGAGTAGTGGCATCAACATTAGGATCTATATTTTTAAAGATCTTGTCACATCTAGCTTTCCATATGAACCAACAAATGGTAGCATAAGTAGGATTCCAGTTAGCAGAGATGTTGTTGGGGAGAAACCAATTGTTGAACCAATCATGAAAGGAATTGTGAGAAGTGAAGAGTTGACGATTATCCCAAAAAAGTTTCCTCCAGATATCAGAGGCAGCTGGACAAGCTATAATAACATGAGTAATGTCTTCAAAAGTATTCTTGCAGAGATTGCAGGTAGGATCAATATAATTCAGAATACTGGATGATTTATCATTAGTTGGGAGGATGCCATGAGCACACTTCCATATGAATAGATAAACGGTAGGGATGACATCTAGCTTCCATATTTCATTCCAAGGTCCTAGTTGGATGTCACCGGCATATTTTTCATCAATCTATCTATTATACAAGGATTTAACAGTGAATTTTCCAGATTGAGTTAAGCTCCATTGAATGGTGTCAGCATAAGTTGGGTGGTGGTTAGTTTGGAGAATGAGATTTTGTGTGTCTTGAGTGAACCAGAGAGATTGTAGTAGCAGGAAATCCCACACTACACCCCTCACAAGAATTCATAATAATTAACACATCTTTTTAAAGATTAAGAACAACACTTTTATTAATTGATTCACAGAAATGTTAGAAGAAATGGAGGAAAACAAGAATACAATCGCTCTTTAAAATTTCTCTCTCCTAATGACTTGCTCAACACTCGAAAAAGATCTCCCCCCCTACGCTTATTCACCTCCTTATATAGGGATTTACATAGTGGGTGATAGCTAATCTGTCCTTTATTTTAGGATGTGACTTGCGATATTCTCACAAGCTTGTTAGTGATACAATTCCTCGCAAACCTATTTCGTTCGAAAGATTATCACACTTTCTTCATGTTTATACTACCGTCACCTGTTACATCATTCTTCAAATTATTCTGCGACGCTCGCAATGTGTTGTTAATTAAAATTCGCAAGAGTGTCCTTCTTGCGATATTCTGATCCTACATCTTTCCTCTTCTCATGTCTTCTCTATGAAGGGGAGAATGTCATGAGAAACTACTCTTCACAATGCCATAATTGTTCATATTTTCATGTTTTTTGTACTGATACGACTCTGTACTTTGCATAAACTTTGTTACATGTACTTCTTCTTCCACCCATCTTTTGACACGTCTTTTTTAACTGCTGCATTTTAACCGTTCACGTCCACTCTTCGCATTAAATGCACTTATCTTCTCGAGAATTTCTACTCTCTATATATATTCTTCTCTTCTTTTTTACTTTCTCCTCGGCTTCTCTGCAAATTTTACTATTCTTCCGCAAATTCCGCTTCTGCTACTGTAACTTTTCTTGATCTTTCTTCTTTTGATTTTACTTTTTTCTTCATTCCCATACTAAAATGCCTCCAGCCGGTCGTAAGAATGAGATTGCTTTTGAAGAAATTCGAAAGAAACTTCAAACCAGAGGTTTTAATTTATCTCCCATTCCTGGTCAAAACCCTAAATCTGAGCTTTCCATTAATTTATTTTATGATCATCCTTGCAATCATGAGGAGGTCATAGTCTCGCTAGGTCAGCTTCTCGCTGGCCTTCCCATTCCCCTTTATGATCCTGAACGTCCTTTATTTTATGAAATACATTCTCATGCGAAGTTCTCGCGAGCTATATATCAATTAAGTGGGGATTTCATCCATCTAATGCTTGAGTTTTCCAATCGTGGTGCTGGCAAGGGATCTCTTTATCCTGATGAAGCTAAAAATCCTATGTTCAAAGACGTTGCGATTGTTCCTGCGAACTATTCTGTAGAAAATTTCTTTGTGAATTATGAGATAATTCCTATGAAGAAAGACAGTACTTGATGGGGCGTTCGCTTAAGAAAAAAGGATGATGTTGCTGACGACAACATACTTATGCAAGACATTGATTGGCATCCTGGCAAAAACATATCCTAGCGTTACTCCAACGATGATAAGTGGTGCATCTTCCCTTTAATTCTAAAGGGTCCGTATATCTATGGATCTCTCATTTTTCCTGCGAATCTCGCAGCATATGAACCATGGGCATTCAATTGGCCTGAGAGAGAAACTGAGGTATATTTCCACACTTTGCTTGAGTTGTTATTATTTTCACTCTCGTATATAATTTTGCTGACCACTCTAGTGTTTTTACTTACGAAATTATCAGATTGAAAGGTTGAAGGACAGCTATGTCAAGACTGGGAAAATCAGTACTTTATTAGCTCTTCGATCATTCATAGATGAAGTAAGAAATATTCTTTTATGACTCTTCACAATATATTGTTGCCTCTATTTCTTATCTTTATCTGTGTGTGTAGGTTATCACTGTAGTGTAAAAACCTGCCAAAGTTGCGAAGACTAAAGGTAAAGGTAAAGGTGCTGGTCGTAAGGGGAGATCTGGTGCTCCTCCTTTAAAGAAACGAAAAGTCCAATCTCCCTCTCCTTCAGATCTTCAATTTAGTGAAAGTTCTGATAATGATGATGACGAAGATGAAGATATTAATGCTTCTTTTGTCCAAGAAAATTCTCCACCTGAGTCTTCTATGGCATAGTTATCTGTTATTTTCTCCAACATTATGCAGGGAATTGGTGATACTCCTCTTACCAACGCCTGCAATTCTCTAGCGATTATCTGTGATGCCCGTCTCTTAGAGAATAATGAATCTCTTCGCGGGGTTTCAAGATCTATTTCTGCGAGTTCCTTACATTCACTTAATATCCTGGTAAGTTTTCATTCTTATACTTTTCTTATTTTATTTTTGCCTTGAATTCATAATTAATTCCTAAAATTCGCTGCATTATTTCGCAGGCTGGGAAAGCTTCCTTTGCTGTTCTCTCAGATTTGAAGAAGAGGCATGCGGCTTTCGCAAAGAAGAATCTTAAACTTCTCAACAAAAATGAAGAATTGGAGGCTGAAGTGGCTGGTCTTCGCGAGAAGGATAAGCAAAATGAAGGATTGGAGATCGAAGCTGCTAATCTTCGCGAAAAAATCAAACAGTTAGAATCAGACAATTCTCTTCAGATGGACAAAATATCTAATCTTCAAGATGCCAATAAGAAACTCTATGGTATGGGATTCTTTTTCTTTCCCCTTTATTTTATTTTCTCAAAAATTTCTTCTTATAGAGTTTATCATTTTGCAGACATCTATGGTCTTACTGATGAAGCTATTCTTCTTCATACATTTACCAATCTCATGGATGATGATACCCTTCTTGAACATCTAAACACTTCTCTAAATAGTTTTTCAAATGGTAAGATTGAATCTCTTCCCATAAATGAACTTAGATCCAAACTTCCCCTTTTAGAAATTGAACATAGATCTGTCTTGGATATGGCTAATAAATTTAGACAATTATTTCAAAACTCTAAAGAAGAAATCCATAAGTTAAAAGCCAAATATAGTGATCTGATAGATGAAAAAGACCGTATTTCTCTCCAAGGTGCTCAGACATTAGCAAAATTTCAAGAAATTCTTCTTGAGATTCAAATTGAAAGAGATGACCTCAAACATAGAATTGTTGTACTCTGCGAAAGAGAGAATCAAACTCGCTCTCGCCTTCTCAGAAATGATGATGACGAATTTGCTTGGGCTGCGAAAGTTCTAGATAATGCCATGAATAATTTAGGCGTAGATGTTAGTCTTCAAGTTGAGCAAACGGCTTTGATTAGAGATATGATTTCTAACAGAGAAGGTTGTTCACGGTTCTTCCTTATTTGATTATTTATTTTTCACAACTTTCTATCAAATTGTTGATTTATTGTTGTAGTTTCGCAGAAGCTGAAGAGAGATATCGCAGTAGAATTGAAGAACTTGAGAATGAAGAACTTAGAGAGATATCGTCCAACTTTTAATATATATATATATATATATATATAGTTGGAAATCCAAGGTACCTCTCCTGGATGGGCTTTCATTGACCCAAAATCTCCATGACTCAGGTTCCAGCAGCGGTATAACCTTATGCCTGAGCCATGCAAAGAGATACCCCCTTATATGACGTACTTTAGGTCTTACATTTTCCTCTTGCGAAATTTTATCCGCGAACTAGGGTGTACGCCATAAAGGTTCGTCCCATTCTATCATGTCATTATTCTTTGATTTTCTCTTTTTTGCATTTCAGCTCTTGTATGATTTTTCAATTTTATCTTTTTCATTAAGTCAAAATATACTTTTGTAAAATTTTCTCCAACAAATCATTCATACATCTCTTGTATTTCACGATTTAGAAATTTTACCTTTTCTACTTACTATTTTCTGTTTCTGCTTTTTTGTTACGCTTTGCTGATTTTTCTCTATCTGCGAGACGCTCGCCATCTATTGGTTTCAGTACATGTTGATTTCGCAGCATTCCTTCTTATCGCCGTTCTACTGCAACAACCATCAACTTTTCACTTCTTTTCTTTTGTTTGATGCTATATTTCCAATTTATGTTCTTCGCATCCCTTTCCTCGCAAGATTCCATATCAATTTCATAGCACTTTATTCCATCAATCCAATCTCCTTTTATAACTCCAACACCGCTGGGATGAGGAAACTTAATACACTGGTGGAAGGTTGACGCTACACCTAGAATCCCATGCAGCCAAGGTTGTCCAATCAAGGCATTGTAAGGAGATTCAACATCGACAACACAAGATAGAATATTAGAAGATATCCTATTCAATGGAATTCGCATAGTAATTTCCCCTCTAGGTTTATTGGCAGTACCATTAAAACCATAGATTTTATAAGTTGAAGGTATTAGATCCTCATCTCTGCCTCCCATTGTTTTATAAGTGTGATAGAACAGGATATATACAGAACTTCCCGTATCAATTAAAACTCTGTTTATTGCCCGTGAGTCTTCGGCCTCATCATCCTCATCTTCCTCTCCATATTCTATTTGTTTTGGATTTATTTCTAGTTTTACCACTAATGGATTGTCATGCATCTCGCCAGGCTCAGGTACTTCTTGTGTAGTGAAAGAAATTGTCTGCTTTTGACATTCTTCTAATGGCGAAGATTTCGCAATATTCATTATTTCTCTCCCATCAACATCTCTCGCGAAAACTCTGCTTAGAATATTGTCGTGGAAATATTCTATAGTTTTGTATGAATGTATGATGGAGTTACAGAATAGATTCTTCGCTTTTGCTCCAACTTCTATCACAAATGTTTCTCCTCCCTTTGTTGTATTCACTCTGCGAATTTTTGGTGGTGGCGGTAAGAGTTGAGATTGAGGGTGCCCTATTAAGAAATGCTTTAATTTTCCTTGGGCTATTATTATCAAGATGATTCTTTTTATATTCCTGCATTCATTCGTTGAGTGACCATGAAAATAATGATAAGAACAAAATTCTAGATTTCGATTATTTGGGTGTGGCTCTTTTCCCATGTTCCATGGTGCGGGTATGTCCACCATCAATATTATAGCCTCCCAAATTTTCTTTATGCTAGCATTTAGGGGTGGCATCTTAATTTCTTCCCATATTATCTTCTGACTTCCTTGCCCTCTATAATAATTTTGTCTCTTCCCACCATAAGTCTCTTGCGGCTGATCAAGTCTCTGAATATTATTATTTCCACCTCGATTGAAAAAATTTCTTTTCCTTTCGAACTCTTCTTGATCTATACTTCCCATAGCTACTAATTTCTGTTGACCATCATCCATACTCTTTTCTTTCTTCACCAGCGAAGTGCTCGCTACTGTATTTATTAACCTGGGAAGTAGACTTGCGTTTCTTGCAATTGAACTGGTATTCGCAATAGGGTTTGATTCCATCTCATTTTGTTTCTCCTCCAAAGAAATGTATTCTTCTTGCAATTCTAGCAGTTCTGTCATTGTCATGGTATTCTTGATTCTGAAGATTTGGACGTATAACAGATTGGTTGCGAACATTGTATTAATGAATGATAATATGAAATATCTCTCATCCATGCGGCCTGTCATTTCACTGCACATTGTTTTCCACCTTATGGTTAGATGTTTTAAGCTTTCACCAACCTTTTGCTTTAATCCAAATACATCTTCAATCCCGGGTCGCGAAGAATTGTTACTTATATATGCTCCAAAAAATGTAGTCTGCAAATGATTAAAAGAAGTTATAGTGTTCTTAGGTAAACCTTCGAACCATTTTAGCGCCTCTCCTGTTAAGCTGGATGCGAAATATTTGCACAATACAGCATCATGGTTTTCCCATTGTATCATACACCTAATATAATCTTTGACATGTTGAATAGCACAAGTAGTTCCATCAAATATACTGGTTAATGTTGGCAAATTGCATTTTGGGTGTATTCCTCCTAATTGTACTTCTTGGGTAAATTGAGTTTTCGCAGCTTCTTCAATGGCCTCATCAAGTTGTTTTCTTCCTCCATCTCTTCTGTTATTTAACATTCCCCTCATTTCTGCTAACTCTCTCAAGATTTGTTCCTTCCCAGCTGAATTTTGCCCCATTGGTCTTTTCAGTGCAACTTCCCTTCTTCTTCATTCATGTCTTTCTTGCCTTGCGAGATTTTGTGCTTCTTCTTCAGCATCTTCATTCTGCCTTCTCCCGCGATTTTCTTCTTCACCTCCTTCTTGAATTCACAAATGATTATGCCTTCCATTTTCTCTTCTGCGATTTTCTTCATTTCTCACTGTTTCTCTTCGCTGTCTTTCTATTCTCCTTTGTATTCTATCATATTCCTCATTGATATTACAATTATTGCGATTTCGTGCGCGTCTCCTTTCTCGATTGTCATGATTATTCTGACGATTGCTTCTTGAAACTCTTGTTCTTCCACTTCTGCTCTCAATCTTTCTCTTTCGCAAGCTAGACGTGCTTATTCAGCATAATGTCTCTCAATTTCATCCTCAATTATTCTTCGGTTTCTTTGAATTTCTCGCTCATGTAATTTTCTCCTACCTTCTTCTCGATTTTCTTCACCATCTTGGTTATTTCCACCCTCTTGATTTCTATTGTCATGCCTATCATTCAAAGTTTCATTACGTGGAATGTAGCGATCATTAATCATCTCTTCTTATCCATAATGCTACTCTTCATTTGGATTTTGCATTTCCTCTCGAATATTTTCACCAGCATTTCTCACAGGGGAATTTCTCCTTGCTTTTTCTCTAAATGATCTTAAACTTGATCTTGCAGTACTTCTTGATCTCCTATTTTGTAATCTCAAATTCTCCATTCTTAACTCGTGATTTTGTCTTGTTATATTCGCATGTTCTTCCGCCTCTAACCTCCTTTCCTCTTGTATTCTTTGTCTTAAAGCCTCTATTGCTTCATTTTCCTCATCTCCATGAATTAATCCTCTAACCGCTTCTTGATCTCTTCCCTCTCGCCTTCCATTTCTTAACTGTCGATTTTCTGCTTCTTCTATTGAATATGATCGCCAAGTATGCACGCTCACTCTGTCACAATCCACAGTTCTATCTTGTATCGGTGTTTGCTGATTTGGTTGTTGAACTTGATTTTCTCCATTATTCCTTGTTCTGTTGCTCCTTATTCTAAATCTTGAAGATTCTTCTATTTCATTCGTCTCTTTTCCAGTAAGTCTTCTACTCCTCCTTACGGTTGTTGGTTGTCCTGATGTATTTCTTCTTCTATCCATTCCTTCATTTTTGATGTATTATTGCAAATCACGTAAAAATCTTCTCCAATTTCTTCAAATTCTTACGAATCACAATTTCAATTTTTGCTTAGAAACATCCCTGTTTCTAGCGCCATTATGTAGTTGCAGGAATTCCTACACTACTCCCCTCACAAGAATTCATAATAATCAACACATATTTGAAGATTAAGAACAACACTTTTATTGATTAATTCTCAGAAATCTTACAAGAAATAAAAGAAGCCAAGAATAAAACCGCTCTCTTAAACTTTCTCTCTCCTCAAAACTTTCTCAACACTCTAAAATTGATCTCTCCTCTTCTGAGTCTATTAGTTCTCTTTATATAGGGAAGTTACATAGTGGATAACAGCTATGCTGTCATTTAATTTCGGATCTGACTCGCGATACTCTCGCAGTTGTTGTAATGTCAATTTTTGCAGATGAAATAATCTTTGCAGGATCGTCATGCTCTTTAGAGAGTGTAAAGGTTTTGACTGGGAGAGGAATATTATGAAGCTGGATCAACCTTCTCTTTGAAGATATTGCAGTTACTTGTTTGATGATCGATAAACCTATGAAGGCGACAGTACATGGGAGTCTATATTTTTTCTTCAGTTGGCTCTCTCCCGATGAACGACAATTTGATTGCACATCTTGAACCCAGAATTCTAGTAACTCGATCACTCCTTCATGAGAAGAGAGAAGTTTGAGTCTGTCTGATCATTTCCCCGCTTATTGATGCTAGGTAGAGGTCGAAGTGTGTCCATAAGCATCTCTGGGTGTTCCTTCGTGGTCTGTGATTGTTACTGGAGCATGAACGGCTTCTTGTCTTGTGATATCAGTAGCTCTGAGAGTTTTCATAGGGATAACATTAACAGTAGTGCCAACATCAATCAGTGCTCGTTTGAACTCATTCCCTTGTGATGGACTGTGGTGAGAATCCCCGGTCGTATATTTCTTTGTCTGTCATCGAGGGCGGATCAGGAATGCTTCTTGAATCAATAAACGCTTTCCTGACATGATGTGATTCAGTGCGGCTAAAATGTCTCCCCTTTGAGCCTTTGATAAGTATAAAAATTCACAGACATGTTCGATTAAATATTGAACTGCTTCTTTGACAGGTGGTTCAGAAAGAGTGAAGGTTCTGACTGGGAGAGGGTATCTGTGCACTCCTTTAGTCCCCAGGTTGAGTTTTCCTAATTCGACCTTCTCTTTAAATATGCGCTTTAAAGTTCTGCAATCACTTGTGGGATGGTTGACGAATATATGGAAGTGACGGTAGCGATGGTTTTCCATGGCCTCTTCAGTTGGCTCCTTCTTGACATAAGGCAATTTGATTACGCCGTCTTGAACCTAGACATCTAGCATCTCAATAACTTCCTCAATTGAGTAGGGGAAATCAGGTGCCTATGGATCATCTTCTGTGTGTTGAGCAGGAGTTTGCGCATTATCTTTTATTTGTGTCTTTGCAGGAGTTGAGGAAGCATGCTTGCGCGGTGGCTCAGACTTTCGTTTGTTCCCTTCCGTATTAGCATTTATGGAAGGTTGGAGGTTGTATGGTTTGTTGATTAAATGTCTGCTACCTCGAATCTCTCATGGTTCTTCAGATTTTGTAGTCTTAGCCCTTTCCAATAAAGCAGGTGCAGTAGTTGCTGATCTCTTGGCTGCTTCATGAAGTTCTGAGAAGGTCTGGAACCTGAGATTTTCTAATAGGGCTTTGTAGACTGGAATCATTCCATTGATGCACAAATCCACGAGTTGTTGCTCTATGACGTTCGAATCATGGCAATCCAAGTATTGAACCCTGAACCTTTTCACATAATCATCAGGATGTTCGCTTCTCCTTTGAAACATCCTTCCTAGATCAGAGAGATTGATTTTCTCTTACACGAATAAGTATTTTCTGTAGAAAGAATTAATCATCTTTCCCCAATCGGTGATACTTCCCGGTGCGATATTGTTTTACCAGGTGTATGCTCTGCCTGTCAGAGACTTTGAAAATTTCTTCAGGCAGACGACATGTTGTGCTCGTGTTCGCCCAATAATTCCAAAAACCGAGAAATATGTTTTTGAGTATTGCTTCTTCCATCATAAAGAATAAATGTTGGAGCGGTATAACCTTTTGGAAGAGGAATCCTCTGTATGGAAGCAGGATATGAAGGTTGGTGAAGATGGACAGATGATGCCTTATATTTTCCTCGATCCTCAAAAAGTGCTCCAGGTCTTCATGAGTAATGAAACTTGCAGGTTCCATTGCTAGAGAGTCATTTATATCTTTGCGAAATTCTTCATCATGTACAATATGGATTGGAGGTATTTCAGGATCAGCAGTTGAAGATGTTTTTTTAGCTTTTCCTTTCTCGCGTTGAAGCTGAGTTCGTTCAGACTCAAGCTTGTCTGTGAGAGTTTTGAGATAAGCACACAACTCTTTCTGTGCTGCAGCTATGTCAGTCTGAACCTTCATGATATCAACCGAAGAGTGTATTATTGATGGCGCCTGTAGTTGCAGGAAATCCTACACTACACCCTTGATAAGAATTTACTGTAATTAATACATATTTGAAGATTAAAAACAACACTTTATTATTTGATTCTCAGAAATGTTTATAGGAAATGGAAGAAATCAAGAATACAACCTCTCTCTTGAATTTTCTCTCTCCTCATGACTTTCTCAACACTCAAAAAATACATCATCCCTTTCTGAATCTAATGGGTCTCTTTATATAGGATAGTTACATAGTGGATGACAGCTAAGTTGTCCTTTAATTTCGGATCTGACCCGCGATATTATCGCAGTAGTTATAATGTCCATTCTCGCAAGCGTCGTTCCCATCGCAGGGCAATCATGCTCTTCTCGTGTTTCTTCATTCGTCAGCTATTACGTCATTCTTTAAATTATCTTGTGACACTCGCAAAGTGTTGTTGAAGAACTCGCAGAACTGCCGCTGTAAATCTCGCAGAAGTGTTATAGTGGCGATATTCTGATCCTACATCTTGCCTCTTCTCATGTCTTTTCTGTGAGGGAGGAAAGATCATGAGAAATAAAATGCCGCAACTATTCATCGTTTCATCTTCTATGACCAACAAAACTCTGTAAATTAAGTGTTACCGCCTACACGTGTCGAATATTATTATTTTTACCGATTAATCTTTTATTACCTGGTTACCATCCTTTTGTATATAAAAGAGAGAATCTATCAAAGAAATATATTTTCTTCTCTTACTTCTTCATCTTCTTCACTTCTTCATTCTCTACAAATTTTTTCTACCTGCAACCTTCTTCTTTAACTTCTGCAAATTCACCTGCTGATGCTTCAATGGAATCTCCAAGGTATGTGTTATTTATTAAACTCGATTTTGCTTGTCTAAATCCTATTTATTCACTCTATTTGATATTTTTTTCCTGATTCTATATAACTCCCACACCATATTTTATTTTTAGTGGAACTACATCCAACACCCAGTTTGTCGATCAAAACCCTAATCTTCAAGAAGATTTACAACAAAAACTCGCTGAAAAGAAAAGGAAGTCTGTGAGTCATAAGGTAGGAAGAAACATTTGTTTTATTAATAACAATATTTTTGCCTCTGTTTCTTATCTATAATATTACTCGCAGGGTGATAAAAATGCCGTTAGACCTCGCAAGCAATATCGCAAAGCCTAGACTCTTGAGATTGATATTACTATTCCCAAATTTTCATCTTCAAAATCTGTTTCTACTACTTCGCAGATGGAACCTCCATCCTCTATTTGTGAGAATGTCATAATCAATACCCCCAATGCCATTAATCCTCCAATAAATGAGACTCCCAAAACTGTTATGAACAAAGTTTCTTCCTCTCTAATTTTGCCTCCAACCGTTACTTTTCCAGACACTCCACCTTCTGATGATGCAACCATCATAAATGACTCAAATCTCCAACTTGCCATCATTACCACTTCACCCTCTACACCTCTTCCCTCATCTAAAGAAGCAGTAGTAGGGATTGATGTTGCTTTTAAAGTTTTGTCTGAAATTTTAGATGATGCCAGGAAATCTTCTACTGATCCTTTCAAATATGATGTCTGCGAGACTTTAATCAAATATTTTGGTCCTGATCGATCGCTTTCATGAGTGTCTTTAGAAAATGAAGTTGAAACTCTAAAGAGAAGTCTCCAATCCAAAACTTCAGAATGTGATATTCTTGATCACAAGCTTCGCAACTCTTTACTAGATTATGAAAATCTTCGCGATAAAAACAAGGAGTTAAAAGGTATAGTTCTTCTGCCTCTGCTTCTGCCTCTGTTCTTGTAGATTTTCATATTTTTTGTACTCAATTTCCTTTTAAATATTTGGTTTACCTATTTAGCTTTATATCAGAAACGATTAATGAAGATATTTGAATTTGAGTCTGTTGCTGAAGAAGCTCGTGTTGAGAGAGATACTTGGATGGATCAATATAATAGATTAGATAATCTCTACACATACTCGATCGATCAAATAAATAATCTTACCAATGAGAATGATCAATTAGCGCAAAGGAAAAATCTATTAAGTAGCGAAGTTACTCGCCTCTCATACTTGTTAACCTAAGCTAACTTGGCGATGGAATCTTTATCAGATGAAAATAAGACTTTGTCTCAAGAGAAACGCAGCTTCTTGAAAAAAATGGCGATCTCCTCGCAGCAAATAAATATTCTTCAGAAATTGTGTAACGACCAAGAACAATCTCTTCGTTCATTAAAAGATGAACTCAAGGAAGTAATCAATCTTCTCATTACCGAAAAGATAAACTTATCAAGGGCAGGTTAACTCTAAGTCTAAAGGCAAGTAATCTCCAAGATCAGTATTCTCAATTAGAAGAATCTTACTCCCTATTAGCAAAAGAAAACACTTATCTTCTCTCCAAAGAAGAAATGATAAAATCTCGCCTGAAGGGTATTGTTGGGGATAATTTTGATGATGCCATGAATCAATGGGAGAATTGTTTCTTAACATTAATTCAAAATTTAACTTCTCAAAAAGAAGGTAGTCATTTTGACTGCCTTAACTGTTAACTTTTCTATTCAATTTTTCTGTTATATCTCTTGCGAGATTTTCATCTGAATGTTTTCTTGTCAATTTATGTTTCTCGCAGAATCTGAAAAAAGCCTTCATTCTACCATTTCTGATCTGACTGAAAAATTGGCTAAAGTTCGCAAAGAAAATGGAACGCTCACCGTCAATCTTGTTCAATCTCGCGATCGTGAAGAAAGGAGATATGACTACCTTGAATACTTCAAAAATATGGAGATTAGAAATCGCGATAAAGGCTTCCTTCGCAAGGTTCATCTTAGTGCTGAAGTTCTTGTGAATGACATTTTGATATCCTAGTCTCTCCCTCCTGTATCTTTTGATCCTCTAGAAGTAGATGATGATGAAACTCCTCTCCCCATGGATGATGATCTAATCTATGTAAGTGGTGAATAAAATGCCTCTCAAGAAGACCCAACAGAAGAAGAAAGAAGTCCTTCTAAAGAAGTAGATACTGGTGGTGCAGATGAAGAAGAAAGTCAAGCTGATCGTAACGCGAAAAATATTGACAAGGAGAATGAAGCTGACAAGACTAATGGCAAGGCCAATATTGAAACTTGAGTTTTGTTTTTTTTTTCCTTTTCCTCCTCTTTTTTGCGAGCAATGTATCTTTAAGCAACTTTGGAATTCAACTTTATTTCTGTTATTTTGAATATTCCCAAGAAAGATAATGATATTTTATTTATTAACTCCCATACTTGCCTCTAATTATCTTTCTTGTGATGAACAAGTATTTCCCGCATTTTCTCCTTGCAAAACTGTGTTGCGAATAGTACTTGCGAAATTATGTATAGTACTGCGATATTATGGATAATCCTGCTGTGTGATTCTGAATAATATTTCTGAGAAATTCTGAAGGATACTTGTTTCTCATCATCTCTTCTGTGGTTAACAAATCTTTCCTGCATTCTTAAAAGAAAATAGTTAATATTTGGGATTATTCTGTTGGTCTTATTTTGCCTTCCTAGTTAAAGGTCTTATTTTGCCAATTTTTTGTGTCTGCGACAAAATCGCATTACATTTTTACATTTACATGTAAAAACCCATTGATCTTGCCTTATCCATATTTTGTCGATTTCTCTGCGACAATATGACAAGTCTAAGCTCCCTTGCGAGAAAAAAATCCTTATGACATTGCCGTCTTGCGATGAAATCGCAGGACGTCTTTACACTTTCATGTAAAAACCCATTGATCTCATCTTAACTTTTTCTCATGGCTTGTTGCCTCTGTATAATATTTGTCATGCGACAATATGACAGGCCTTAATGTTCTTGCGATCATAAAGCCCCATGACATTGCCGTCATTAGACACTTATCAGCTCCCTAATGGAGGGTGCGGCCCTTATCTTCCCCCTGGTTTCCCCTTCAAGGAGGGCACATCGGACATACAAGACTAGCTCCTCTCATCCGGTCTTAACAACAACCAGCTGTTTTCGCATCCTCTTGTGCTTTATACCTATATGGATTATAGTTACAATACTGCACCCTAGGTGGGGTTTTCTTCGGGCCGAGTGCATCATAGCCAAGACTTTCCAAGAATGGCCAGGGTAGTTTCGTACGCCCTGGGAAACCTTGGCTCAACCGTGTACCTCGGCGCCTTGGTCATAATTTGCACTCCTTAGAAGAGACCCTCGGTCGTCCAACCAGGGTATAACTTTATATAGTTGGAAATCCAAGGTATCTCCCCCGGATAGGTTTTCTTTAACCCCAACATCTCCATGACTCAGGTTCCGGCAGCGGTATAACCTTATCCCTGAATCATGTAAAGAGATACCCCCTTATATGACGCACTTTAGGTCTTACATTTTCCTCTTGCAAAATTGTATCCGCGAACTATGGTGTACGCCATAAAGGTTCGTCCCATTCTATTAATCTCTGCGAAATTTTTATTCGCATTTCTTGCGATATTTACGCATTTCTTACTTGCTCTGTTATTGGAAGAATCTCGCAACTATAATATAGAAAAATTTATTATCCGTTTCATCATATAACATACCAGCATCTCTAATCTCGCAGAATTTGTCATTGATAATATCTTTTCAGGAATAATCTATTCTATGGTCTATCAAGTCTTTGACCAACATCTCTGCCTTCAGGATCCATTAATTTGTATGGCCCAGTTCCAATCATCTATTTAATGATGTATGGTCCATCCCCTTTTTTTGCCAGTTTACCACCATTTTCTCGCTGATAACTTGGTGTTTCTCGCAGCACTAGGTCACCTGGTTGGAATTCACGTTTTTTGACACGTTTGTTGTACTCGCGATCTATTATTTGCTGATAATTTTCCATATGTTGTAAAGATTTTTCACTCTTCTCTTCCAATTCATCCAGTTTATTCAGAATCATCCCAGCACTAAGATTCTTCTCCCAAGCCTCTCTTTTTGTTGTAGGAATAGCAACTTCTGTTGGTAACATATCTTCAACCCCATATGTCAAACAAAAAGGTGACATTCCGGTAGCTTCCCGTCGAGTTGTATTGTAAGCCCATATTGCATTATGTACTTGTTCGCACCATGCCATGTGGTGTCCTTCTAATTTCTTCTTCAGTATATCTGCAATTATCTTATTTGTTGCCTCTGCCTGTCCATTGTCTTGTGGATATAATGGTGTCGATTTTTCACATTTCATTTTAAATGCATTAAGTAACAATTTGATATTCTGCCCTTCAAACTTTTTTCCATTATCAGATACTAACTGTGCAGGAATCCCAAATCTGCAAATTATATTTTCAAATATGAATGTAAAAATGTCTTTGTCGCGGATGTGTTGCACTGCTTTTACTTCTCCCCATTTTGTGAAATAATTTGTAGCGACAATTAAATATCTTCTTTGTCCAGAACCTAGTACAAATGGTCCCACGATATCCAGCCCCCATTTTCCAAAAGGCCACACACTGGTTGAGGATGATAATAGTGCCCCTGGTGCATGTATTTTCTTTCCATATCGCTGAAAATCTTCGAATGGTCTTGAAAGTTGCTTCGCGTCCTCATGCATATATGGCCAGTAATAACCTTTCATTTTGTTCTGTATGCCAAAGATCTTCCCCCGCTGTGATTACCAGCATCTCCACTATGCAACATCTTTAACACTTTTTTTCCTTCTTCCCTTGTCAAGCATCTTAGTGATGGTCCATTAAAAGATTTGCGATATAATACTCCATCTCTTAATTCATAATTTGTTGCACGGCTTTTTAATTTATGTGTTTCTAATATATTTCTTGGTGTCTCTCCTCTTGCCAAATATGCATGAAGTTCTGTTCGGCAATCTGCAATATTGCCTTTTGGTTCTTCTTCACTACCTTCTATCATCATCACATCTGCTTCATCTTCTTCTTCCTTATTGATTGATGGTGATACAAGTGTCTGAATTTTTATGCATCTCGCAGCTGGATTTATCATCATGGTAGATATGAAAGAAAAAGCATCTGCGAGTCTGTTATCTTTTCTTGATATATGTCTCCATTTTATTTTTGGAATTCTCGCAGACAATTCTTCAACAAGTTTCTTGTATTTCTTCAAAGATGGTTCATTTGTTGTATATTCTCCTTTTATCTGGCGAATAACCAATTGCGAGTCACTAGTAATTCTTGCATTTTCTAACTTCATTTTTATGGCGAATTTTAACGCATGCACTACCGCTTCATACTCTGTCTCATTATTAGTGGACGTGAATTCCAGACGAAATGAAAAAGCTATTTTTTCTCCTTCTGGTGAAATAAAGACAACTTCAATTCCATTACCTTCCCCATTTGATGATCCATCCACCAATATTTCCCACATGTTGGGTTCTTTTAATAGATATTTTGGGTCTCTATGTTCTTCTTCTATGTCCATCATTTCTTCTACAACTTCATCATCTTTTAGAGGAAATTCTGCTAAAAAGTCTGATACAGCTTGTGATTTTGGTGAGGATAGGATTTCGTATTTAATTTCAAAGTGCCCTACTTGTGCATTCCATCTCTCAACCCTGCCTGATCTTTTTGAATTCTTCATTACCAACTCAATTGGTACCTTTGTTAATACTTTTATTTTGTGCTTGAAAATAGATGCGAAGTTTAAAGGTTGCATAAACCAATGCCAAAATTAACTTCTCGATCTTTGAGTAATTTTTCTATGCAGTATTAAATGTTTTGCTGATGTAATAAATTGGTTTTTATACTCCTGCGTCCACTCGCAGTAATACTGCACTTAATGCGTGCGAGGTTGTCGCAAGGTAGATCAATAATTCTTCTTCGGGCTCTGGTTTCTGTAAGATATATATGTTCATCAAATATTCTTTTATTCCTTGAAAATCCTTCTCACATTCGTCCGTCCACTTGAACTTTGTACCCTTCCTGAGTATGTTGAAGAAATGCTTGCATTTATCTGAAGATCGCGAGATAAATCTTCCTAGTGAGGCTAAGAACCTGTTCAACTTCTGCACATCTTTTACGGTTGCTGGTGTTGGCATATCACGAATTGCTTGTACTTTATCTGGATCAACTTGTATTCCTTCCTTTGACACAATATATCCCAAAATTTTCCCTGAAGCTACTCCAAAAATACATTTTTCAGGATTCACCTTGATGTTAAAATGTCGTATTTGATAGAAGATCTCCTTTAAGTCTTGTACATGGTTTTTAGCTTCTTTACTTTTGATGAACATGTCATCTACATATACCTCTAATGTTTTATGGGTCCATTTTGCAAACACTTTTTCCACCATTCTTTGATATGTTGCACCAGCATTTCATAAACCAAAGGGCATCTTTGTATAACAATATAATCCTCTTGGGGCAAAGAATGCGGTGTGTTCTTGGTCTTCTTCAGCGAGAGGAATCTGATTATATCCTTTATACCCATCTAATGAAGATATTCTATCATTTCCCGCTGCTGATTTGACCATTTGAGGAATATCTGGTAATGGAAAGCTATCTTTAGGACAAGCTTTGTTTAAGTCAGTAAAATATATACAAATTCGTATCCCTTTATTCTTTTTTGGAACCACCACCATATTTCCAATCCATTCCGGGTACTTTGCCTGCCTTATAATTCTCGCATCAAGCATCTTCTGTAATTCTTCTTCTATTTGGGAATGGTATGTTGTTGCGATTTTTCTTATCCTTTGCTTAAATGGTCTTACTTCCTTGTTGATTTCTAGTTTATGACATGCAACTGATGGGTCTATCCCAGGAATCTCATCCATATTCCATGCGAAGATGTCTTTATACTCTCGCAAGAGGTTTACGGTTCGCTCTTCTTCTTCTGCATCCATATTCGTTCCAATTTTCAGCATCTTAGGTTCTTCTTTACTCCCAATATTTACTTCTTTTGTTGGCTCTGCTGCGGTGTAGCTGGCTTCAGGTTCTCCCATTGGTGTTGAGGTTTTCATAATTCTCGCGATTTCATCTCCTTCTTGCGAGATTTCGCTGGGTATTCCTTTTCCTTCTTTTGCTCTTATCATGTAAACTTTAAATTCTTCTTCTTTCTTTGCTTCTTTCGCCATTTTTCTGCGAGCTTTTCACAGCTTTGGATGCTCTTCATAATTTCTCACTTCAGTTTGATAACACAACTTCGCAAGATCTGTGTCTCCTCTAATTTCTCCAATTCCACCGGGCATAGGAAATTTGATGCATTGATGCAATGTTGATGCTACAGCCTTGATTGCATGTATCCATGGTCTTCCTAATATCAAGTTATACGGCGATTCCACGTATACTACACATAATGTTACTTGCGTTTCAATTTCTCCTAGCGGAATTCGTACCACTATTTCGCCTTTAGGTTTTGTTAAAGATTTTCCAAAGCCATGAATATGATATGTTGAACAAGACATTTCTGCATCTCTGTATCCCATTTTCTTAAAGGCATTATAAAATATTATGTCTACAGAACTTCCTGCATCCACCAAAGTTCTATTTATATCCCACTCTTCTGCAGATCTTGTTGATTTTTCCTTCTTTATTTGTATAACGGATACCGTAATTACCAAAGGAGATGTATGATTCAAATTTTCTGCTGGAACCTCTGCTGCTGTAAATGTGATTTTATGTTTCTCCCATTCCTTCAATGATGATACTTTCTCCACCGTCATAATTTTCTTTCCTTTAAAATCTCGTTTATGTATCTTCCCTTTAATGTTTTCATAGAACCTGTCGATCATCGTTCTTGTTACCATGCCACACTCCAATTACCTACAATTCTCTTTGGCTCTGATCATTTTTCCCTTCAACTACTTCACTGATTTGTTCAATTATCTTCTTAATCTTGAATAACTCTCATCTTCTACCTTTCTTTTTCTATGATTTTTGTTAATTCATCCCTATTTCGGTCACCAAAATGTAGTTGCAGGAAATCCTACACTACACCCTTGATAAGAATTTACTGTAATTAATACATATTTGAAGATTAAAAACAACACTTTATTATTTGATTCTCAGATATATTTACTGGAAATGGAAGAAATCAAGAATACAACCGCTATCTTGAATTTTCTCTCTCCTCAAGACTTTTTCAACACTCGAAAAATACATCTTCCCTTTCTGAATCTACTGGGTCTCTTTATATAGGATAGTTACATAGTGGATGACAGCTAAGTTGTCCTTTAATTTCGGATCTGACCCGCGATATTATCGCAGTAGTTATAATGTCCACTCTCGTAAGCATTGTTCCCATCGCAGGGAAATCATGCTCTTCTCGTGTTTCTTCATTCGTCAGCTATTACGTCATTCTTTAAATTATCTTGTGACATTCGCAAAGTGTTGTTGAAGAACTCGCAGAACTGTCGCTGTAAATATCGCAGAAGTGTTGTAGTGGCGATATTCTGATCCTATAGCGTCAGTGTCGTCACTTGCAGGGGTGATCCCTAGAGCATCAGTACTTGGAGGAGTGGCGTTAGTGGTACCACTACAACTTGCAATATGAGGATCGGGTTTTGAACCTAGATTGGCAGACCTAAGACCGACCATCTTTATGAGAATTGAGATTGTAACCGATAGAATGATCTCTCACTGTGGTCACCAATTTATAGATGGGGAAAAACGATTTGCTGGTTTTAAAGGAATTGAGGAGACGACCATGTAGAGGAGACTCCTTGGACCGAGCGAAATTTGTAACCTCACACAGATGCACTGTAAGAAGGTAGTGCTTTGAATTCGAGAGATCAATCTGTAGTACTCCGATCTAAACCAAGACAATGGCCGTTCCAAAGTGAATTAGGTCACAAGAGAGGATGGGTCGATCTGTAGGAGGGACGCTGAGAAATGTGTGGAATCAATGGTAATCAAAGATTGTAGGTGTGTTCTGAATTCTGAATATGATAAGTTCTGAATGATTGAAATTTCTCAGTTGAGAGTAATTGTTCAATTGATGAGTTGTTCATCTCGTGTTGTCTGTGAGATGTGAGATTGTTGTTGTTCTTGTCGTTGTTTTCCTTGTTGTTTCAATCATGATTCAGAGACTTATTTATATTGCTGGAATTGTAGACACCATGATCCCATGAAGTGTGACAGTTTATGGAATCAAAGAGTGGAGAAGTGAAAATCTTGTTTGAAACCAGTTTCTCATCGTGCGGAGACTTGGTTGATTTTCCATCCACTACTTTTTTAACTCCGTCAACTGATTGCACGACTTGCTCACATTCCATCGTGTGTTTGAACACACATGTCATAGACCGCCAGACCAAAACCCTAGTTGATATCCCCCCAAGTGACATGATTGACGTCTCGTGGTTAGTTTAGTCAGTTGTTGACTTCATGATTTCATGGGACGATGAGTCCATGTATTTACTGAGTTGAACTTGATTTTGTAAAATGTTCTGAAACTCATGAATTGAACGTGTCTACTGAGACAGTGGTGTAATTCTCACGTTGATAGTTGAGGCGATCAAGTATTTCTCTGATTTCTTGAATATTGATAGTTGAACCAATATTCCATGATTTGAGCAAGTATTGCTCATCTGATGAATTATTTGTAGCGTGACCAAAATAAAATATTAATTAAAATACTAGTAGTTGAACCGAGTATAATTAATAAGAATACTGATCATGAGATCGTCATAAAATTATTAGTGTTTGAATCCGGAATTATGGTCCTTGGACTCAAAAACCCTAATTTGATCAATTGATGGTTTATTTTAAAATTAACCATGGAATAAAGGAGGGACGGCTTCATGGAACCGTGGGTAGACCATGTAGCTCCCATATGCTCGTGTGAGCAAATACCAAGGCCTCTTGAAGAGTTGGTGATTTGTTGATGAAAGAATGATTAAATGCTGATTTAATCATTTATTCGAAAATGCTCGTCTGAGCATTAGGTAATAAAACCTAATTAATTATGAAGAGATGAGGGACCAACCAAGGGGTCATGAAACTGGACCTGGGTGGTCACGGGATCAAATGATGATCGTCTCATGAAGTTCCAAGTTGTTTGGAAGAGTTTTGGACCTAATACATGCAATTGCGCAAATTAGGTAAAACCATGAAAATACACGGGACCGGATCATTGCGAGCCAAGGAGCCAACCCTGGTCGGTCAAGGTAACATGCTCACATATTCAAAGTGTTCGTATCTCATTTCTGAGAATTTGATATTTTCTGGCATGCAGTTGAGCATCCATTTGAGAAAATATGAAGAACTCAGGGATTTTTGATAAAACCGTCAAAACCTTCATGAGATGAAGGAATCATGAAATGTGGGACTGGTCATGTCCAAGGCATGGCCGGCCGGCCAAGGAGCCCGTCCCACAATGTTTTCCTATTTTTTATAATATTTTTCATGATTTTAGGGAAATATGATAAAACCAAGGAATTTGTTAAAACTAAGGAGTTTTGTTAAAATCAAAGAGTTATGTTGAAATCAAGGAGTTTCCATGAGATGAGGAAAACATAAAAAATAATAAAAAAATAAGGGACGTGTGGGATGTGTGGGATCGGCTTGGAGCATGGTTGGCCGGCTAGGGCCCGGTCCCGTGCATTTTCCCCTAATTTTATGTATTATTTCATGATTTAAAGGAATTTTCATAATTTGAAGGAAATATCATGAAATCAAGGAATTTCATGGGACCAAGGAAACATGAAAAATATAATAATAATAATAAAATGGGACGTGTGGGGCCAGCTAGGGCTTGACCGGCCGGCTAGGGCCCGATCACACGGGTTTTTCCTAATTTTATATTATTTTTCATGGGATCAAGGAAATATCATGAGATTATGGAGTTTTCATGAAATTAGGGAAATAATAATAAAATAATGAGGAACCATGATGTGTGGGGCCGGCTGGGACCAAGGTATGGCTGGTCGGCCAATGTTCATGCCCCACAATGTTTTTCCTTAATTTTATATTATTTCCTTGGTGTGAAGGAAACACCATGAAACTGAGGAGTTTCCTCAAAACAAAGGATATTTGTTCGAATGAAAGGTTTTTCATGAACTCAAAGAAAATAACAAAAATATAATAAAAATATGCAACTGGCGTGGGATTGACCAAGGCACGTCCGGCCGGTCAGTGGGCCCATGCTCCCAGCGCCTTGGTTAATTTTTATTATTTGTTATTTTTCGTCCTATTTTGCATAGGTTCATCGTTTTGGCGTATTTTGAAATACTCGTTCGTGCGGTGATTGTTAGTGCATCGTCGTTGAGTACACTTACACCATTTGAGTCGAGGCTTACTCGGAGGTAGCTCAAACGCCTGTGCGTTGAATATTTATTACTAACCCATGGATTTCTGCTGGGAAGAACCATGGTTTGCAGTAATGAAATATCTGCGAAAATATTTGAATATTTTCGGAAATTCTGTGGATGAATCCAAGAATTTAGGAATAATTAACGTATGGATCTATACTAGCAGAGAAAGCTGTCTAGGAGCATTAATTATTCCGATATGAGATTGCTGGAGCTTCATATCCTTTATATAGTCAGGGTAAACTCGTTGTTTGTATCCTGAAGACGTTATCGCTCTATACTAGCAGAGCAAGTTGTCTAGGAGCCGTCCATCTTGTGATACTATATAGAAATAATTACTGAAGTATTCAGTATTCATGAGATATGTTGTTGTCTTGCCGTGAGACTACATATTTACATGTACTCTGAGAGAAGGTATTCTCAGTCAGAGGATTCGATGAGAGACTCTATCTCAATACTCACGTATGATCGCTTGATCAGTGGTTCGTATAATTATGGGTTTACGATTTTAGCCTTTGTCGAAAATCCACAATCTACAGGGAGGATTTCAAAACTCCGAATATGTTTTATTAATCAATTTTTGCAAGTTATTCTTCCGATAAGTATATTTTGTTGATTTTCTTTTACCGATCTTATGACCATGAGAAGTATGCTTGGTATCCAAGTGCGCAATTAGGTAACTTGTATTCAACTCTAATGCTAGTATTGAGAACTTTAATACGTAATTGTTAGAGTAATCTTTACATAATTAGTGGTGCACTATTTGTTTCAAAGGGTTTTTGTATACAATAGTGTGTAAAAGATAACCCTGGGTTAACGTGTCAAATTTACGAACATGTGGCTAGGAGCAACTTGATTCACAAATATTAATCCAATTGATTGAATTACACCTAGAGAGATTACTTTAGGTGGTTTCTTTGATTAGAATCCGCTAGAGAACTCATTTTATGCGGTGATTTCAGGAATCTAAAGATTAGTTGAACTTATAACTTGTCAAAAAGTTGTTATCAAACGAAATTTATTGAAAGTATAACTTGTATGATTAATAATACCTTGTTCCGTAATGGCGAATGAATCTCTAGTCAATTCCATCTCAAAATTTGAATTACAATCTTTGCAATTTTCAGAATTTGTGTCTTTAAACAAACAAAAATTTGTCTTACATAATAACTCAAAACTCACACCTCCATGTGGATTTGAACTCGACTTGCCTCACTACTTATTTATAGATTTTCATAGCATAAAAGAATCATTATTGATAGGTTGACAACCTCAATAACCGTCTATTTGGAGAGAAAAGTATCCTAATTAACTGAAATCTTTTGCGACCGCTCGTTTAAAGAATTATGTGGGATCAAGAAGCTCTACGAGTACCGTTGGTAAGAAACTAGATAATTGCAGTATTATTAGTTTTCGATTCGATTTGATTGACTAACGGTTGTTGAAACTTTGATTGCATCTAGTTTGTTTATGCTTGAGAATCTTTTCTTCTGATATAAGATTCACTCAGACTAGATCAAAGTATCGATGGGATCTTTAGAACCGTTGTTAGATATAAAGACATCTGGTGATAATCCATTGTTAACGAACTCCGCTCGGTGTGTGATTGATCACAAGAGATTCAAGTGGTATTGTGCATGCATTTAAAGATAAAAGAAGATTTGAAGACGAAGAAGATTTCGTATTAGTTTTCGTATCTTGCAGGTTTAGTACATAAACCTTAATCGGCTGGGATCCAACTAGAATCAGTTTAACTTTGATAGATCTGATTGATTAGTTACATGAGATTGACATTCTCTATATTTTTCTTTGAGATCTATATTGATTGAGTATGAATCTATACTTGTCTATTGATCTAACTAGAGAAAGGAGTTTATTAGATTAAACGGAAGAGTCTTTGTCAACCACTCATCTATCTCTTATAGCAAGATTGATTAGAGTGGGTACCAAATAGATTCTTCCTTTGTTGTTTGGAATACGATCTAAAATACTTTATTTTCACATGCGTGACTCTAAATTTCGAAGGCGCAAAGATACTGAGGGAACTAAGTAGCTAAGGGTAGTCTGCTGGAAAAAACAATCAAAAACTATTCGGCCAGTTTAGGGTTTGATTATATGGTTACTCAAACTTTCTAAGAGGGAATAGTAATAATTGAGAAAGTTTTATAGTTTGAGCTAGATGTATAATGGATATATGTGCAAACTTACAGGTCTTAAAAGATGTGGGAAGAGTTGTCGATTGATGTGGTTGAACTATCTGAGACCTAATATCAAATATGGTGGATTTTCCGAAGAAAAAGATACAATCATCTGTAATCTCTACATAAGTATTGGAAGCAGGTTGGTTTTCTTTCTCTCCGGCCATCTCTGTCAAGATTGGTATCGCGGTAACATATACTTCATTTAGTTTTGACTTGTTGTAAATTGGTTATTGGTACTGATGTAAATTTATTTATCATACTGTAAAATGGTTATTGGTATTGATGTAAATCGTTCTCGCGAAGTATTATCATCATCTTCCTGCCATTCAATAAAACTTTCTCAATTATTACTATTCCCTCTCCATAGGGATTTGATTAATGATTCTAGGCATTTGTCATTTTGAAAAACGGTATGTGAAATGAAAAGTTCTGTAGAGTCCAAAACTTGGTAATTGTATAAGTGTGCAAACCGGTTTATGAACTGAAAATTTTTGTAGACTCCAGAACTCAATAATTGCATATAAGGTTAAAAACCGATCTGCCTACCGTGACTCAGCCGATTCACGAACGATTCATGTAATTTTACCTTATACATTTACAAACTATGTCGATCATGATTCAATTGTGATTAAATTATTTCTATGAAGTAATTTGCATTTGATCTTTTCTTAACACTAGACTCAATTGATCACATGATTGTGACTCAATATTAATGCCTTAGTGAACATGAAAATGAGTGTTAAGCTTTTAAGATCAAATCGGATAGTTTCGGCTACCATGTTGAACATAGTATTTATACACGGTTCGGTTACGGTTTACCCATAGTGTATATCTTGTATATGTGATTAAGATAGCTTTCATCTAACGGTGGATATTGTTTGCTTGGTTCCAAAGCTATCTTAACTTAAACCTAAAGCAACTTAGGCTTTGAAGTCTATGTATGGGGAACTCTTGGCAACTTGGATCTTTGAATCCCGACACTACTTTTTGTTGTGTCTTAGTTGTATCTAGAGTCGTCCTCTCCGGAAACCCTTTTAGGATTTAGCGACTATAAAGTCTTCACAGGGATACATGATGCCAGGTCCAGTTATCTTTTATCTTGATAACTCGAGTATCCTGATCTTGATTGTTTGTAGAGCTTGCTCCAACGATCAAGATAGATAGTAATCAACAAAGTCTTTTTGTCTCATACTTTATTGATTTCGCAAATGTTTTATACTTGTGAGGTGAATAATAATCTAGGATGCACTTCAGGTTGCATAAGTCCGGATTTTGATGATAGTCAGACTTTTGTCTAAGTTCTATCGATTTTCATCACCTGGATCTATCGTTTGATCTGATCATCCTTTTAGATAGTAAATCGGGAAATCAGTTATAGGCTTAATCTATGGGAGGCAGATTTGGATTAAAGTCTTCAATTGAGGTTGAAGCAACTCTTAGTTGTGGGTGAGATCATCTAAGGGAATCAATTGCGCTGAGTCTTGCGAGATTCAAGAGGCGTAGGGAACCCGACTGTACCTTAATCCATGGATTTTCTTTTAGGGCTCAACTACATTCCAGACCGAAGTTAATTGGTAGTAGGATAGTGTTTGTAGTGGTTTAATACAGTTTGGTGTTCAAGACGGACTAGGTCCCTGGGTTTTTCTGCATTTTCTTTTTCTGCATTATATTGTTTATCTTTATAATTGAAATATCACAAGTTGCGCATTGATCAATCACAGTAGCTAGGTCCAACCTTGTTATTTTGAAAAGACTTGATTGATCCTTGGACATTGGGTTTTGGTACCGTCCAAGAACTCTCTTTGTATTTAGGTTCACAAATTCAATTCTGTAAACGTTCTAACAACAATAGAGAGAGATATATATAACTCTAGGCACTTTCCTTGATTAAGTTTTTATTCTCGGAGTTGTGTTGAGTTTGTCCATACATATTTCCTTAAAAAAAGTTGGTGGTGTGTCTTGGTACCCCCGTGTTTTCAAGGCCAAAATTATTTATATACTAGCTTTTGCGCACGTGCAACTAGATATTTGTAGAGAAAAGTAAGTTTGCATGCTAGTGAATTTTTAGGGTAACAGAAAAATTTAAAAAATAAAAGGCAATAAAAATATTCATAACTAAGATGATCATACTAAAAGTAGCCAATTAATAAATTTAAAAATATGGAATTAAAGACAATAAAAATCTACCAGGAACCAAATTTATTGTATTTCTACAATTGGCTTTGGATTTTTTTTTCCTTCAAGCCACACAAAATCACCGCAACTGGCCAAAGCCTCTTATTGGCTTTGGCATTTTTTCCCCGGATATGTATCAGCAAGGAATTTTGATGCTAACTTAACTCAATTATACTTCTTTTTCCCATTTTTCATTCATTAGTAAATTTTTCTTCCACATAGTTTTTCTTTGATGAAAACACCATGTTACATTGTATATGAGTTACGTGCAATCCATTTATAGCGGTCATTTTTACATTATTGATTACAATCTCTACCAAAAAATAATATAATTGTCATAGATTTACGTTAACGGCAGATACCTGCCCCTACTGTACACCTAATAAAAGAACATCATCTTCATAATTATGATCTATGAATCATGTTCTTCACTATTTATTTCACTATTTAAAACACTACCATAAGAGATGCATTTATACTATATTATGAGTGACCCTTAAAGTACCTTTTCAATGAATGTAAGCCTTAAAAAACGGATGATGATGATGATGAGGTATGTTCAGACATTCCTTACAATATCGTTAATATTAGTTAAATTATACTGACACGGCTGCAATTAATTGTTTCTAGTTTCTATGCTAATATATTCGTTAGTTTTAGATGATGTTATAAGATAAATTTTAACAATAATTATAGAGTTTAACTGATGATTCAAAGTTATCTTATAAAAATTCTACAATAATGGTCATATCTCCTTCAACGATAACCCTTAGGTCTCCTTAGTGCATTCAAATGCCAGCATCAGGAAACATGCCAATTGTGATTGCAAGTCATGAATAATATACTACCTATTAAGTTGCTCCAAAAAGAAGAAAAAAATTTAGCTACAATTGTAACAGTATTAGCAAATTCAGTAGAAAAATGTGTGAAATGGTACTCCTGAGATCTTGCTAGTTGTGGAAGCATGTTCACTGCGTCAAATAAAAATTGGTTGGTAAGTCTTAAAATAACATAGAGCTTAAAGTATTCTGAACACCCTTACATGTATTGCATTCAAATGCCAGCCTATGGAACCATGCCAAATGTGTGATTGCAAGTCATGAATAATTGACAACCTATTAAGTTGCGAAAAAGCGAAAAGAATTGTTAGCTACAATTGTAACAATAAGTAACTATTTTAGCAATTTCAATAGAAAAATATGTGAAGTGAAATTGTCACAACTGCATATTGGTACTCATGATATCTTTTTGCTCGTAGTGGAAGCATATTCACTGAGCAAGAGAAGAATTCCTAGTTTTTAACTTTTAAGTCTTTTTTTTTATAGATAAAATAACAAAGGGGTAGCACCAAGAGGGGCTACCTACTCCAAAACAGTATTTGGACCAGCTGGGCATAGTCTAGCACCAAGATGATCCCTAGCTAAAGAAGTTGCGTTATTACAATGATTCTGAATATGTAGGTACCGAATATCACAAGGCATTAACTTACGAACATCGTGACTAATATAAGAGGAAAGAGTTACAAAACAATACGAAGATAGAGGAAGCACAGGGAAGTATGAAGATTTGCGAAGATAGAATAATCGTACGAAGATGTGTTGCGATACTTCACAACACATATACAGCTGTATAAAGTTCATTATAAAAAGGAGTTCAAATGTAAAATTCAGGAGGTTCTTTTGGTGAGTATTAGAAATTATCTTAGGAAAGAGAATAGAGAAAGTTGTAACTATTCTAGTTCCATTTAGATACTTCTTTGTAATCAATTGAGATAATTAATAAAAAAGTTGTCATTAAACATCAAGAACTTCTCAAGTTTTACTAATTCTACTGAGGGTGTAGTTGTAGGTTATTCTGCAACTACATAATTGGCGCTAGAAACAGGGATTGTGATAGCCAAAATTTGAAGGAATTGTGGAAAATTTGAAGATCAAATGGAGTCAGTGGATGGAGATTGCAAAAAAGAAGAATGTAATGTGATCACAAAGACAATGATTGATGAATTTCATAATAACATGAAGGGAAAGATATACAAGCGAGATTGTAGAGGAAGAAAGATCATGGAGGAGGAGAAAATAACAGCTTTAGAAGAATGGGAAAAACAGAAAATCACATTTTCAGTAGCAGAAATTCCAAATGAAGACTTGAACCACACTTCACCATTGGTGATCACAGTTCCAGTCATGCGAGAAGAGAAGAAAGCTATAGAAAAATGGAAATTAAACCGAATCTTGGTTGATACAGGGAGTTCTGTTAATATCATATTCTATCATGCACTTAAAGGGATGGGAATTAAAGATGAAGAAATCACAAATTCAAAATGTCTCATTCATGGATTAGGAAATCTACAACAAAATCTAAGGGGGAAATAGCACTGCGAATATTGCTAGGAGAAATCGAAACACATATAGTCTTATGTGTGATAGATATGGAATCTCCATATAATATGCTGATAGGAAGGTCGTGGATTCATGCGATCAAAGTTGTTGCTTCAACATTACATCAGAAAATCAAACATTTTTTCAACATACTTAAGAAGGGAGCAAAATTCAAGTGGACTGATGAATGTGAAAAAGCTTTTCAAGGAATCAAAGAATATCTCACAAATACATCCATAATACAGAAACCAAAGAAAAACGAAGAATTATTGTTATACCTTGCAACAACTCCATATGATCTAAGTGCAGTTCTGTTGCGAACAGACACAGGAATAGAAAGGCCCATTTACTACATCAGTAAAACTTTTAACGCAGCAGAGAAAAATTATTCTAAAATGGAGAAGTTAATCTTAGCCCTGGTTTATGCATCATTAAAGTTACGAATATACTTCTAAGCACATGTGATAAAAGTGGTAACCAAGGTGCCAATTGAATCAGTTATGAAGAACACCAAAAGGTCAGGGAGAATAGAAAGGTGGAATGCACAAGTAAACTATTACAAGATAAAATACGAAGTATTATCATCGCAAAAGTCACAAGTCGTCGCAGATTTCTTGGAAGAATTTCCTTTGGAAGAAGATGAAGCAGTAGAAGAAATGATGGATGTTGAAGAAGAGTTTGGGAATCCAAAAGACTTGTTAACAGAACCAAATAGATGGGAAATTTTAGTAGACGGATCATCCAACAGTGAGGGGGATGGAATTGGAGTTGTGTTGATCTCACCAGAAGGAGAAAGAACAACATTCTCATTCAGACTAGAATTTGCATCCACGAACAATGAAACAGAGTACGAAGCTGTAGTGCACGCATTGAAGATCGCAATAGAAAAGAAGCTTGAAAGTATAAGGATAACAAGTGATTCGCAGCTGGTAATTTGTCAAATTAAAGAGGAATATACCAAAAATGAGTCTTCCTTGAAGAAATACAAGAAACTTGTTGCTGAATTATCTGCGAAGATACCAAAATTAAAGTGGAGGCATATAACAAGGAAATACAATCGACTCGCAGATGCTTTTGCATTCATTCCAAGTATGATGACAAATCCTAATACAAGAAATATCAAAATTCAGACGATTCAACACCCATCGGTGAACAAAGAAGAAGAAATTGAGGAGGCAGTTGCGATGGAAGTAGAAAGAGAATTACCAAATAACATCGCAGATTGGAGAAAAGAAATTCATGCATATCTCGCAACAGGAGAAGTATCCAGGAACAGACTAGAAGCACATAAATTAAAGAGTCGTGCAACAAACTATGAGCTACGAGAAGGAATTTTATACAGAAAATCTTTCAGTGGACCACCTCTCAGGTGCTTAACTCGTGAAGAAGGAGAAAAAAATATTGAAGATGTTACATGGAAGAGAAGCTGGCAATCATAGTGGGGGAAGATCTCTAGCGTACAGAGCAAAGATACAAGGATATTATTGGCCTTATATGCATACAGACGCAAAATTGTCCGTACGAAGATGCAAGGAATGTCAACGACATGGTAAAAGAATTCATGCACCAGGGGCAACATTAACTTCTTCAACAAGCTGCTGACCTTTTGGGAAATGGGGGTTGGATATTGTTGGACCATTTCTACCTGGATCCGGACAAAGGCAATATTTGATAGTCGCAACAGATTATTTCACGAAGCTCGCAGAAGTAAAATCAGTACAGCATATTCGTGATAAAGATGTTTTTACGTTCATATTTGAGAACATCATTTGCAGATATGGAGTTCCAGCACAGTTAGTATCTGATAATGGAAAACAATTTGAAGGGCAGAATATAGAGATGTTACTAAGTGCTTTTAGGATAAAATGTGAGAAATCAACTCGGTTATATCCACAAGCTAATGGACAGGCATAGGCAACAAATAAAACAATCGCAAATACAATCAAAAAGAAATTAGAAGGACATCTCAAAGGGTGGTGCGAGCAAGTACCTAGTGCAGTCTGGGCATACAATACAACTAGAAGAGAGGCAACTGGAATGTCTCCTTATTGCTTAACATATGGAGTAGAAGCAGTATTACCAACAGAGGTTGTAATTCCGACAACAAAGAAAGAAGCTTGGGAAAGAAATTTAAGTGCAGGGGTAATATTAAGTGAACTGGATGATTTGGAATAAAAAAGAGAAAAGGTGTTGCACCATATGAAGATTTATCAGGAACGATTAGCTCTAGAATACAACAAGAGAGTCATTGAACGTGAATATCAACCAGGTGATTTGGTCATGCGAGAAACACCTCCATATCAGAAAGAAAATGGAGGAAAATTAGCACCAAAATGGGATGGACCATATGTTATCAAAGAGGTTGTGGGAAGCGGAGCTTATCGGCTGATGGATCCAGAAGGGAGAGACATGGGTTTGAGACTTGGTAGACCTTGGAATAGACTGTATTTGAAAAGGTATTATCCATAAAACTCATGATAAATTTTACGAATATTGTTTGCTCGCAGGAAATATGCAAAAATTATGAATTTCAAAAATTTTATTGCGATTAACTTTTATTAAAGAAAGACGCACACATTAACTTGCGAATAAAAGACCGCAATTTGCGAATAAAAGACCGCAATCTGTGATCAGCTTTCAAAAAAGAAAGAAAGCCGCAGAAATATTACACAGGCAAACCTTTGTGGCGTACAACCTAGTTCGCGAAGCAACATTTCGTAAGATGCAAAGTCCTAAAGTACGTCATTTAAGGGGGTACCTATAAGCATGGATCAGGGACACCGGAACACCACCAAGGCACCTGAGTACATAGAACTTTACGGGGTACAACCCAATAACGGGGTACCTATCCGGGTTAGACACCTTGGATTCTCACCTAATCTTGCGACATTACGCAATATTATGCGGTGTAACATGATTTAGGTTGGGCGACTAAGGCATACTGTCTTTCCCAAGAAGTGCAGAAAACGATCAAGGCGCCGAGGTACATGGTTGAGTCAAGAGTGCCGGGTGGTCTTGAAGCACATCTGCCATTTTTGACAAGTCTTGGCAAATGATGCATTTGGCCCAAAGATACCCCATAGGGTGAAACCTCGTAACTATAAGCCCTATAGGCAAAAATGATAAGAGGTTGCGATCAAAAGTTGGTTGTTTGCAGAACCGGATGGGAATAGCTAACCTTGTATGGCCGATGTACGCTTCCTTGAAGGGGCAGCCAAGGGGAAGATAAATGGCAGCACCCTCCATTAGGGAGCTGATACGTGCTATAAGACGCAAATGTCACGAGGCTTCTTGTTTGCAAAAACATAAAGGCTTGTCATATTTGTGCAACAACTGAATTTCTGCGAGCATTCTAAAAAATAAAAAAAATATATACAAAGAGAACTCGCAGAACATAACAAAGAAGTTAAGATGAGATCAATGGGTTATTACATGAAAGTGTAAAAACGTCCTGCGATTTCATCACAAGATGATAATGTCGCGAGGTTGTATATTCGCAAGAATGTTCAAACTTGTCATATTATCGCAAATACAAAAATATTATCACAAAAGAGGTGGCAAAATAAGACCTTTACTTAGGAAGGCATGATAAGACCACAACAATTAATGAAAATTATTCCATCAATATCATTGGAGAATTTTTACAAGAGTATATATATCATGAAGTTCTGACAAAGAAGACAGCTCCGTCAATATCATTGAAGAATTTTTACAAGAATATAAATCATGAAGTCCTAAAAAAGAAGACAGCCCTATTGAATAATTTTCATGAAGATATAACAAAAGATGCGATTTTGCTCGCAATCAAAAACAGATAGTTCGTATTCATTAAATTTTACGAGAATTACATACTTCTTATACTTCTTCATATACTGAATATTTCTCCACAACTTGAATACTTCTTATAATTCTTCAAGAACGTCTCATATTTATTATACTTCTTCAACGGATACTTCATTTTGCGAAGGTTAAATACTTATTATACTTCTTCATACATTGAATAATTCTTCATAGATTGAATAATTCTTATACTTCTTCATACATTGGATAATTCTTTACGGATTGAATACTTCTTTAAAGATATTTTATACTTCTTAAGGATATTTCATACCTCGTATTTCTTATACTTCAAAGGGAGGATTTCTTGTTCACAATCACAACAAGCTGAAGCTTCGTAAGTTGAATTAGGGCAGATATTCTAATACTTCCAACAATGTTTAATCATCTGAAGAGCAATAATAGGGGGAAAGGAGATACTAAACTATATTCTTTGAGTTATATTATTTCTCTTCATATGATCAAATGATGCAAATAAGGAAAGCATTCAATTTAAGAAAGGTCAAATCAAGAAAGGTCAAATCACCTTCGCAAAATATCAAATGTACTTCTTAAAAGAACAAAAATAGTAGGCATAATTGTTTGCAAAAAGAAAACCAATAGTAGCTGAAAGAAGGAGTTCAAAGGAAAGGAGAATAAGAGAATAAATGATAATTTGAGAAAGAATATTATTATGATTCATCAACACTTTGTGCTGGATCTTTAAGATGAGCAGGGTCATTAGCAACTTTCAACTTTTGTGAAATATCATCCTTTGAAGAATCTGCAACAGGAACATCTCCTTGAGGAATAGATTCTTTTTCATCATCACTCTCATAATCAAAATCACTATCAGGCTCATGAACAACTTCATCGTCAGATATTTTCAGAGGAGTAATTTTCACAGGAGGCAAGGCTCTTGATAAGAGAATGTTATTCGCAAAGACTTGAGCTTTCAGATGACTTTCACGAAGTATAGATTTCTGATGGTTGGTATCTTCGATATCTTTGGAATAAGCAAGATAGTTGAATATCCGAGTAGCACGATCACGAGAGTTGATTAAGCAAGTAGAAAGCAAAGCATTTTTCTTACGAAGCTCAGACCAGGAGGCTTCTAATCCAGCCTTAGCATTGCGAAGGTTGTTCTCAGATTCTGCGAGTAAAACAAAATTTAAAGGGTCAAATTTGCGAATATAACAAAATTTAAAGATACATCAGAGGCAGTCAAATTTTAATGACTACCTTCTCTTTGAGAAATAAGAGATTGAGCTAAAGATAGACAACAATTCTTCATTTGATCCATCGCATTATCAAAACCATCACCAACTAATCCTTTAAGTCTAGATTGAAGCTTCTGATCTTTAGAAAGAAGAAATTTTTTATCCTTCGCAAGTTTGGTATTAAGACTTTTTAGTTCAGAATAATATTCTTCAAGTTGATTCTTCTTAGTACTTAAGATTATATTCTTATTAATAAGGGACTTCTTCTCAACGGCAAAAGAACTTCTCTCTGCATCTGAAGACTTCTTTAATTCCTCAAGTTCACCTTTTAACAAAGAAAGAAGATTTTCTTGATCACAACATTTATTCTGAAGAGTATCTAATTTTTGCGAAGAAACGATCATTGTATTCAAATATGAGCATTTCTCTTTTGATAAGGTTTTGTTCTCTTCTAATAAGGTTCTACTCTCAAGCCGGCTTTAGTTAAAGAAGAAGTAAGTTGAGATATGTCATCATTCAAAAAAATTTGGTCGTAAATCAGTTGGGTATTCTCTTGAAAAAGGGCATCAAAATTATCAAGAGCACACGAATAAAGATTAGATAAATGGGAGAATTGGTTTAAGAGGCTTTCATGCTTGGCTTGATATTCTGTTGCATCTGATTCATGGCGAAGTACCAATCTTCTACATTTCTGGATGGATTCTATAAAGGGGAATGGGTTTTAATGGGTGTTTCAAACATATGAAGAACAAAAGTAAACAAAAGGGGAAAATATGAAGATAGTAATCATACCTTTCAATTTATCATTCCTTTTGCGAAGGATCGCACAATCAAGAGAATCATTCTGAAGCTGATAATTCTCTTTGCGGAGATTCTCACATTCTGCTCTTGAAGACTTCAGAGATTGGCGAAGCAATTCAACTTCTTTTTCTAAGGATTGGCGTGAAGTAGAAATATCAGGATTGATGAAATTATTTAGTGCTTCGCAAAACTCATATTGCGAACGAACATTAGTAGACTTCGCAGTATTATTCAAAACCTCAGATAACATTCGAAAAGTTGAGTAAATTCCATCTCAAATTTCTTGAGGAAGAGGAGAAGAATTTGAAGGAATAAGAGCAAGATGTAAATTGTCTGGAGCAATAGCACTCAAAGGATTAGGAGTCAAGATAGGCTTTTCAAGAGAAGATGTTGAAGAAGTATTTTGCGAGGGTTGATCTTGAAGAAGTGTTGATAAATTGACATTGGTGGGAAATTGAAAACTGGGTAATGGAGTAGAGGCAGGAGTTTGCGAAGAAATATTTTCACGAGGAGGAGAGGAAAATTCCTTATCCATCTCAGGAAGGAAGTCATCAATTGAAATTATTGGTGTGGGTTTAATCACTCGAGATCTCTTGTTGGGATTAGATTTTTCACCAGCCTACGAATCAAAATGTAGATTAAAAACTGAAGCAACAATATATTGTTCAAGAAAGAAGACAGAGTATTTTAACTACCTTTTGATTCTCGGATTTTCTTCTTCGAAGATTAGGGCTTGAATTTCTGGGTGGAGATTTCACCTGAGGAATAGTTTTGCTGAAATAAACCAAAATCAAACAATAAATTATACAGAAATCAAAGAGGAAAACAAGTGAAAAACGTGAAGATAGAAGAAAATTACCTTGGAGAACTCATGATGATATGAACAGGAGGAAAAAATGGTAATGGAGAGTGTGATAAGAAGACAAAATTGCAGAAGTAAAAAGAGAAAATAAGAAGAAGAAAAGGAAGAGAATATAAAAGAGTTTATATAAGGGAATAACTAGAAAAGAACGGTTACAAAAGACGTGTCCAAATTCTAAAAGACTAAGTAACGGTTATGTTCTCACGATCATTTCTTCTTCGAAGAATTGACATGAGAAGAGGCAAGATGTAGGTACCGAATATCACAAGGCATTAACTTACGAACATCGTGACAAATATAAGAGGAAAGAGTTACAAAACAATACGAAGATAGAGGAAGCACAGGGAAGTATGAAGATTTGCGAAGATAGAATAATCGTACGAAGATGTGTTGCGATACTTCGCAACACATATACAGCTGTATAAAGTTCATTATAAATAGGAGTTCAAATGTAAAATTCAGGAGGTTCTTTTGGTGAGTATTAGAAATTATCTTAGGAAAGAGAATAGAGAAAGTTATAACTATTCTAGTTCCATTTAGATACTTCTTTGTAATCAATTGAGAGAATTAATAAAAAAGTTGTCATTCAACATCAAGAACTTCTCAAGTTTTACTAATTCTACTGATGGTGTAGTTGTAGGTTATTCTGCAACTACAGAATACTTAAAGTTGGGCTAAGCTGCATAGCTTTCCATATAGACCGTAAGTTTGGACTCTTCCGGTTTAAGTTCTGAAATATAGTAGAGTTACTGGTAAGACGGGAAAGCTTAGCAGCATTGTTGATGTGATGAGAATCAAGTTTAGTAAGTCTCCCCAAAACAAATTCGATGACTTCAAAATTCATATCCTCATTCTTAGTACTTCTATGAAAGCGTTGTTGCACTGCAAGATTATAGTTCTTATGGATGGGCTCATCATCTGCTTCAAAGTTGATGTTGGAATTTTTCATCTCCTTTCCCCATAACAAGGCTAGTTGAGCTCTTCTGCTTTCTCTGGTTGTTCTGTTGAGTCCAGTATTTGGGTCTTTGAAGTTCCTTGCTCCCATGCATTATCCTACAAAGGAAATAGCCATAAGAGCAAAGTTAGTAAACTGTGGTGAATTACTGTTAGCCATATTATGAACTTCCATAATATGGATGCTAATAGTGATCCCAAACTGTTCTCTATGATTGTTTCCCAATCTACTATGAGTTGAGTGTAAATCAATGATGCCCTCATGATAGTGGAGATTATTTAAAATATGTCTTGGGTTATGCATAACTCTTTCATAGGAGCAAAGGTGTTGAGTGATTTTCAGAGTAGTGGCATCAGCATTAGGATCTATATTTCTAAAGATCTTATCACATCTAGCTTTCTGTAGGATCAGAATATTGTCACAACAATATTCCTGAGAAATAAACGACTGTTTTGCGATATATCGATAATAAACGAATTACTCTGCGACACATCAGTAATATTCTGCAACACATCTAAAGATGACTTAAACAATGACGTAATGACAGAAACACGAAGAAAGTGTGACATGTTTGCGATATATCAATAAAACCTGCGAAAGATAAAGGTGGTGCCAGCTGCGATTTATCGCAAGAACTCAGATCCGAAATTGAAGGGAATCTTAACTGTAAATGAGCTGTTATGAGCTGTAATCCACTATGTAAATACCTATATAAAGAAGATGAGTAGTTCCAGAGAAGGGGATGAATTTTTGAGTGTTAGGAAAGTTTTTAGGAGAGAGAAAATCTTTGTTAAGTGTTTTGTGTTCTTGATTTCTGTAATTCCATAAGATCATATTAATGAAAAGTGTTCTTAATCTTCAAGTTATGTCATAAATATTGATAGATTCTTGAATAGGGTGTAGTGTGGGAATTCCTGCAACTACATTTTGGCGCCCAGAAACAGGGAGAATCAAACTTGAGAAATTTCAAATTGCAGTTTGAAGATTTGAAGAAATTATTAGAATTGAAGAGAAATGGTTAGAAGGAGGATAAATACATCGGAACCACCAACAACGGTGAGAAGAAGTAAAATAATTGTAGGGGAAGGAACATGTGAATTGGAAGGATATTTAAGGAACAGATCAGGAAGAAGTAGAATGAGAAATGGAGCAGAAAATTCAATCCAACCACCAAATCAACAAATACGAGCACAAGATAGAAATATGGATCATGATAGAGTAAGTGTGCATACGTGGAGGTCGGATTCGATAGAAGAGGCGGAAAGTCAAGAAGAGGAAAGAAATCAAGAAATAGAGGGAGGATTAATTCATGAAGGACGTGAAGTGGAAGATGATTTGAGACAAAGGATACAGGAAGAAAGAAGATTAGAGGCAGAAGAACGTGCTAATCTTACAAGGAAAAATCATGAATTAAGAATGGAAAATTTGATGTTACAAAACATAAGATCAAGAAGTAGCATGAGATCAAATTCAAGATCATATAGAGAAGAAGCAAGGAAAAATCTTCCTATACAAAATATTGAGGAAAATTTGATAAATGATCGTTATGCTCCACGCGATGAAACTTTAGACATTAGACATAATCAGATAGAAGGAAAAAATCAAGAAGAGAGAAGGAGAATGTTACGTGATGAAGAGATTCGAACAAATCGCAGGATTATCGAAGATGATATTGAGAGACATTATATTGAGCAAGTACGTTTAGCAGGAAAAAGAGAGAGATTGCGAGCAGAAGTAGAAGAGCAAGAAATTCAAGCAGTGTTGCGTCAGAATAATCATGACAATCGAGAAAGACGACGTGCGCAAAATCGTAATAATGATAATCTCAATGAGGAATATGAGAGAATTCGCAGAGACATAGAAAGGAAACAAAGAGAAACAGTAAGGGATGAGGAAATTCATGGAGAAGAGAATGAAAGACAAATTAACTTGCAAGAAGAAGAAAGTCGCAGAAGAAGGCAAAACCAAGATGTTGAGGAAGAAGCGAGAAATATCGCAAGACGATAAAGGCATGAACGCAAACGAAGAGAAGCTGCGTTGAAAAGACCAATTGAGCAAAATTCTGATAGGAATGAACAAATCTTGCGAGAATTGGCAGAAATGAGAGGAATGATAAATAACAGAAGAGAAGGAGGAAGAAGACAACTTGATGAGGCAATCGAAGAGGCTGCGAAAACTCCATTTACTCAAGAGGTACAATTAGGAGGGATACCTCCAAAATGTAATTTACCGGTGTTGACCAGTATATTTGATAGAACTACGTGTGTTGTCCAACATATCAAAGCTTATATTCGATGTATGCTACAATGGGAGAACCATGATGTCGTTTTGTGCAAATATTTTGCGTCAAGTTTAACTGGCGAAGCATTGAAGTGGTTCAAAAGTCTTCCCAAGAATACAATAACTTCATTTAACTTCAAAAGTCTTCAAAAGTCTTCCCAAGAGAGCAAAGAGGTCAGAGGAATATGTGGGAAGATATCAAATTGCCGCCTTTAAATACTGGTGTAGATAAGATTTGGGAAGCGATTATTTTAATGGAGAACATACCCTCACCCTGGAACATGGGGAAGGAACCACATCCCAACAATCATAATCAAGAATTTTGTCCTTATCATCATTTTCATGGTCATTCTGTGAATAATTGTAGGAATGTGAAAAGAATCATTTTGCGAATGATCGAACAAGGAAAATTAAATCATTTTTTAGCAAGATATTTACGACCGCAGCAATTGCCGCAAGCACCAGAAATTCGCAGAGTTAATGTTGCGAAAGAAGCAGAAACATTTGTCATTGAAGTAGGAGCTACAGCAAAAAATCTATTTTGCAATTCAATTGTACATTCACAAAAAACGATAGAGGATTTCCATGATAATATGCTAAGCAGAGTATTTGCAAGGGATATAGAGGGAAGAGAGGTGATGAATATTGCGAAGATTTCTCCGTTAGAAGAATGGAAGAAACAAGTTATCTCTTTTACTGCAGAAGAGATACCAGAGCCTGGGAAGATGCATGACAATCCATTGGTGGTGAAATTAGAGATAAATCCAAAATATAGAGGAGAAGAAGAAGATGATGATGATGCTGCAAGTGATTCCTGGGCAATAGATAAAGTTCTAATTGACACTGGTAGCTCGGTGGACATTTTGTTTTATCATACTTATCGCACAATGGGTGGAAGGAATGATGAGCTAATCCCTTCAACTTACAAGATCTATGGTTTTAATGGCACCGCAAACAAGCCAAAAGGAGAAATTACTATGGAAATTACATTGAACAAGATATCTTCAAAAATCAAGTTTTGTGTAGTGGATATAGAATCTCCTTACAATGCCTTAATTGGAAGGCCATGGCTCCATGGGATCTTGGGCATAGCATCAACATATCATCAATGCATAAAATTTCCACATCCTCATGGTATTGGGATAATTAAAGGTGATTGGTTTGAAGGCAAAAAGTGTTATGAAGTTGACATTAATACTTGCGAAGAAAGGAATGCTCGAAATCGTAATTGGAAACATAACAGGAAGCAAAATTAGAGATCTGAGAAATTGATGGTGGACAATATAGAATTGCGGGGAAAGGGTATACTTCAAGAATAGTACTTTGTCTTAAAACATTCAATGGCGATTAATCATACAAAAATGGCGAAAAGTTGAAATATTCATTTTTCGCAGGAGCACAAAACGATGAAGTTGCGAATAATCATTCGTCACAGAAGAAAAGAAGTACATCAATATCATTTTGCGAACAATTAAAAAACAAGATGATTTCGAATATTAAAAGAAAAATTCTACTCAAAAATGAGAAATTTTTCTATTAAAAAGAAAGAGATGGTGATTTCTAATCATATAAGAATTTTTAATGCAAATGCATAAGACGGGCGCAAATCTCCTAAAAACATATAAGAACGGGACGAACTTTTATGGCGTACACCTTAGTTCGCGGATTCTATTCCGTAAGAGGCAATGTCCTTAAAGTGCGTCATAAGGGGGGTATCTTCTTTACTTTCAATTATCATAAGAACGGGACGAACTTTTATGGCGTACACCTTAGTTCGTGGATTCTATTCCGTAAGAGGCAATGTCCTTAAAGTGCGTCATAAGGGGAGTATCTCTTTGCATGGCTATGGGAAAGGCTATACCGCTGCTGGAACCTAGTCATGGAGATTGGGATTATAGAAAATCCATCCAGGAGAGATAACTTGGATTCCCAACTATATAAGGTTATACCCTGGTTGGGCGCCCGAGAGTTTCTCCTAAGGAATGCAACGTATGATCAAGGCGCTGAGGTACACGGTTGAGCTGTGGGTGCCCGGGATGGATGAACCTACCCTGGCCATCCATGGCAAGTCTTATCTTACGATGTGTTCGGCCCGAAGAAAACCCCACTTAGGGTGCAATCTTGTAACTATAAGCCATATAAGGCATAAAGGACAAGTCTGCGAAAACAACTGGTTGTTGGCAGAACCGGATGGGAAAGTGCTAGTCTTGTATGGCCGATGTATAATCCTTGAAGGGGAAACCGGGGGGAGAGATAAGGGAGATACCCTCCATTAGGGAGCTGTGTATCAAAAAAGACGGCAATGTCATGGGACTTTATATTCGCAAGAATGTTTAGGCATGTCATATTGTCGCGTGACAGAGACAGCAATGTCATGGGACTTTATATTCGCAAGAATATTTAGGCCCGTCATATTGCCGCATGACTGGCCAAAAATCCTAAATAGAAATGTTAAGATGAGGTCAATGGGTTTTTGCGATAATATCAAAAGATGAGATAAATGAAATCAATAATAAGAGGATATAAATCGCAAAGACGACAATGTCATAAATCTTAAAAAGCAAAGAGGGACTTAATCTCTCACAAGATGGCTTAGATTTATCATATTGTCGCAGAAAATAAAATAATGATAAGGCAAGATCAATGGATTATTACATATAAGGTAAGAATATCCTGGGATCTTGTCGCATAAAGGTGGCATAATAAGACCTTTAACTAGGAAGGCGAAATAAGACCACAAGAAAAGATATGTCTGCGAAACATATAATAAATTGTTCGCAAAAATATTTGCGATAATTCATTTATCATATTGCAGATTAATAACAAGAGGCAAGTATGGGAATGATGTATAAGAATGATAAATATTGTTATTCATCATTATATGATAAATTCATATAAGTAACGGATGGATAGAAGCAAAAAGGGAATTTATATATATTGAAGAACATCAGGAGTTACAAGTATCTTGTGGAAAGGATGATACAATTTGCCAAAGATAATTATCTCAAGAAAGGAAGAGAAAAATACAGACGAAGATCAAAAAGAAGAAGCAAAATTATTGAGATTTATCTTCACCATTATCTTCATCTTTGTCTTCATTATCTTCATCATCAGTTTTTTCGTCATCTTCACTTTCATTCTCATCTATATCAGCCTCACTGTCAGAAATAACTGGTACTTCAGATCTGGCTGGGATATTTTCCAAGAGGCAGGGATATAGGCTAAGAGAGAGGTTATTATCATTGCAGACTTTCTCAATAGCGTTATTGCGAACAATGAGAAGATTACTACGCAAATTGGAGTTAGATATTTTTATCTTCTTTCGCAGTCTAGTGATCTTATCATTGCAGGAAGCAAGATTATTCGCAAGACCACTTTTTTCTTCTTCAAGTTCTGCGATCCTTCTAGCATGTTTTTCTTCAGATTCTGCGATAACACAATAACAAGTTAGAAATTTATCAAGAATTTACAAAAAAATATAAAGATGTTAGAGGAGCAATAAATAACCTTCTCTTTCATGAATCATTTCTTGTACCAAGGTTGCCATTTCGGTGTGAAGACTGACATCTATTGCTAAGTTTTTCCTAGAATTATCGACAATTGTCGCAGCCCATGCGAATTCATCATCATTTTGAATGAGAAGATTGGAACGGATCTATTTTTCTCTTTTAAGAAGTTCAATATTTTCATCCTTAAGTCTATCTCTCTCAAGTTCAGTGTCAATAAGGGAATTGCAGAACTTTGATAGAGCTTCAGCGCCTTGAAGAGTAATGCATTCTTTCTCCTTCTCAAGTTCCTTCTTTTGGGCTTTCTAGGTTTTGATTCTTTTTCCAAATTTATCTCTACAAGTCTTAAAACTATTGGATATACTCAAAGTAGATCTATAATCCATTCTTATAAGGGAAATGTGAAATGTAAGTTCATCGATAGATAGAGCATTAATTTTTTCATCGGAATAATTATTTAAAGCGTCATTAAGACGCTGAAGAAGAATGGGATTCATCTATGGGTTCATCAAAAGAATTAAGAATAAGAGCTTCATCAGTAAGGTTATAGGCATCTCCAAAATGGTTGTTTAAATAAGCTAAAATAGCAAGAAAGAAGAAAGTAAAAATAAAATAAAATAAATCATACCAATAATTTGTTTGCAGAACTTCTCCTTGTCAGCTAGTTTTTGTTGAAGAACTTCAACATCTACTTCAAGCGATTTATTCTTGTTAAGGAGCTCAGTATTCCCAGATACTTCCAATTGTTTACATTTTTCGCGAAGAATGGATATTCCATCTTCGTATTGCTTATTCTTTTCGCGAAGTTTCGCAGACTCAGATTGTGAATCAGTAAGCCTTCTTTGTGATAATGATAATCTATTTTCTAATTTCGAAGCAACGGAAAAAGAAGCTCTAGCAGTCTATGGAAGATAAGAGAAAATAAGTAAGGGTAAAAAGAAGATCTTCGAAATTCATGACAAGTGTAAAGGGGCATACCAATGAAGCTAGTGCATGAAGAAAATCTGGATTGATAAATCTCGAGACTCCTTTAAGATCTTTATTATTGGTTAAGATGGAAGCATCGCAGATTTTTGAGAGATAATTGCAAGCGTGAGCAATATCGTCATCACCAATACCTTGCATGGGATTTCTAAAGATATTTGACAATTGATCCATAAGAGTCTCAGGTTGAGAAAGACCCATCGCAGATCTAACTCTTGCGGAGGAAAAACGTAATGAAGAGGTGCCCATGGTAGCATCATTATTAATTCTTCCGCTCTCTTCAACCTCATTATCTTTTTCAGCGACAGAAGAAATGTCTTTAAGTGGTTGAGTTTTTCTTCTCTTTTTTGTAGGACTCTCAGCAGTTTGATTCTCATTGCGATGAGGAGAAGTGCCAGAACTTTCATTTTGAGTTATTAATTTTTTGCCTTTATCCTTGGCTTCAACTACTGCGACAAATGGTATTTCCTAGAAAACAACCACACATGAATATAAGAAACAGGGGCAACAATATATTGTTAAAAGTTATAAGAGAATGTTTCTTACTTCATCTGTGAAGGTTTTCAAAATTTTCAGAGATTGGGATTCCCGATATCTGATGTAGCTAGCCTTCATTTTTCCAATCTGATAACAAATAATTCAATAACTAGTAAGAATAGTATATTTATCTGAATTTGCGAATAATGATTAACTTCGCGAGATATACCTCAGAATTCTTTTCAGGCCAATTAAAAATCCAAGGGCGATAAGCCGCAAGATATGCAAGATTCGCAGGGAGGTTAAGAGTACCAGAAATATATGGACCTTCAAGGAGGAGAGGAAATCTACACCATTTATCATCCTTAGAGAAGCATGGAAGATTGTTTTTTATGGAATGATAGTCTATGTCTTGCATAAGAATTTTATCCTTCGCAACCTTTTTATCCTTATTCAAACGAATAGACCAACACGTGCTTTCTTTCTTCATAGGAATCACTTGATAATTCGCAAAGAAGTTCTCCACGGTATATTTTGATGGAATAATTGGGATTTTTTCATAATCAGGATGTTTTGCTTCATCAGGATAAAGGGATCCTTTACCAGCTCCACGGGAAGCATATTCAAGAATGAGGCGAATACAATCTCCACTTAGTTGGCAAATTGCTCGCGAAAGTTTAGCATGAGAAATAATCTCATAAAAAAGAGGGAGATCTGGGTCATAAAGAGGAATAGGAAGGCCATCTTCTAATTGACCTAGCGAAACAAGGATTTTCTCATTAGAAGAAGGAAATCTTGAAACAAGATCAATGGAGAGATCAGAGTCTGAAGATTGATCAGGGATCTCAGAAAGTGTGAAACCTAAGGATTGAAGCTTCTGCTGGTGTTTTTTCAAAGTGGGTTGACCTAATTTTTTAGCAGGAGCCATTTCTTCGTATGGGAACGATGATTAAAACAAAGAAGAGAAAAGAAGAAAAACTGAAAGAATAATTGAGATCCGGAATTTGCGGAAGGAGACGATGAATAGTGAAGTTACAGAGAAGAAAAGCGAAAGTAAAAAGAAGAAGAGGGATTAACAAAGATGATATTTATAAGAGAAGAAAATTATCGAGAATATCAATGTGCATTCAATGAAGAAATGACATGAATGGTCAGAACTCAACGGTTGGAAGAATACGTGTCAAGGGATAAATGGAGGAAAAAACATGTGTAGAATATTTAGCGATGGACATAGAGACATGTCAGAATAAAGGAAATATGAAAAGACAAGATGTATTAATATTCTTGAAAAACATGAGTTGCGGCAAATCAAGAAATTTAAATTCTCATGATCTTTATCTTCTTCGCAGAAAAGATATGAGAAGAGGCAACATAGGATCAGAATATTGTCACAACAATATTCCTGAGAAATAAACGACTGTTCTGCGATATATCGATAATAAATGAATTACTCTGCGACACATCAGTAATATTCTGCGACACATCTAAAGATGACTTAAACAATGACGTAATGACAGAAACACGAAGAAAGTGTGACATGTTTGCGATATATCAATAAAACCTGCGAAAGACAAAGGCGGTGCCAGCTGCGATTTATCGCAAGAACTCAGATCCGAAATTGAAGGGAATATTAACTGTAAATGAGCTGTCATGAGCTATAATCCACTATGTAAATACCTATATAAAGAAGATGAGTAGTTCCAGAGAAGGGGATGAATTTTTGAGTGTTAGGAAAGTTTTTAGGAGAGAGAAAATCTTTGTTAAGTGTTTTGTGTTCTTGATTTCTGTAATTCCATAAGATCATATTAATGAAAAAGTGTTCTTAATATTCAAGTTATGTCATAAATATTGATAGATTCTTGAATAGGGTGTAGTGTGGGAATTCCTGCAACTACACTTTCCATATGAACCCGCAAATGGTAGCATAAGTAGGATTCCAGTTAGCAGAGCTGTTGTTGGGGAGAAACCAACTGTTGAACCAATCATGAAAGGAATTGTGAGCACTGAAGAGTTGATGAGTATCCCCAAAAAGTTTCCTCCAGATATCAGAGGCAGCTGGGCAAGCTAGAAGAACATGAGTAATGTTTTCATAAGCATTCTTGCAGAGATTGCAGATAGGATCAATATAATTCAGAATACTGGATGATTTAGCATTAGTTGGGAGGATGCCATGAGCACACTTCCATATGAATAGATGAACGACAGGGATGACATCTAGCTTCCATATTTCATTCCAAGGTGCTGGTTGGATGTCACCAGCATATTTTTTATCAATCTGTCTATTATACAGGGATTTAACAGTAAATTTTCCAGATTAAGTTAAGCTCCATTGAATGGTGTCAGCAGAAGTTGGGTGGTGGTTAGTTTGGAGAATAAGATTTTGTGTGTCTTGAGTAAACCAGAGAGATTGTAGTAGCAGGAAATCCAACACTACACCCCTCACAAGAATTCATAATAATCAACACATCTTTTTAAAGATTAAGAACAACACTTTTATTAATTGATTCACAGAAATGTTACAAGAAATGGAGGAAAAAAAGAATACAATCACTCTTTAAACTTTCTCTCTCCTAATGACTTGCTCAACACTCGAAAAACATCTCCCTCCACTTACGCTTATTTACCTCCTTATATATGGATTTACATAGTGGGTGACAGCTAATCTGTCCTTTATTTTAGGATCTGACTTGCGATATTCTCGTAAGATTGTTAGTGATACTTCCTCGCAAACCTCTTTCGTTCGCAAGATTATCACGCTTTCTTCATATTTATACTACCGTCACCTGTTACGTCATTCTTCAAATTATTCTGTGTCGCTCGCAATATGTTGTTAACCAAACTTCGAAAGTGTGTCCTTCTTGCGATATTTTGATCCTACATCTTGCCTCTTCTCATGTCTTCTCTGCGAAGGGGAGAATGTCATGGTAAACTACTCTTCATAATTCCGCAACTGTTCATCTTTTCATGTTTTCTGTACTGACACGACTCTGTACTTTGCGTAAACTTTGTTACACATACTTCTTCTTTCACCCATCTTTTGACACGTCTTTTTCAACCGCTGCCTTTTAACCACTCACGTACACTCTTCGCATTAAATGCACTTATATTCTCGAGAATTTCTACTCTCTATATATATTCTTCTTATTCTTCTCTTCTCTTCTTTTTTACTTTCTCCTCAACTTCTCTGCAAATTTTACTGTTCTTCTGCAAATTCCGCTTCTGCTAATGTAACTTTTCTTGATCTTTCTTCTTTTGATTTTACTTTTTTCTTCATTCCCATACTAAAATGCCTCCATCCAGTCGTAAGAATGAGATTGCTTTTGAAGAAATTCGAAAGAAACTTCAAACCAGAGGTTTTAATTTATCTCCTATTCCTGGTCAGAACACTAAATCTGAGCTTTCTATTAATCTATTTTCTGATCATCCTTGCAATCATGAGGAGGACATAGTCTCGCTAGGTCAGCTTCTCGCTGGCCTTCCCATTCCCATTTATGATCATGAACATCCTTTATTTTATGAAATACTTTCTCATGCAAAGTTCTCGCGAGATATATATCAATTAAGTGGGGATTGCATCTGTCTAATGCTTGAGTTTTCCAATCGTGGTGCTGGCAAGGGATCTCTTTATCCTGATGAATCTAAAAATCCTATGTTCAAAGACGTTGCGATTGTTCCAGTGAACTATTCCGTAGAAAATTTCTTTGTGAATTATGAGATAATTCCTATGAAGAAAGACAGTACTTGCTGAGGAGTTCGCTTTAGGAAGAAGGATGATGTTGATGACGACAAGATACTTATGAAAGACATTGATTGGCATCCAGGCAAAAACATATCCCAGTGTTACTCCAACGATGATAAGTGGTGCATCTTCCCTTTAATTCTAAAGGATCCGTATATCTCTGGATCTCTCATTTTGCATGCGAATCTCGCAACATATGAACCATGGGCATTCAATTGGCCTGAGAAAAAAAATGAGGTATATTTACACACTTTGCTTGAGTTGTTATTCTTTTCACTCTCGTATATAATTTTGCTGACCACTTTAGTGTTTTTACTTGCGAAATTATCAGATTGAAAGGTTGAAGGCCAGCTATGTCAAGACTGGGAAATTCGGTACTTTATCATCTCTTCGATCATTCACAGATGAAGTAAGAAATATTCTTTTATGACTCTTCAAAATATATTGTTGCCTCTATTTCTTATCTTTATCCGTGTGTGTAGGTTATCACTGTAGTGGAAAAACCTGCCAAAGTTGCGAAGACTAAAGGTAAAGGTAAAGGTGTTGGTCGTAAAGGGATATCTGGTGCTCCACTTTTAAAGAAACGAAAAGTCAAATCTCCCTCTCCTTCAGATCTTCAATTTAGTGAAAGTTCTGATAATGATGATGACGAAGATGAAGATATTAATGCTTATTTTGTCCAAGAAAATTCTCCACCTGAATCTTCTATGGCACAGTTATCTGGTATTTTCTCCAACACTATGCAGGGAATTGGTGATACTCCTCTTACCAACGCCTGCAACTCTCTAGCGATTATCTATGATGCCCCTCTCTTAGAGAATAATGAATCTCTTCGCGGGGTTTCAAGATCTATTTCTGCGAGTTTCTTACATTCACTTAATAGCTTGGTAAGTTTTCATTCTTATATTTTTGCCTTGAATTCATAATTAATTCCTAAAATTCACTGCATTATTTCGTAGGTTGGGAAAGCTTCCTTTGTTGTTGTCTCATATTTGGAGAAGAGGCGTGCGGCTTTCGCAAAGAATAATCTTAAACTTCTCAACAAAAATGAAGAATTGGAGGCTGAAGTCGCTGATCTTCGCGAGAAGGATAAGCAAAATGAAGGATTGGAGATCGAAGCTGCTAATATTCGCGAAAAAAAAATCAAATAATTGGAATCATACAATTCTCTTCAGAAGGACAAAATATCTGATCTTCAAGATGCCAATAAGCAACTCTATGGTATGAGATTCTTTTTCTTTCCCCTTTATTTTATTTTCTCAAAAATTTCTTCTTATAAAGTTTATCATTTCGCAGACGTCTATGGTCTTACTGATGAAGCTATTCTTCTTCATACATTTCCCAATCTCATGGATGATGATACCCTTCTTGAACATCTAAACACTTCTCTAAATAGTTTTTCGAATGATAAGATTGAATCTCTTCCCATAAATGAACTTAGATCCAAACTTCGCCTTTTAGAAATTGAACATAGATATGTCTTGGATATGGCTAATAAATTTAGACAATTATTTCACAACTCTAAAGAAGAAATCCATAAATTAAAAGCCAAATATAGTGATCTGATAGATGAGAAAGACCGTATTTCTCTCCAAGGTGCTCAGACATTAGCGAAATTTCAAGAAATTCTTCTTGAGATTCAAATTGAAAAAGATGACCTCAAACATAGAAATGTTGTACTCTGCAAAAGAGAGAATCAAATTTGCTCCCGCCTTCTCATAAATGATGATGACGAATTTTCTTGGGCTGCGAAAGTTCTAGATAATGCCAGGAATAATTTAGGTGTAGATGTTAGTCTTAAAGTTGAGCATACGGCTTTGATTAGAGATATGATTTCTAACAGAGAAGGTTGTTAACTGTTCTTCTGTAGGTACTGAATATCACAAGGCATTAACTTACGAACATCGTGACAAATATAAGAGGAAAGAGTTACAAAACAATACGAAGATAAAAGAAGCACGGGGAAGTATGAAGATTTGCGAAGATAGAATAATCTTGCGAAGATGAATTGCGATACTTCGCAATTCATATACAGCTGTACAAATTTCACTATAAATAGTAGTTTAAATGTAAAATTCGATAGGTTCTTTTGGTGAGTGTTAGAAAATGTCTTAGGAAAGAGAATAGAGAAAGTTGTAACTATTCTAGTTCCATTTAGATACTTTTATGTAATCAATTGAGAAAATCAATAAGAAAATTGTCATTCATCATCAAGAACTTCTTAAGTTTTACAAATTCTACTGAGGGTGTAGATGTAGGTTATTCTGCAACTACATAATTGGCGCTAGAAATAGGGATTTGAAGGATTCCTGTATCAGAAAAATGGCAAGAAGAAGAAATATATCAGAACCATTAACTGCAGTAAGAAGAAGTGTGAGACTCTCAGGAGGAGAAGCAAATATAACAGGAGAACCTAGTAGGAGAGGGAGTAATCGAATAAATCAAGCTCAACAAACAATAGATCATGATCGAGTGAGTATACACACTTGGAGAACTGATACACCAGCAGAAGAATATAGAGAACCACAAATCAGAGAAAATAGGAGGTTGATGGGAGGAACAATTCTTGAAAGAGAAAGGGAGATGTTAGAAACATTGAGACAAGGAATTCAAGAAGAACGAAGGTTAGAAGCTGAAGAACGTGCTAATCTAACAAGACAGAATCAAGAATTGAGGATGGAGAATGATATGTTACAAAGGAGGAAATCTCAAAGTGTTGCAAGATCAAATGCTAGACCTGTAGGTACTGAATATCGCAAGATAATAGTTCACGAGTATCGTAATAAATAAAGGAGGAAAGAGTTATAAAATGATACGATGATAGAAGTAGTGCGGGGAAATATGAAGTTTTGCGAGGATGAAATAATTTTGCGAGGATGAATTGCGATACCTCGCAATTCATATACAGCTGTATAATTTTTACTATAAATATGAGTTCAAATGTAAAATTTGGGAGGTTCTTTTAGTGAGTGTAAGAAATTATCTTAGGAAAGAGAATAGAAAAAGTTGTAACTATTCTAGTTCCATTTTGATAATTCTATGTAATCAATTAACAGAATTAATAAGAAAGTTATCATTCACCATCAAGAACTTCTTGAGTTTTTACTAATTCTATTGAGGGTGTAGTTGTAGGTTATTCTGCAACTACATAATTGGCGCTATAAACAGGGACTTGAAGAATTCCTGTACCAGAAAAATGACAAGAAGAAGAAACACATCAGAACCATTAACTGAAGTAAGAAGAAGTGTAAGACTCGCAGGAGGAGAAGCAAATATAACAGGAGAACCTAGTAGGAGAAGAAGTAATCGAATAAATCAAGCTCAACAAATAATAGATCATGATCGAATGAGTATACACACTTGGAGAACTGATACACCAGAAGAAGAAGATAGAGAACCACAAATCAGAGAAAATGGGAGATTGATGGGAGGAACAATTCTTGAAAGAGAAAGGGAGATGTTAGAAACATTGAGACAAGGAATCCAAAAAGAACGAATGATCGAAGCTGAAGAACATGCCAATTTAACAAGACAAAATCAAGAATTGAGGATGGAAAATGAGATGCTACAAAGAAGGAAATCTCAAAGTGTTGCAAGATCAAATGTTAGGACAGAAAGAGAAGGACAAAATTCACTGATAATCAATAATGAAAATAATATGCAAGAACAAGCGCAGAATCAAGGTGAAAGAAATCAAGAGAATCGTTTCATTTTAATACCAAACCACGAACAAAACATGGAGAATTTACGAACAAGGCCAAATCCTAGAGAAAAAAATCAGAATCGAGAGGAAGAACAACAACTTATGGAAGAAACTGAGAGACAACAAACAGTACATCAAAACAATCACGAGAATGGAGTAAGAAGATATGAAGAGGCTCGTAACAAACAAAATGTTGAGTATGAAAGAATTAAGAGAAGAATTGTAAATCAACAAATAGAAGTGGAGAGGAATGAACCAAACTCTCGAATCAGAGTACAAGTAAATCAAGAAGAAATAAATCACAGAAGGAGGAGAAATGAAGAAGAAGAAATTCCTGATATTCGCATGAGAAGAATGAGAAGAATAGAAAGGGAAGAACAAGAATTCCAAGATGCTCTGCGACTAAACAATTATGATAATTTAGAAAGAAGATATTTGCAAAATTATGCAAATGAAAATATTAATGAAGAATATGATAGAATGCAAAGGATCGCAATGGAGGAAGCGCAAGAACGTAGAAGAAGAGAAGCTGCATTAAAAAGACCAATGGATGAGAGTTCTGAGGAAAATGCACGGATTTTTCGAGAATTAGCAGAAATGAGGGGATGATAAACAATAGAAGAGGAGGAGATATAAGGCAATTAGATGAAGCAATAGAAGAAGCTGCGAGGACTCCATTTGCTAGAGAAGTACAATTGGGAGGAATTCCACCAAAATGCAATTTTCCCACGCTTACCAGTATCTTTGATGGGACTTCATGTGTTATTCAGCACATTAAAGCATACATAAGATGCATGTTACAATGGGAGAATCATGATGCTGTGTTATGTAAGTACTTCACATCGAGTTTAACAGGGGAAGATTTAAAGTGGTTCGAAGGACTCCCTAAGAACACTATTACGTCATTCAGTCATTTGCAAGCAACTTTCCTTGGAGCATATATCACAAATCACTCTTCACGGCTTGGTATTGAAGATGTATTTGGTTTAAAACAAAGAGTGGGTGAAAGTTTGAAGCATTTGGTAAGACGATTGGAGACTATGTGCAGTGATATGGCAGGGCGCGTGGATGAGAGATACTTGATTCTGTCCTTCATAAATGCAATGTTCGCAACTGAACAATTATATGTTAAAATCTTCAGAAGAAAGAATTCCATAATGATGACAGAGTTACGAGAATTGCAAGAAGAATACATTACACTAGAGGAAAAACAAAACAGTATGGAATCATATCCAGTAGCAAACACTAGCAATCAAGATGGAGGAGCAAATTTACTTCCCAAAATAATCAATGTAGTAGCAGGTACTTCACGAAACATCCTCACAAACTTCTTCGCAAATTTCAGAAGAGAAGAAAATCAATGATGGCCAGCCCAAAATGGTAGCAATGGGTAGTAGAGATCAAGAAGAGTACGATAGAGAGAGGAATTTCTATAATCGAATAGGAAATAACCAAATTCCAAGATTAGATCAGCAACAAGAAAATTATGGGGGACAAAGGAAAAATTATTTTGGACAAGGGAACCAGAGACAAAATTATAACAACGGTCAAGGAGGTCAAAGAATGGTAAGGGAAGAGATAAAGTTGCCACCTTTGAATACAAGTGTAGAAAAGATATGGCAAGCAATTATCCTGGTAGAGCATATACCAACTCCATGGAACATGGGAAAGGAACCACCAATGGGTCCAAGAAGTCATGAATTTTGTTCATATCATCATTTTCATGGACATTCTACAAATAATTGCCATAATATCAAGAGGATAATTTTGCGAATGATTGATCAAGGAAAACTAAATCAATTTTTACTTAAGCAGACACAGTCGCAACAATTACCACAGGCTCCAGCCATAACTCGCAGGGAGAACACAACACAAGAAAAGGGAGAAGAAATCCTACATATAGAAGTGGGATCAAAAGCAAGGAATGTTTTCTGTAATTCCATCGTTCATTCATATAAAACCATAGAGGATTTTCATGATAATGTGTTAAGCAGGGTATATGCGATGGATGGTGAAGGAAAGGAAGTAATGAACATCGCAAAAATTTCACGACTTGAAGATTGGCAGAAACGTGAAATTTCTTTTGAAGCCACTGAAATTCCAGAAGGTTGTGAAGCACATGATAATCCATTGGTAGTAAGATTAGCAATCTACATGAATATGGAAGAAAACGAAGATGATATGGAGGAAGAATCAATTGGTCTTAATAGGATTTTGATTGATACGGGAAGTTCTGTCAATATCCTCTTCTATTCTGCTTACAAAACTATGGGGGGGAAGATGCAGATTTAATACCTTCTACTTACAGAATTTATGGTTTTAATGGAACTGCTAACAAGCCCAAAGGAGAAGTGAGCATGCGAATTCCATTAAGTGGAATGCGAACTGAAATTCTGTTTTGCGTTGTTGATGTCGAATCACCATATAATGATTTGATAGGAAGACCATGGCTTCATGGAATTCTAGGCGTAGCTTCCACTTTACATCAGTGCATAAAGTTTCCTCATATGAAGGGTATTGGAATTATCAAGGGTGATTGGGCTGAGGGAAAGAAATGTTACGATACAGAAGTAGAAGTTTGCGAAGGAAAAATTACTGAGAAGGAAAATTGGATAAAAAGAGCAAAGGCTGTGAAAAGAAGTGAAAATTTAATGGCGGCGGATTAAGGCAAAAAAGAATAAAATTACGATGATAATCATATAAGAAATTTACGATGATAATAAGGGGTTGTGATTTGCGAAGAAAGTAGAAGAAAAATAATAAAATAAAAAGGTAATCAGTATGTTTGCTCGTGGAAATAAGGTATGTTGCAAAAAAAAAAAATTATTTCATGATAAATTTTACGAATATTGTTTGCTCGCAGGAAATTGGGAAAAGTTACGAATTTCAGAATTTATATTGCGATTAAAATTTCATTAATTTGCGAATAAAAGACCGCAATCTGTGATCAGCCTCCAAAAAAGAAAGAGAGCCGCAGAAAATTTTATACAGGCAAACCTTTGTGGCATACACCCTAGTTCGCGAAGCTATATTTCGTAAGAGGCAAAGTCCTAAAGTACGTCATTTAATGGGGTACCTATAAACGTGGCTAAGGGTAACCAGAACACTACCGAGGACCCTTAGTACATGGTAAAAATTTAGGGGTACAACCCAATAATGGGGTACCTATCCGGGTTAGACACCTTGGATTCTCACCTAATCTAGCGACATTATGCAATATAGAATGCGGTGTAAGAGGATTTAGGTTGGGCGACTAAGGCATACTGTCTTTCCCAAGAAGTGCAGAAAACGATCAAGGCGCCGAGGTACACGGTTGAGTCAAGAGTGTCGGGTGAGGTTGAACCAAATCTGCCATTTTTGACAAGTCTTGGCAAATGATGCACTTGGCCCAAAGATACCCCATAGGGTGCAACCTCGTAACTATAAGCCCTATAGGCAAAAAGGATAAGAGGTTGCGATCAAAAGATGGTTGTTGGCAGAACCGGATGGGAAGAGCTAACCTTGTATGGTCGATGTACGCTTCCTTGAAGGGGCAACCAGGGGGAAGATAAAGGGAAGCACCCTCCATTAGGGAGATGATACGTGCTATAAGACGCAAATGTCACGAGGCTTCTTGTTTGCGAAAACATAAAGGCTTGTCATATTTGTGCAACAAATGAAGTTCTGCGAGCATTCTAAAAAAAAAAAAAGAGAGAAGGAAAACATACAAAAAGAACTCGCAGAATGAAACAAAGAAGTTAAGATGAGATCAATGGGTTGTTACATGAAAGTGTAAAAACGTCCTGCGATTTCATCGCAAGACGATAATGTCACGAGGTTGTATGTTCGCAAGAATGTTCAGGCTTGTCATATTATCGCAAATACATAAATTTACTACAAAAGAGGTGGAAAAATAAGACCTTTACTTAGGAAGGCATGATAAGACCACAGAAATTAATGAAATTCATCAAAATCATTGAAGAAATTATACAAGAATATACATTATGAAGATCTGAAAAGAAGACAACTTCGTCGATATCATTGAAGAAATTTTACAAGAATATACATCATGAAGTTTTGAAGAGAAGACAGCTTCGTCGATATCATTGAAGAATTTTTACAAGAAATCCTATCAAAGAAGATAACATCATTGAAGAATTTTCACGAAGACTTAACAAAAGATACGATTTTGATAGCAATCAAATACAGATAAGTTCATACTCGTAAAATTTTACGAGAATTACATACTTCTCCATATATTGAATATTTCTCCATGAATTCAATATTATTTATACTTCTTCAAGAATATATCATATTTATTATACTTCTTCAACGGATATTTAATTTTGCGAAGGTTAAGTACTTATTATACTTCTTCATACAGTGAGTAATAATTCTTATACTTCTTCATATATTGGGCAATTCTTCATGAATTGAATACTGCTAATACTTCTTCAAAGATATTTTATACTTCTTATACTTCTTAAGGGTATTTCATATTTTGTATACTTCATACTTCCTATACTTCAAGGGGAGATTTATTATTTACTTCGCAACATTCCGCAAAAGGCAAAAGGCTTATATTTCTTATACTTCAAAGGGAGGACTTTTTATTCATAATCACAATAAGACGAAATTTCGTAAGATAAATTGAGAAGGATATTCTAATACTTCCAGCGATAGTTGATCATTTGAAGAGCAATAATAAGGGGAAGGAGATTTACTAAGCTAAGTCTTTAAGATATATTATTTCTCTCCACATGATTAAGTTATGCGAATAAGGGAAACAATCAATCAAAGAAAGATTAATTCAAATTAAGTTTTGAAAAAGAAATTGTTGGATTGATTAAAAGTGCAATCAAGAAGAAAGTGTTGTATTGAAAAGAAACAGAACAGACATACAAAAAAGAGTGAAGTTATTTTTCAAGACGATCTATTCCCATCAAAATGATTTTCTTCTTCAACTTCACTATCGTCTTCAACTTCACTATCAGATATTTCCAGATATGGAGTATCTTCAGGAATTTCTTCGGAAAGGAGCGTATGATACTTCTTGAGAGGAATTTCATTATCTTCGCAAATCTTGCGAGTCATCTTAGCTCAAAAACGTTTGACTTATAAACTATGGTTATGCTGGGAAATTAGAAGCTGAGATCTCAAATCAGAAATTTTCTTATTACGGTTAGCAAGGGTAGTTTCCAGATCGTTATTCATCTTCGCATAATTTTCTGCAGCAAGGAGAGAAATTAAGGAATTGGTTAGCAATTTACGAAGGAAAAGTAATCAAAATAATTACAATCGCAAAGAATTTACCTTCTAATTGCTTCTTATCATTACGAAGAGAAGAATTTTCAAGCTTTAATTGATTATTCTCCTCAAGAAGAGAAGAATTATCAATTGCGATGCTCGCAGATTGTGGATTATCTTCATGACGGGATGTTAATTCTGCATTATCAATACTTAAATCCTCTACTTTCTGACGGAGATTTGAATTTTCAACCTCTAACTTCTTACAACGATTCAAAGTTTTCTTCTCAGCAATAGAATGACGTCTTTCCCAATCAGAAGCAGCTGCACAACTAACTCTTCCAACCTAAGTAAGGAAAAAGGGGTTAGAAATCAACAAAATAAGGGAAATAAACAAGGAATAGAGAAGAAACTTACCATGCTACCTAAAGCATATAACGAAGCAGGAGAGACGAATCTTGAAATGCCTTTGAGGGAGTTATTATCAATTACAGTAGGAACTTTACAAGCCTTCGCAATAAGTTTGCGAGCATTCGCTGTAGGAGAATTTCCTAATCCACGAGAAGAATGGAGGAAAGCCTCAGAAATGCTAACCATTGCTGAGGCAAAAGTTTCTGGGATACTGCAATCTTCATTTTTATCTTCATCAACATCATCATCATTATCTCCTTCGTCAGAAAGGGTATCGGAATTATAACTAAAGTCCTTCTCAGGAAACTTATCATCTTCATCACCAAGATCTTCCTCAATATTCTCATTAGAAGAAATTACGTTGGAATGAGACTTGGTTGAGAGTTTCTTCTTTTTCCTCCTCTCATAAACAACATCTTGAAGTTTCCTTTTCCCTTTGCGAAGAGCATCATCTTGACTACTAGAAGCTTGGGTAACCTTCGCAGAACGAAGAGTTTGTTGTCTTGCAATAAACCTTTTAGAAGAAGTAGAACTCTTATTTTCACTCGCAGCAATCTCAGGAAGAAGTGGAACCTGCAAATTCAAATAAGGATAAGAAACAGAGGCAACAATATATTGTTTAGAAAAATACAAGAGTGTTTCTTACCTTATTTTAAATTAAAGGGTAACAAAAAGATAAGGAGATGGAAGTACATACATTTCTATAAACCCAAGGTTGATAATGGCGGTTACGAAGGTTCGCAGGAAGTTCTACTATCCCAGAAATATAAGAACCCGATAATATTAAAAGGTACTTATACCAATCTTCATCATTAGAACGACGAGGTGTCTTATTATTTCCTGAGGCATAATCAATATCGTGCATGAGAAGATCATCAGCTGCGATATTATCTTTACGATGAAGACGAACACCCCAACGATTATTTTATTTCCTCGCAGGAATTAGTGTGTAATTTTTGAAGAAACCCTCAACTGTATAATTCGCAGAAACAATTTCTATATTTTCAAATCCAGGTTTCCTAAGATCAACTGAATACAAAGATTTCCCAAAAGCGGCACGATTTGCGAATTCAACTAAGAGGCGAAGACAATCACCAGTCAATTGGTAAATGGCATAAGAAAAATTGGGGTGGGAAATAATTTCATAGAATAGAGGAAAGTTAACATCATAAAGAGGAAGAGGAAGACCTGCGAGGATTTGACCTCGTGAGATTAAAATTTTCTGATCATCCCAAACATAGTTGGTAAAGAGCTTCACACAGAGAGAAGATTTATTATCATAACCTTCAATCTCAGAGAGAATAAGGTCCCTATCAGCAAGTTCCGCATTAATCTGATCAATAGTTTTCTTCTTTGGTGCCATTGAATATAAGATGGAAAATAGAAAGGAAAAAGATAAAAAAAGATTGCAGAGGCAGAAATGGTGAAGAAGATGAATAAGATAAGAGAATAAAAAGCAAAAACAAAGGATAATATTTATAAATAGAGAGAGTTTGATGAAGATAGAAACTCATTAATACGAGTAAGCGTGAACGGTTGAAAAGAACGGTTACGAAGAAACGTGTCAAAAAGGTAAGGGAAAAGTAAAAAGACGTGTTGCGAACTTGATGGGTGGTAATAACTACACTAAATTTACGAGAATAGAGATTCTCATGACATTTCTTCTTCGTAGAATTGACATGAGAAGAGGCAAGATGTAGGTACTGAATATAGCAAGATAATAGTTCACGAGTATCGTAATAAATAAAGGAGGAAAGAGTTATAAAATGATACGATGATAGAAGTAGTGCGGGAAATATGGAAATATGAAATAATTTTGCGAGGATGAATTGCGATACTTCGCAATTCATATACAGTTGTATAAGTTTTACTATAAATAGGAGTTCAAATATAAAATTTGGGAGGTTCTTTTAGTGAGTGTAAGAAATTATCTTAGGAAAGAGAATAGAAAACGTTGTAACTATTCTAGTTCCATTTTGATAATTCTATGTAATCAATTAAGAGAATTAATAAGAAAGTTATCATTCACCATCAAGAACTTCTTGAGTTTTTACTAATTCTATTGAGGGTGTAGTTGTAGGTTATTCTGCAACTACAAGACCAGAGAGAGAAGGGCAGAATTCACCAACAATCAATGATGAAAGTACTATGCAAGGACAAGCACAGACTCAAGTTGAAAGAAATCAAGAGAATCGCTTCATTTTAATACAAAACCATGAACAAAACATGGAGAATTTACGAACTAGGCCAAATCCTAGAGAAAGCAATCAGAATGGTGAAGAAAATCAAGAAGAAGAGTCAGCTGAGAGACAACAAGCAGTACATCAGAACAATTACGAGAGTGGAGTAAGAAGACGTGAAGAGGCTCGTAATAATCAAAATGTTGAGTATGAAAGAATTTAGAGAACAATTGGAAATCAACGAACAGAAACAGCGAGGAATGAACCAAATTTTCGAACTAAAATACAGGCAAATCAAGAAGAAATAAATCATAGAAGAAGGAGAAATGAAGAAGAATAAATTCCTGATATTCGCATGAGAAGGATGAGAAGAATAGAAAGGGAAGAACAAGAATTTCAAGATTCTCTGCAACAAAACAATTGTGATAATTTAGAAAGAAGATATTTGCAAAATTTTACAAATGAAAACATTAATGAAGAATATGATAGAATGCGAAGGATCGCAAGAGAAGAGACGCAAGAACATAGAAGAAAATAGGCTGCGTTGAAGAGGCCAATGGATGAGAATTCAGAAGCAAATGCACGGATCTTTCGAGAATTAGCGGAAATGAGAGGGATGATAAACAATAGAAGAGGAGGAGATAGAAGGCAATTAGATGAAGCAATAGAAGAAGTCATGAGGACTCCATTTGCTAGAGAAGTACAATTGGGAGGGATTCCACCAAAATGCAATTTGCCTACACTTACCAAAGATCTTTGATGGGACTTCATGTGCTATTCAGCACATTAAAGCATACATAAGATGCATGTTACAATGGGAGAATCATGATGCTGTATTATGCAAGTACTTCGCATCAAGCTTAACATGGGAAGATCTAAAGTGGTTCGAAGGACTTCCTAAGAACACTATTACGTCATTTAATCATTTACAAGCAACTTTCCTTGGAGCATATATCACAAATCATTCCTCACGGCTTGGTATTGAATATTTGTTTGGTTTAAAACAAAGAATTGGTGAAAGTTTGAAGCATTTGGTAAGAAGATGGAAGACTATGTGCAGTGATATGGCAGGGCGCGTGGATGAGAGATACTTGATTATGTCTTTCATAAATGCGATGTTCGCAACTGAACAACTGTATGTTCAAATCTTCAGAAGAAATAATTCCATAATGATGACAGAGTTACGAGAATTGCAAGAAGAGTACATTACACTAGAGGAAAAGCAAAACAATATGGAGTCATATCCAGTAGCAAACACTAACAATCAAGACGCATGAGCAAATTTACTCCCCAAAATAATTAACGTCAGAAAGGTGTACTTCGCAAACATCCTCGCAAACTTCTTCGCAAATTTCAGAAGAGAAGAAAATCAATAATAGCCAGCCAAAAATAGTAGCAATGGGTAGTAAAGATCAAGAAGAGTATGATAGAGAGAGGAATTTCTATAATCGAGGAGGAAATAACCAGATCCCAAGATTAGATCAACCGAAAGAAAATTATGGGGGACAAAGGCAAAATTATTTTGGACAAGGAAATCAGAGACAAAATTATAACAATGGTCAAGGAAGTCAAAGAATGATAAGGGAAGAAATAAAGTTTCCACCTTTGAATACAAGTGTAGAGAAGATATGGCAGGCAATTATTCTGATAGAACATATACCAACTCCATGGAATATGGGAAAGGAACCACCAATGGGTCCAAGAAGTCATGAATTTTGTTCATATCATCATTTTCATGGACATTCTACAAATAACTGCAATAATATCAAGAGGATAATCTTGCGAATGATTGATCAAGGAAAACTGAATCAATTTTTACTTAAGCAAACACAGTCGCAACAATTACCACAGGCTCCAGTCATAACTCGCAAGGAGAACACAACACAAGAAAAGGGAGAAGAAACCCTACATATATAAGTGGGATCAAAAGCAAGGAATATTTTCTGTAATTCTATTGTTCACTTATATAAAACCATAGAGGATTTTCATGATAATGTGTTAAGCAGGGTATTTGCGAGGGATAGTGAAGGAAAGGAAGTAATGAACATCGCAAAAATTTCACGACTTGAAGATTGGCAGAAACGTGAAATTTCTTTTGAAGCCACTGAAATTCCAGAAGGTTGTGAAGCACATGATAATCCATTGGTAGTAAAATTAGCAATTTACATGAATATGGAAGAAAGCGAAGATGATATGGAGGAAGAATCAATTGGTCTTAATAGAATTTTGATTGATACGGGAAGTTCTGTCAATATCCTGTTCTATTCTGCTTACAAAACTATGGGGGGAAAAGACCCAGATTTAATACCTTCAACCTACAGGATTTATGGTTTTAATGGAACTGCTAATAAGCCTAAAGGAGAAATAAGCATGTGAATTCCATTAAGTGGAATGCGAACTGAAATTCTGTTTTGCGTTGTTGATGTCGAATCACCGTATAATGCTTTGATAGGAAGACCCTGGCTCCATGGAATTCTGGGCGTAGCTTCCATTCTACATCAATGCATAAAATTTCCTCATATGAAGGGTGTTGGAGTTATCAAGGGTGATTAGGCTGAAGGAAAGAAATGTTACGATACAGAGGTAGAAGTTTGTGAAGGAAAAACTACTGAGAAAGAAAATTGGAGAAAAAGAGCAAAGGCTGTGAAAAGAAGTGAAAATTTAATGGCAGAGGATTAAGACAGGAAAGAATAAAATTATGATATTAATCATGCAGGAAATTTACGATGATAACAAAGGGTTGTGATTTGCGAAGAAAGAAGAAAGAAAGTAATGAAACAAGAAGGTAATCAATATGTTTGCTCGTGAAGTATATCAAGATATCCATTCAGAAAAAAGAAGTTGAAATGAGGTATGTTGCAACACAAAAAAAAAATTGATAAATTTTACGAATATTGTTTACTCACAGGAAATTTGCAAAAGTTACGAGTTTCAAAATTTTATTGCGATTAACTTTCATTAAAGAAAGACACACACATTAACTTGCGAAGAAAAAACCGCAATTTGCGAATAAAAGACCACAATCTGTGATCATCTTTCAAAAAAGAAAGAAAGCCGCAGAAATATTACACAGGCAAACCTTTGTGGCGTACACCCTAGTTCGCGAAGCAACATTTCGTAAGAGGCAAAGTCCTAAAGTACGTCATTTAAGGGGGTACCTATAAACATGGCTCAGGGACACCGGAACACCACCAAGGCACCTGAGTACATGGAAATTTACGGGGTACAACCCAATAACGGGGTACCTATCCGGGTTAGACACCTTTGATTCTCACCTAATCTTGCGACATTACGCAATATTATGCGGTGTAACATGATTTATGTTGGGCGACTAAGGCATACTGTCTTTCCCAAGAAGTGCAGAAAACGATCAAGGCGTCGAGGTACACGGTTGAGTCAAGAGTGCCGGGTGGGCTTAAAGCACATCTGCCATTTTTGACAAGTCTTGGCAAATGATGCACTTGGCCCAAAGATACCCCATAGGGTGCAACCTCGTAACTATAAGCCCTATAGGCAAAAAGGATAAGAGGTTTCGATCAAAAGCTGGTTGTTTGCAGAACCGGATGGGAAGAGCTAACCTTGTATGGTCGATGTACGCTTCCTTGAAGGGGCAACCAAGGGGAAGATAAAGGGAAACACCCTCTATTAGGGAGCTGATACGTGCTATAAGACGCAAGTGTCACAAGGCTTTTTGTTTGCAAAAACATAAAGGCTTGTCATATTTGTGCAACAACTGAATTTCTGCGAGAATTCTAAAAAAAAAAAAAAAAAAAAAAGGAAGAAAATATCCAAAGAGAACTCGCAGAACATAACAACGAAGTTAAGATGAGATCAATGGGTTATTACATGAAAGTGTAAAAACATCCTGCGATTTCATCGCAAGACGATAATGTCACGAAGTTGCATATTCGCAAGAATGTTCAAACTTGTCATATTATCGCAAATACAAAAATATTATCACAAAATAGGTGGAAAAATAAGACCTTTACTTAGGAAGGCATGATAAGACCACAGCAATTAATGAAATTTATTCCATCAATATCATTGAAATTTTTTTACAAGAATATATATCATGAAGTTCTGACAAAGAAGACAGCTCCGTCAATATCATTGAAGAATTTTTACAAGAAATCCTAACAAAGAAGACAAACCCATTGAAGAATTTTCACGAATACATAACAGAAGATGCGATTTTGCTCGCAATCAAAAACAGATAGTGAAGAATTCATTAAATTTTACGAGAATTACATACTTCTATACTTCTTCATATACTGAATATTTCTCCACAACATTGAATACTTCTTATAATTCTTCAAGAACGTCTCATATTTATTATAATTCTTCAACGGATACTTCATTTGGAGAAGGTTAAGTACTTATTATACTTCTTCATACATTGAGTAATTCTTCATAGATTGAATAATTCTTATACTTCTTCATACATTGGAATAATTCTTTACGGATTGAATACTTCTAATATTTCTTTAAAGATGTTTTATACTTCTTATACTTCTTAAGGATATTTCATACCTCGTATTTCTTATACTTCAAAGGGAGGATTTCTTGTTCACAATCGCAACAAGCTGAAGCTTCGTAAGTTGAATTAGGGCGGATATTCTAATACTTCCAACAATGTTTAATCATCTGAAGAGCAATAATAGGGGGAAAGGGAATACTAAGCTAAGTCTTTAAGATATATTATTTCTCCCCACATGATCAAGTTATGCAAATCAATTCATCATCGCAAAATTAAGACATTAATACGAGTTAAACTTCAAAAAGAACTTGTTGGTTGATCAAGAGTGCAAGAAAGAAGAAAATGTTGTACTCAAACAAACAATATGAAAAGAACTAGAACAGATATACAAAAAAGAATGAAGCTATTCTTCGGGGGATTTATTCCCATCAAAATGATCTTCTTGTTCTTCTTCAGAGAGATCATCTTCAACTTCACTACCAGAGATTTCCAGATATGGGGTATCTTCAGGAATTTCTTCAGAAAGGAGCGTATGGTACTTCTTGAGAGGAATTTGATTGTCTTCACAAATCTTGTGAGTCATCTTAGCTCGAAAACGCTTGACATATAAACTATGGTTGTGCTGGGTAATTAGAAGTTGAGATCTTAAATCAGAAATATTCTTCTTACGACTGGCATGAATAGTTTCCAGATCATCATTCATCTTCGCATAATTTTCTGCAGTAAGAAGAGAAGTTAAGGAATTGGTTAGCAAATTATGAAAGAAAAGTAATTAAGATACTCACCATTACGAAGAATTTACCTTCTAATTGCTTTTTATCATTACGAAGAGAATAATTTTCAAACTTTAGATGATTATTCTCCTCAAGAAGAGAAGAACTATTAGCTGCGATGCTCGCAGATTGTGGATTATCTTCGTGACGGGATGTTAATTCGGCGATATCAATACTTAAATCCTCTACTTTCTGACGAAGTTTTGAATTTTCAATCTCCAACTTCTTACAACGGTTTAAAGTTTTCTTCTCAGCAATGTAATGACGTCTTTCCCAATCTGAAGCAAATTGCGCAACTAACTCTTCCAACCTGAACAAGTAAAAAGGGTCAGAAATTAATGGAATAAGGGAAACAAACAAGGAATAGAAAAGAAACTTACCATACTCCCTAAAGCATATAATGTAGCAGGAGAGACGAATCTTGAAATTCCATCAAGAGAGTTGTTATTGAGTATAGTAGGAATTTTGCAAGCATTCGCAGTAGGAGAATTTCCTAACCCACGAGAAGAATGGAGAAAGGCCTCAGATACACGAACCATTGTTGAAGCAAAAGTTTCTGTGTTACTATAATCTTCCTCTCCACCTTCATCAGCATCATCATCATCATCTCCTTTATCAGAAAGGGTATCAGAATTAGAATTAAAATCCTTCTCAGGAAATTTATCATCTTCATCACCATGATCTTCCTCAACATTCTCATTAGAAGAGATTACATGGGAATAAGACTTAGTTGAGAACTTCTTCTGTTTCTTCCTCTCATAAGCAACATCTTCAAGTTTTCTTTTTCCTTTCCGAAGAGCATCATCTTGACTACCGGAAGTTTGGGTATCCTTCGCAGAGCGAAGTGTCTTTTGTCTCGCAGTTAATCTTTTGGAAGAAGTGGAACTCTTATTCTCACTCGCAACAACCTCAGAAAGATCAGAAAGAACCTTCAAATTCAAATAAGGATAAGAAACAGAGGCAACAATATATTGTTCAAAAAGCATAAAAGAGTGTTTCTTACCTCATTTGAAAATAAATAGAAGAGTAACAAGAAGATAAGGATATGGAGGTACATACATTTTTATAAACCCAAGGTTGATAATTGCGATCACGAAGGTTCGCAGGAAGATCTACTATCCCAGAAATATAAGAGCCCGATAATGCTAAAGGGTAGTTATACCAATCTTCATCATTAGTTAGACGAGGTTTTTATTATTTCCCGAGGCATAATCAATATCGTGCATAAGGAGGTCATCTGCTGCGATATTAGCTTTACGATGAAGACGAACACCCCAACGTTTATCTTCTTTCCTCGCATGAATTAATGTGTAATTCTTAAAGAAACCCTCAACTGTATAATCCGCAGCGATAATTTCCATATCTCGAAATCCAGATTTCCTAAGATCAACTGAGTACAAAGATCTTCTAGTAGCACCACGAGTTGCGAATTCAACCAGAATGCGAATGCAATCACCAGTCAATTGATAAATGGCACATGAAAAGTTTGGGTGGGAAATAATTTCATAGAATAAAGGAAGATTAACATCATAAAGAGGAAGAGGAAGACCTGCGAGGATTTGACCTCATGAGATTAAAATTTTCTGATCATTCCAGATATAATTGGTAAAGAACTTCACACAGAGAGAAGATTTATTGTCATAACCATGAATTTCAGAAAGAATGAGGTCCCTATCAGCAAGCTCTGCGTTAATTTGTTCAATAGTTTTCTTCTTTGGATCCATTGAATATAAGATAGAAAATAGGAAAGAAAAAGTAGTGAAAGAGATAAGAAATCGTAGTAGCAGAAAAAGAGAATAAATAGCAGAGGCAGAAGTGATAAGGAAGACGAATAGGATAAGAGAATAAAAAGAAAAACAAAGGACAATATTTATAAAGAAGAGATAATTCGATGAAGATAGAAACTCATCAATGCGATTAAACGTGAACGGTTGAAAAGAACGGTTACGAAGAAACGTGTCAAAAAGATAATGGAAAAGAAAAAATACGTGTTGCGAATTTAACAGGTGGTGATAACTATACTAAATGAATGAGAATAGAGGTTCTCATGACATTCCTTCTTCGTAGAATTGACATGAGAAGAGGCAAGATGTAGGTACTGAATATCACAAGGTATTAACTTACGAACATCGTGACAAATATAAGAGGAAAGAGTTACAAAACAATACGAAGATAGAAGAAGCACGGGAAAGTATGAAGATTTGCGAAGATAGAATAATCTTGCGAAGATGAATTGCGATACTTCGCAATTCATATACAGTTATACAAATTTCACTATAAATAGTAGTTCAAATGTAAAATTCGAGAGGTTCTTTTGGTGAGTGTTAGAAAATGTCTTAGGAAAGAGAATATAGAAAGTTGTAACTATTCTAGTTCCATTTAGATACTTTTATGTAATCAATTGAGAAAATCAATAATAAAATTGTCATTCATCATCAAGAACTTCTTAAGTTTTACAAATTCTACTGAGGGTGTAATTGTAGGTTATTCTGCACTACATCTTCGTTATTTGATTATTTATTTTTCACAACTTTCTATCAAATTGTTGATTTATTATTGTATTTTCGCAGAAGCTGAAGAGAGATATCGCAGTAGAATTGAAGAACTTGAGAATTAAAAGGCGAAGCTCGCAAAGGATCTTTCTTCTCGCAATGAGAAATGTTCAAGATTGAAGTCTCAATTGAAGATCACTATTGCGAATTTTGGGAATGACGCAATTTCTTATCGTAATGATACTATCAAGGCGATATGTGATGACAAAAAGATTCCTCACTCTAAATATCCTTGTATTTTAGACAACATCCCGGAGAATGTGCCTAACTTGGTCATATCTGATAGTGAAGTTGATGAAGGAGAAGAAACTAAAGAGGATGGAAATGATGAATCTGATGAAGATAAGGAAAAAATCTCTAGTAAAGAATCTGATGGAGATAATGATGAATCAAGCTCGAAATAGATTTTGCTTCCTTGCTTGCTCCCTTGTAAAACTTGTACATTCATTCTTTAATCTTTTACTCTGGTAATCTATCACTATGAATTTCTCCAATCTTTAATATAAGTTCTTTTTTTTTGTTTCACCCTGCATGTGTTAGAAAAATTTTCCCTTTCGCAATATGACTATCCAAAATACAATTAACTTTTTATGCGTAAATATATCATGTGAAAACAAATAACACTTACCTTATTTTATGCATTCCCATACTTGCCTCTGTTATTTGAATTCAGATGAGTGATTGAGCAAGCTTCCTCTATTTAATAAAATAATTTGCGATAAAATTGCAATTATCTCTGCAGAATCTCGCAATCATAAATTGTTAGAAAATCACAATTATTTCTGCATAATCTCGCAATTATAAATTGTAAAATTGCATTATTTCTTATATTCTGATGTGGTCTTATTTTGCCTTCCTAAGTAAAGATCTTATTTTGCCATCTTTTTTATTTTGCGACAAAATAGCAGGACATCTCTACACTTTCATGTAGAAACCCATTGACCTTGCCTTAACTTTTTGTTCTTTTGTATTTTTGTTGCGACAATATGATAGGCCTAAATTTTCTTGTGACACTAAAGCCTCATGACATTTCTGTATTGCGACGAAATCGCAGGACGTCTTTACACTTGCATGTAATGACCCCTTGATCTCGTCTTATCTTCTCTTTTGTATCATTGCCTCTTCAGGAATGTTGCACAAATATGACAAGTCTTAATACTCCCGCGAGTAAAAAGTCTCATGACATTTGCGTCTTAAGACACTTATCAGCTCCCTAATGGAGGGTGCCACCCTTATCTTCCCCCTTGTTGCCCTTTCAAGGAGACGTACATCGACCATACAAGACTAGCTCCTCCCATCCAGTCTTGACAACAACCAGTTGTGTTCGCAGCCACTTATCCCTTTTTCCTATATGGTTTATGGTTACGAGACGGCACCCTAAGTGGGTTTTTTTTCGGGCCGAGTGCATCATAGCCAAGACTTGCCAAGAATGTCCAGGGTAATTTCTTACGCCCCGGGCACTCTTGGCTCAACCGTGTACCTCGGCGCCTGGTCATACTCTGCACCCATTAGGAGAGCTCTTATTACCTTAGTCGCCCAACTCAAGTCATATGCTCAAGTTTGAGAATCCAAGGTGTCTCTCATGGATGGGCTTTCATTGACCCCAAATCTCCATGACTCAGGTTCCAGCAGTGGTGTAACTTTATCGCTGAGTCATGTAACAGATACCCCCTTTTATGACGTACTTTAGGTCGTACATTAACCTCTTGCGAAATTTCATTCGCGAACTAGGGTGTACGCCATAAAGGTTTGTCTCATTCTGGATCTTAAATGATCATTTCTTGCAAAATTTTCGCACATTTTCATTCTGCTTTTGATATCTGCAATTTCGCATCCTCTTTTTCATAAAATTTTTGTACTCACTCATTTCATTTTAATCATTAAGGAAAATATATTTTTTGAAATTTTTGCAACAAACCAATTATACATCTTTTTTCTTTTCCTCAATATTTCTTTCATTTCACAGTTTAATTTTTTTTTGCCTTTACTGTTCTCTACCTTTGCGAGATTGTTAGATACTTTCCGACCTTCTGCGAGATTTTCTACGCTTGTTGTTTTCAGCAAGTTCTGACTTCGCAACATTCCTTCTTTTCTTTGTTTTACTTAATCGACCATCAATCTCTCACTTCTTTGTCTTTCTTTGATGTTATACTTCCAATTCCCCTTCTTCGCAGCTCTTTCTTCACAAGATTCTACATCAATTTCATAGCACTTCTTTCCTTCAACCCAATCTCCCTTTATTACTCCAATGCCACTAGGATGTGGAAACTTAATGCACTGGTGGAAAGTCGATGCCACACCTAAAATCCCATGTAGCCAAGGTCGACCAATTAAGTCATTGTAGGGCGACTCTACATCGACAATACATAATAGAATCTTGGAAGATATCCCCTTTAATGGAATTCGCATTGTGATCTCCCCTTTAGGTTTATTGATGTGTGTCGTAACCACAAAAAATTAATTATTATTTTACTACCTAATTAACAAGTAATAAAGGGTAGTCAAGATCGTTCCCACGAGGAGCAAGAGGTTTAAGTTGTCTTATAATGTCACAAAAGAGGGGGTATTGGTTCAAGATTTTAAAAAGTAAAAGAAATAAACAAAGCAATCAAAAGTGTAAGTTAAAATCAATAAGAGAAAATAGATCAAGGAATCCTTCTTCGTTGCAAAATAATGATTCAAGTTATGTTCTTTTCCACTTCTTATTAGTCACAGATTATCACCAACCGTAGATATAGTAGCTAGATCAGTGCTAACCCCTAAATCCCTTATATCACCGGATACGGAAGTTCTCGACTACCAGATTCTATTTACCAAGCCACCAAGTAGTAGATCACTCAAGATGTAATTTAGTCAAACGCATTAAGATTTATGAATTTATTAGGTTGATATTAGTAGTTAGGCTCTTAGATCAAGGTCCACTTACTAACGTTGTTTTTACACACAATTGCTCCACGGAATCCCTCCGCAAGGTCTCGTGTTTGCTACTTATGTAAAGAGTCAAGAAACGATTACTTATCCCCTAAATTTCACTAGCTATAAATCAATTAACAAATCAATTTAGTTGCACACCTAAACAATCTATCAATCAATCATGAATGTATAAACATTCCTATTAGTAAAAACAAACGATAATCATGTGAAAACTTCAAAGTAGATTTAAAACAAAACTCAAAACATGTTAAGAACTAGGAATTCATCCTCAATCAATAAAATTAGTTATTCATGTTAAGGAGTTCACACAAAGAATAAAGAAAAGAAAAGTGTTGTGTGTGTAGAAGTGTGCAAATATGTGCACAAAAGTGTGTGTAAGTGTGTATAGAAAAGTAGAGAACTTCTCTATTTATAGGCTTCAATGCTCTCCAGAATAGAATCCCTTTCCTTTAGCACTTCAATTTCCAAATCCAAGCCATTCTCAAATCTCCCATCTTCTCTTTCCATATTCAAACCAAATTCTTCATCCAATTCCAAGTCCAAGTCTTCACATCCCATGAGAGAAATCCTCACAAAATTCTGCAACTTTGGCCCGCCGGAAAAATGTGTTTTTGGCCGAAAATAGGCCGGAATCATCCACCGCCGGAGATCTGAGATTCTCCACCAGTTAGGGAATATTCCGTTCGGGTGCCGTTAAATTAAACGGTCAAGGAGGTCAACTGTTAGTCAACGAGTCAAGTCAGAAATAGTAAGTCAGCTCAAATCAGCTATCTTAGTCGGGCTGAGTCGTCTTATTTCTGTGTTAGGTTACCGAGTCGTATGGATCTCTGAGTCGACTCACCGGGCCAAGACTCCGACAGAGTTTCCCCTGTTTTTACGACAACTCTCAAGCCGATTTTAGATCGTTTTTTTCCTGCATCATTCCTAAACATACATCTATTGTAACTCAGGCATTAGATGCATCATAAGCTTCAAATTCATTCAACATCAACATCTCTTCTTTTCTTCAAACTATCAAGAGCTAGCATTTGCACTTCATTCAGTCCTGCTCAATACCAACAACCACTATCTTCTCCTTGATGCTTCAATCGACAGCTGCAACCATATTTTCTTTAACCCATTTTACCATCAGCTACAAATCCAGACCCAATTTATTGTTTCAAGACTTCACGAACACTGTCTCTCAACCCCTTTTAGATCTCAGATTCAATTTATTTGTCGTCTCTTCTCTGAATGTTCTCGGCAGCATCATCTCCTAACTGCTCAGCTGTAATGCCAGACCTGTAGCTCAATCAAACCATAGCAGCAACCTTCTTTATTCTCCTCCAATCGCAGCTGCATCGATTTCACTATCAACAGCTTCTTCTCTTCTTCTCTCTAACCCACAGCTAACATCCATCTTCTGATTCTCAATAAACTCTCAATTTCTTTCATCTGCTATTGATTTCAAATAAAACCCACAGATCCCCTTTTAAACTTGTCTCAATCCACCACAACTGCGATTAATCATACTCAGATCGAACCCATCTCCGATTCAGTTTCAGTGACCTACCAACAACATCGTTCTCTCCCTATCTTGGTTCAATTTCTCTTCACAAATTCCATTACATCACCATGGATTCGATCTTCTCCAACTCAGCCAACATCGCCATTAAACCCATTCTTCGATTCGACTACAGCCATACGAACCCTAAAATACAACCTCATACCAATCTGTATCTTCACAGCAGCGCAATAACAAATTCAGGGTAACCCATCTTCCAATTTAACAACAATTTCATCATTGTCTTCAATTTCGATCTGAGACTTTCATCTTCCCTGTATTTCTCGATCTGTTTTGGTTATAATAGAAGAAGCTGCACTGTTTCTCAATTTCAGCGTAATGAGGTGATTCAGGTGAACGAGAGAACTCTCTCTCGATTTTAGGTTATTATTCGGGGGCGGATGATTACACCCCAGGATATTTACACCCGATAATTACACCCACTCATGATTGATAAGGGATACCTCAATGACAGCCCCTTAATTAATTCTGGGTGTATTTATCACTTTCCTAAAACGAGTTGCCTCTTAACATGTGGCTGGGCTCCAGATAGTATTCTCCCTTGAAATGACAGATTTGCCATTTGTTTCTCAATTTTGGATGATTTCTTCTTCTTTTCTCCGTGTGACTCCAGAATACCTAATAACTCAAAACACACGTAAAATACATAATTTACTAGAAAAATAACAAAGAAAGCATAACTAATAGATAATAAATAAGATGCATTATACACCCTATGATTTATTGGCAGTGCCATTAAAACCATAAATTATATAGGTTGAAGGTATTAGATTCTCATCTTTGCCTCTCATTGTCTTGTAAGTATGATAAAACATGATATCACAGAACTCCCTGTATCAATTAAAACCCTATTAATTGCCCATGAATCTTCAGCCTCATCATCTTCATATTCTTCTTCATATTCTCTTTGTTTTGGGTTTATCTCTAGTCTCACCACCAATGGATTGTCATGCATTTTGCCAGGTTCAGGTACTTCTTGTGCAGTGAAAGAAATAGTCTGCTTTTGCCACTCTTCTAATGTCGAAGCTTTCGCAATATTCATTATTTCTCTCCCATTAGCATCTCTTGTGAAAACTCTGCTTAGGACATTGTCATGGAAATCTTCGATTGTTTTGTATGAATGTACAATAGAGTTACAAAACAATTTTTTTTCCTTTGCCCCAACTTCTATGACAAATGTTTCTCCTCCTTTGGTCGCATTAACTCTGCGAGTTTATGGTGGTGGTGGTAAGAGTTGAGATTGAGGGTCCCACATTAGAAAATGATTTAGCTTTCCCTGGTCTATCATTCTGAGAATGATTCTCTTTATGTTTCTGCAGTTATTTGTAGAATGTCCATGAAAGTGATGATAAGAGCAAAATTCTTGGCTCCTGTTATTTGAAAGCGGTTTTTTTCCCATGTTCCAGGGTGTTGGTATATTCTCCATTAAAATTATTGCTTCCCAAATTTTTCCCACACTAGTATTCAAAGGCGGCATCTTGATCTCCTCCCATGTTATTCTTTGACAACCTGATCCTCTTTGATAGTTTTGTCTTTGTCCTCCATATGTTTCTTGTGGCTGATCAAGTCTTTGAATTTTATTGTTCCCTCCTCGATTATAAAAATTTCTTTCTCTTTCGAATTCTTCTTGATCCCTCCTTCCCGTAGCTACCAACTTCTGTTGATTATCATTCTTATTTTCTTGTTGGACCTGCAAAGTGCTCGCAACTGTGTTTATCAATTTTGGTAGCAAACTCGCATTCGCTGCTGATGAGCTTGTATTCGCAACAGGATACGATTCCATTTTATTTTGCTTTTCTTCAAGAGCAATGTACTCCTCCTGCAGCTCCTGTAATTCAATCATTGTGATTGTATTTTTTATTCTAAAAATTTGAATATATAGTAGATTGGTTGCGAACATTGCATTTATGAAGGATAAAATGAGATATCTTTCATCCACACGTCCATTCATCTCACTGCATATTGTCTTCCATCTTATGGTTAGATACTTCAAACTTTCTCCAATTCTCTGCTTTAATCCAAATACATCTTCTATTCCTGGTCGCGAGGAGTTGTTAGTTATATATGCCCCTAAGAATGTAGTCTGTAAATGGTTGAAAGATTTTATAGTATTCCTGGGTAGACCCTCGAACCATTTTAGTGCCTCTCCTGTTAGACTTGATGCAAAATACTTGCACAACATAACATCATGATTCTCCCACTATAACATACATCTCACATAAGCTTTAATGTGTTGAATCGCACAAGTTGTTCCATCAAAGATGCTAGTTAACACAGGAAAACTGCATTTTGGCGGTATTCCTCCTAATTATACTTCTTGTGAGAACGGAGTTTTCGTATCTTCTTCTATGGCTTCATCCAATTGTCTCATACCCCCTTCCCTCCTATTATTCAGGATTCCTCTCATTTCTGCCAGTTCTCTTAAGATTTGTTCATTTACCCCGGACGCTGATTCCATTGGTATCTTCAATTCTGCTTCTCTTCTCCTGTGTTCTTGCATGTCTTGTGTTGCGAGAGTTTGATTTCCTTCCCTAGCATTTTCTTCTTGTCTTTCTCTGCGATCTTCTCTTTCATGAATTCGCACACCATTATATCTCTCATTTTCTCCTCTGCGATTTTTCTTACTCCTTATCAACTCTCTTTGTTGTCTTTCGATTCTCCTTTGTATTCTATCATATTCTTTATTGATATTACAATTGTTGCGATTTTGCTCGCGTCTTCTTTCTCGATTATCATGGTTGTTCTGACGTATTGCTTCTTGGAGTTCTCTTTCCTCCACTTCTTCTCTCAATCTCTCTCTTTCGGAGGCTAAACGTGCTTGTTCAACCTAATGTCTCTCAATTTCTTCTTCAATTATTTGTTCATTTCTGCGATTTTCTCTTCCATGTAATATTCTTCTTCCTTCTTCTTGGTTTTGTTCATCACCTTGATTATTTCGTTCCTGACACTGCCTGTTTTGTGGAATTTCGCCATGTGGAATGTATCGATCTTCAATCATTTCTCTATTTTCGCGACGTTCTTTATCTAAATTTTGCACCTCATGCCGAATATTTCCATCAACATTTTCTACAAATGAGTTTCGTCTTTCTTCCCTTCTGATTGATCTTGAACTTGATCTTGTAGTACTTCTTGACCTTCTATTTTGTAGTCTCATATTCTCCATTCTCAATTCATGATTCTGTCTTGTCAAATAAGCACGTTCTTCTGCTTCTACTCTCCTTTCTTCGTGTATTCTTTGTCTCAGTTCCTATAATGCTTCTACTTCTCCATTTCCATGAATTATTCCTCCAACTACTTCTTGATCTTCCTCTATTCGCCTATCGTTTCTTAATTGTTGCTCCTCTTCCGCTTCACCTGCTAAATCTGACTGCCATGTGTGTATACTCACTCTATCATAATCCATAGTTCTATTTTGCGCTTGTGTATGCTGAATTGGTTGTTGAATTTGATTTACTCCATCATTTGTTGTATTCATTCTTGATGGTTCCCCAGTTTCGTTTTTTCTTTCTCCAGCAAGTCTCTTACTCTTTCTCATAGTTGTTAGTTGTCTTGAAGCATTTATTCTTCTAGCCATCTCTTCAACCTCAATGAATTATTGAAAAATATAAGAAATCTATTACAAAGTACTCCAAATTCTTTCAGATCACAATATTAATTTTCACACTAAAAACAAGGGAAGGATCCTTGTTTCTAGCGCCAATATGTAGTAGCAGTAAATCCCACACTACACCCCTCACAAGAATTCATAATAATCAACATATCTTTTTAAAGATTAAGAACAACACTTTTATTAATTGATTCACATAAATGTTACAAGAAATGGATAAAAACAAGAATACAATCACTCTTTAAACTTTCTCTCTCCTAATGACTTGCTCAACACTCGAAAAAGATCTCCCTCCCCTTACGCTTATTCACCTCCTTATATAGGGATTTACATAGTGGGTGACAACTAATCTGTCCTTTATTTTAGGATCTGACTTGTGATATTCTCGCAAGCTTGTTAGTGATACTTCCTAGCAAACTTCTTTCGTTCGCAAGATCATCACACTTTCTTCATGTTTATACTACCATCACCTGTTACGTCATTCTTCAAATTATTCTGCGACGCTCGCAATGTGTTGTTAACCAAACTTCGCAAGTGTGTCCTTCTTTCGATATTCTGATCCTACAGAGATAAACTGGTTTGATCCCATTCTCCATTGGTATTGAATAGTTGATTGACAGTTATCAGGTTGGAAGGGCACTGAGGGTGGTTTTGAATAATGTCAGGTAAAGAATCAATCTATCGATCTTCCCAGATGTGAATGTTGGAGCCATCACCCACTTTCCAAATATAGTACTTCTGAGTACAAGCAATGCCTTCCAAGATACCTTTCCAAATCCATGAGTCAGTAGTTTTTGGCTTGGTTTTCATTCTTATTATATCTTGATTAGGAAAATGAGAAGCCTTCATGGTAGTGGACCATAAGGAATGAGATTCTTCTATCAGTCTCCAAGCAATTTTAGTAATCATTGCTAAGTTAAAGTACTCTCCATGTTTTTAAATCCCAACCCTCCTAACTCTTTTGGTTTATTGACAACATCCCAAGAAATGTAGAATAGACCCTTTGGTTTGTCTTGTTCTTTATTCCAGAAGAAGTTTCTTTGTATAACATTTATCTCTTTACAGGTGCCCTTAGGAATCTTGAAGCAATTCATTTGATAAATACTAGAGGTTGAGGTGACAGTCTGAATCATAATAACTTTACCAGCTGTAGATAGATTAGAATTTCATCCAGCAAATATGAGTTTAAGCTTTTCCACACAAGGTTTAAAGGCTTGAATCTTGCTTATGTTAGTGAATAGAGGAGATCCCAGATATTTGTCAGAAGTGTTGATTCTCTGAACTTTTATGGTATCACATATTCTATCAGCAATGGTTGGGTCAGTGTTCTTGTTGTAGAAAATTCAAGATTTGGAGAAGTTAATCAGCTGACCTGAAGAATTCCCAAAAACTTGAAATATCTTGATTAGATTATTGCATTCATCCATATTAGCTTTGCAGAAAATCATACAGTCATCAGCAAAGAGAAGGTGATTGATAGTTGGAGCTCCACTGCAAATTTTAATACCATGTATGAGACCTTTGGATTCAGCATCAATCGGGTATCTGTATAGAGATTCCATACATAAAAGGAATAAGTAAGGAGATAGGGGGTCTCCTTGTCTGAGACCTCTAGAGGGCTTAAAGATCTCTCCAGGAGAGCCATTAACCAAGACAACCATAGTTGTGGTGGATATACATTGGTAGACTAGATTACACCATTGAGAACTGAACCCCATTTGTTTTATAACTTGGATGAGGAAGTCCCAATTAACCCTGTCAAAATCCTTGGCCATGTCAATCTTGATACCCATTGTGCCATTAGCTCCCTTTTTGCCTTGTCTAGTATTCATATAGTGGATAAGCTCATGGGAAATAGTTATATTGTCAGGAATTTGTCTTCCATGAATAAAGGCAGATTGAAAAGGGGATATAAGGTTGGGTAAAAGGGGTTTGAGTCTTTGATCTAGGAGCTTTGAGATGATTTTGTAAGTAGTATTACATAAAGATATGGGTCTAAAATGGGAAGGAGTAGTAGGACTTTCAGTTTTGGGAATAAGGGAGATGAAAGTAGAGTTCATTTCTTTGAGAATATACCCATAAGTAAAGAAATTTTTAACCATTATAGTAATATCTTCACCCATTATATCCCAGTTAGCTTGAAAAAAATTAGGTGGAAAACCATTAGGCCCAGGGGCCTTGTCTCCTGCCATACAAAATATAATGTTCTTGATTTCCACAGCATTTGGGATCTTAAGAAGATGTTTCATTGGTAGAAATGGTGTTGGGTATAAGATTTATGAGAGAATGGTTGATAGTGATTGGTTCCGCAGTAGCCATGGTAGCAAAGTGGTTGGTGAAACATCTAGAAACTTCCTCTTTGTTATGTAACCAAGAGCCATCAGAGTGTTGAATAGAAACTATTTTATTTCTTCTGTATCTTTTCTTGGAAGTAACTAGTGTTCTTATCCCCTAATTTGATGAGTTGATCTCTGCTTTTAGTCTTCTAGAAGCATTCTTGGATGTTTTGCCAATGTTCCGCCTGCTTTTTAGCTTCCCTTATGTCTTTTCCTCTGTTTATGTTGAATTGGTGTTTGGTGATCCATTTCAGGTGTTGTGTGATGTCTTTTAGGTTGGTTTTGTTATCTCCATAGATCTCCTTGTTCAATTTCTTGAGTTTAACTTTGATATCTCTTAGTTTTCTTGCAATCTTTATGGCCTAGGAGCCTTTGTGCTAGGACTTCCAACACTCAGCAATAATAACTTTGCAATCTTGGTGGTCAAGCCATGGCCCAAAGAATTTGAAGGGGATATGGCCCTGTTTTGGTATTGGTATTGAGAAGAATAGGATTATGATCTGAGCCAATGGCAGGGAGGTTTGAGATGGTGGTGTTTGGGTATAAATCCAGCCAGGAGTCATTAGCTAGTCCTCTATCTAATCTTTGTTCAGTAAGTTGAGCATTTGTTCTTCTATTAGTCCAAGTAAATGGACATTCTGTGTAACTCAAATCAGTAAGGTTGGCTTCTTCAATTTTTTCCAGGAAAAGATTAGCCTCAAAGGAATCAATAAGATGTTGACTGAATTTTTCATGATCATGAAGCACAAAATTTAAATTACCCATAACCAGCCTAGGAAGGGAGTTAGTTCTTTCAATATTTTCTATCATTTTCCATGAATGCAGTTTATCAGTGGTGGTGTAATGGCTACCATAGTAACCTGTGAAAAGGTAAGGTGATCCTATACTAGGATATATTGTAGCACTAATGTGGTGGTTAGAGAAATCTTTTATTGTGACTTTAAGGTTAGTTTTCCAGGCTAACATGAGGCCTCCAGCAGTTTTAGATTTTCCATTAGGTTCAACAAACCAGAAATTAGTGACCCCTAATCTGCCAAGAATATTTTTCAAATTCCTAGATTGTTGCTTGGTTTCAGATAAGAAAAAAATATCAGGATTATGTTTATTTAACATGTTGTTTATATGGCTGCTAGTATTTGGTTGTCCTAGGCCTTGGAAATTCCAAGACATAACAGAAATAAATTGCCAGAAATAAGACACATTAGGATAGGTGAAAATGATAATGCTATAACTTATAAACATACCAGTGTGAGTGTTGTTGGTTTTGTAATGCTTACTGGATCTAATGCTAGCAGATATCCTTATGACTAAGATATTATTACTATTGCTAAAATAGTTTTTAAAAGGGTGGTATGGAGAATAAAAAGTTACCTGGTGGTTTAGGAAAGGATTATCTCCCTCGATTTCACCAGTAGTCAAGTCAGTCATGTGATCTTCCTCCATTTGAATCACATGATTATTGATCCTTTTGGATGGTTGGTTTTGATCCCATAGTTGGGTAGAGAGATCAGGGATAAAAGAGGGGATAAAAAGATTTCTTTTGGTGTCAATGAGTTTAGGATGGAGGTCAGTATCCACATATTTGATCTTGAATTCTTTCTTTCTTCTGTCCCATAGCTTTTTCTTCTGATTGTTGAAGTCCTCATTGATTTGATGTTGGATCTTAGCTAGAGAGGGAGTGGTATCAAAAATACTCTGGGTTGAAATTGTTGGAAAGGGAGTTTAAACTTTGGGAAAGATGTTGGCAGGGTTAATATTAGTTTCCTCTCCATTTTCAGAGTTATTATTGTGTTTTCTAGTAGCCGCTTATATCTTTTCTTTTTCAGAATTTTCTCCTTGTTTTTGTTGTTGTCTAAGATTTTCCTATGTTTTTTTGACATGCTATAGCTTTAGGGTTTGTGGTTGGTATTTCTCCAGGAATTGGCTGTTGCAGTCTAGCTTTGAAGACAACAATCTCCTCAAGGACATCTAGCTCTTCAGTACTATTTCTGATAATGATTTGTCTTTGGTCTAGCCTCATCTTGATAGCAAATTCATCAGCAGAATCTCTCTCAGTGTAGTCTCTTATCTTGAGGGCTACTGTTGGTAGAGTTTTTTGGAACATTGTAAGATGAGTGGTAAGAGTTATTGGGATTAGAAGTAGAGGGAGAATAGTTATGGATATTAGATGGGTGATTTCTTTGACCAGTAACAGGGAACTGTTCTTCATTTTCTTCACAAAGAGGGCATGGGTGATCAAGAATTTGACAAACCTTGCATAAGGCAATGCCATGAAGAGCATAAGCTAATTCAAGCCAGTGAGATAGGGTTGAGGATTCATAAGCATCAATGCCATATTTGAGAGCTCTAGTGGCATCAATGGTTAGGAATACTTCAAGGTTTTTTTCATCTTCATCTCTTTCATAAGCTTTTTTCACTTCTTGAAAAATTCCTGCAGGTCTCATGATGTTATGGATATCTGGTATAATATTCCTTGGAATTCTCTTGACAGGAGCCCAAATTTGAACTTTATAGAAGTTAGCTTCATCAATGTAGTCTGAACTGGAACTTCAGTTAAGACAATGGGTTTATCAAAGATTCCTCTAGTTCCCCCTTTTCTGAAAATCTTATAATCTTCTATGCTTCCTAATCTGATAGAGTAGTAGTTTCTTTTTTCTTCCAAAGGCTTACTTCTGCATTCCTTCTAAGTTCCCAGTTAGAATTTATGAATCTTGATATTATTCTGGTTTCATGAGAACTTTTACTGCAGTATCTGCCTATGAAGACCCATTTCCAATCTTCTTTCTTTTTGGGTAGAGTATTCTGAGCATTGATGAAAACTTTTGGAAATAGATCCTCAGGTATGTTGAGAGTATTATTCATCCGTGTAACCAGGTTTTCAACTTGATCTGTGGATTTGGTTCATGAAGATGAAGCCATATTTGAAGTTTTGATACTAGTATTGGTAGGGATGGTGGTATGAAGAGTGTTGGTATGATAAGTACATAGTTTGGGTACTTTAATTTGAATTTGGATTCTGAGGTACTTTGGCTGGCAGGATGAGAGTTTGTTGTTTAGTTGTATCTGATGTTGATGTAGCTTAATAGTCCAAGAGTGGGCTAAAGGGAAGTACAAATACCATGTGCTTGCTAGCCAAAGTCCCACCCCGTGATGATGAATGTTGCTGACTAAGTTGTGTCTTTTGACTACTAGTGAGTATTGAGAGGCTGACCTGTCAAGTTTACAATTTCTAGCAAGGAACATATGATAAGCATAACACAGATTAGCTGGCCAAAGAGTTTTATTTATAGTAATGTTGTCCAAGAGATTGAATAAAGTTTGGCTAAAGCTTTCATTAGTAATTTGGTATGTAGTATGCATATCTAAAGTAATAGTAGATAAGGGTGTAAAAAGAGCTGAGAGATAGTTTAGAGATTTACTGACCGGAGATGTTTATTCCTAAATATCAAACCTTGGAGTAATGACCATGTAGAGAGGTGAGGAACCCAAAGATTGGGGTAAATCCAGTTAGTTGTGCGGATTGGCCAAGTCAGAGCAAGCTGGAGTTGAGTCAATGAGTTAGTATGTAATTCAGACGAGGTCTGAGTCCACCTTATAAATTGTTGAGTTGAATGTGTGTGTAGGAAGCGTGTGAAAAGAGTAGTTGAGGTTGCCACTGGAATTATAATGCCAAGTGTAGCTCTGTTTCCTCTTCTTCTTTCACCTGTCACAACATGGAGATTAAGATTAAATGACCTAGTAATGAGACAGTTATGGACTAGAAACTGAAAGGAATTATGCCTTTGAAGTATGCTAATTGAAACGACCAGACAGATAGAAAGGGTGAGGGATACGAAAGGTTTTGTATTTTGGGAACCGTCACCACTTAATGGTGCGGTTATCCATAACCAAACACAATTAGGCTTTAAAACCAAATTAGCCAAATTGATGAAGATTTCCAAATTTTTCTTCTATGCTTTTCTGCTGGCTTTGTTCAGAGCGATAGAAATCCTTTCAGTCTGATTTCCATGGTAGGTGATGATGAAGCTGTTGATCGAAAGGGAAAGCGAAAATTGGAAGAGGTTGAGGAGGAACCACGAATGCACTGGTATACCTTATGGAATTGCTTTTCCCCAAGGTTGTGAGTCTCCTGATCATGAGTATGATTTTTCCTGGTACTTGGCAGATCTTCAGCATAACATATAGGTAAAATTTGAGGAGCGTCTGTAGAAGGATGGACCGCCAGGTGTAACTCATGAGTTATTTTTGGATTCTCCTGTAGAGCGTCTTCGCAATCATTTCAAAGAACCAAAACCAGATCATATATATCAAAGAATCGGCAACCCTTTTTATGAATTGGAAAGTCCTAGAGGAATTGATAGTAGCAGAGAACATGCAGCTGGTGCTGAGAATCAAGGGTCGTTTGTAAATGGTGAGACTGAAATAGGGTGTTATGTTACTGGTATTCCCAAGACCAAAGAGCATCCACAAATGGGTGTTAGAGATCATTGGGTGTTGTATGATTTTCATCCTCGATATGGCCCTTTTGAGGTTCATGAAGGTGTTGCCGTCGTTGTTGAACGATTTTTGGTTTCTGGTGTGAGCCGAGTTGGTTATCAGTCCATAACTCTTGACGCAAGGGAGAGAAGGATGGTGCGATAGATGGCTGGTCAGCCTTGCATCATGATGAACCAATGCGCTTCCCTGTGATGGATTCTTTGTGTCTTGCAAATGGTAGGATTGGCCATGCTATTTTTGTAGGAATTGTGACTCCATAATATGATCCAACAACCGATCCCACCACTGATCCATTTACTGATCCAGCTCCTACTCCAAAGACTCCTGAAACTGTTCCTGAGGATAGTGAGCCAACAAAAGGAGAAGAAGGAGTTGCAGAATTTCATGACGCTCAACGGACTTCGGCACCCATGAGGCAGACTGTAGAGCCAAGGCTTTATCTGACTCGAAGTCTGAATCGGAGCGTGAGACAGGGGACTCGTAGCAGAACTCGTCTCTTCTCTTAGTAAGCATAAACTTTCTCTGGTGATTTCAAACGTTATATTTGTTGGAGATCTATGTTTTGAAGTAGTTTGAATATTACAGTTGGTTTGAGTACTTTTCTTTTTGGTGGTTGAATTCTCAGTGTTGAGAAGCTTGATTTTTATGACACAATTAAAGTGCTTCTTTCTTTTGGTTCTATTTGAATGTTGAATTGGTTGTTTGATGATGGTATAGAATTTTCTATAAGTGGGTTGGTTTTGATTTTGTATGGGGTATTTGTTTTTGTGAAATAGTTGTGTTCTATTGTAGTAGAATTGATAGGACCTGGATTGATTATATGTGTTGAGACCGGGTGAAATCACTGAATTTTGCAGACAGATTGTTTGCAAATTAGAATCCTTTGATAGAGAATTAGCAGAGTGATGACAGAGATACTTAGTACCTTTCTTGATATGTAAAATTCTAAACTGAACTAGCATCTCAGTATTTCTCAGGTAAAAGAAATCATTCCCGAGTTTAAAAGCTTTGCTAATGAGTAGAGATCCGTAAGAAATTGGATAGTGACTGTGAGAGGGACAATAAGAGAGCTTGGTGGTGAGAGCTAAATCATTATTTTCTATAGAATGTGAAATCGATTTCCCTGTGATATTTGTGATTCCAGTAATGTTAGTGATTTTTGGGATGCCGATGAAACTTCTGTTATTTGAATTAGCCATAGGATCAAGAAGAAAACAGGGGAAATAGGTGAAGAGAGGTAGGAGGATTAGTGCAGAACATAGATAGCAAGGAGAGGCGTTAGTGATTGTTGAATCCGGTCATGAGAAGCCGGAATACGGTAGAAACTAGCCGTTAAGAACCGGCGGGGAGGAAGAAGACAGAGAGAACGGCTAGAAAAAGGCGGAAAAAAGACAGGACCGGCGAGGGAATTAGGAGGGGAAGAGAGAAAAGGAGTCGCACATCATTTTTTCTCTTTAAAGATTTTTTCTTTTTAGTCTCAAAATGTCATTGAGATTGAAGGGTTCTGAACACCAGCTCTAGTAAACCAAAGAAACACTTTGTACCAAAAGTTTTCAAAGTACGTATAAATTATAACTGATTGAATCAATCAGTTATGAGGTTCAAAAGTAATAATAATGATCCTATAAACTAAACTCAGGAATAACATACATACTACTTAACGGTGCCGAAAAACCATTATTTAACTCATGAAATACATAGAAACGTTGCCACTAAACCATCTACAAATAAGATTCAAAAGATGTATACTCATTACTGCTTCAGATGTGCTTGATGATGCGCTGATATCAGTTTTGGTTCGCACTGAGGTATAAAAATAAACCTATTTAGGGATCAGAATGACACAAAATGTGATTCCTAATAAATACCCGAAAATAAACCTATTTAGGGATCGGAATGACACAAAATGTGATTCCTAATAAATACCAGGACTTGTAAATAGAATCTCACCCGAATCGATCTGGTAGACCTTCATCAAAACACAACCAACCATTTTCTATATAATAACAGAGTTTTTTCAAGTGATCTCATTCACCGGAGCTCCTGGTTGATTCTCGCTTATGGTTCATTCTCGCTTCTGGTTGATTGTGACCCCATTTTTATTTTTTTTGGTAATATTTTAATATTTTCGCTAATAAATATTTTAGGAAAATATTTGTTTCCAACTAATCCAACAAAAATATTTACTAAAATAGCTAAATCTAATAAAATCTTATAATACTACCAAAAATACAAAAAAAAAAAAAACGTCTATAGTATAGCTAACGTTGGATCAATTATTTCAAGGAGTATGATGTTGCCAAAAATACATTAAATCAATAATCAATCACGCGTTCAAGATTTCATCATAAAAATAAAAAAATTAAATCAATCATGCATCATAATCAAACACATATCAACGAATTAAAAAAATGCAAAAAATAAATAAAAAATGATTGATGTCCAATGTCCAGTTACAGATTTCAGAATCATTCTTTTCCTAATTACAACTCTATTCTATTTATTAAAAAAGATTGATCGTGGGTACTAACCTTCTTTCTTGCGAAATTATTTTTTGGTGGTGCTATCCAAAAGTAAAAGATTACGGAATTATGAGAATATCGAATCGTGCTTCCTTTTCCATAAATAATAAATAAATGATAATCCCGTACAATAGTCAAAATACAAAATGGTTAGTAGAAAATCGTGGATGTTTAAAACAAGGTATTAAGTAAGCAAACTTTGGAGAAGAACAAAAAAGAAAATAATGAGTTTCGGTAAAAAAAATTCTTAATATCGTTCTTTCCATTAAAAAATAAAAATCAAATTTCTATTCCAAATGTGTAATGATGCTCGGTGTACTTTTTTAGAATGAAAATATTGCGAGAAGTAAATATGGAGATATCCAAAAATATGGTGGCTATCTAGAATTTTATATAAATTGCAAGAACTTTAAGATTTGCTTGATTTATTTCAAAGTTGCATGAATTTTAAGATCTTGCTTGATATTATTTCCAAAATGAAGTTTTTTTTGTGCGGTAACTTAATGTTGGTGACTCCCTATTTAAAGCTCTCAAGAGAAGTCCAGATTTGTTTCTTTCCACGTTGGTTCTTTACTAGGTGTTTTTTTTTCTTATTATGTTTCTTGCGCTTTAGGGTTTTGTTGGCTGATATTTTTTTGTTTTATTGTTTGCTTTGCATGTTTCTCGAAAGTATAGTAGTTGTTGTTGATGACTGCGACAACGGGAGGCGGTTTTGGAGTTTAATGGCGAAAGAGACTCATTCAAGGTATAATGAGATCATATTTTTTCATGTTTTGAGATTTTTCGTTGCTTTTATTTATTGCAGTTGTTGGTGATACCTTTTATCTGTTTTTGTGGGTGAGCCGATGAAATTATTATTTTTTAATTTTTTTTCTTCTAAGGTTTATATTATTTTGCTTGAACTTAATCATCCTGCTTCACTTTTGTTGTTTATAGCAAATAAGAGGATTTGAAGATAGGGAATAGCTCAGGTGAAAATTTCTAGGGTTTATACTATTTTGTTTGAACTTAATCATCCTGTTTTATTTTTGTTGTTTATAGCAAATAAGAGGATCTTAAGATAGGGAACAGCTTCCGTGGTTTTTTCTCTCTTTTCAGTTTACCTTGAACTTTATGTTTTAGGTCTTCAGAACTTCGTGTTCTTCTATGTAGAGTACTGTGTGTATAGATAAAGACAAAATGAAGTTTGCAGATTCGGATGGGTCAAGAGATGCTAATGTAGCTGGGTAAGTGCTGAATTCTTACTATAAAACTTCATACAAACTGCATATGAATGCTTACTACTATTAAATTAAACAATTAATCTCTTCAGGGTTTTGTTTGGTTTTTTTATATGATCTTTATGAAGAGAAATAACAAGATCCCCTTTGTTATATTTCTTATTTAGTCAATTTTATATTCCAGGTAATCTCATCGTAGATAATACAAAAATTGATGGAAGAGATGATAAGGCCAAATGGTGGCAATGGACATTATCTGCACCTTAAAATGGTGAACCGGTTCTTACAGGAACATTATAACTTAACTGCAAATATCTTTCATTTTATAGTTTTGCTAGAAAAGCTTGAAAAATAATGCTTACCAATGAAACTAAAACATAGGCGACCGAGTTGAGGAAGTGTTTTTTTTATATTAGATTTCATTTTTGGATCGAATATATATAAAGATTGCGGCACAGTAATTCAGTTGTTTTACTGATTTCTTCTTTGTGGGTGCAGTGGCAAATGAGATGAAATTAATAAATCAACTGTATAACTGATTGTGCACTGTAGATTCGCCTCTGTTCTTTTTCATTCTGGAGTTTATAGTTTTTCTTTTTTGGTTTTTATCTCATATCAACTTACTTCTGCAATCATCAAGTGGAGACTTTGCAATCTATGTAGATTTGGGTTCATTTCTTTTTGCACACAAGAAATAATGCTTGCAAAAAAACTAAAGTACCTGAGCAAGGTATAATAATACCTAAACAGTAATATCCACTTATTTTTGGTTTTTGAAATTTAGTTGATCTCTTTGCCCAATGTGTGTAATGATGCTTATATGGGTGAAATATCTGCATAGATATTGTTTGAGTTTCTGCAGACCTTAGGCCATGGCTTTTCTGTAATGTTGCTTATATGGGTTAAACATCTGCATAAATAAACCTCGCAGAATCTTTTGGTATTATCAGAATCTCAGAATGGACCGTAAGCTATCAATACGTCAAAATAAATATTCTTTTTGGTGTTATTTAATTTTCTGATATATACGGGATGATTAATTACGGACACTATGTAGGTTACTTGCTGCTATAATTCAAGCATCAACAATGTCTGAGAAAATGTACCATGTACAAAGTGATGAAATACAATAACGTACGGAGAAATCGGTTCACATCATTCAAAATATTCGAGCACCCCATGGTTCATGGTAAATTTTTCTCGTGCAACTGCATATCTTGGGTACCTTTCATAAGAAACAAGTAATAATTAGTGCGAAATGGGAGGCTTCTCCAATGATGTATCATTGTACACTAAGCTTTCTACCAGAAAATATTTGAGGTGTGGACATCTTTTTTCCGGTTTTGTTTCTGTTAGAAGCTAGGAGCTATATACATGTAAAAATGATCAGATATAGAATGTTTTGAATTTTCTTACGTATATTTGCAGTAGGCTTAATTTGTAACCAATAGTGGGTTATGTAGTTTCAAGATAAGCTTGGGAATGTGTTCGCGGAAAATACGTAGCTTGCATTTTTTTTAATTTAAAAGAGAATCGCCTAAACAAGTGTGTCATTTTTTAAAAGAGAATGTGTTTGGTTTGTTGCTTTGGCAGGTCATCTATCAAAGCATGAATGCTAGCAGGCTCTGAGGATGTAGACTCGCTTGCGTTGTTTTCACTTTTGAGTAGATTTTTATTCATTGTTCATGATGCATTATGGTGATATTATATACACCAGCAGCTGATCGATTGAATCTGAATGTTCCATTTATAACCTTCAAACCAACCTGGTGGTACTGTCACAGGTTCACAATTAGGCCTTAAAATGAGCACAAGTATCTCCAAGGGCTTCACAAATCCTTAATTGAGCTATAAACCACCAATAATTTCATTTAATTAGCACAGGTATCTCTAAGGGTTACTATACGTTTTTGGTTTTTTCGAGTTTTCTTTTGGTTGCCTCATTTATGATAGTTTTTTTTAGTCTATATGATAGTTTTTCTAGCCTGACTATCCTTTACAATGTTTTTGGCAGTGTTTTAATATTTTTATTATCGGCAAAGACCAGCAACCAGGATGTATTCCTTGGTGGTTATCGGCAAAGACCAGCAACCAGGATGTACGCCTTGATAGGTTAGAGTTTGATGCTTTAGCTCTCTGAAATTTATTATCTAAGTCATCATGGAAGCTTGCTACTGCCCAGTAGTGTCTGATGATTTCAGACTCAGCAATTACATCTGCTTACTTATGCAATTTCGTAAATTCATATTAAGTACTAAATCCGAAAAATCTAACATCTAATTGGATTTTGATTCCAATATGAAAACACACTTTCTCTTCTTTCTTCTTTTTCTCAAAACTTATTTTTATTACCAAAAAGAAGCATATGAAGCTTGTGACATTGGTATAAGCATATTTCGTGGTGTATATGTAAAGATTTTTTTCATGTATAAGAGACCAGGTAGAATAAAGTACCAACGGCGTATAGTTATCTAGGCTCAAGTAAATTTTCTTTTCTCCATTTCTTTGTCAATAATTAAGCATCCAAGTACTATGTTTTGTTTGAACTACGTCTAACCACTGACTATCTGTAATAATTATCATCATGGAAGGATAAAACGTTCACTAAAATCCACATGAAGCGAACCAAGTTTAACAAGTGTTGACTCCTCCTTTATATCAGGTAATAAACTGGATGTTTTAACTGGAGGGCAGGCCACTACTAAGTGCCAGTCCTTCTGGCCCGGACTACGAGTGATACATCCGTTGGGGCCGACCGGGAGAATTATAGGGGTGGTTTTCTCCCAGTAGGCCCACAATGTTTGTCTCTCCTGGTTGAATCCACGAGATTTCATCCAGGTGAATCCAGGATTATTGTATCCAAAAACATCTACCACAATTAACTCAAACAATAAGAGAAAAGATAAAATCACGTCTAATAAAAATGTGTGGAGATCGAAGCACCTCAAACAAGAAGAAAATGATAACATGAGATCCAATAACAAATGCGGAGTTCGAAGGGGAACTGGTTGCCAAAAATGGTCATCAATAGTGGGAGAAAACATGTTCTATGAATGTTGATGAATCAGTAGAATATGGGATTATCTTATTAAAGGATGCCAATTTGGTTGGACATATGACCGTAGTGTCACTACACTTAGAATTTTAATTGGGGAGATGAAAGACTTAATCGAATATGAAATAACATCCCGGTTGGTATATGGTGGTGCATATGGAAAGAGCAAAGTGCAAGAATTTTTGATAACAAAAATAAAAGTTTGGCAAGTCTCATTAGAAGCTTTATTTTGGGCCGAATCAAATACAAGGATGTTAGGGCTCACGGCAAATATGGGGATCTCTTTGTGGGATTCATTATACCGATCCACGTGATAAAAAATAATAATAATAATAATAATAATTTTGGTTTTTTATTTGGGTCCTTTCGGTTCCCATTTTTGTTTGGTTATAATCATTGGGTTGAGATACCCCTCTTAAAGTGCCTCTCTTCGATGAATTTTCTATTTGACCAATCAAAAAAAGAAAAAAACAGTGGGAGAAAAACAACAACAAACAACTAGACATGCACTTTTCATGTACCATAAGTTAAAGAATATTAGATTTGCAAAATGACTAAATCGGCATCGCTTTAGCCAATATATGAATTGGAAGTAAATAGTAAATACTATAAGATCAGAAGTTGTTGAAATCCCAAATGCTTTGAACGAAAAATAAATAAATAATGTTGCAATACCATGACTTTTTAATTATTTTTATCTTTCATAGAGTTTTATTCGTTTATTGAATGTTTCATTAGTTTGTAGGGTTATCAGCTTATTAGTTTTTTAGTACCCATTTTTAATGAAATTCAAATAAGAATATAATACTTCGCTTAATATTTCTCGAGAAACGATCACGTGTATTGCACGGGTGAAAAGCTAGTTTTATTAATAAAAAAAACAACCGAATTTCTATTTCATGAATATGACAACACCAAAAGAGAAGGAAACAATAATTTAGAGGGGGAACAAACTAACATTGAATGCAATATCTCTGGGCTTCTTTTCTATTTCATCACTCTGTTTCAATATTTTCAGGCTTTTGTTTCAGTGGTTTTTAGGGTTTTTTTATCCATCTTTTACCTGTAAAACGAATTTGAGGAAGCAAATCTTTAAATATACGAAATGGATATTAAATCAAATCATGAATTAGACAATGAGAATCAACCGGAAATGGTGAGAACATAAAAAAGAAAGAGCGAGTGAAAATATAATTAGGGCATAGAGAAAAGACACGACATTCATCAGGAAAAGTGGTAGAGGGAAGTTTCGTTAATTTAGGTCTCACGTGGTGTGGACAATACCAAATAGTTGTGGTGTGAAAAAACAAAAGGCTCTTATTGGTTGGAATATTTTCCGGTGGGGCCAGAAGATCTAGGAAGTGAGCTTTGTTCATCTTTTAACCACAACAGAGGAAATTCACCGGAAATCATATTATAGGAAAAGTAGTAGAGGGAATTTTTGTTAATTTAGGTCTCGCATGGTGTGGAAAATACCAAATAGTTGTGGTGTGAAAAAACAAAAGGCTCTTATTGGTTGAAATATTTTCCGGTGGGGCCAGAAGTTCTAGGAAGCGAGCTTTGTTCATCTTTTAACCACAACAGAGGAAATTCACCTGGAACAGTTGTGGTGTGAAAAAACAAAAGGCTCTTATTAGTTGAATTTTTTTTCGGTGGGGCCAGAAGCTCTAGGAAGCGAGCTTTGTCCAGCTTTTAACCACAACAGAGGCAATTCACCTGAAATCATATTATTAATTAATTCATCAATTAGCATTGATTATAAAAACCTTATGATACATCAAAATATCTATATAAAGTACTTATATCATCAAAATAACTTTGCCAATAATCAAAGGACTCTTTGGAAAACCATTTATGACAATTATCAAAAGTAACATTTCTCATCAGCCTAATCAATCAAATGAGAACATGAAAGTGATAAGCAATAAAAAAATTTGAAAAACACCTACCCAGTAGTAGAAGGAAAGAAAGAGATTTTCATTAACCACAAAAGAGAATGTTCAACTCTTTAAATATAGGACTGAATGACTCTTACAATAAGCAATGAAGACCACACACGTGTGTTAGTCTAAGCCACAAAAAAAAAAACTGATAGCTATACAAAATCTGTAATAATTAGACATTGTAAAACAGTTTATTACTGTTACTAGCCTCCCTCAAACTGAAATAGTAAAAGCACTTTCAGTTTGTTTCTTAAGAAAGAAAAACAAGGACCTGCAAGACCCTTAGTGAAGATATCTGCCAACTGTTGAATTGTAGAAATATAAGAAATCTTTAGAAAGTTAGACTGAATAAGCTCTCTAATAAAATGGTAATCAATAGCCAAATACTTCATTCTTCTATGCAAGACAGGGTTTGAGGCCACATAGATTGAACTTTTGTTATCACATAGCAGTTGAGGTGAAGCAGGAAGAAAAATGTGTAGATCTCTTAGAATTTGACATACCCATAAAATTTCAACAGTTGTAGTAGCTAAGCACTTGTATTCAGCTTTTGTTGAGCTTCTAGAAATAGTAGGTTGCTTCTTAGCAGACCAAGCTATATGATTATTCCCAAAAAACAGACAAAAACCACTTGTTGATCTTCTTGTATCAGGATCTCCTCCCCAGTCAGCATCAGTATAACCAGAAATAGCTGTAAGTCTTTTAGTAAAAAGAATTCCATGACCCAGTGTGCCTTTAATATACATGAGTATTATTTTTGCTGTTGTGATATGTATAGTGGTAGGAGAATGCATAAATTGACATACCTGATTAACTGAATAAGTAATTTCAGGTCTTGACCAGGTTAAATATTGTAAATCTCCAACAAGAGATCTGTATTCTGTTGGATTTTGCAGAAGCTCACCATATTTAGCACCGAGTTTAGCACCTGGTGAACAAGGAGAACTACATGGTTTTGCACCAACCATGTTACATTTCTGAAAGAGATCAAGACTGTACTTAGTTTGGTGAAGAAAGATACCAGATGCATTTCTCTTAACTTCCATACCTAAGAAATAGTTAAGAGAACCTACATCTTTAACATGGAAAAATTTATTGAAGAATGAGATAACTTCATTGCAATAAGCAGAGGAGATGCCTGTGATAAGTATGTCATCAACATAAACTAAAACAATAGTAATCCTTGAACCAACTTTCTGAACAAACAAGGATGTATCATCTAAAGAAGATTTGAAACCTAGGTGAGTAAGTGCATCTGACAATTTCTCATACCAGGCCCTAGGTGCCTGCTTAAGTCCATATATAGACTTGTGTAGTTGCATACATAATTAGGATGATCATTGTCTTGGAATACAGGTGGTTGCATCATATAAACTTCTTCTTGTAAGTCACCATGCAAAAATGCATTACTTAAATCAATTTGTTTAATGTTCCAATTGAAGTTTACTGCTAAGGATATGACTATTCTAATTGTTGTTGGTTTAAATATAGGACTGAAAGTCTCTGTGTAATCTAAACCTTCCTGTTGATTATACCCCTTAGCCACTAATCTGGATTTATACTTGTCAATAGTTACATCTGGTTTATACTTCAACCTAAACACCCATTTACACCCTACTACATTTTGAGATGGATGTGGTGGTACTTTAGTCTATGTACTGGCATCTTGTAATGCCTTGTGTTCAACAACCATAGAGTTTTTCCATTTTGGATTCTTATTAGCTTGGGTAAAGCAAGTTGGAATTTGTGGTTGCACTTCAGTAAGAAAGGCAGAAGGTATAACATGCTTTGTAGCAAAGTAAGTTTTTGGTTTGAAAATTCCAAGTTTACTTCTAGTAGTCATGGAATGACTTGAAATAGTAGATTGAGAAGTACCTGGTATAGCAGATGAAGTTGTAACTGAATCATCAAAAAAAGTATTTTGAGAAGTACTATTTGCAGATGGCTTAGTAGGAGCAACTGGAAGCACTGAAGAAGAACTTGAAATGCTATCAAAGTCTGAAGTAGTTACAAGTGTATCTGGAAAAGCTGGCATACAAGATTTATATGGAGAATTGTTTGCTAAAGGGAAGCAATTTTCATCAAACACTACATGTCTTCTTATATAAACTCTACCAGTACTGAAATCGAAACACCTATAACCTTTGTGATTTGCACTGTATCCCAAAAAAATACAGGAAATGCTTCTTGGTTGTAACTTGTTAGAAGTATAAGGTTTTAACCATGGAAAGCATAGACAACCAAAACATTTCAAGAATTTATAATCAGGGTCCTTCTGAAACAACACTTGATAAGGAGAAGTAGAATGAAGATGTTTATTAGGTAACCTGTTGATTACATAATTTGCTGTTTGAAGAGCATCAACCCAATAATGTTCAGACAAACAAGATTGAAGTAAGAAAGTTCTAGTGATTTCCAAAAGATTCTTGTGTTTTGACTCTGCCAATATCGTTGTTTCCAAAAGATGCTTGGTATGAGCACAAGTGAGTTCATAACTAATACCAGAAGTAAGAAGAAATTTTCCTATTGCGTTGTTTACAAATTCTCCCCCTCCATTTGTCCTTATAATAGAAATATGTGAAGATAAAAGCTTTTCAATAAAAGGCTTGAAATATTGAAATATAACTTTGAAATCACTTTTAGTCTTCAGAGGATAAACCCAACAAAATCTTGAAAAATCATCAACAATATTGACATAGTATTTGTATCCTTGTATAGAATTAACAGGGGAAGGTCCCCAAACATCCATATGCAACAATTGTAAAGGATAATTTGAAAAAGAAGAAGAAATAGAAAAGGCTGTTTATGACTCCTTGCTAACTTACAGTCAGTACAAAACAAAGGTTTACTAACCATAATATTCAATCCTAAAGACTTACAAACTTTGGACATAGACTCAAAATAAGAATGAGATAATCTTCTATGCCAAATCTCAGTAGGTGTTTTGATAGTTGATAAGGCTTTAGATGTTGACGAAATTGGTGTATGAATTTGCTGAGAAGCCTTGCAGTATAAAGGATAGAGACCATTCTCAGTTGGACCTTGATGTATAGTCTTCCCCAATTTGAGATCCTTTATAGAATAACCATTGGAGTCAAAAGTTAATGAACATATATTATCACTGGTAAACTTGTGAACTGAAATTAGGTTACTAGAAGACTGAGGCACATGAAGAATATTATGTAACCTAAACTTATGATTTGGAACTGTAACAACAGAATGTCCTAAATGAGAAATAAACATACCTTCTCCTGATGCAGTATTGATTTTCTCGGGTTCAGAATAAGGAACAGAATGGTTCAAATTATGCATTTGTGATGTCAAGTGATTGGTTGCACCAATGTCAAAATACCAAGGACTTTATCCAAGAATCCCAGCATTATTAGAGCAAGAATCCATCATTGCTGAATAATTTGCAGGTGCAGAATACCCTTGATAAGAAAAATTACCTCTATGACGACATTCTGCAGCTGAATGTCCATACTTGAAGCATATTTGACAGATAAGTCTTTCTTGTCCCATTCTTGGATAAGAAGCAGCAGCATTATATGGATTAGAACCAGGAAATCCATTATTAGTATTGAAAGACTGAAACCCATTATGTGGAAATCTTCCTCCACCTCTACCTTGATTGTATCCTCTTCCTCTACCTCTAAAATCATTACTTCTGCCACCTCTAGAATTCATTGAATTATAACTAGGATTGTGATTAGATTGAGAAAATCTTGAACTTGCAAGAAAAGCTTTAGAACTAGCATCATTCATGATAGTTTGCTTTGATTCTGAGACAATAATTTCTTCACTAAGAAGTAAATTGTGTAGATTTCTGAATGAAACCGGTGGATTTCTAATTCTTATAGAAGTACAGAAAGAAGAGTACTCAGAAGGTAATCCACGAAGAACCGAAACAGGTAATTCACTATCACTAATGGTGGATCCATAAGCAACAAGAGAATCTCTAATTTTACTTATCTCAGAAATATAAGTAGTAACAGAAGAGGTACCTAGTTTCAGATTCTGAAGCTTTGTCCTTAATTGAATGGCATGAATGGAAGATGAAGAACCAAATATTTCTTGTAAGGTATCCCATAATTCCTTTGATGTAGTAGATCTAACAACATATGAGATCACAGTAGGTGAAATTGAATTATTAAGAAGAAGAAGGATAGTAGTATTAGTATCTTGCCCAGAAGTATATAGAGATTTGACAGTTTGAGTAGTTCTGGTCGCCATGGATACATATTCATCAGGACATGGGAATTCACCAGTAACATATCCAAGAACATGAAATTTCTTCAACACTGGAGTAATTAGAGTTTTCCAAGTTAACCAATTGTCTTCCTGTAGTTTAAGAGGAATTATGTTTGAAAGAGTATGAAGAGTAATAAAGGTATTAGAAGTTTGATCTTGATTTCTTGACATTGTAGAAAACTTTCAGAAAGAAAAGGTTTGTTAATAGCGGAATTAAAAACAGGATCTGAAGATGATGAAAAACCTAGATATCATCTGATACCATAGTAGAAGGAAAGAAAGAGATTTTTATTAACCACAAAAGAGACTGTTCAACTCTTTAAATACAGGACTGACTGACTCTTACAGTAAGCAATGAAGACCACACACGTGTGTTATTCTAAGCCACAGAAAGAAAACTGACAGCTATACAAGAGTTGTAATAATCAGAAACTGTAAAAAATTCTATTACTGTTACTACCCAATACCCACCGTTCTCCATAGTTATACAGATGAATGGACATTTTGCTGGAAACTTTCCTCTCTGGATCTTCTCCATCAATTTTTTCAATGTGTTAAAGGAAGAAATGGGCCCTAATTTCACAAAACTCAAGTTAGAGAAATTCGGCACTGCAACTCATTCCTAGGATTCGCGATCGAGGTAATGAAATTATGGAATAACTATAAAGACGTGGATGGCACCACAGACATTGATTTAGGGCTTAAACAGAGGGGAAATTCTCGACCACGATTTATCTCCTAACTATGAAAGCATAGGAACTGTGGATCGCTAAAAAAAGTCTATTTTAAAACCGTTGGATTGGGCAAAACAATAGATCATTATTATCCACACAATCATCACATAAGTCAACCAAAAAACGCAATTACAACATGCAACAACATATACGTTACCCTTATTGATGCTTTTTAAGATTTGTAGACAAACTGATTTTATATTTCCTTTATTTAATTGAATGAAAAGGGACATATATGTCTTTAAATAAAAATAATCAGTGGTTTTGATGCCGGATGAGATTAAACTGAAGACAATCAATAACCTAAACACCCAACCACATCTCTCACACCACGTCGAGAGTTACGTTTACCTCCCCTCCCATTCGTCGGTGAACAAAACCCTCGATCCCGATTGGCTGAAATCAAAGTTAGCCCCCTTACATTTCGTGGCCGTCAATTTATCAGTAAATAGACTCGATCCGATGCTCCAAATTTAGTGGTTGCGTCCACCCTCTTTTTTTGTGGTGGGTAGACGAAACCCTTGATTCTGATTGGCTGAAATTTTCTAAAAATTCTTACACCACGTTCACATGATATTAATATTAATAAAATCCGAATCGTATAATCGAATCAATAATAAAGGGCCAGGATATTTTAGGGACGTGATATATATAAAAAAAATATCCAAAATTTCATTAATTACTATAAAAAAATGATATGGAAAATAAATATTTTATTTTAGGGAATAAACTACATTTTTGTTAACAAATAAATTTATGGAACCGAAATATATTAAATAAAAATAACTATTTTTTGATGAGAATATTTTTTAAATAGTATAAATTTGTATTTTAAGTTAGTTTGATGTTCAGATTTGGAAATATGTTCTTTTTTTTTGGTAATTCCAAAATGTATTAATGAATAACTAGATTACAAAACAAAATGAAGAGCAAGAATAGAGGTCAGAAAACCCCTAGAAACTTGGTCCTCATTTGAAATGAAAATATTGGTAATTCAATAGAATTCAAAAAAACAGGTCGACCAAGATATTGCCTTCTCTCCGCATTAGGAAGAATACAACCACTCTTAGCCATCTTATCCGCCACAAAATTTGTCTCTCTATAAGCGTGAACAAAACGAATAGCTTCATATTGCGAAGAGATTTCCTTCCAGCGTTGAAGAACAAACCAAGGAAGCTTATCGCTAGAAAAGGCCAACACAGCCCCCATAGAATCTGAACGAATACAAACTTTTGGGTAACCCCATTGAATCGCCCACTCCAAACCACTTAGAATACCAGAAATTTCAGCAATATAGTTTGTCATTGTTCAGATTTGGAAATATGTTCGTTGAATAGCATATCTACGCTAAATCTAGGAACAACAATAAAACATACTTATCGATATCTATATTCAGATTTAAACTGGGAAAATATTTAAGTTAGGAAACAAAATCATACGCAAAATATAGCTGTTGATTCATTATATTTAGAGAAAAATTCAAGGAAATTTCGTAGTAACCAAGTTATGGAGGTGTATATAAAGAATACAAGGTTTGAACATTCAACTACGATCTGAGGAAAGTCAGAAAATGATGGAGAACCACGAACAAGGTTTGTTAAGCCAAACAATGTACTACCAGTTTTTTTTTTGGTGATTTTTTGTGATTCACGATCGGTTTTTATTTGAATATGTGGGCGATGCAATCGATCAGGTATGTTTAGGTATCAGTAGTTAACGCGGGGTGCGCTAAACTTATGTTTTAAAAGAGAGTTTGTATTTGTTAGGGATGGAATGGAATCTGGATATCACAGGTTCTATATATCTTTCTTCTTCACCTGTAATTTCTTCTTCATCAAAACTGAGAAAGCATGGAGGTCTTGAACCTGGGAGGTTGTGTTTTTGAGTCAAGATGCATACACTTATGATTTTGGATTGCAAAAGACTCTTATATTACGAAGTGTACTCTTATATTGATATGGTGTTTGACAAGGTAATAATAGTGAATCAACCATTTTATTTTTTTAATTGAAAACATGTTTTTGGAGTTAGCTATTTTTTGGTTAGCCTAACTTACATCTTTTCGAGTAATGTGTTAGATATATGGATATATCACAAGTGAAGTTTTATTGGTTCTCTTAACAGGAAACATAAAAATGCTGAATTGTCATTGGTGCTCTTATAAATTTTCATTGTACATTTTTCTGAATCCCGAACAACTCCAGGTTTGAACGAACCAAAGATTTGTATATCTCATATGCATAGCTTAAACATTAACGGGTGGGAGAGGTGGGAGATGATGATATCGCTTGGTTTCTTGGCGGCAACAAGGTATAAATCATCTCTAGGTCTTCATATTTGTCATTCATAATCTCGTTCATAATCAATAGGCTTTGGCAATGTGAAATGTGTATAACATATTGTTTCTCCTTTTCTTATTCTTCACATGATACTTTATCTTATTAATTAACCAACTCTCTTTTTTCCAGTGTGCGGGGTGTCCAATAAACTCGGTGGAGGGAGCTGAAATGGAGTGAAATTTGCAATAGTGGTGGGCCACTTACATCATTGACAATTGTGTTGTTGTGTTGTTTGTATTTTTTCTGTTTTGCACAAGACAATTAGCCTACATATTTACAATGGATGAAGCAGTTGAACCATTTTTTGATAGATACCTTATCGCCTTTTCTTGCTTTCTCGATGCTTCTTAACAGTGTTCAAGACCTCTCATATAATCATGATATTCTTAGATACATGTAGGTCAGAGAGAACTTTGATATGTTGTTGGTCCCATTGCTTTCATATGATATCAAGGAAAGCAACTTTGTTGGCCGCAATTTAAAATTGTTAATGATCATCAGGTTCCTGAACTTAGTAAATAGTAAGCACTTTCTGCATGTATGAAATCATTTCCAGCTCCTATGCATGTACATTTTCAATGATAAGCTGAGGTTTTTTTCATTTTATAATTCTGTAGTTAGCCAACATTTAATCATTATATTTGAGTGGCAACATCTGGTGTAGCATTTTGTTGCCTTATTGGACGACATACTTTTTTTCTTTCATTCAGTTCAGTGATTTTTCAATCGTTCAACAGTCATTGTATTTGATGATTGATTGTTTCTTTTCTGTAAGGTGTAGCATGCTATTCCAACCATTTCTGAATTTAGATTTCCCCGTTTAGAATCCTTTTCTGAATTTAGGGTTTTTGGTTATGGAGTTTCACGTATCTCCACCCAAAAATAAAAGAAAATCCGCATATCCCTCTGTTCTCAACAACCGGACAATTATAACATATCCAGAATACTTTGTAGTGTGACTTATAGTAAGAACTGAAGATTCTAAACTGAACTGAGTTGTTGAACTGAACTGAGTTGTTGATATAATTCAAACTAATAAATTTTTTAAATTTGTGGTTTTTCAGAATCACTTCCACGATGATTAACGCACACTGCAAACAAAGAAAATTTAAAGGTAAATGTTAGAAAAACAGACTACTTAGAATATACAAAGTTGCATAATTTAAACTGACATTTCCATGGTGACAATTTGTACTTATGAGTTTTACAAATACTTAGACAATCAAAATTTGATGTTCCCAGGTCTTTGGTTTCTCCACGAAAATAGAGACGGAATACATTATTGTATTTGGATTCAAAGGTGGAGGATGTGGAGTTGGGCTCAATAGATAGGATTCGGCAATGCATTTGAAAAATGTGAGAGTGAAAGTACTGTCTACTCAATGAATCGTTTCAGTCTCTCTTGAGAAGTCCTTTGATAATGATTAATTTTGTTTCTATCTCTATTTTGGTTATTTCAGATTCCACCTTTAGGTTGACTGGGCACAGTTTAGTTATTTCAGTCTCAGATTCCACATTTACTCTTATTGATCTAAAGGCAGTTAGTTAGTTTGAAATTTGAACCGTATGACTCCATACTTTAATCTTCTTTCTTCATACTTTAATATTCTTTCTTTAACTGCTAAGATTCTCAATTGTAGAATAAGAAGTTTCTTCTTTGAAGAAATAAGAAAATTGTTAATACTTAGTTTCTAATTTTCCAAGTGTCTCTAATGTAGTTAGTAGTATTTCTCTTATCTTTATGGCGTCGTGGTCGTGCAGGTGGTAGACTGGGTACTATCAAGATGAATACGTGACTGGGATGTGTGATTTTGTTTCCTTTTAATGTAAATGAAAATTTATGGGAGTGAAAGGGGAAAAAACAAATGTGAACATCTGTGTTTCTATCAGAAATTATTTGGATGTGATTGTTTGTTATGAAATTAACGTGCATTTTGGGAGTTTTATATCAGAACCACCAAAATGATTCATACTTCCCACTGCTCTAGGCTCTAGCAGGATTCTGTATTGGTTTTTCCATTTTCCATTTTGTATTTGTTTTTTTCCCCCTTTCAAGCCATGCTAATTTAGTTTTCTTTTTGCAGGTTCGCAATAAATGATGTACTGAACAAGTGAGAACATATGATTCTGTAAAAATGGAAATGAGCACTTATATACATATTGCATTAAGAATCTGTTTGAATTTATGGTTTACCTTGACGAAAATCGGTCAACTGAAATGTGTGTTGTTTGAAGTAAATGCAGGTTCCACGTCAAATTTGGTCAAGAGTAGAGATTTTATGTTGTATTATTTAGTTACTAAATTTGTTGATTACTGCTACCCTCAAATAAGCGTCAAAAGTTCTTGAAAGTATCAGTTAGGATTAAATGCAGACAATTATTTTTTGGATGTGCTCATAGGGACTCCTGGAGTGCTACATAGTATCGATACTTAAACAATATCACTGCATGTTGGTAGACGCACACATTCGAGAGAACTCATCGGCTGGCACCTTCACAAATCCATCATCGCTGTCTGAGCGAGAATTAGAGATATCAATTGAGTTTTTTTTTTTGCCTTCACTTATTGTGTAGGTGAAAGTCGTGCCATCAAAATTTTCTATTTTGTTAATAAATCATCAAAATTTATTCATAGTTAGGGCAACTCCTATGGTATGGATGGTTTAACATCCATTACATCCGGATAATCCCTATATCTATGGAGTATCAGATAATTTTGGAGACTCTTTCTACTATGGAGAAATCCATTTAAATCTCCACAAATCTATATGTAGGTCCCATTTACCAATTAAAGTATTTAAAAAAAATAAAAACAAAGTTCATGCGGCCACCTAATGACCGGATAATAAAAAATCAAAAGTAAAAAAAATGTATCTGAATACTTAGTGTCCGGATGACACATCCGGTCATCCAATGACCGAATGGACTACTCCACAACCTACTCCATACATCAGTGGAGTACCATCTGGACTTCAGAAAGATATGTACCTAAATTCTACCCATAGTGGTATTTTTTATCCATAAAAAGTGGATTATCACAAAGCTATGGATTTTTTTTACTCCATAGGAGTTGCCCTTAAATTTTAAATTCAGTGCCTTAACTTAATAGTATCCATTCCGATGTCAAATTGGTTATTTATTCTTTTTTCTCATTTGATTTCCCTTGATTCCATTAACTGTCATGTACCAATGTCCGGAATATAATGGTACCAAACATGGAAATTTGTGATTTTCTTAAAAAGTTTGTAACCTTGGTGGTTCTTTTCCACCATATCAGTGGTTCGACTCTAAATTTGGCTAATTCTTCTTCAACCTCTTCCTGTAGTATTTTTAGTTGTTGTTACCTGAATGAAAATTTATGTCTCTTTCTCGATGAGGACTTTTTTTTAATCTCCACTGCTTTTCTCTCTATCTTTGTAGAGCATGCAGTATTAAACTAAATTAATTATAATATCTGTTTACCGTCATTCAGGTCTTTCATTTCGATTTTTCTTTTTCGTCTTATCGTTTGTCTTTTTTTTTTTCCGGATAGAAGTAACTTAATTCTTTGACGGAACATAAGTAGTTCCTCGATAGAAATATAGCAAGGTTATCCATACAAAAATTGTTGTCCAGAATGGATGGTAGTATTGGTCTTGCATGCATAAGAATGATGTGAAACCAAACTTGACGCCCAGAGCCATGTACGCAATGCTATTTACCTTCCAGTTTGTTGATGTAATGCCTACTGTGCTTTGAACTTGAAGTCCGAACATGCTCTACTGTAATTTTGGTTTTAGCTGTTTATAATGCATTGTGAAAATGAAGCACCAAAATGTTTATGCCAATAATATGGAAAAATCAGCGTACACAAAGTTTTAGCGTCGGAAAGCCGGCCACTGCACTTATGGCCACTATGAAAAGGGAAACTGATCAATACAGTAAATTCAATATATTTCAATATGGTTGGAATCCTCTTAGATCCAATCTAGAACCAACCAGAGGTACGAGTGGTACTTCAAACCATAAGGTGGGCAACTTGGGTGCACAAAAAGGTAAGCAAACTTTAAGATAGAGGGGGTGATTCTTAATCTTACTCTGATGCAATTTTTACAACAAACCATACTTGAATAAAATTCATTCCAATCCAAATGAGACAGAATTTGCTCACTTTCAAAGCATCCACAACGATTTTGTTAGTAATGCACGTATTATGTACATTTTATTAACGTCATTGTGCACCTCTAATGTTCTTCAATTATTCAATGAAGTCCGAGGTATTTGGAATGAACATACGTCTTTTTCAAAAGGAAATAATTCAAGGATGGTAGCTCTATCAATATTACCAAATGATTCAGATGCATGGATGCACATTATCTAGAAAATAATCCACGAGACGAAAGGATTTTGACGTCACGAGCCAGAAGGATTCGGACATACTAACAGAGTGGCAATAAGCCCCACGCGCGGAACGCACATGAGAGGTTGATTCCCACGACTCTCACCTCGGTTTTGATTTGTTTTGGTTTTGTTGCTTTCTCTTGGTTATTACTGATTTCTTTTTTAAACTGGCTTTACTCTACTTTATAATAGTTGTGGTTTCTAAAATTTACTCACACTGCTGATATGAATCTTGGTTTTTAAAATATTTTTAGGATAATTATCCTATTGTTGGATATGAAGAACGCGTAATTGGGGGATATAAGAAAAAAAAAACGAGATTTAAATAATAAAACAAGGTCACCCTCTATCCGAATAATTAATTTATATAATTCTAATCCACCCTTATGTTTAGTGGTTAATTATAATTAGCTAAGTTAATAGATTAGTTTGATAGTGATTAGTGTAAATCATTATCATTGAATTTGTTGATGTAACAACATTAAATCATCATATCTATGATCATGAAGGTTTAGGTGAAGAACAGGAAAGTAAACAAGCTGAACATACAAGTGCTCCAATTACTCATGTATAGGTATTAATGTATTGATTTTTTTTTAATTGAATTTGCCATAGTTACACCTGAAAAACTCAGTGCCGGCATGGTAAAAGTATGAATACCATGCCGACAGGGATCAAATCGGCATGGTATTCATACTTTCACCATGCCGATACACAATATCCCCCAATTTTGAAATTATAGTCGGCATTTTAAATATATAGAATGCTCCCTAAGTACACTGCCGGCATAAAAAGTTCATTATTGAGCATGTTGGTAGTAGTGCCGGGATGGTACATAGTTTGACTTGCTGTCCCGGCACATGATGTAAATTTCCCAGAAACTTGAGTTTTTTTCACTTAGCTATCGACATTTACATATTTCTATTGAATATGTCGGCAAATGATAATTTCGTCGTGGTATTCATACTAAAAACAGTGCCGGCATAGTAAAATGGCACGGTGTTCATACTAAAACTATGGAGGTACACAATTTTTGATTCTAACCTTAACGAATTCTCTTAAAACAAATCGATGAGTAGGTTTCTTTCAAGGAGGCATATTTATATAATAAATTAATCGCCGAAGAAATTTTGAAAAAACGATGAAATCGATGATGGAGAAAATAAAAATCAAAGAGAGAAGTCGGCGGAGAAGGAGAAGAGAAGAAGAAAAGAAGTTCAAATACTAAAGGGCATTTTAATATTTCTGCCCCCAAAAAACACCTCTTAACAGACACTATTGGATGGATTCAGTAATTTATATCCCTCAATTAGTTTAAGCATCCCCAATTGCGCATTCTAAAAAAAGGGTTGGACAAAAAAAAACGTATAATTATATTTAATTGCAAATATTCATATACAAATAAAATTTAATTATTTTAAAAATCAATACATGAATTTAAGTTTATAATACCAAATTTAAAGCATCAGATCATTAGATACCTGAAGGTATTAGATTTCCCCGTCCCTTTTGAAAGATCAAAATTATCAAAAATTGTTCAAAAATAATCTAATGCACTTAACCACGCCCCGCCACACTATTAGCTGATCCCATCAGCCCCGGTACGTAGCACGGGTTACATACTAGTTGTGTTAAATTGAGTAAACTCTCCCCAGAACTCATATTTTTCAGATCGGTAAAAAAAATAAAAATAAAAATTGAATCCACATGACGAAGCCATCACGCCATATCTGAGATAACCCTCCTGTTTTCATCATTATTATATATACCCATTCTGCAAGATCTGAAAAACCCTGAAAAGTAAAGAAATCGAATTTCTTTTTGTTTGTTGTGAATTGAAATTGATGGTGCGAAAAGAGTGATTATTTGGAGGATAATAATTTGTGCGTGTTTTTCAAGGGGGTTTTGTCATAACAAACGGAAGATAGGGGGATTTATTTTAGTGTTTCGGATTGGTTTTGTGCTTTTGTAGTATGTAAGTATAAAGGGATCCGATAAACCAGTTAAATCCCCTTCTTCATCGTCTAATTCTTTCTTCTTCTCCATCACAAATGTCTTCGTCTCTATCTGGTAAGAACAATCTTATTTTGGATTTGCGTTTGGGTTTTATTTGTTGCATATTTTAAGGAGTTTGTGTGTTTGGGTGATATGGAAACTGAATATGATTGAAATTGTTTGGATAATATGGGAATTGAATATCATGAAATTGGTTGGACAATATGGGAACTGAATGTGATCAAATTGTTTGTGATTAATTGTTCAGTAATTCGATATTTAGATTTAGGTTAAATTTTTATCATCAAAATAAAGAAAAACTAATGATAGATAGTGTGTTGATTGAGTTTAGTGATGAAACTTTTAAGTTTCGCCAGCAAGGGTGATATGCATATAGTTGACCTCCTTTTGTTCTTGAAAATGCATTTGATTTTGTTAATGCAACTGTGGACTAGTGGCATATCAGTAAGACCCTAACATTAATGGTATATTTTTGTAATGTGGTTTAAAATGCAGCAGCGTATGGTTAAACTTGCTAGGCTAGTTGGAAGTACTAATCTTAACCCTTACTAAGAAGTTGATCTCGAGGTTTCAAATCATTCTTCTGATTCTAAGAAATGAAAATAATGGGAAAATAGGAAATAGAGCAGGCAGTTATGGACATTGTTTTCAAGTTTGTTTTGGTTGCTATAAGGAAATACTTCCAGCAATATAAACGATAGCGGTTTTGATATTAATCATCTTGCCATCTCTCTTTTGGTTTATGTGTTGCCATTTTTTGTTTGATTTTTCCTTTTGGTTCTACCTATGATGAAGATTCACTTTTGTTCTTTTGATTTCTGTTGATTAACGGATTTTTCATATCCCAACAGGACTCAGGAAGAAGCATGAAATAGAAATAGAAAATTTGACTTTAACATCACAACCGTTTAGGACATTAAAGCTTTTCATTTTGGCGACCATCCTATATGTTAAGCGATCAATATCATTTCTACTGACCAAGGGGAGCTGGTTTCTTCTTTTGAGTATTCTGACTGTGGGTTTTGGGGTTCTGCTTATTACCATTGATGGGCCTCATGAGAAGGTAATTTTTCTTCTAAATACCTGTGTCACCTATCAGTTGATAATGCATCTAGGTAAGTAGTTCCTACGCTGTTTTATAATAATAATCTATTTTTAAATTGTTTTTTACTTAATGTGAAGTGCATCAGAAACCTTAGTGCCTATTTGTCACAATAGGTCATTGATTTGTCGATACACACTGTTGCTGTTACTGGTTGCTTATGATAGCTCAGTTGACAAACTATAACATTTCACAAGAACAATGATAGCTAACGCTGGTAGTTTTCTTGAATCGTTCTTTGAGGTTGTTTATATATCTGCTTTTGGCTTTTACCGGGCATGTTGACTTGATTTCTTGGTATCTGTAAAAATCAGGCCAAATGGAATAACAAGATCCAAATAAGTATACTGAATATGAAAAATTCTATAGCTGGAATCTTCCTGTCCATTAATGACTGGAAACCAGTATTTCTAACTAGAATTCCGGTATGTTTATATATATTTTTTCATAACATAGCTATGAAGGTTGGTTCGTTTTCTAGGGTTGTGAGGGCTGTTCTATATCAAAAACACAAAGTTCTGTTAGATCTCAATTCGTTGCAGTAGGCCTTTAATGATGCTACATACATGTTTTTGCAGCATGTTGAGGAATTTCTTCAGTACTTTCGATTTGGACTTTGGTGGGTGGCCCTTGGTGTAGCATCATCAATTGGTTTGGGTAAGATAATTGGTAACTGGGACTATGTCACAACTCAAAATGTGAATATAAAGCTCGGTGCTTGATGCAGTACCCTTTTTTTATCTGGATTATATTGCATCCAATTCCTAACTCGTACATTTTTCTTTTATCTTCCCTTAGGGTCTGGTTTGCACACATTTGTGCTATATTTGGGACCACATATTGCACTGTTTACAATAAAAGCAATGAAGTGTGGCCGAGTTGATCTAAAAAGTGCTCCTTATGATACAATACAAGTGGATAGAAGTGCTTCATGGCTTGACAAGAATTGCTCTGAATTCGGGCCCCCAATGTTTCCAGCAGTAGGGGGTTTAAGTGTTCCGCTGAGCAGCATTCTACCACAGGTTCAGTTGGAAGCAATTCTATGGGGCTTTGGAACTGCTCTCGGAGAACTTCCTCCTTATTTCATCTCAAGAGCAGGTTTGTGGAAGTTTGTTGTTGATTTAATGTTGCCAATGATCATATGTTTATGAATTTGAACTTTATGTTGGTGCAGCAAGCATGTCAGGTGCAACATTGGATGCCATGGAGGAACTGAATGTTTCTTCAACAGAAAACGAAGGATTTATTTCCAGACACCTAAATCAATTGAAACGCTGGTTCTTTTCACATGCACAACATCTGAACTTCTTTTCCATTCTAGTACTTGCTTCTGTAAGTGTTGAATCTTTTGGTTGTCGTTCCTCTTTTGTTCTCCTCCTCTAGTAATTATATTTGTTTTATTCCATTTAACTTTTTATTTCTTTAGGTATTTCGTAGATATGCATTAGTTGCAGATTGTAGTTAGTCTGATTACTCTTTCTGCCCAATTTAATAATATCCTCTGGTCACCACTCGCCCCCCTTCAATTAAACATTGTGTGAACTAGTTCCTGTACACTGTTTATATCACAATCCACAACTGTAAGTATAGATGTATTTGTTGGGTATTTGGTTAACTGACAATAAGTTCAACTTATTTATCAGGTGCCAAATCCACTGTTTGACCTTGCTGGAATCATGTGTGGGCAATTTGGAATCCCTTTTTGGAATTTTTTTCTTGCAACGTTGATTGGAAAAGCAATTGTTAAGACTCATATACAGGTTTGTTGAAGTCTGAATATCCAGCTGTACTATGCTGGTCGACCAGAGCTCCTGGTCTTCTTTATCTTCTGCTTAGAGTTTGTGTTATCTTTTAGTTTATTTGACTTTATGTTATGAACAGTTCTTTTATTTGGTTTCTCAATTAAGAGTTATTTTTGTTCTCTTGAATGCAGACAGCGTTTATCATCTCTGTTTGCAATAACCAGCTTCTTGATTGGATTGAGAATGAGTTGATCTGGGTGCTTGGTTTTGTCCCAGGACTTTCTTCCATCCTACCTAACCTTATTAGCAAATTACATGCTGTTAAGGAGAAGTACCTTGCACCCCCAGCTCCTCTGTCATCAAGTGACAAGGTAAACTTCACTTATGCCATATCCGTATTAGATGTATATGCATATAAATAATAATTGATGATTTGGTATCATTGGGAGAATTTACATATATATATATATGTATATAATAAATTGTATGGTGGGTCACCTTTGTGGGGGCATGCCTGTCTTGGTATTTCTACAAAACATTTTTCAACAGTTCAAACAAGCTTTATTTGGTGTCACACAATTACAACTCGCCATTCAGTAACAGGCATTGTTCAACCCTGGGGGGTGATAACTTCCAATTCTTGTAGGTCGAGTTTCGCTAGAAATTTCCATCCTAGTTGAATTATTAAACCTTCCCTAATCTAAGGAAGCTAAAAAAGTGAGGTTACACAAAATACAACGCTCTGTTGATTTATCTGTAATCCTACATAAAAGTACAGAAATTTCTTCCCAAATTGTTTTATCCTAAGTGCCAAACACAGCCGTAATTCATTAAGTTCTCTTTTGCTGGCTTTAAAAATGTGTTTTACTTCATTCTCTCTCACACTCAGGTGCAGAAGTGGTGGAATCTCTCAATTACATCAGTCTGGAATACAGTAGTGTGGCTGATGCTCTTCAACTTCTTTATCAAGATTGTAAATTCAACTGCACAACGGTATCTTAAGAAGCAGCAGGAGTGTGAAATGGTAGCATTAACTAATAAGTTAGCAGCAAACTCGAATGGAGGCACTTGATTCCAATTTCTTTTTCCTTCTTTAGTCCTGTGTAGGGGAATTGAACTTCATGGGCGACCACTTAGAATTTTTAACCAATGGAGCCCCTCTTCCTTTCTGTTATACATTCTTACGTACGCTTCGCAGTTTGCATAGGCATGGGGTTATTCTTTGGCAGTTTGCATGCCTTGCCTGTGGGTTATTCGTGGAGTGAATTAAATTGGTGGATTTCGGAACATGGTCATCTTCTAATGTTCCAACCCATGCAAAATTAGTGCATGTTATTGTTAGTATTTAATTTGAAATTGAGGTGTAGAATGAATTCTAAGCATTTTATTAGAATTATGAAATCGTATGACAGGCAATGACTAAATACAATCCTATATCCAAAACCTAAATATCGCGAACCTAATTCCATCTTCATCTTCCTCCTTGGGACCGTAGTTATTACTCCCCCGTTTCTGCAAAAGAGAGATATCTCATGGACAAAGGTAGTATTTTTCACTCTACCAAAGGTTTGTGGGGGTGTGGAAGATATATATGTATATTAAAATTAAAAAATAGAGGTATTTTGTGTTACTGTTAGCATATGGGCATCAAACTCAAAACTAATTAGCAATGGATGAGTGGCCTAAAGATTATAATCCCAGGCATTGTGAGACTAATAATCTCAACAGTTACCTCCCATTTGAAGATTGCTAATTAAGAAAACCTCCCCTAGAAATTGAATATTAGAGAAACCTCCGGTCATTAAGTTATCTCTTTAGCTAGCAGATGGTTTACACGTAAGGCGTGTACGAGTAGCATATTTATGGCTAATTGGCAAAAATACCCTTTCGCACTAAACAAAGTCCGAGCACGTGCAACACATCCGTACCATTTATCGAACTGTTATGAATATTTGTCATTGATTGAACTGTTACGATTGAGTCACTTTTTGAAGGTAGCATAATATCAAGACACATATCTCTTGTCTCTTCAACCCCCATAACATAAACGGGAAGATCATTCATTGGGAAAAAACAATAATTCCCAAATCGTAGTTGCAGAGAGAGAGAGAGAGAGAGAGAGAGTGAATGAGAAAGAAAAAAAATCCCCAAATCGAAAGTTTGGGTAGATCAAAATCAACAAAGTTTTGTTGAAGTGCAAGACAACTAGGGTTTGCTGATGGTTCAATTTTGTTGTTTCGTGATGAATCTTAACCTTAATCCTCGATTCTAAGTTTCTGAATCTTAGGTTTTGTTTTGATTTCTTTTGTTGATGGGTGTGATGTGATGCATGTTGGTTTGAAGTTTCTAGGGTTTATTTCATCATGCTTTGTTTTTTTTTCTTTTTGTCAATTTCCTTTCTCTATATATTTTCAAGGCATGAACTAGGTTTCTGTCACATGCCCATTTAATCGCCTAAAGTTTTCATGGGACATGACCAGAAATACTATGTGGTTCAGTGAATCAACTTCACCCACAAGTACTCAGCCTTGTACACTTGCATCGAAGTACGCATTTGCCTACACTCGTAAGGCTTTACGCAACGTAAGTCTTCATCTTCTTCTCCCTAACACTTCATGCCCCCATACACATATAGGTTTGCCATGCATTAATTCTATTTGACAATCTCACACAAAATCAACAACATAATAAACACAAAGACATGACACAATTAACCCATTTTATAGTATCAAAGGAAGATTACATACTTCTGTCCAACCAATGGACTAAACAGGGAATCACCCTCTTAGTGATGTCTTATTCTCTTAAAAAAATGAGAGTAACTCTCCTCTATGTAGCCTACTGATTTTCTAATGACTTTATACTATTTATACAGTGGTTACAATGTCCAAAAACCGTGCACAACACTTGCACACACATGGAACAACCATGTGTCCCATAAGGTAGTTCCATAACCGTCTACATTGCTTTTCAACTGCTAACTTTTGTGTTGTCTAGAAAATTGATGTTGCACTTGTTCCAAACAGTTGTGGACACTCTACTAAGGTTATTGTTGATGATGGATTTTCATTCAAGGGCTAAAATTGTAAAAGCCAAAAAATTATGCGCTAACATCTTGTAAAATATAAAGCCATTAATAAGTGATGAATACTTCTTCACTTTACTAATTCACCTAGAATGGAGCATGTGGCAACAATCCCATTCTGTGAATTAAATACACGAAATTCATCCAGGTTGGAGCATGTAGCAACAATCCCATATACCTTGTGAATTTACAACATTATTAATTAATGCACAACCATCCTTGTATTTCATGTACTCATTATCAGTGCGGCATGATGACTGAGTGTTGCTCTCAGCAGAGCAAGACGAATCTCCAAGCATTATAATGAAAGCATGTACGAAATACCCGTACAGGCTGCAACTCTCGGTGTGTTATACTAGCCCGATTGAGCAACTCTCGGTGTGCTATACTAGCCCGATTGAGCATCCGGACTGTCTGTATCAGTCTGGAAATGATCACGACCATCCAACTCCACCAGCATGATTGGATGGCCCATATCGATTCCAGAACCCCCAAGCAGGTATGGAATATTCGCTACCGAACCAACGCGGGCCTGTATGGTCGGCCTCCCCAAAAGATTAGCATAGCTTGCCAAAAGACGTCCAAGCCAAAGCAGCATGGACGAAAAACCCTAAATTAGGGTTTGCGGCACATTACATGTTTCACAAAACAGTCTCAACCATCCATCTTCGCATGTATAAATGGAGGGTGTATATGTAGATTCAAAGGGCCCAGAGCATGTCAACACAATAACCGTGGGCCCGCCTAGATACCTGACCGATCGTTCAGGACCAACCATATTCGGTCATCCAAATTCGTGCGCATGAACGGAGCATGACGCACGGCCGTGAAACTCAAAATTAGGGCTTTGAAACATCACGAGCGTCCATTTTCTCCGGCACGAATGAAGAGTCCGAGATTAGATTAAGCAGGTCCAGTCATACCAACATGACCACCGTGGGACCATCTATCCCCTCACATGATCGTCCAAGGCATACCACACCTGGTTATCCCAAAACACACGCCCAAACTAGCGTGGTCACACTTCCCGATTGCAAACTAATCTCGACCACTCAACTTCGCCGGATAATTTGAGTGGCTTAGATCACGTTTTCATGGGACAGTCAGGTATTGGCGTGAACACCAGCCTACCACCTACACGCCAGATCAACCTTCCAAGACCGACCAAGATTGGTCGTCTTGGAACGCGTGCCCGAAGTTGGCACGATATGCGGCTTTTGTGGCACTAGTTTTCTGTCGCAAATTGATCTCGACCACTCAACTTCGCCGGACGAATTGAGTGGCCCAGATCACACTTTCATAAAACAATAAGGTATGGACGCCTACACCGCCATGTCGTCTACACGCATGTACAATCGGCCTAGCCAAAATCGTATCCCAAGTTTGGATTCGACTAGGCCGAAGAAGGATGCTTCCGCACCTCTTCTAAAACCCTAATTTCATTAACGGTCGCAGATGAGTGTCTCAAAGATCACCTCGTCCGTCCAACCTCACCGGCTTGGTTATACAGCCCTGGTCAGGATTTAATTGGTCAGTGCGGCGTCATGGTGATCACCATCCGTCAGTCTACCACACCATGTGGTCGGTCAAGGAAGGATTTGCTTGCGCAGCCTCCAAACCATCACATGAAGTAGGCTAGAAATAAAGTTATTTTGAGACGCTCAAACAGCGATGCTTCATACATGCTGAATATACTCGATGCAGTACCTGCATAGTATACACACGATACTTCACAAGTTTCAACTTCCTGAATAACGCAGTTATTCAATCTAGCATTACATGCTATTTTTTGTGGGTCCCACGATCCACACACTCGAGACATCAATCATGTCACAAACTGGGGGATACATATTGGAGTATTGGTTTGGAGGTTTACAGCATGCAGCGCACAACACGCCATCATAAGAACATGTCAAGAAGTCATGGATGGTTAGTGATGATGGGAGAAGTGGGCAAGACTGGTCGTGTGACACTAACACATTACTCCACTACTCCATCACTCCACTTTCTCCACTTCCCACGAGATACGAGGGTTAGGCTAAAAGACTTGTATAAATATGTTATCCATCCTATTTTTTCAAACAAGACAAGACATCAGAGGCAAGTGTTGATACAATCTTGTTCAAACACCGAAACTGATAGCTTACATCCTGAAAACCAGTTCAGCCTTCTAATACAAGTCATACATAGCCAACACCTTCACAATATCAACACCTTCTTCGCTTCCCTACCTAAGATCAACCCCATCTCCTTCACTTTATGACCGAAACAAGTCTGGAACCGCCATTTCTTGGTTTAGGCCGGACTTGCATAGATTGATCTCCTGAATTTACAAGCACTCACCACGTAGTGCATTTGTTTAGGGTTTAGATTCATTCCTCATCCACACACCCTAAATTACCAAAACCGGCATGAGTAGTTTTCACCCATAAACAGTTATAAACTCATTTCATAACCCTTCTAACTTGTCTGCACCTTTTGCACGCTTGTGAAACCAATAACCAACTTATAACTGCCACCTGAGCCGTATTACATAACTGTTGCGCTAAACTGAACTTGGCCTTTATATTGCACAACTGTTGCACCAAAATCCTCTTGGCCAGTTTCTTAGCTCATTCTGGTTATTCATGCGTCATATGCTTCACTTATCCAATTTGCTCGACAATATCAATGCCAATCTTGTATTACTAGCTTGTTTGCATTATTCAAGCTTTGGAAAACCTTGAACTAATGCATAGACCAATTCTAAGCCTATTTTTCCTTCTTGCATCATCCTTGAGTTTTGTCAAACTCAGTTCCATGGATATGCATCAATGCCAACATCACATGTTGCATTTGTCAACTTGGCCTGGCTTGTCTTCATCAATGAAGCATAGTTTTGTCGGCCAATAAGCTTCATTACTTGGCCAATGACTTTACATTTGAGCGCAATCCTTGCGCTTTACTGGACCTTCAGGGTAGCGCTACCTTAGCCCTTTACAGTCTATATAGTGTAGCGTAATCTTTGTGCATAACTGACTTGGCCGGCTATGCTGTAACGCGCAACCTTTGCACTGCACTAGCCATGCCTGTTATAGTTTCTATGGTGAGAATGAGTATATAATGGTCCATATTTTTATTTTGTGTAATATTGGTTTGTTTGTGCTTGATTTAATTTCATTTAAAATTGTATGATGACATATTTTGGGTGCTCTGTTTTTTTTTCTTTTTTTTTTCGGGTTATTGTTTAGATTATGATTCTGAAGTGTTTGCATATAACTTTGTTGCAGTGTTTGGGTTGATTATGGTATAAAATATTTCTAAATTCATTATGATGGATAGTGGCCTAAGGAACAACCTCATGGTGGGTTTGATCTGTTTGACTACATCAATGGGAAGCAGATTCATTGGCCTATATATGATGGTGACTTTTTGAACTTGTTAGAGCACTGCTCGGTCGAAATCACAAACATTGCTATCTCAAGCTTGTTTTTCAAGTTTAGTTGTCAAAACTATAAGTCTTGATTTCTAGTCTACTTATAGCTAAGTCTCAGATTAAGATAGAAAGTGTATTTGATCTTTAGACTTCACAGCATTCATCGATTGAAGATGAAGAATTACTAAGGGGAGCTTGTGGAACTTCATTAACAAAAGGTATGTGGATACTTGAACTCATCTATCACTCAAAAGTCTATCTACTCTATCTCCTATTTGAGACAAAAATCGTATATCTATATAGACTTCGATTATACACATTTGATATTTCAAGCTGAGTTTAACTCACTTACATATTTATCGATATATGTGTTGGTAAGCTTTCGCTTTAACCAAGTTCATCTTATATTCTTGACGAAAGTCAAAAGATGATTATGTGAAAATTTCCTAGTAACATCTTACACGATTTGTGTGAGACATTCATTTGATATAGACTCATAATGTTTCGTATTGATCTATTGATCACTTGAAAACTTCTTTGAAGCTAATAATTTGTGTGAGACAACTATTGTCGTCTTCTAAGAATGTTTCAATGATTGAACTGGGTGTTTAGAACAATAAACCATGATTGTATATAGCACAGTATGCGTACTTGTATGCTAACGGTTGCAAGTTATTCCAAGTCCGGGAACCATTGTATGCATCCCCGTACGCATACTGGTTGGTTAGTTGAAAGTCCGGGGACTTAGTATGCATACCCGTATGCGTACCGGCGTAAAATTCAAGTCCGGGAATTCAACTGAGTTTGGTGGTATGCGTACACATTCGCATACTGGCGAACCCAAACCAAGTTCGACCACTTAGGTATGCGTACCCGTTTGCATACTTGAGTAGGTTATGTTCTAAAATCGGTTTGTTCATGAACTAATACATTTATAAATTAAGGAATGCAATCTTTTGCAAACCGTGGCTATAATGTTCATGAATTGATTCGAGTGAATCAAAATCGGTTTTGCTTCAATTGTGTCTTGTATACTTCTATGAGAATATAAACAATTGAACAACTGTATAACTAGTTTCATTTGAGTCATTTGAAGTAGTTGTGTTAAGATGAACAAGGTTGATATGAAAGTGTTCATATAGCTAACTTCGATTAACTATTGTTGAGCCAAAAAGGTGTACACATTTAGGTACGGTTACCCATATCTAAATCAAGTCACTTTTCATTTGTTTGTAACAAGCTAAGTTCGATCTAACGGTTGAAAGATATTATCTTGAGTCTAATCAGGTTTTCATCTAACGGTGAATATTGAATGGTTTGTTACCAAGGTAACATTGATTGCAAACCCTGATTTGAAGACTATATAAGGGAGAACTCTAGCAACTGGGAAACCTAATCCCCACACCTCATGTGTGATACTAGTTGCGACTAGATTCGATTTTCCTTTAACTTAGGTTTTTCTAAAACCATTATAGGTTAATGACTTAAAGACTTCATTGGGATTGTGAAGCTAGACCCAACTATATTCTCTGTAGTTGTGCATTCTGATCTTGTTGTATTTTATCGTATTAAGTACTATCTTCTCTAAGATTTTCTCGATATTTAATCTCCTATAGGCAAGATAAAAAGTAATCACAAACATCTTCGTCTCATCGTTTGTGATTCCACGGTATCTTGTTTCGCTACCATACGATTAAGATTATTGTGAGGTGATTGATATTACTAGGATGTTCTTTGGGAACATAAGTCTGGTGTATCAATTGGTTCCTGTCCACCTTGATTTATCAAAAGACGGAACAAAACTCATAGGTATTTCTGCGGGATGCAGATTTATCTATTCAATAGAAATTTCTGTGTGAGACAAATTGGTTTATCAAGTCTTCGACTTTGGGTCGTAGCAACTCTTAGTTGTTGGTGAGATCAGCTAAGGGTGTGAATACCAATATTCTGCAGAGCACATGTCACGATCTTAGTGTCCGCGCACGAGTTAACCATATAACCTTCGCTATACTGGAGAACCTAAGTACCAGAGGATATCTTCGTAGATCTACTTTATCTCATCCCAAGAAGGGATACATCAACGGCCAAGATAAAAGAAATAAATCTTAGTCTAGAGAGAGGCAGCTGGCGAAGGGACAAAGGTAGATGACATATCTAATCAACATTAAATGCAAAATCTCTTATCTACACACATAACCCAAGCACGTGGAGAGAGATAATGTGGCGGAACCTGAGTGGCAAAGGCTAGCGGTGAACGAAGGTACAATCTGTACTAAGGATGGGAAGTTCCCGAAGGAACGTGGGTCAGCTGGGGTGGCAGAGTTCAACTGCAGAAAGCATATGGTGAACGAAGGTACCATTTGTACAGAAGGTATATCAGGGAACGATGGATCCAAAGACAACAAAGATATGTCTGGAGCAGAAGGGTCTATAAATACCAAGGGCATTCAATATCCAAGAGGGAAGATCTAGTATTAAGCTTATACCTCTTCAATGTTTAAAACTTAAGTATCTATCAACTTGAGTTCTCTCTATTACTTTGGGAAGCATTTATGATCTTTGTAATCACCATAACTTAATACAAAACAATCACTCATTATCCCGTGGACGTAGACAAAAGTCGAACCACGTAATCTCTTGTGTCTCATGATAACTTAGTAGGTTTTACATTATATTTGTGTTCTTCGTTACTATCGTGATCTTGAGTATCTTATATTACTTAACATTATCAGTTCAATAGAGGCATTGATACTACTTAGCATCCGATTCTATGAGCTGTATACATTACGTAGACTATGGGAAAATTAGTAGTCACAGTTTGGCGCTAGAAGGTTTTGCTCACCAGCTTGAGTTTTTTTATTCAATTCTTTATTTTACTTACGCATCTTCTTTAACGAAGAGATCTGTGTCCGACAACGATGAATCTCACTCTTTAGTGACTTGTTCATCCATTGTTCACGTATGTTCTTGGAGTTCACAACCTCTAAAAACTTACCACACTACAGACCTATAATTTTTTTTCTCGCAAAATCGCACTCACAAAATGTTAAAACTTTTGTTTTATAGTAAAGCAACCTTTTCCCGACAAGGCATCCTTTAGATCTGCATACCTCTGACCATAGAGGAATCTCAGTAAGATTTAAGGAAAAAGATCTTCTAAAACATTTAATAACTTCGTTTTTTTAGGATCTGATACCCTTTTTAAATTGGTTTTCAACATTTAAGGTTGTTCTTTCCGAGGGTGTTATAAGAAATTTAATATTTGCCTTTCAAACGTCATTTCGGTCCTTTTTCTGAAAAGCTGCTTAGCCGTCTTCTGTGTCAGAGCATTAACTGCTACTTTTAGCAAAGGCATCCAAGTAGCAGATTCTATCGTTCTTTCTGTGACCGTAGGATAACAAAACAACGAAGGCATGCAGAAACCAAGTGATGTACCAACAAGTTCATGATCAACAGTTACGATAGGAAGATCTCAAATGCCGTCTCAAGCAAATCAAAGAACCGAAGCAGAAGACGGACAAAGCGAAATAGGAAGAAGAACATCTTCTACCAAGCCTCCTATTCCTGTTGGAAGGAATGGGGCAAACATCGGGAGCACAACCACTTTACGACATGCCATTAACGGAGCATCCCAATGTCACGCAGCCACCTGCGGTGATCACTGTCGTATGCGTCAAAAATAAAATTACTTTCTCACTACTCAAAATATAAAGTATAGCAAGGGAAAGAAAGGAACGTTCCCACAGATTGGACTAGGTTGTCAATATGTTTCGGTTTCCTATCTAAAACAATGGGGGGATTTCTGATTTTATGAAGCTAAAAAAAATGCAAATAATGAAATAAACAAGCAAATCAAATAGATGAAAATATTGGTCAAGGATCAGTTTTCATTCACAAGCATGTATTTTTAACAATAACTACAATTGATATTTAATCTCAACTTTATTAAAAGTCCTAGGATATCTTGATCGCAAGTATATCCCGTTGATTCCCTGGTTTCATCACAACCACATTAAAAGATGCATATGTGAATTCTTCCTAGAAAGCAACCTAAAGTGTAAAAGCACAATTAAGTTTAACTCCCTAAAAGCAGTAAGTTCTTTGGAATAAGACTAATCAAAACAATCGAACGTGTAAAAGCACTAATCCGATTTAACAAAGGTTATGATTTACTTGTGACTACTAGGATGCATCACTACAAGCAATACTCACAATTACGCTACTTGTAATTAAGAATTATCACTTTTGCGTATAATAACCCTAATATAGCAATAGAGATGAAAGCAAACTCAATTGATTCGCGACTCGACTAAATAACCATTCAAATCATATAACAATATCAATAGTGAATCATAAGAAACAAAGTACGGAGATAAAACTAAATCATTGCATAAATATCATGATTGGAATTCCAACTTATCCTCAACCAAAAGAGATTTATCTAATCATATTAATGGAGTTCATAAACAAGAAGAAGCAATAATACTATCATGTTCAAACCCTAGAAAATAAGTAGTAAAGGAAAAGATTTCCTTCTCCCAAAAGGAGCCATCCCTATGATATAATAAAAGAGATCCCTTTATAGCCTTTCTTTCCTTCCCTGTCTAAGCTGCATCCAAACATATGCTATTTGCTCGGCTGAAACTTGGCCTAAAATATTTAGAACAAGCCCATCTCAAGAGCCCATCAGATATGCCTGTCAGTTCTGTGACACAGTGACAGTGACAAGCTATTCAACTCCACAGTCATCTAGGTTATCAAGCACTGAATTCTCTAGCCACTGCTGCCACTCCATTCTATCCACACATCAGCCAACTCATTTCAGCTGTGCCATACATTGCTTAATTGCAATTTCTCAGCCAACAAACCAAATACCTGTAACTCATTCGAACCATCATTTTTAACACAACTGCAACACCAATATTTCCATCCTGACACAACCAGAAAAAACCATGGAAACAACATATCCATTGATTGCAGCTACACACTGCTTGTATCTTCTCATCTCACCTATTCAACTGCAATACCACTATGTAACCAATTCCATTACAGCCCATGCCCATAACAACAACACCACCAAAGCACAACGGAAAACTCCATCTATTTTAGCTTCAATTCCACCTGCAATTCCAAATCAGCTTCATCATGACTGCAACCATCACTGCAACATAACCCATTCCTCCAGCAATTCAACACTGACCCTTTTGCTCAATTTATCTCAGCTCAACCTGCACCTATAATTCATCTAAATCCTTCATTCGATGTTCTTTACAGCACCAATTCATTTCCGTAACAAAACTGCCTCTTATCACCACCTATAACATGGCTAAGCTGAGTGCGCTACCACATACTCTCTTCTTATGCACCTGCAATTTCACTAGTTTCAAATTCCAGAAACATATCACCACTTCCATGTAATGCACAGACTTAACACCCATTCAAACCGCATCATCTCCTTGCACTTTCTGTAGCTTCTCCATCATCGCACACCTGACCTGAACTTCCAGCTCTATCTCATTACAGATTACACACAATAATCATAGTTATGCCACCAATTTCAGCTTAATCCACCTGCAAGAACTGCCATCACCTGCCCATCTTTGCCGGTTCAATTACATAACCTGTAAACCTAGGCATACATCTAAGTTGTTGATACTTCTCAACAGCAAATCCTCACCTGCAACGCCAACTTCAATCTCACAGATTTATCATAACGCAGCTTGAGCTTTAATTCTTCACATATCATTCCCTGTAGTATTCAAGTCCACTCAAATGCAATGCAGCATCAGACTACCTTCATCTGTCAGGTCCAGCATCTCCATTCCACAACCTCAAGCCATCTGTAGCTTAAACAAATCCCATCTCAGAATCGACTAATTTCACTACTTGTTCTTCACCCAATTTCACCATTTCAAACCCTGATTTCTTCCTTATTCTGCTATAAATTTGATCAGGCAAACCCAACTTCACAATTCCCTGTTTAACATCAAACCCTAGATTCAATTTCTGTTCAAACCCATCTGCTCAAATCGATCTAAGACAACTAAGAATATCACCACCAGAATCTATCAACCTGTACCCTTCATCAACTGATAACATCAATAATTCCTTCTCTGGGTTCTCTCATTTTAGTTCAATAACTGAATTTGTACCTTCATCTCCATCATATTCTCAAATTCCTTGAATCAACAACAAAACAACATCTCGATTTCTCTCATCTGAATCGTCTCAGCCATCAAACACCACAGACCCATCTGCATCGATCCATATCAGCATCATCTTCTTAATCTTCTTTTCTCTGATCTCAAAATCTCTCTTCCCCCTCTTAATTTCCCTTGCCTCCATGCCTTCTTAGTTTCAGGTGAAACTAATGATAAAAGAGAAATAAAGCTTCTCTAAATTCGGTTTGTATAGGAATTGGAACTGATATAGCCACCCAGGTGTCATAGATACGGGTACTATCTCATACATGGCTTGTCGGTTTCAGGGAACCGACTGCCTATTCACTTCTTTGCTCAACTGTCGGTTGCGGGAAACTGACAGCTCATTCTTCGCCTGCTACTCGATCTTTTTGCTCATTTTCGCTCCAAATGAACACTTTGTTCTTCTTTTGTTCCAAATGACTCCAAAGTACCTGATTAGCTCAAAAGTAATCATAAGATACATAATTTACAAGAAAAATTGCAAGTAAAGCGTAAATAATAGATAAATATCAAGGTGTTTACCACACCTATCATGCGGCTAATGCAGGGTTACCTAGAACTTTAGTTCCTATTGGACAAGGGTTGGGAAACCTAACTCCAATCCAGATAGATCCCGATGCACCGGTCATAGAAGAAGGAGTGGATGACTCTGAGGATCCGGACGACAGTACTCCTCATGGTGGTGGAATTCATAATGAATATCAAATGGAATCACAAGTAGCATCTTTGCTACTCCGTAACAAGGAACATGAGGATACAATGCACGTGATGGCCTAGGAGAACCATAACTTAAAAGATATGCTAAACATGCAGATCGAAGGTTCCCAAACTCACCCTCCTCTAAAGAGGCGTGAGAACAGAGCTATCTCAGGAAGATGAAGGGTGGATCTTAATCCACCAAAGGCTAACCCACCAGGAGGATCTAGAGGAACACGCCATGATATAGATGAAATGGATCCAACATACAAGCCCTCTCAGTCCTACACGTCGATACATTTTCCAGAGATGCTCACAATATGAACATGGTTATGGAGAAAATGCAGAAAGAGATCCAAGGACTAAAAACCGGCCACGCAGGCGCAAAACTAGGATAAGTGCTACAAGAAGCGACAACATCTCCGTTATATATTTGCATTTTGAGGGAACCCATCCCTTCGAAATTCCTAGTACCTACGTTTCAGGCATACAACGGTACCACTGATCCCGCAGCCCACCTACGATACTACACTCTTGTCCTTGCCCATTGGGAAAGAGATGAGGTAGTACTTTGTAGGTACTTCCCTGCAAGCTTTACGGGATCATCATTGGCATGGTATGATAATTTACCAGCAAACTCAATTGAATATTTTGAGCAATTATCTACGGGTGTTCTTGGAGACATACATGATACATGTAAAATCAACAAAGGCAGGGTTAGATAGGCTATTTGGTTTAGCTATCGACCCTATGAAACATTGATGCAATACACAGATAGGTGGCAGAAGACATGCCAAGCAATCAGGAAAGTCAATCCAGAAATTAACATTAATTTGTATAAGTATGGACTTGATAGAACCGCAGCCATCTTGGTGGAGCTTCACAACCGAGCCCTCGATTCTGAAGGAGATCTTAGGGTTGTTCAAGAATGTTACATCAGGCTTGAATAAATCCAGAAGGAAAACCCTATGGTGCAAACAAAGGAAACAACAGCTCCGCAGTGAACCAACTCTCTGGAACCAATTCCGGAGATACCTAAGCGACAAACGGAAGCTGGGGAAGAACCAGCTCTCGAGACAAAGATCCAAATATGAAGATGGAAAAATAAGAAAAGGAAGAGAAGAATTTGTAGATAAGATCTACACGAAGATGAATACAACGTTCTCTCACATTCTAACCAAGGAAGGAGCAAAGTCGGGCTTTTCTTACCATAATACTAATATACTTTTAAGAGAATATACATGATCCAGGTATTGAAAAAGCGGGGGTCTAACAACCTCACCCAATATTTCGATTAACAATCTGTATGGACTAACTCTAATATACTTTTTAGAGAATCAATTAGACAGTTAGACTCAATCTTAATAAAAAGTATATCAAGGAGTTAATATCTCTATCTCTCGATTTGATCTATACTCAAGCAAATAGAAATCAGCGAGTCTTTATCAAATACAAGAGATATAAACTTGGATGGTAGTAAAGACCAATATCCAAAGGATCAATCAATTTCCAATCAACAACCAACGGTTGGATTTCATAATTGATCGATACAACGCACAACCTGTGATATTTCAATTATATAACAAAATATAATGCGGAATAGAAATAACATAGACACCAGAAATTTTGTCAACGAGGAAACCAAAAATACAGAAAAACCCCGGGACCAAGTCCATATTGAACACCATACTGTATTAAGCCACTACAGACACTAGCCTACTGCAAACTAACTTCGGTCTGGAATGTAGTTGAACCCTAATCAATATCACACTAATTCAAGGTACAGTTACGCTCCTTACGTCTCTGATCCCAACAGGATACTATGAACTTGATTCCCTTAGCTGATCTCACCCACAACCAAGAGTTTCTATGACCCAAAGTCGAAGACTTTAATAAACAAATCTGTATCACGCTAAAAAGTCTACGATAATAGATAAATCTGTCTCCCATAGATAAAACTACGAGTTTTGTTCCCTATTTTGATAAAATCAAGGTGAACAGGAACTAATCAATAACCCAGACTTATATTCCTGAAGAAGCCTAGAATTATTGATCACCTCATAATAATCTAAATCGTATGGTAGCGAAACTAGATATTGTGGAATCACAAATAATGAGACGAAGATGTTTGTGATTTCTTTTTATCTTGCCCTATCAGAGATATAATCTCAAGCCAATTATTTAATTGAACTCGTATGATAGAAAATAGCAAGATCAGATCTCCCAAATACAAGAGAAGTAGTTTCGTCTGGCTTCACAATCCCGATGAAGTCTTTAAGTTGTTAACCGATAGGGTCTCGAGAAGAAACCTATGGTTAAAGGAAAATCGACCTAGCAAACCAACTAGTATCACACATGAGGTATGGGGATTAGTTTTTCCAGTTGCTAGACGTCTCCTTTATATAGTTTTCAAATCAGGGTTTGAAATCTAAGTTACCTTGGTAACAAATCATTCAATATTCACTGTTAGATGAAAAACCTGATTTATCCAAGCTAATATCTTTCAACCGTTAGATCGAAACTTAGCTTGTCACACACACAAATGAAATGTATTCATTTAGTTTTGAGTAACCGTACCTAAACGTGTACACTTAGTTGGTTCACAAATAGTTAACCAATGGTTAGCCATATGAGCACTTTCATATCAACCATATTCATCTTCTTCACAACTAGTTCAAATGACACATAAGAACTAGTTCAAGAGTTGTTCAATTGTTTATATCTTTATACATAGACACAATTGAAACAAAATCGGTTTGATTCACTCGAATCAATTCATGAACAATATATCCACGATTTTCAAAGATTGCATTCCTTATTAATTTATTGTTTAAGTTCATGAGTTAACCGATTTGAGAAATGTAACAAGCTTGGGTACACGTACGGGTATGCGTACCTTAGCTACCGGAATTGAATTTACAAACTCAGTTGAAATTTTCGGTTGAAAGCTTCCGTGGGTACACGTACGGGTACGCGTACCTAAGGTAGGTGACTGGTTTTCAGTTTGCAAACTTTAAAAACTACATCAGAAATTTTCGGTATGAAAACTTCCGCCAGTACGCATACCCAACCTATCTCCTTCACCAATACCGCATTCCCACATATGCACGCACTTGGTTTCTGGTATATGGACTTATACACTAATGTGCAAACACTCTATATATGCTTATATCCATAGGTGGTTACGTAATCTCAACTCTACATTTCAATCATAGAAATATTCTTCTATAATGTTATAATAGTTGTTAGACATAAGAATCGACTATCGTCATCAAAGCTATTTTCAATATTGAAATATCATCATGACTTTCGTCATGGGTGTTGATGGTGGTTTTTATTTCAGGGATAAATTCATAAGGCCATGCGTTCAATATGCCATCACTCTGCAAAGAAACGGAGCCATGTAAAGCAGTGAGTGTTCAACCTCTCCACTAGCATATTTATTGAGCAACTCAATATTTCTTCATGAAATTTACCTAGAATGGTGCATGTAGCAACAATCCCAAATATTCTGTAAATTTTGGCACCTTGCCTATTATTCAGTTAGTATAAGTTTCTTTGAATGCTTTCTGTTCTATGTTCCCCGATTGAACCCTTAATGTTGATATGGCATGACAATTTGTGTTGACTCGCAACAGAGTAGCATGAATTTCAAAGTATCAAGGATAAGATCCTTGCATAAAGTATTCAATCGGAAAACATACTACTCTCTGGCGATGAACTTAAAGAACTCTGTGTCAGCACATGGAATTCAATCAATTTTGTGATAATTCACAAGATTCAGATGTCACCATGACTAATTTTCAAAAATTAGGGTTTTGTGCCCTATGCAATATATTAGACCTTGCGTGTCTAAACTAAGCCTAAGAAAACTAGGTAATTAATCCGCCATGAATTAGTAAGTGTAAAATCTTGCCAAGAATCAGAAAACGAGAAATAAAGGAGCTGCAGAATAGGAGCAGCAGCAAAGGGAGGCGTGGCCATGTCTTAGGCCAACCGACGCCATTTTCCATTGGCCACGCCCCATGTGCCTAACCGGCCCTATTTCCCATAGACCAATCAGGTCTCCTTAAACCCGCCACATGTTGGTCGGCCCATACTTGCTGGCCCTATTTCCCATCGACCGATCAGGTCGTTTTAAATCCACCACACGTACACTAGAAGTGTGGCCACGCCCATGCTTGGATGGCCTCTCTCTTTTTAGACCAATCAGGTCGCTCTAAACTTTCCACACTTACATCAGAAGTGTGGCCACTCATGTTTGGCCGACCCTCTCTTTTTCGACCATTCAGGTTGCTCTAAACCTACTAGAGTATTCAAAAAGTGAAGCAAAGTTGTGACAATACCAAATTGTCTTTCCAAAGTGGCGCCAATGCGCTAATTGGCATGCCAAACGTGCATACCCAACGTGCTGACATACCACTCTGCCACAGAAGCATGCTGAACGTGAAAACATACCATAAATAGTGAAATTACGTGCCAACCCACCTTCTGTTCATGGCCAACACCATAACAGACTTCAATATGGGTAACCTAACCAGAAACACGACCTTGCATGGTCAAAACCCTAATTTCCAGTCATAATACAAATCATGCCACTTCGGCCCTCACAACATGCCACGAACTGTGCGGTACCCAGGAAATCCTAATAATGGTGCCATATCATGGCCACCCGTGGGAATCCCTGCTCCTATGGTCGTTTCCACATGATGTCCTGGATATGGTTCCTTTGGCATGGCTATAACACCATTTGCACAAAAAATATCGATGTGCCATAACCACATGCCACATGCCGTATGCGCTAATTAGGGTTTCGGCGCGCCAAACCCTAATCTGGGCAAAGTTGCTACACCAACCAAGCCAAGTAGCATTTCCCAGAGCATTGGGATCGATGTGGCAACAAGGCTAATGTTTTCACGCCACATTTGGGTCTAACATCAATGTGCCAAAATCTAGCGGCCATGGCTATGCCTGGCACTAGTCCGTGCCACAGCCATGCTGCACGTACTAATTAGGGTTTCGAAATGCCAAACCCTAATTTAGCTAAAAATTGGCCTGCCAACTAGGTCAAGTGATTCTTCTAAGGCCTTTAGATTAACTTCGCAAAAGTCCAATGTTGTCGAAGTCATATTTGGCTCTAACACCAATATGCCATAACAACTTCCACGGCTACGCCACTAGCATGCCTCTATGCCATGGCTATGCCAAGCGTCACTACACCACTGGCATGCCACTATGCCATGGCTAGGAAAGGTGCCACTATGCCACTGGCATACTGCCACGCCATGGATACGCAGGCGCCACTATGCCAATGGAGCCACTTTACTATACAACAGGATGTGGCCATAATCAATGGCCATCCTTTCTCATAAGCTACAATCTCAGCCGTCCAAATTCTCCATGGAATTGACACGCCTGCGGCAAGTTTTAGGCGGCCATCCAAGGAAATCCTAATAGCATCACATGCTATTTTACTACGGCAAGTCTCTTGACTTTGACTTGCCACACATAGCAATATGCTACATGTTTTCCACGAAAACACTCGAGATATCAAACATGTCACAAACTGGGGGATTCTTATCAGGGTATTACTCTGGAGGTTTACATCATGTGGCGTGAAACACGTCCATCATAAGAAAGTGTCAGTAAAACAAGGAAGTTGGTGGTGGCAAGAAGTAATGGATGTAAACAAATCCGCTTACTTTATAGTGGAGGCGTGGTTTCTGGCAGTTACACATTACTCCACTCTTCCATCACTCAATCACTCCCACTTCCTACGAGACCAGAGTGTGTTCAATTATGACTTGTATAAATAGGTTTTACATATTTTCCACAAAACAACAAGTTTGGTTAACAACAATACAATATCCAGAAAAACACAAAAGAACTGATAGCTTACATTCCATAATCCAATTCCATATTCTGATACAATTCATAAAATAGCCACACCTTCATAATTAACTATTCTGGTCTTAACACCTTTCTTCGCTTCCCTCCCTAGGACCAACCCTTTTCCTTCACTTTGTGACCGAAGCAAGATTGGAACAACCATTTCTTGGTTAGGCCATGATTGTACAGATTGATTTCTCGAATCTAAAGTACTCCCGTGCGGTGCATTTGTTTAAGATTTAGGCTCATTTCTCATCCACACACCCAAATTTACCAAAACCAGAAGAAATAGTTTTTACCAATAAACAATTTCCGATCACAGTGGGAGATTAATCTTTCTTTTGCGGTTTTAATTTCAAAAGATGGTCAGTCTTAGAACTGATTCCACAAATCCAGGTTCCACCCAGAACCTGGCGAATGACGATCTCCCTTCTCCCAATGATATACCAATTGGCGCAGCTAATGAAGAAGTCCCAAGGTTGGTCGAGTTGGCACGAGTCCAAGAGATCCACACAAGGAACATGGACCTGATGAAGGAAGTTGTAGATGGTGGATTTTCGACAAAGGGTAAAATTGTAAAACTATACTCTAGATTAAGCAACCGGATGAGTATTGAGGCTCATGTCTCTCATTAAAGCATGAAAGCTCATGCCATAAATCTCTGACTGAGAAGGTTGTCTCTCAGAGTGCGTGTAGATGTGTAGTATCTCAGCTGAGACCACGACACATCCCATGAATACTGAGCAATTTCAGTAATTACTCCAGATCCGAGAATCAGATGAGTATTGAGACTCATGTCTCTAAGCATGAAAGCTCATGCCATAAACCTCTAATGGATAAAGTCTCTCAGAGAAGATGTAGATGTGTAGTACCTCGGCTGAGACCACATCACATCTTATACTGTATAGAATCGAAAGATTGGGCGGCTCTTATACATCATGCCTGCTAGTATAGAGCGACAACGTCTTCGGGATGCAACCAGGTTTTCCCTGACTATAAGAGGAATATGACACTCCATCAAATTCATACTGCTTAACCCTCAGATAATTGATGCTCCTAGATAGGAAGCCCTTCTAGTATAGAGCCATTAATTAATTATCTTAAATCGTCTGAATATCTAGCAATATTCTACGAGCCATCAGTTAATCGTCTGAATATCCAGCAATATTCTACGATTCTTCGTTATATTTCTTCACTTTAATTCGTGGTTCTTCCCAGCAGAATTCCACGAGTTAGTGATAAATATTCAACGAAACAGGCATTTGAGCATCGAATAAGCCCTGACAAAAATGGTGCAAGTGTACTTAGCGAGTAATGCACATACCATCATTTTGAATGCACGAACGAGCATTTCAAAAAATATGAATGAATGAGGAACTTATGCAAAATAGGAAGGAAAATAATAATAATAAAATATTAGCTAAAGCGCCAGGGGACTGGGCTCACCAGCCGGCCAGTCATGCCATGACCAGTCTCGCGCCCAATTTTGTATTTTATCATATTTTACTATTTTTTCCCTGATTTCACGTAAATTCTCTCGTTCGAGCAAATCTCCTATTTTTCAAAGAAATTATCTAGTCTCATGGTTTCATCAAAAAATAATAAAATTTGGGAAAGGTGTCATGGGACCGCCGGCCAGCCGGTCATGCCTTGGTCTTGGCCGGTCCCACACCTCATGTCCCCATTATATTATTATTTCTCCTAAATTATGAAAATTCCTTGATTTCATGAATTTTCCCTAAAATTACCTAATTTCATGTATTTTCTCTAAAATCATAGAAAATATTTAAAAAATAGGGAAAACTTGTGGGACCGGACTCTAGCCGGTCCCACATGCCTATTATTTTATTATTATTTGGTGTTTTGTTTCCTGATTTCAACAAAATATCTTGGTTTTCAACAAATCCCTTTGATTTTATGAAATTTCTCTAAAATCATCAAAATTTGGCAAAATTGGGAAGAGTAGATTGGGACCCACGCCCATTGGTCGGCCGGCCATGCCTGGGCCATTTCCGGTCCCACACTCCCATTCCCTATTTTATTATTAATTTATTTCTCTCATCTCATGGAAGTTCCCTAATTTCATCAAACTCTCATGTTTCATGGAATTTCCCTCAAATCATAGAAAATACATAAAATTACATAAAACTAGGAAAGCATGTGGGACCATGTCTGTCAGCCGGTCGGCCATGCCCTAGCCGTGGCCGGTTCCACACCTTGTAATTCCGTGTTTTATTTATTATTTTCATCATCTCATGTATTTTTCCCAGTTTCAGCAAAACCATGGATTTTGCATATTTTTTCAAAATGTTGCTCAAACGTGCACCCGAAAATATCAAAATTCTCAGGACTGAAGTGCGGACACCATGGTGACAAGGCACATCCCCTTGACCGACCAAGGGTGACCCTAAGGCTTGCAAACAGCTGGTGCCGCGTGTTTTAATGATTTTAACCTAATTTGATCAGTTGCTCATATTAGGTTCAAACTCTTTCCAAACAATTGGAAGTTTTCTCAAACGACCATCCACTGGTCCCACACCCACCAAGAGCCGGTTTCATGACCTCTTGGTCGGTCCTTCATATTTCCATAATACCAGGTTTTATTATTTGTCGCTCACACGAGCATTATTTCATTGATTAAACCAGCATTTAATCATTCTTTCACCAACTGGTCTCAGGAGACTTTGGTATTTTGCTCATTCGAGCATTAGGGAGATATATGGTGAATCCGTCATCCCATGTAGTCGGCCCTGTGTCACTCTGTATTGATTTGCAATAAATCATCATTTCGGCAAAATTAGGGTTTTGAATCCAGAGCTCTGCAGAAACGTGATTCTGAGAAGATTCAAACATTCTGATAATTTTATGTTGATTCCATGATTAATATTTTTATTTATTTTGCTCGACCCAGTAGTCAGTAGTCAGTAAATTAAATTAATATTTTATTTGGTCCTGCTACCAATAAATTCATCAAACGAGCAATATTTGCTCAAATTGGAAATATTTGCTCGAACCGACAATGTTTATTCAGATTAGCAATATTCGCTCAGACTAGCAATATTTGCTCAGATCAAAGAATATTGGTTTAACTATCAATATTCAACAGTTCAGCAACATAGTTTGCTCATCTTAGGTTATAATGACACCTCGTCTCAACAGACACGTTAAATTCATGAGTTTCAAGACATTTGCTAATCATGTTCAATTCAGCACTACATGGACTCATCGTCCCATAAAGTCATCAACTGACTCCACAATCATGAGATTTCAATCGTGTCACATGGGGGGATATTAACTAGGTTTTTGGTCTGGCGGTCTACGACACATGTGTTCACCCACGATGAGAATGTGAGCAAGTCATGCATTCAGTTAGAAGATTCAGCAAAAGTAGTGGGTGGAAAATTAACCAAGTCTCCGCACGATGAGTTATTGGTTTTAACACGATTTCCCACTTCCACATTCTATGATTCCAACAACTGTCACACTTCATGGGATCATGGTGTTTTCAACTGTGGCATTATAAAATGTTTCTAAATCCTGATTGAAAAGACAAGATTCGAACACTCGAACATTCGTCTAGCAATTTCTCATCAAAGTTCATACAGACAATCTTTCGTCTACACGAACTTAGAGAAATCACTCTCAATTGAGCAAAAATTCAATCATTCAGAGCATTCTTACGCTGAATTCACAACACACCTACAATCTCAGATCAGCATTGATCTCACACATTTCTCAGCTTCCCTCCTACGGATCAACCCATCCTCTCTTGTGACTAATTGACTCTGGAACGACCATTGTTCTTGGTTTAGGCCTGAGTCCTACAGATTGATCTCTAGAACTTAAAGCACTCCCTTCTTGCAGTACATCTGTGTGAGGTTCAACATTTTGCTCGGTTCAAGGAGTCTCCACACGGTCAACTCTTCAATCCCGTAAAAACCAGCAAATCGTTTTTCCCCATCTACAGAAGCGATAAACAACATACTCAGTTTTCTTGTCTGATTAACATCATATTGGAACGGCTCACTTGTTCCAGAAATTCCAGCACTGGGGACTGACGCCCCAGAGGAACGTCCGCAGATCGACAGTTTTACCACCAACCAGAGGCCGGTGGATTAGGAAGCAGCCTCTTTAGTAGAAATTTTATGTGTACTTCTACACCTTTCAGAGGATCAACGAGCAGGAAATAATTCCGACCATAAATAATGATGGTGGTGATATTACTCCTCCTTACACAGGGGGGTCATCCTTTGTTCGGTCGACACCCTGAGGAAATCAGAGGAAACCAACCACCTACCATTGTTGATCTCATCGAAGCGCAGGAAATCTTTGCACAAAATCAGACAGATATGGCTGCAGCACATAAAAAGCTATTTGATCAGTTGAAGAATCTCACTGACAAGATGTTAGAGAAAATTCAAGAAAATGGAAAAGAGAAGGAGAAATCCTCAGATGACAATCCTGAGGTAATTCAAATTCATACAGTGGATGATGATTAAGCCGGAAAAGTTGCGGGCAATACATCAGTGGTAAGCTAATAAAGAGTACCTACAATGATAACTGCAAGTGCACAGTGTCGATATGCAACACAGGGCAATCACATGTCGATCCACAGGGACATGGTTGGTGTAGAAGTGATGCTATGGTCTTACTATACTGATTCTAAAACAAAGAGTAACCAAAAAGAGGGTTTTGTTTGCCGATACGACCAGATGTTGGTTATGTAACACAAAATAGAAAAAAAACAATGCAAATAAAAGGTACCAGGGCAGTCGAATCCACCTATTAACCCACGCTAAGTTAATTTAGTCTTGATAATGTTCTTGTCCCTTGTAATGGACACCGGTCAAGGTACTCCAGGGTAATCTCAAATGGATGGTTTAATGTCAACTAAGGTCACTAACTAATTCCTAGTATTAGTTGTCTTCTTACAGTACACCTAATCACAGATCAATTTGATAACTTAGATAATTAAACAACCATGATATGGATATTCTAATCGCAATTAGGTTATCTTTCCAAAGCACTAACTGTCTTTTCAGGGCACAATTAGTCAAGGGATCAATAACAGACATTGAAGCATGAATTGCAGCGCATTCATCACATAAGTATTATAACTACAATGGATGCATGACATACACTGTGAAAGTAAAATGATGAAGAACTCAGATTATATTTATCCTAAACAAGTAAAGCACAACAAGAACAATAACAGAAACATGAATCAAACTTAGCAGTAAATTAATGGTTTCATCTCAACCCTAGCAAATGTAATTAGAACATGATAATAATACTAACAACAAATATAAACTATAGCTTGGTGCACCGGCTAATCCGGGCATGAGTTTTACATACACTGCCTTCTTGATTTATACATAATTTTCACTCAAAGTGTTTCAATTCAACAAACCAAGAGAGACCCACTCACCAAAACATATGAATTGATCGTCCCCTCTGCTAATTCTTCTATGCAACTCCATTAATTTGATGTTTCCCCCACTGTTAAAGAAACCCTAACTCTATCTATCTCAAACCTAGCTTCTAGGGTTGAAGAAGCTATGAAGGAGATAGAGAGAAACTAGGAGGTGGTGAAGGAGGCTGTGCTGGTGGCTGCTCAGAGGCGGTCGGAGATGGAGGTGATTGATGGATCTGCAAAATTGGTCAGGGGAAGAAGAACTGAGCTGCTGGTTTTTGTGTCGAGGGAGAAAGAAGAGATGGAGATAAATGTTTGGATTGGTCGGTTAGGGTGAAAGGGACAAGCGGCTAGGGTGTTGAGCAGGTGTAGCGAACTCTGATGCATGGTAAGGAGAAGACGTTGGATGAAGCTGCTTGATCCAATCTAACGGCTCAGGATGGAGACGGGTTTGGATTTGGGTCTTGAGTAGCTTAAGCCCATGTACTTGTAAATAGGTTACGACTGATGCGCAAGCGGGTTGAAACTTCTCTTCCATAGTCGCTAGTCTCCAATTTTCTGCTCTTTTGGCTCATCAATTCATCCAAGCTTTATTTAGTACCTAAAAACACAAAATTAATTAGTACAAATATTTATTCTTGAAAACAGAGAAAATACAGAATTTGGGATAACATCTGATTTTAAAGCGCAAAAGATGAGTTAATTGCCAATAAAAAGGTGTAGAAATATGCAATATTTGGCACTCATCAAATACCCCCAAAACTGAATTTTACTTGTCCTCAAGTGAAACGAAAATTAAGAAATCCTAACTATACCACTGTCGCTGGTCTCTCGAATGCATTTAGCGTATGCACAAAGCCTTTAAACCCCTAGGTATTCCTAGTGGACGAGTTGCAGTCTCGTGAGGGCCTACCAGAGGTGAAACCACAAAACCTTCTCCAACTTCAGAGCGTAAAAGAGTCCCAAGCATCCAAGGAGCTATGAGGATATAGAGTTTCTGCATGCTAGTAATAAGAATTTAGAACTACCAAAGAACGCATTATCATCCTTAAGAGTTGAGCGAGAAATAACCATACCATATGAAAGAATTCGGGTTCGAGAGTAATCACAAGCCTCGACTTCTGCCTCACCAATAGGTTTTTATGATAATTGCACTCAAAAAGATCGCTTTTTTAGTCTCTCATGTGTGTAGACAGGAATAAAGAGAGAAATCCTGCACACGTTGAATGGTGGGAAGGAGAACCTTCCAAAATAATTTCTGGAGACTCCACAGAATTGTGGAAAAAAAGAATCTTTTTATGATGATCTCTAAGAAAGGAAATAAACCATTAGCAAGGATGGGAGTACTCACTTACCTTCACATCCGATCGGAAATCAACACCACTCTCACAACATCCATAGAAATGTCTTCAATCTTTGGTCTTCGGTATTCAACTGTTGATAATGAACTTCTTAGAAACTTGACAATTTGTAACTTTTCTCTTCTATTTCCTTGTTGCTTGGAATTTTTCTTCTTGGATTATTCTTCTTTCCCATGGTGTTGTTTAAACAAAACTAAGAAAATAAACTACAATTTTTTTTGATTTTTTGTTGTTGTTGTTGTTAGAATTAGATTCAATTCTAAAAGAAGATTAAGTTGTTCAATAGAAGTAGAGTTTTCAACAGTGGGTTTCCTAATTTCAGGGTATTAAGTATATGGTTGTTCATGAGGATCACTACAGAAAGAAAATTCAGCAATGTTGCCATATGGATGATCATGCAATAAATTCAATTCAATTCTAGCATTATTATGTTCTATGAGTTTGAGATTTTCCATCAAAGATTGCATACAAGGGGTTGGGGGAACATAAAATTGTTCAGCTTCCCACTGTGATGGGTGATGCATGTGTGCATGGTCATTGGGGTCTATAAAAGACTGATCGCAACCTTCAAAAGATAGATTATGGTCCCAATAACTACCAACTTCGTAATTTGTGGGCATTTCATACCTTGGATTTTCATGGCATTTTCTAGATTGCCTAAAATCATACAAAATATAATAGTTCTCAACCGGATGGCCTAATCTACCGCATAAGGTACAAGCATAGATTTCAGATTGCCTAGGTGAATTAGATGCGACAGATTTCTTATGTATTTGCATTTCTAAAGCTGCAGTTTGAGCTTCTAACTGATGCAAAAGTGATGAGTTTGTGAGCTGGGCATGATAAAAGTGTTCATTTTCAACCTGTGGTGGATGATACATGTGTGAATAGTTATTATGGTCCATGTATTGATGCTCGGGACTATGAAAATGTCCATAATAATCCCTATAACTATTGACATCATGGTCTGTGGAAGGCTCATAACGTGAAGCATGCCCGTAAGCAAGTTCTATAATGGATTTGTTCTCATCCCCAGTTGCAGACCAAAATCCTGACATGATATGACTATCAGACAACCAAATAATTCACAAGGTCATGTTCATGGCATGGTGAAGTAACAATTTAGCTAGCAAATAAATTACTCAATCAGTTCAGATTTATGCACAACGTAGCTATATGTTGCAGGTTCAAGAAGGTTATGCAAAGCTCAGCAAGCATACATTCATTATAAAAACATCAACCAACATGTTATAACACTCATCCAACCAAACAGTTTCAGAAAAATGAACAGAAATCTCAAGAAAACCAAAGTCTAGCTTTTGGTTTTAAAATGGACAGATTCAAAGAGTGAAAAATGATGCTTAGCAGGTGTGCAGATTTAGAGTTTATGCAAAGATCTGCTTGGCTAACAATAACTCAGCCAATACACTCAATTGTCACAGGTTCACAAGCTAGTCCTTTAACACACAAACTGATGTATGTTGCTTTTAAAAATGCACAACAAAAATTGCTTGTGCTGTGTGATTATGCTCACTGACGGGTGGTTTTCTCCTCCGAAAAGTTGGGACGCATTGATCCATACCCATCTGACGGGTGGTCCTATCAATGTTGTATTCCTCCACTGAAAAGTCTCCATATGTTGCTGATATCAGATGACCAGGAGTGCAACTCAGCATAAAAGATCTCTCGCCATCGTTCAAATCAGCACCGGATTTCAGATACTTGCTTTCTCCAGCATTGAAAGTTATCAATTGAGAAATGTAAGGAGGAATTAGCACCCAAGGACAGAAGTTGAACTCAGACTCATCATCTAATACGTCAACAAAGCGCGTATTGGCCTGGATTTGCTTGGTACACCAACACATAATCCTAGTGTTGTCTTTCTCAGGGAAATTACGTCGAGAATCAGCAGTGTTCATGCCTTGCAAGATGCTATAGGGAATATGTGCATAATTCTCGAAACGTTCCTACATAATAGATTGGAGAAACATCATATTGGCGTTGCATTCAATCTTCATAAAGCTATTCGAAACACTGGAGTCTATGACCAGGGAGTCTAGGTTAGAATACAAAGAGCCCAAGAATAAGATACCTATTGGGAGTTGTTCACCTTGAGCCATCTTAATGGAAAAAGGGATTACAAACGGCTTCAACATCTTCAAAAACATCCCTGGACGGCCATAAACACAATAAAGCAGTAATAGACAACGTATCGTCAGGTTCATCAAGAGGGATGTCTCGTGGCTACCAGTGTGTTAACCAATGAGCATAACAACCTTTGCCAAAAGTTTTGTTAATTCTCTCCATCTAAACTATTAAAGTTTTGGAAACTGCTTTCTCCTCCGCCGTTGAAAGTTCTCCAGGAAAATTACCTATAATTGGAAGGTGCAATAAAGCAACTACATCTTCCAAGGTAATAGTGAACTCTCCCCAGCTGCATATAAATGTGTGAGTTAGGATGTGTAGGACTAGAATATCGCTACAACACTATTTCTGTGATATTAACAACACTTTTGCGAGTGTCACAGAAGATTCTTTAACGACATTTCGCGAGCGTCACAGAAGAATCCAAAAGAAGCTGACGATAGAAGAAATACAAAGAGAGTATGTTTATCCCGCGATGGTTATCAATTTTGCGAGAGAAAATATTATAGCAATCGCGATAAGATCGCAAAGTATATTCGAAAAAATAGGAAAACTTAGCTGTCATCCACTATGTAAAACCCTATATAAATGGTTCGATAGATTCAGAAAATGATGATGTCTTTTGGAGAGTTGATAAGATTTTGAGGAGAGAGAAACTTTAGAAAGAGATTTGTACTTCTAAGTTCTTATGTCTTTTGTAAAGAATTAAAAAGTTAAAATAATAAAAAAGTGTCGTAATTCATTCTCAAACATAATTCATTTTCTGTAGAATCTTATCAGGGGTGTAGTGTAGGAATTCCTGCAACTACATTTTGGCGCCCAGAAACAGGGAGAATCAAAGCTAAGAAATCTCTAATTATAACTTGAAGATTTGAAGAAATTGTTAGAGTTGAAGAAATGGCTAGAAGAAGAAGAAATACATCAGAACCACCGACAACTGTGAGGAGAAGTAAAAGACTTGTAGGTGAGGGAACATGTGAATTGGAAGAATCTTTAAGGATAAGATCAGGAAGAAATGAAGCAGAAAGTTCAATTCAACAGCCGAATCAACAAACACAAACACAAGATAGGATTGTGGATTATGATAGAGTGAGTGTGCATACTTGGAGATCGGATTCGATGGAAGAAGCAGAAAATCAACAATTAAGAAATGAAGAAGAAGGAGAAAGAAATCAAGAAATGGTTGGAGGATTAATTCATGAAGGACGTGAAAAAGAAATAGTAGATGATTTGAGACAAAGAATACAGGAAGAAAGGAGATTAGAGGCAGAAGAGCGTGCGAATTTAACAAGACAAAATCATGAGCTAAGAATGGAGAATTTGAGGTTACAAAGAAGGAGGTCAAGAAGTACTGTTAGATCAAATTCAAGATCATTCAGAGAAGAACCAAGGCAAAATTCCCCAATGAGAAATGTTAGAGAAAAAGTGCAAAATTTAAATGGAGAACAACGTCATAGAGAAGAAGAAATAATTGGAAATCGCTATAATCCGCATGGCGAAGCATTGGATAATAGACGTAACAATAGAAATCAAGGAGGAAGAAACAACCAAAATAAAGAAGAATATCCAGAAGAAGGTAGGAGGATATTACATGGGCGAGAGAATCAAAGGAATCAAAGAATTATTGAAGAAGAAATTGAGAGACATTACACCGAACAAGCACGCCTGGCTTGCGAGAGGGAAAGATTAAGGGAAGAAGTAGAAGAACAAGAATTCTGAGAGGCAGTACGACAAAATAACCATGAAAATCGAGAAAGGAGACGTACACAAAATCGCTACAATGATAATATTCAGGAGGAGTATGATAGAATACAAAGGAGATTAGAAAGACATTGAAGAGAAATTAGGAGAAATGAAGAAATCCGCAGAGAAGAAAGTAGACAAATGCGATTTCAAGAGGAGGGTGAAAGAGAAAATCGCAGAGAAAGACGGGATGACAATGAAGAAGAAGACACACAAAATCTCGCAAGACAAGAAAGGCAAGAGCACAGAAGAAGGGAAGCTGCATTAAAAAGGCCAATGGTGCAAAACTCAACTGATAATGAGCAAATATTGAGAGAATTAGCAGAAATGCGAGGAATGATAATCAATAGAAGAGAAGGAGGAAGAAGGAAACTTGATGAAGCTATTGAAGAAGATGCGAGAACTCCATTTACTCAAGAAGTACAATTAAGAGGAATACCTCCAAAATGCAACTTACCAGCATTAACCAGCATCTTTGATGGGACTACTTGTGCTGTTCAACACGTCAAGGCTTATGTTATATGTATGCTACAATGGTAAAACCATGATGCGGTACTATGCAAATATTTTGCGTCTAGCTTAACTGGCGAAGCATTAAAATGGTTCGAGGGATTTCCAAAAAACACCATAACTTCTTTTGATCATTTACAAGCTACATTTCAAGGAGCTTACATTAGCAACAATTCATCGCGACCAGGTATTGAAGATGTGTTTGGGTTAAAACAGAGGGTTGACGAGAGTCTGAAACATTAAACCATAAGATGGAAGAAAATGTGCAGTGAGATGGTAGGAAGAGTTGACGAGAGATATCTTATCTTGTCTTTTATCAATGCAATGTTTGCGACCAATCTACTGTACATACAAATTTTCAGAGTCAAGAATACAATCACTATGACTGAACTAAGAGAACTACAAGAATAATACATCGCTTTGGAGGAGAAACAAAATGAGATGGAATCATATCCCATCGCGAACACCAATTCCGGAGCAGCAAATGGAAGTTTACTTCCTAAAATGATAAACAATGTGGCGAGCAGCTCGCAAGTGCAACAAGAGAAAGTAGAAACTGACAACCAGCAGAAATTGGTAGCTATGGGCAGTAGAGATCAAGAAGAGTATGAAAGGGAGAATAATTACTATAATTACGGTGGAAATAATAAGATTCAAAGGCTTGATCAGCCGCAAGAAACTTATGGTGGATAGAGGCAAAACAATTTCAGAAGTCAGGGGAATCAGAAGGTCATATGGGAAGAAATTAAGATGCCTCCTCTCAATGCTAGTATAGAAAAATTTGGGAAGCTATCATTTTAATGGAAAATATACCATCTCCATGGAACATGGGAAAAGAACCACATCCTAATAATCGCAGTCAAGAATTTTGTCCTTACCATCATTTTTATAGCCACACAGTAAATGACTGCAGGAATGTAAAGAGAATAATTTTAAGGATGATTGAACAGGGAAAGCTAAATCACTTTTTAGTAGGACATCCACAATCTCAGCGATTGCCTCCCGCACCAGAAATTCGCAAGGTAAATACTGTAAAAGGAGCCGAATCATTCGTAATAGAAGTTGGGGCTAAATCAAAGAATTTGTTTTGTAATTCCATTGTACATTCACATAGAACAATAGAGAATTTCCATGATAATGTTCTAAGCAGAGTCTTCGCGAGAGACACAGATGGAAGAGAGATAATGAATATCGCGAGAGCCTCGCCATTAGAAGAATGACAGAAACAAATTATATCTTTTAGTGTACAAGAAGTACCAGAACCTATTGGTAGTAAGATTAGAGATAAACCCAAAGCAAATGGAGGAAGAAGATGAAGAAAACGGTGATGAAAATGAAGATTCTTGGGCTATCAATAGAGTTCTAATAGACACAGGCAGCTCAGTTGACATAATATTTTATCATACCTATAAAACAATGGGTGGAAGAGACGAAGATCTAATTCCCTCAACATATAAAATCTATGGTTTTAATGGTACTGCCAATAAACCAAAAGTGGAAATTGAGATGCGAATTCCCTTGAAAGGGATAACTTCCAAGATCTTGTTCTGTGTTGTTGACATTGAATCACCTTATAATGCTCTGATTGGTCGACCTTGGCTACACGAAATATTAGGTGTAGCATCTACTTTCCACCAGTGTGTTAAGTTTCCTCATCCTAATGGTGTGGGAGTAATTATAGGAGATTAGGGAGAAAGTAAGAATTGTTATGAAATTGATATGAATTCTTGCGAAGAAAGAGCTGAGAAGAATAGCAATTGGAAGAACAAAATCAAACAACGACAGAGAAGTGAAAGGTTAATGATTGATACAATAGAGCAGCAGGAGGGAATTGATGGCGAGCATCTCGCGGATGAAGAAACAACAAAACGTAGCAGAAAAGTAGAATCAAAGAATAGTAAGTAGAGAGGTAAAGTGATGAACTTTAAAAAACTCTATGAATGATTTGTTTGAAGAGTATGTAATTGAACAGAGTATTCTGCTTGAAAGAATTGCAAGATTTTACAAAAAGAAAAAAGATCAAAGTTATGAAATCTTATTAGAGTTACAACACTCGCGAGAAGCGCGAATAAAATTTCGCAGAGATTAATAGAATGGGACGAACCTTTATGGCGTGCACCTTAGTTCACGAATAAAATTTCGCAAGAGGCAAATATAAGACCTAATAGCACGTCATATGATGGGGTATCTCTTGACATGACTCAGTGATAAGGTTATATCGCTGCTGGAACCTGAGTTATGCAGATGTTGGGGTTAAAGAAAACCTATCCGGGAGAGAGATCTTGGATTTCCATCTTTATAAGGTTATACCATGGTTGGACGACCGAGGATCTCTTCTAAGAAGTGCAGAGTATGACTAAGGCGCCGAGGTACACGGTTGAGCCAAGGGTGCCCGGGACGGACGAACCTACCCTGGCCATCCTTGGTAAGTCTTGGATATGATGCACTTGGATTGAAGAAAACCACACTTAGGGCGCAGTCTTGTAACTATAATCCATATAGGCATAAAGGATAAGAGGCTGCGAAAATAGCTGGTTGTTGGTAAATCTGGATGGGAGGAGCTAGTCTTGTATGGCCGATATGCCCTCCTTGAAGGGGCAACCAGGGGGAAGATAATGGCGGCACCCTCCATTAGGGAGCTGATAAGTATCTTAAGACGGCAATGTCATGGGGATTTAAGATCGCAAGAACATTTAGTCCTGTCATATTGTCGTGTGACGTAAATTATACAGAGGCAACAAGCCAAAAGAGAAAAGTTAAGATGAAATCAATGGGTTTTTACATGAAAGTGTAAAGACGTCCTGCGATTTCATTGCAAGACGGCAATGTCATGAGGCTTTGATCCCGCGAGGGAGCTTATACTTGTCATATTATCGCAATACAATCAAAAGAATACAGATAAGGCAAGATCAATGGGTCAATACATGCAAATGTAAAGACGTCCTGCGATTTTGTCGCAGAAAGAAAGATTGTGGCAAAATAAGACCTTTAATTAGGGAGGCGTAATAAGACCACAAGATTACTGCGATAATACTCGCAGATGTTATGAGAATTGCGATTTCACGCAGTTATTGCTGGCGATAAGATCGCCAATATTAAGGCAAATTTTATTTACCACTAATGTCTAATATTTAATCAATTTTTTCATATTGCAGATGAATAATAGAGGCAAGTATGGGAATGCATGAGAACGATGAAATTATTATTCATCTATCATATAAAAAATTGCATAGATAATTGCACGCAGATAATTAAAGGATAATAATTATATTGATTGATTGACTTGCAGAAAAAGAACTGTTTTCTAATTCGTACAGGTAGAAGAAAATACTTCCATTCAGATTTATAGAAGCAAAAGAAATTCACAAAATTGGAGAAACTCACAGCAATGTTACAGAAAGAAGAAAATAAATATACAAAGAAGATAGAAGGAAAAAGAGGAGCTAGATAGATCCATCGCCATCCTCTTTATCAGACTTCTCTTCATCGCCAGATTTATCCCTTTCATCATTATCATCACTATCTTCATTCTTGTCAGATTCTTATCCTCCACCAGATTTTTCTCCTTCGTCATTATCATTTTCATCCTCGTCAGAATCCTCAGCTTCGCTATCAGAGATGTTAAGATTTGGGATAATTGCGGGGATTTCCTTTACAAGATCAGGATATATAGAAGGAGAAATTCCATGATCATTGCAAACCAACTTAACGGAATCATTACGAACAACAATGAGAGATCTATTAAAATTCGCGGTGGTAATGTCAAACTGCTCTTTCAATCGTGAATATTTATTATTGCGAGCAGAAAGAGTATTCGCGAGCTGATTCTTCTCATTTTCAAGTTCCTCAATTCTTTCAAGATATCTTTTTTCAGCTCCTGCGAGAATATATGACGACAAGTTAGAAATTTTGTAAAGAAGAGTAATAAAAACAGGAAAATAGCGAGAAGAAGAACATCAAACAACCTTCTCTTTTAGAAATCATATCTCTAATTAAGGCCGCTTGTTCAACTTGAAGGCTAACATTTACAAATAAGTCATTCCTGGCATTGTCAAGAACCTTCGCAGCCCAAGCAAACTCATCATCGCTATTAATAAGGAGACGAGATCGAACTTGAGTCTCCCTCGCAAGAAGATCTTCATTCTCACGGATAAGTTTATCTCTGTCCATTTGAACATCAAGGAGAGTTTTATGAAAGTATGCTAGGGTCTTGGATCCCTTTTTGATGGCAAGATCTTTTTCGTCAATAAGATCGCTATTGTTCTGTCTTAATCTATTTATTTATTTCTTTGAATCAAGATAAAAGCGCTTATATTTGTCAGTCAAACCTAAATTGAATATGTGTTCAATTTTTAAGAGATTAAGCTTGGATCTAAGTTCATCTATGGAGAGGGATTTAGTCTTATCATCTGAGAAATAACTTAAAGAATTATTAAGACAGGCAAGAAGAGCATTATCATCTACAAGTTCAGGGAAAGATTGAAAGATTATAGCCTCGTCAGTAAGACCATAGATATCTGCAAGTTAAAAATGGTTGCTTGAATAAGCCGCGATAGAGTAAAAAGAATTAAGAGAGAAGGGAAATCAGTCATACCATAGAGTTGTTGGTTAGCTCTATCAAGATCAGAGATCTTTTGCTTATCAACTGAAGCTTCAGTCTCCAGCTGTTTATTCTTCTTGCGAAGCTCAATAGCTTCAGATTCTAATTTTTCTTTATCCTGGCGAAGTTTAGCAGCCTTCTTTTCAGAATTGGCACGTATTTTATCTAAATTAGAAGCAACAACAAAAGAAGCTCTTCCAACCGGCGAAAGAATAATATAAATTAAGATCTAGCGATGGAGAAAATATATAAACAAATTGAAGAAATGAAAACATACCAAGGTACCAAGAGAATTTAAGATACTAGGAGTCAGCGATCGTGAGACTCCTTGGAGAGAATCATTGTCCACCAGTATGGGAGCATCGCAAACATTGGCAAGAGCTTGGGATGTCTTGTTAATAACTTCATCCTCGTCATTACAAATTATGATGTGGGAAATATCGCTAAAAAATCTGGATAAATGGGCCACTGAAGAATCAGATGAAGAAGAGTTCTTTATAGAAGGGGATCTTCTATCATTATTATTAAAATCTTCATCATATTTATCCTTATCAAATTTAACATTTGGGGTTTCTGGAATAGGTTGAGGAGTTGAAGAAGAAGAGGGTCAGGTTTTCCTTTTCTTCAAAGGAGGATCGCCAGAATCTTCACCACAAGGGGCAGAAGGTTTCCCTTTGGGGGGAACAATATTTTTATCTTGATCGCCATATTCTCCACCGCGAGGGGCATAAGACTTTCCTTTAGGAGGAATAACAGATTTATCCTTTGAAGGATTCTCCTTAGTTCTCACGGGTTTTATTGGCGGTAGTTCTTCAATTTCCTGCGAGCACAAATGAAGATAAGAAATAGTGGCAACAATATATTGTTAAAATTTATGTGGAAATATTTCTTACTTCATCCGTGAAAGATTTAATAGCTAAGAAGGTGCTGGGTTTCCTAAAAGTTTGATAGCTGAGTTTTATTCTATCAATCTGAGAAAGATCAAAATAGTTAGTGATAGGTGTAGAATACACCTAATTTACTATCTAGTAGTTTATGCTTTCTTTGCTATTTTTCTTGTAAATTATGTATTTTACGTGTGTTTTTGAGTTATTAGGTACACTGGAGTCGCACGGAGGAAAAGAAGAAGAAATTACCAAAATTGAGAAAAAAGGGCAGAATTGTCATTTCACAGGGCGAGCACTATCTGGAGTCCAGTCATGGTTAAGGGATAACTCTTTTGAAGTTTTAAAGACAGACTAGCTAAGGTTAAGGGGCTTTCATTGGCTAGCCCTTATCAGAAGTGACCAGTTATATAGGCACCCAATCTGTGGGTATATTAGCAGTGGGTGTCCCAATCCTTCCCTAGAGTATAATCTATCCCTAAATCGAGAGACCATATGTTATTTTGCATCTGAGAAATAAGAGCGAGCAGCTGCTGTTTCCGAGAGAAATCGAGAGAAGAAAATTAAATCTCTGAGCTAAACAGAGATAAAACTGAAGATGAATTGAGGTCTGAATATTGAGTTGGAATTGAAGATGGCGGTCTCTGTCGAAGTTTTAGGGAAATTTCGTTGCTGTAATTGTTCGAAGAATCGGAAAGGGGATATGAGATTTACATAAACTGAAGATGGAAGAATCTGTTTAAAGAACATGAAATTGAATATGGGTTCGGTTTAAATTCGAAGTTACAGTAAGGGTTTGCCGTTTCTATGAATATAAGATCGATTGATTAGGGTTTATCTCTGTAATTGAAGGAAATCCGTAGTCCGATATGGTCTGGTAAATGGGTTCTGTGTTGGTGGCGTTGTGAAACAGAGAAGAGATTGATGATAATGGAGATTAGGGTACATGAAAGAGAGAGGATGATATTGAGAAATGGACTAGTGATTTCGCTGTAAAGAACTCAGAGGAGAAAATGGTGATGCAGTATGTCAGATTAAGGGTTTGATTGAAAGAAATTCAATTGAATTCGAAATGGGTTTAATGGCGTTGTTGGTTCGAGTATAATGAATTATCAGATGGGTTTGCTGAGCCACATGACTAGTATTACAGCTGAGCAGATAGGAATGTTGGTTTGAATCAAGATGGGTTGGTGGAGGATTGAGAAAGACAAGAAGAGGCTGCAGAGAATGATGCTCATGATGCTGCAGTTCAACTCAGTGCAATAGCAGCAGTTGTAGAATGAATGCCAAACTTAGATGTATGTTTAGGATTATATATAGGGTATGGAGCAGAAATAACGGCCTGAAATTGGCCTGAGAAAATCCTGTAAACAAACGGAACTCTGCCCGATTTTATAATCCGGCGAGTCGACTCGACGCCGGTGTTGACCGATCCTGATGAATGACTCAGTGAGTAAGCCGAATAAGCATGACTCAGAAGTTGACTAGAAGCTGACCCACTCTTTGCCTTGACTCCCTTGACTAACAGAAGACCGTCTTGACTGTTAAGTTTGACTGATTTGAGCGTTGGTCTAAACGGTGGACTGACGGAATATACCTTGACCGGAGGAGAATCTCAGGTTGCCTGCGGTGACGGATGCCAGCCTATTTTCGACCAAAAACCCAGTTTTCCGGTGAGAAAAAGTTGCAGATCTTTGTGTGAATTTCTCTCATGGGATGTGAAGACTTGTACTTGGAATTGGATGGAGAATTGGGCTTGGAAAGAGAAGATGGGAGATTTGAAAAAGGCTTGGATTTGGAAATTGAAGTGCTAAAGGAAAGGGATTCTATTCCTTATAAGATATGGAGAGCATTGAAGCCTATAAATAGAGAAGTTATCTACTTTTCTATACATACTTCCACACTTAGATACACTTACATATACACTTAGATACACACATCTTTTACACATCTTTGCACACTTCTACACACACAACACTTTTCTTTTCTTTATTCTTTGTGTGAACTCCTTAACATGAGTAACTAATTTTATTGATTGATGATGAATTCCTAGTTCTTAATATATGATTTGAGTTTTGTTTCAATTCTACTTTAAAGTTTTTCACATGATTATCGTTTGTTTTTACTATTAGGAATGTTTATACATTCATGGTTGATTGATGGATTGTTTAGGTGCACAACTAAATTGATTTGTTAATTTGACCTAAATCTAGTGAAAGTTAGGGGATAAGTAATCGTTTCTTGACTATTTACATAAGTAGAAAACACGAGACCTTGCGGAGGGATTCCGTGGAGCAATTGCGTGTGAAAACATCGTTAGCAAGTGGACCTTGATCTAAGAGTCTAACTACTAATATCAACCTAATAAATTCATAAATCTTAATGCGTTTAACTAAATTACATCTTGAGTGATCTATTACTAGGTGGTTTGGTGAATAGAATCCGGTAGTCGAGAACTTCCGTATTCGGTGATATAAGGGATTTAGGGGTTAGCACTGATTTAGCTGATATATCTACGGTTGGTGATAATTTGTGACTAATAAAAAGTGGAAAAGAACATAACTTAAATCATTGTTTTGCAGCGAAGAAGGATTCCTTGATCTAATCTCTCTTATTGATTTCTCTTATCTTTTTAATTTTTTTGTTTATTTATTTTATTTTCTTTTACTTATCTAAAACACACCCCCCTTTGTGACATTATAAGACAACTAGAATCTCGTGCTCCTCGTGGGATCAATCTTGACTACCCTATGTTACTTGTTAGTTAGGTAGTAAAATATTAATTAATTTGTTGTGGTTACGACACGCATCAAATTTTGGTGCCGTTGCCGGGGAGCATCGGATGATTTTAGTTGTTTTCTTTTTACTTTTTGATTTATTCTTGCTTTGTTGGATTCTTTATCGTATCTAACTTAGTTTTTGAGAATTGTTTTTCAGGTACCAGTTTTCCATGTATGGTGGACAAGAGCAAGCATATTACAACAATCAATACGGTTTTCAACCTCAACATCATGGCAACTTCCAACCATCCTTAGGATACAATAAAAACCAATCTTTTGGCTATGATCAATATCCTTCGGATCCTTATGGATATTCTCATACATATCAACAACCTTATGACGGGTATGTAAGTAGACAATCACAAGGATGGACGGATAATTATGCTTCTAATACATTGTTTTCTAGTAATATGCAGATAGAGAATTGGGAATATACTCCTCTTCATCGTGTTTTTCCTTTACTTTTTAAGGATATACAATCTAGAAACTCTATACATGGTGGTAAGCGTGTTAATGTCCGTAAACTTGCACAAAAGTTATACAAATTGGAAGATGATGGAGATTCGGAAGATTTTTTCGCAGAAATTAGTAGGACCATTCATATGGAACTTAAACGACGTCGGGATAAAGGCTATGAAACCGATGAAGATTCTTATTATGGTGATTCTGATAATGAAGATGATTGTGTTGAAAAGGACCAACCTTTGGAAACTTTTGATGACACTAGTGTAGATTACTCGAGTCTTGATCTTAATAATGATCAATCACCTATTCAAAAGGTAGAGCTTGAGGAAGATGCATTTAATGCTTGGAAAAAATTCCTTAGGGAAAGATATGAGTCCGCGGAAGTGTATGAGCGTTGCAACAATGAGGAAGTTATTCCAACTCCAGATCATAATAAGGATCCTTCACCTATTCAAAAGGGGGAGATTGGGTGTGACTTGCCTATTGTTATAAATGGTGTAACACCCTCGCAAGAAGATCTTACAATTTTTACTGATAAGAATCATTTTAGTGAATGGCCCAATTCCGATGATGAAGATGTTGAAGAGATGATGCTCGATAATGAAACCAAATTGATTTAATTTGTGGAAGATCCAATTGAACTTTCTAATGATTATGATGATGCCGAGACTTTGGTTAAGGTAGAAAATGACGAAGAATGGTTGCAAGGTTTGATAGAGGACCATGATATACAAGAGGTAAGTAATTCACTTGAATTTTTTAAGAATGAAGAAGATACCGTGATACAACAAATTGTGCAAGGTTTGTCTAACCCTTTGCATTTTAATTCTTCTCCTTTACCTCTTATTGGATTGAATGTATGTGCTTCGAAAGTATTTTTGGATGACTTTGTTTCTCAAAATCTACCATTGGAAACACTTGATTCTAACACTATGCAGGTTTGCCAAGAGGAATGCATGGAAATTCCCAAATTCTATGTTCTTTATACACTTCCGAGTGTGGACAAGAATAAGTGTGGGGGAAATTTCTATCAAGAGATAATTTCACTATTGTTTCCTTGTGATAACATTTGTATGAAGCTATTGTTTACAAAACAGGTACCATGGGAGGATCCCCAAATTTTCCGATTGTTAGTATATGGGGAGTGAATCTTACAAGAGCCATGTCGGGCCGTCGACTTTAAAACAAAGCGCTAAGTGGGAGGCAACCCATCAGTTTTGTATTTCTTATCCTTTTGCTTTTGTTTTTTTTTTTTTGTTTCGTTTATTTATTTTTCTTGTTCCATATCATGTTAGGATTTCCCACCTTGACTTTACTTGGACGATTAAATTACATTGAGGACAATGTAAGGTTTAAGTGTGGGGGAGTGGCTAAGCATATATTTTTGCATAAAACTTTCAAATTTTAAAGATTTTAGAGTCACTAGCATACTTCTAGGTATGGTTTCATAGAGAATTCTGACCGACATAATTGAACTTGGAAGTGTTAGGGAACTTCGTTCAGATTTCTTGCTTGTTAGAGTGTTAAATAATGGATTTAATCATGCCGGTGATGCAAATTAGGAGCAGAGAAGAATGCATTATTAGAGTTGCTGATCAATCATTAGTGGAGACTACCCGTTTTTATATCATGTGAGGCACCGACCAGAATTTTTCAATTTGACTAAAAAGATTTCTTTTGAGTGTGTGTCACCGTACGTTAATTCCGGGTAGAATGGTGAGCTACCCAACTTCACACCAATTTTCAGCACTATTTTGATCTCTTGAGTGCTAATTTTTGTCAATCATGAGGGTGACGTCTATAGATGAAAGCCTCCTTCTTGTAGTTCGATTTGCAGTTAGCACCATTCTCTCTCGACAACAACGGGTCCATAGAAACACCACATTTATCAACAAGGGAGCGACATCAAAATCTACAAGGAAAGTTGAAAAGGTTCAAGGTTTACAAGCAACAATGGAATAAGAAAAAGAGTAAAATTTCAAATCCAAGTAAAACAACATACAATGAGCAGATTTTTACTTACAAGTTGAAGACTTATTTACAAAAGCAAAGAAAAGAGAAAGGTGAGAATTATTGAAGTTTATGATTTTGAGACGATATAAGTTGTGAAGAATCAAGCGGTAAAGTACTTTTCCACGACCATGGTTTATTTTATTTTTCACTTTGTTTGTATTTTGTTTCTCTTGTCTAAAAAAAAAATGAAAATGAAAATGAAAAATGAAAAAGAAAAGAAAAAAATTGAAAAAAATATGAGACAAGAGAAATATCTATTATTGTTTTGAATAAGCCGTGGGGAAGGAAAATCTATAAGGAAGTTTCAAGCGACAAGGATTTTAAGGAAAAAGGTTACAAATTGTCAAGGATCTATGAAGTTAAAGAATTTATCACCAATAGTTGAATCCGAAGACCAATAAGATGAAGACAAGGAGCGGAAGACATTTCTATTGGATTCCGTGAGAGTGGTGTTATCATAATTGGCAATCAGATGTGAAGGTAAGTAAGTAATCTCATCCTCGATATAAGTGGTTGATTTCCTTTCTTAGAGATCGTCAGAAAAATGGTTTTTAAAAATATTAAAAGATGTGGGTTTTTCAAAATTTCGGAAGTTATCCTTCCCACCATTCAATGTGTTGCAGGAATTCTCTCTTCATTCCTACCTGCACACATGTGAGACCCATAAAAAAACAGTCTTTTTTAGTGTAATTATCATAAAACCCTTTTGTGAGGCAGAAGTCGAGGCGAAATGCTTATTGATCGTTTCTCAAACACGTGTTCTCTCATTATGGTGTGGTTATTTCTCACTCAACATTTAAGAATGAGAATATGTTCTTTAATATTTCTAACTTCTTATTACTAGCATGCAGAAACTTTATGTGCTCATAACTTTTAGGATGCTTGGGACGCTGGAACGCTTTGAAGTTGTAAGTTTTAGTTTGATTTGCTCGAGGACTAGCAAAGTATAAGTGTGGGGGAATTTGATAGGTGTAGAATACACCTAATTTACTATCTAGTAGTTTATCCTTTCTTTGCTATTTTTCTTGTAAATTATGTATTTTACGTGTGTTTTTGAGTTATTAGGTACTCTGGAGTCGCACGGAGTAAAAGAAGAAGAAATTACCAAAATTGAGCAAAAAGGGCAGAATTGTCATTTCACAGGGAGAGCACTATCTGGAGTCCAGTCATGGTTAAGGGACAACTCTTTTGAAGTTTTAAAGACAGACTAGCTAAGGTTAAGGGGCTGTTATTGGCTAGCCCTTATCATAAGTGACCAGTTATATAGGCACCCAATCTGTGGGTGTATTAGGAGTGGGTGTCCCAATCCTTCCCTAGAGTATAATCTATCCATAAATCGAGAGACCATATGTTATTTTGCATCTGAGAAAGAAGAGCGAGCAACTGCTATTTCCAAGAGAAATCGAGAGAAGAAAATTAAATCTCTGAGCTAAACAGAGATAAAATTGAAGATGAATTGAGGTCTGAAGATTGAGTTGGAATTGAAGATGGCGGTCTCTATCGAAGTTTTAGGGAAATTTCGTTGCTGCAATTTTTCGAAGAATCAGAAAGGGGATATGAGATTTACAGAAATTGAAGACGGAAGAATCTGTTTAAAGAACATGAAATTGAAGATGGGTTCGGTTTAAATTCGAAGTTACAGTAAGGGTTTGCCGTTTCTATGAATATAAGATCGATTGATTAGGGTTTATCTCTGTAATTGAAGGAAAGCCGTAGTCCGGGATGGTCTGGTAAATGGGTTATGTGTTGGTGGTGTTGTGAAACAGAGAAGAGATTGATGATAATGGAGATTAGGGTTCATGAAATAGAGAGGATGATATTGAGAAAGGGACTAGTGATTTCGCTGTGAAGAACTCAGAGGAGAAAATGGTGATGCAGTATGTCAGATTAGGGGTTTGATTGAAATAAATTCAATTGAATTCGAAATGGGTTTAATGGCATTGTTGGTTCGAGTATGATGAATTATCAGATGGGTTTGCTGAGCCACATGACTGGTATTACAACTGAGCAGATGGGAATGTTGGTTTGAATCAAGATGGGTTGGTGGAGGATTGAGCAAGACAAGAAGAGGCTGCAGAGAATGATGCTCATGATGCTGCAGTTCAACTTAGTGCAATAGCAGCAGTTGTACAATGAATTCCAAACTTAGACGTATGTTTAGGATTGTATACAAGGTATGGAGCTGAAAGAACGGCCTGAAATCGGCTTGAGAAAATCCTGTAAACAAACGGAACTCTGCCAATTTTATAATCCGGCGAGTCGACTCGACGCCGGTGTTGACCGATCCTGATGAATGACTCAGTGAGTAAGCCAAATCAGCATGACTCAGAAGCTGACCCACTCTTTGCCTTGACTCCCTTGACTAACAGAAGACCGTCTTGACTGTTAAGTTTGACTGATTTGAGTGTTAGTCTAAACGGTGGACTGACGGAATATACCTTGACCGGAGGAGAATCTCAGGTTGCCGGCGGTGACGGATGCCGGCCTATTTCCGGCCAAAAACCTAGTTTTCCTGCGAGCAAAAGTTGCAGATGTTTGTGTGAATTTGTCTCATGGGATGTGAAGACTTGTACTTGGAATTGGATGGAGAATTGGGCTTGGAAAGAGAAGATGGGAGATTTGAGAAAGGCTTGGATTTGGAAATTGAAGTGTTAAAGGAAAGGGATTCTATTCCTTGGAAGATATGGAGAGCATTGAAGCCTATAAATAGAGAAGTTCTCTACTTTTCTATACACACTTCCACACTTAGATACACTTACATATACACTTAGATACACACATCTTTTACACATCTTTGCACACTTCTACACACACACACAACACTTTTCTTTTCTTTATTCTTTGTGTGAACTCCTTAACATGAGTAACTAATTTTCTTGATTGAGGATGAATTCCTAGTTCTTAATATATGATTTGAGTTTTGTTTCAATTCTACTTTGAAGTTTTTCACATGATTATCGTTTGTTATTACTATTAGGAATGTTTATACATTCATGGTTGATTGATAAATTATTTAGGTGCGCAACTAAATTGATTTGTTAATTTGACCTAAATCTAGTGAAAGTTAGGGGATAAGTAATCGTTTCTTGACTATTTACATAAGTAGAAAACACGAGACCTTGCGGAGGGATTCCGTGGAGCAATTGTGTGTGAAAACAACGTTAGCAAGTGGACCTTGATCTAAGAGTCTAACTACTAATATCAACCTAATAAATTCATAAATCTTAATGCGTTTAACTAAATTATATCTTGAGTGATCTACTACTAGGTGGTTTGGTGAATAGAATCCGGTAGTCGAGAACTTCCGTATCCGGTGATATAAGGGATTTAGGGGTTAGCACTGATCTAGCTGCTATATCTACGGTTGGTGATAATTTGTGACTAATAAAAAGTGGAAAAGAACATAACTTAAATCATTGTTTTGCAGCGAAGAAGGATTCCTTGATCTAATCTCTCTTATTGATTTCTCTTATCTTTTTAATTATTTTCTTTATTTATTTTATTTTCTTTTACTTATCTAAAACATACCCCCCTTTGTGACATTATAAGACAACTAGAATCTCGTGCTCCTCGTGGGATCGATCTTGACTACCCTATGTTATTTGTTAATTAGGTAGTAAAATATTAATTAATTTGTTGTGGTTACGACATGCATCATTTAGCGAGAATATAAAGAAGACAGTAAATGATAATAATGTAAAAAGTTAAGAGAATATACTTCTTTAGATTTTTCAGGCCAGTTGAAGACCCATGGCTCATACTCTGAGAGATTCGAAGGTAATGGGAGAGAACCAGATATATAAGGACCTTCAAGACATAATGGAAAGATAAACCACTTGTCATCGCTAGAGTGGCGAGGAACTTGGTTGGTAGATGTATGAAAATCAATATCCAGCATAAGAGCTTTGTCACCAGCGACCTTCTCTTTTTTCAAACGAACACCCCAGCAGGTGCTATCCCTCTTCATATGGACTATTTTATAATTTACAAAGAAGTTGTCCACAGTATAATCCGCAGAAACAATGGGGACATCTTCAAATTGTGGATTCCTCGCATCTTCAGGGTAGCGAGACCCTTTGCCAGCTCCGCGTGAGGCATATTCAAGTAGCAATCAGATACAATCTCCACCCAATTGATATATCGCTCGCGAAAACCTTTTGTCAGAAATTATTTGATAAAATAGCGGAAGTTCTGGGTCATAGAGAGGAATGGGAAGACCGGCTTCAAGTTTTCCTAGCGATACTATAACTTTCTCGCGAGAACATTGATCATCAGTAAATAATTTAAGAATAAGTTCAGATCTAGAATCCTGATTTGGAATTTTAGATAGAGTAAAACCTTTGCTTCTAAGTTTTCCTTGCATCTCACCAAAAGCAATCAAGTTTTTAGCACCAGCGATAACCATTTTTCAAGTATGGGAATGAAGAAAAGGGATTGAAAGATAAGAAAGAAATCACAACGATAACAGAAGCGCAATTCGCGGAAGAACAGTAAAGTTTCAGAGAGGCTATGGAGAGAGAGAAGAAGAAAGTAAAAGAGAAAAAGAAAGGAATGAGAGAAGTATTTATAGAATAAGAAATTTCTCGAAAAAGATGAAGGCAATTAATGCAAAGAAAATACGTGGGTGGTCAGATCGCAGCGGTTAGAAGGGACGTGTCAAAAATTTATTAGAGGAAAGAATACGTGAAAACAGCTGGCGAAGGACACAAAACGTGTCAGAACAGAGAAATCTGAAAAGATAGGGCGATTCTGACATTCTAAAAGATTCTCATGATCTTCTCTTCTTCGCAGAAAATACATGAGAAGAGGCAAGATCTAGGACCAGAATATCGCTACAACACTATTTCTGTGATATTAACAACACTTTTGCGAGCGTCACAGAAGATTCTTTAACGACATTTCGCGAGCGTCACAGAAGAATCCAAAAGAATCTGACGATAGAACAAATACAAAGAGAGTATGTTTATCCCGCGATGATTCTCAATTTTGCGAGAGAAAATATTATAGCAATCGAGATAAGTTCGCAAAGTATATTCGAAAAAATAGGAAAACTTAGCTGTCATCCACTATGTAAAACCCTATATAAAGGGTTCGATAGATTCAGAAAATGATGATGTCTTTTGGAGAGTTGATAAGATTTTGAGGAGAGGGAAACTCTAGAAAGAAATTTGTACTTCTGATTTATTATGTCTTTTGTAAAGAATTAAAAAGTTAAAATAATAAAAAAGTGTCGTAATTCATTCTCAAACATAATTCAATTTCTATAGAATCTTATCAGGGGTGTAGTGTAGGAATTCCTGCAACTACAGGATGCACCAGCGCGAAAGAAGAGCCACAATACCCCGTGCATCATGAAAGATATATAAATCTCCAGATGTCTGAAATGCCCTGGTAACTTATGCTCTATCCAGCATAGCTCTAGAAATCCCAGCATGTGCCTTGCCCATCCAGAAAACTTCTCTAAGGGTCGTCGAGAGAGTTTGAATTCAATCATTGAAGCTTGGAAGAGACCTCGTTCAAGAAAAAACCGGATAGCATCTCGGGGAGTCACCAGTTTCTTTTGAATAACCATTCGGGGATTAATCAAAAGACGATATACTGGGGACTTGAGACGATTTTCAGTCTCCTGAACCTCAAAGAATTCATCATTTATGTTAGGAACATTCTTGACTCCAGGTGTTTCTTATTCTTCTTCACCAACAGAATTCTCGTCCATACACGTTTCTTCTCTAGGGATGTCATCATCTACACACATTTCGTCCCTGAAAGCATCATTAGCTGGAGAATCAGACATCCTTGCGAAGCAGCTGTGAAATTCACACAATATTTCACTTCAGTCATCTGAATGCAAATTTTAAAAGGTGATGGAATCATGCAAATGGAAATGCTAGTATCTATAAGTGGTAACTCTTAACTCTTACCTCTTTACGATTCCACTAACAATAGTGATTGTGGTGCAAGAGTTAACACCAAAATTAGTTCGTTTCTTGAAACCTACAGTAATGAACAAAACTTTGTTAACTTTCAAAATTGATTTTTCATAAAATCATAGACACGATTTTCATAATGTGAACATTCACACAACCGACCTATTAAATTTACAACAAGACATTATTTCATCGTAAATAAATTGTCTAGTTTCAAAGGTTACTCAAAACCCGCGTCTTGATTTTACAAAGCAATAATTAGTGTAATTTGTTCACGTAAATTTTCAAAAATTTATTTAATGAGAACAAATCCATGTGAATGAAATATGTCATCATATCCCACATAATATGTCACGACTACATATATTAAAAAAAAAACTATTTTCCTTCGTATTAGCGGTTTCTTCAAAACGAAGGTTTATGCTAGTTTTGTGAAAGCTCACACCTCTTGTGATAAAATATTAGTTCTCATAAAAGCTCATAAATAAGGTTTTATCACTGAACATAAGTTTATATACATAAAGAAAAAATCTATTTTTCCTCGAATGAACATTATTTTTTAAGACGAGGTTTATTTCGGTTTTTGTGAAAGCTTACATTTATTAAGATGAAATCTTGGTTCACATGAAAGCTCATAAACTAAATTTTATCACTGGACCTAGGTCCACTCATGTATAAAATCTCTCCTAAATCAGGTATTATTATTAGTTTTCAAAACTAACGATTGAACGAACATACGTTTAATAAAATAAAGGTTTTTCTATAATACTCACATTAAAATATATACATGTATAAAATCTTAACATGATGAAAGCATGAGAAACTCATGAAATCAGCAAGTATTTGATATATTTTTTTTACCTGGTCGGAGATGGCCGGTATTCGGTCGGACGGCGATTGGACGGCGACTTCCGGCAGAAAATTCTCCTGCTCCAGCTGAACTCAGACGTGAAGGAGATGAAGGAGGTGGTGGATGTGCATGTGAAATAAAAAAAAATGGGGAAGGAATTAATTCATTTTATACCTAATTTTATTTCTAAAACCTAATTCCATAAGGATTCCCCTTTTGGGCCCGACCCGTGAATCCTAAGCCAACCAAGGTTCCACCATCAAATCAGCGGTTCTACACCAATTTATGTTCACAAGATGATGCTCTATTATTCCACTGGGGTTCCCTCTCAAACCATGGTTTGCTCATTCAGTCGAAATCCGGTAATATCTTATCTTATGACTAAGTTCAATTACTTATTTCTGTTTATACCTGGAAAATCACCATTCAATGCTGACTGAGGAACATGAATGTTCCTCACTAAGCAGGGGACTTAATGTAGATGGTGGATTTTCGACAAAGGGTAAAATTGTAAAACTATACTCCAGATTTGGCAACTAGATGTGTATTGAGGCTCATGTCTCTCATTAAAGCATGAAAGATCATGCCATAAATCTCTAACTGAGAAGGTTGTATCTCGGAGTGCGTGTAGATGTGTAGTGTCTCAGCTGAGACCACGGTACATCCCATGAATACTGAGAAATTTCAGTAATTACTCCAGATCTGGAAATCGGATGAGTATTGAGACTTATGTCTCAAAGCATGAAAGCTCATGCCATAAACCTCTGATGGAGAAAGTCTCTCAGAGAGGATGTAGATGTGTAGTTTCCCAGCTGAGACCACGACACATCGTATACTATATAGAATCGAAAGATTGGGCGGCTCCCAAACAGCATGCCTGCTAGTATAGAGCGACAACGTCTTCGGGATGCAACCAGGTTTTCCCTGCCTATGCAAGAGGAATATGACACTTCAGCAAGTTCATATTGCTTAACCCTCAGATAATTGATGCTCCTAGATAGGAAGCCCTTCTAGTTTAGAGCCATCAATTAATTATCTTAAATCGTCTGAATATCCAGCAATATTCTACGAGCTATCAGTTAATCGTCTGAATATCCAGCAATATTCTACGATTCTTCGTTATATTTCGTCACTTTAATTCGTGGTTCTTCCCAGCAGAATTCCACGGGTTAGTGATAAATATTCAATGAAACAGGCATCTGAGCATCGAATAAGCCTTGACAAAAATGGTGCAAGTGTACTTAGCGAGTAATGCACAGACCAAAATTTTGAATGCACGAACGAGCATTTCAAAAATATGAATGAACGAGGAACCGATGCAAAATAGAAAGGAAAAATAATAATAAAAAAATATTAGCAAAAGTGCATGGGGACTGGGCTCACCAGCCGACCAGTCATGCCATGACCAGTCCCGCGCCCAATTTTGTATTTTATCATATTTTACTATTTTTTCCCTCATTTCACGAAAATTCTCTCGTTCGAGCAAATCTCCTATTTTTCAAAGAAATTATCTAATCTCATGGTTTCATCAAAAAATAATAAAATTAGGGAAAGGTGTCATGGGACCGCCGGCCGGCCGGTCATGCCTTGGCCGTGGCCGGTCCCACACCTCACGTGCCCATTATTTTATTATTTCTCTTAAATTATGAAAATTCCTTGATTTCATGAATTTTCTCTAAAATTACCTAATTTCATGTATTTTCTCTAAAATCATATAAAATATTAAAAAATTAGGGAAAACTTGTGGGACCGGGCTCTAGCCGGCCGGCCATGCCTCGGCCATTGCCGGTCCCACACTCCCATTCCATATTTTATTATTAATTTATTTCTCTCATCTCACGGAAGTTCCCTAATTTCATCAAACTCACCTGCTTCATGGAATTTCCCTCAAATCGTAGAAAATACATAAAATTACATAAAACTAGGAAAGCATGTGGGACCATGTCTGTCAGCCGGCCGACCATTCCCTAGCTGTGGCCGGTCCCACACCTTATAATTCCCTGTTTTATTTATTATTTTCATCATCTCATGTATTTTTCCCAGTTTCAGCAAAACCCAGGATTTTGCATATTTTCTCAAAATATTGCTCAAACGTGCACCAGAAAATATCAAAATTCCCAGGACCGAAGTGCGGACACCATGGTGACACATGCACATCCACTTTATCGACCAAGGGTGACCCTGAGGCTTGCAAATAGATGGTCCCCGCATGTTTTAATAATTTTAACCTAATTTGCTCAGTTGCTCATATTAGGTTCAAACTCTTTCCAAACAATTGGAAGTTTGCTCAAACGACCATCCACTGGTCCCACAGCCACCAAGATCCGGTCTTATGACCTCTTGGTCGGTCCTTCATATTTCCATCATACCAGATTTTATTATTTGTCGCTCACACGAGCATTATTTATGTGATTAAACTAGCATTTAATCATTCTTTCACCAACTGGTCTCGGGTGACTTTGGTATTTTGATCATTCGAGAATTTGGGAGATATATGGTGAACCTGTCATCCCATGTAGCCGGTCCCTGTGTCACTCTGTATTGATTTGCAATAAATCATCATTTCGGTAAAATTAGGGTTTTGAATCCAGAGCTCTGCAGAAACGTGATTTTGAGCAGATTCAAACACTCTGATAATTTTATGTTGATTCCATAATCAACACTTTATTTATTTTGCTCGACCGGGTAGTCAGTAACTTAAAATTAATATTTTATTTGGTCTTGCTACCAACGATTCATTAAAAAGCAATATTTGCTCAAACTAGCAATATTCGCTCAAACCGGCAATGTTTATTCAAATTAGCAATATTCGCTCAGACTAGCAATATTTGCTCAGATCAAAGAATATTGGTTCAACTATCAATATTCAACAGTTCAGCAACACAGTTTGCTCATATTAGGTTATAATGATACCTCGTCTCAGTAGACACGTTAAATTCATGAGTTTCAAGATATTTACTAATCATGTTCAACTCAGCAATATATGGACTCATCGTCCCATAAAATTATCAACTGTCTCCACAATCACGAGATTTCAATCGTGTCACATGGGGGGATATTAACTAGGGTTTTGGTCTGGCAGTCTACGGCACGTGTATTCACCCACGATGAGAATGTGAGCAAGTCGTGCATTCAGTTGGAAGAGTCAGCAAAAGTAGTTGGTAGAAAATTAACCAAGTCTCCGCACGATGAGTTATTGGTTTTAACACGATTTCCCACTTCCCCATTCTCTGATTCCAGCAACTGTCACACTTCATGGGATCATGGTGTTTTCAACTCCGGCATTATAAAATGTCTCTAAATCCTGATTGAAAAGACAAGATTCGAACACTCGAACATTTGTCTAGCAATTTCTCATCAAAGTTCATACAGACAATCTTTCGTCTACACGAACTTAGAGAAATCACTCTCAATTGAGTAAAAATTCAATAATTTAGATCATTCATGCGCTGAATTCATAACACACCTACAATCTCACATCACCATTGATCTCACGCATTTCTCAAATTCCATCCTATTGATCAACCCATCCCCTCTTGTGACCGAATTGACTCTGGAACGGCCATTGTTCTTGGTTTAGGCCGGAGCCCTACAGATTGACCTCTCGAACTTAAATCACTCCCTTCTTGCAGTACATCTGTGTGAGGTTCAACATTTCGCTCAGTTCAACGAGTCTCCACACGGTCGACTCTTCAATCCCGTAAAAACCAGCAAATCATTTTCCCCATCTACAGAAGTGATAAACAACATACTCAGTTTTCTTGTCTGATTAACGTCCGATTGGAGTGCCTCACTTGTTCCATAAATTCCAGCACTAGGGACTGACGCCCCGGAGGATAGTCCCCAGATCGACAGTTTCACCACCAACCAGAGGTCGGTGGACCAGGAAGCAACCTTTTTAGTAGAAAGTTTATGTGAACTTCTACACCTTTCAAAGGATTAATGAGCGGAGGTGTTTGCTGCAATCAATCAAATATCCCTAGATGCACGTTTAGCTCCTTCACGAATAGAGACTTCAAGAATATCAGAGATGTCGGTCAACAACGTTACTTTTACTGAAAACTACATGATGGCAGAGGAAGGTCATAATAGATCCCTACATGTCACTGCTTGCATCAAGGATTCAGAATTCAAAAGAGCTCTCATTGATACGGGAGTATCCTCAAATGTTATCACCCTTTGAACAATCAGGTCAGATAAGGTACGACCAATGAAGATCGTACGACAGCCTACCATGATGACCGATTTTGAAATAAACCGAACCAATAGGTGTGGGTACGTCAGACTGAATCTGTCAGTGGGACCAGTCCAGTCGAAGGTGAAATTTTAAGTAATAGAAAATGAGCCAGATTACCACATGATACGAGGGAGACCGTGGCTCCATGATAACCGAATCATCCCTTCAACGTACCACCAATGCCTAAAAACCATGCTGAACGAAGAAGTTATCCGCATCCCCACGTCATTGTCTCCTTATGCACCAATTTGTGGCGTGGAGCTGTTCGATCCAAAGGAAAATTCACGAGACTCATCAGGCAAGGTTTACTGCACTTCACTTCCCGCATGGACCTCCATTGAAGAGGAGGACAGACTTGCATCACTAAGCAAAGGAACCTAACCTTGCGACACACCTAGAACAACATGACACACTAATTCTCCCCCGTCAGCCAAGAGAGAGCGCGCTTTTTTCGCAAGTCATGACGAGAAAGGGAAAACTGTATACCGGCACCGCTGTTAGCAATTAGAAGGGGAGACTGCCACCCAGTCTCTCCGCCCAATAGAATGCAACCACAAAATCAAGCCACAAGAAGAAGTACCAGATGCACCATGATAATTACAGGACAAAACCAACTCCACTACAGATGAACTTGAGGTTGTCAACATCGGAAATGAAGAATCTCCGCGACCTGTCTCCATTAGCTCGGCTTTATGCACAAATGAGCGCACAAAACTTGTAGGTCTTCTTAAGGAAAATCAAGATGTATTTGCATGGACATATGAAGAAATACCTGGATTGGATGAAAAACTGGTCACTCGTCATCTACATATAATACCTAGATCCAAAACAGTCAAGAAATTTCCAAGGCATTTCAGACACGACATGGAAGAGCAAATCAAGACCGAGATTCAGAAGTTGTTGGCGGCTGGTTTCATCAAACCTATTCGCCATCCCAATTGGTTATCCAATGTGGTTCATGTGAAAAATAAGAGTGGTCAAATTAGGTGTTGTCGGTTTTAGATATATGAACAAATGCTACCCCAAGGATGATTTTTCTCTTCCCAACATTGATATGCTAGTCGACGCCACCAGTGGACATGGCATATTATCTTTCATGGACGGGTACAATGGCTATAATTAGATAAAGATGTACGAGTACGATACAAGTAAGATAGCTTTTCGAACTCCTCTCAGATTTTTTTATTATACTGTGATGCCTTTCGGTTTGAAGAATGCTGTCGCAACCTACCAACGCGCCATGATTGAAATTTTACACGATATGATGCACAAGCAAGTTGAAGATTACATGGATGACATAGTAGTCAAATCAAAAACCCGAGCGGCCCACACAGAGGTTCTGTGGCAAGTGTTTGAAAGGTGTCGAGAGTACAAACTAAAGATGAACCCTTTGAAGTGCGCCTTTGGCGTCTCCTCAGGAAAGTTCTTAGGGTTCCAGGTAACTGCTGAGGGAATCAAAGTTGATCCATCCAAAACCTAAGCCATCCTCACGATGTTTCCTCCACAGACTGTGAAGGAACTCCATAGTTTCATGGGCAAGGTAAACTACATTCGGTGTTTTATACCTTGTTTAGCACACCTTATTGCTTCATTCACCCCTTTGCTGATGAAGGGAGCAAGTTAATTTCGTCTGGACCACATCACAACAAGAGGCGTTTCGGAAGATCCAACAAATATTGTCATCCCCAGCCGCCATGAGATCTCCTATACAAGGAAGACGGTTGTGCCTCTACACTGATTTCAACGACATTGTCGTTGGGGATATCCTTGACCAAGAATACGATGAAGGAATCAAACATCCTATATACTACTTCAGTCGAACTTTGAGGGATGCTGAACTCAGATATCCTAAATCAGAAAAAGCGTGCTTAGCCATAATTCACTCCATTCAGAAGTTTAGGCATTATTTGATTTCAAACAAAGTGGTGCTAATATCTAAGGCTGATCCTGTGAAATGTTTGCTTTCAAAACCGGCCTTAATTGGGAGGCCGGCCAATTGGCTCCTCCAAATGTCGGAACTAGATATCACATGCGCTTCTCCAAGGGCTAACAAATGGCAAGCTGTCGCGGATTTACTAGCAGCTTTCCCGGGTGAAGGAACCACCGCACTGCATGAAGACCTTCCAGGGGATTTCCAGAAATCTCTTTTATCAAAAAAAAAGCATGGATACCCTATTTCGATAGCTCCGCCACCCCTAGCAACAATACTGGAGGAGCGGGTACAATCTGGTGTCTCCAGCTGGTGAAGTCTTTTCATACTCCTTCAAGCTGGAATTTCAGTGCACCAATAATTTAGCGGAATATGAGGCTTTTCTCATAGGGTTATCGCTATCCAAGCAAGCAGGTGCTACACACCTGGAAATGAGAGGCGACTCTAAATTACTAGTTAACCAAACGAATGGAGATTACGCATTGAAAGAGGTAACACTGGCACCATATAGGTTGAGGAAAAAAAGTTATAATTATTTCCCTGGTGCGACCATAACTCATGTTGGCCTAAGCAACAACAAACACGCTAATTGCCTAGCCACATTAGCCTCAAATATGCAATTCGAGGGTTTAAAGGAAACTTTAGTGGTGAAGAGACGGATTGTAGCGTCAACATGGATTTTACAATCAAAGGATACTAAAGCCAATGATTGGAGGTCCTCGAGTATCCAAGAGATTAATAGTTCTCTTTCCAAAGGAAAGGTTAGTCTCAAAACCCTACAAAATTTATTCATGCTTCACGGGGTGTTATATCATCGAAACCCAGACGTCTCCCTGTCAAGATATCTCGGAGATGAAGAAGCAAGGATGCAGCTGAACCATGTTCATGGTGAAATTTGTGGACAAACGTTGGTGGTGGATCTATATCGTCGTCTTCAACGCCTTGGTTACTATTGGCCAGATATGGAAACTCAATCCCGATTACTTCAAGGGTCTTGCCCCAGCTTCCAAGTACCTCCACATCAATTGTAGGTCTTTAACATTGGCCATACTGGGGACTGGAGAGAGCCATACATTAGTTACCTCCACGAAGGTATACTCCTTGCTAATAAGAAGGACGCAGCCATGATGAAGCAAAGGTCTAAAAGATTTATGTTTCATGAAGGAACTTTGTACCGTAAAAGCTTTGGAGGTGATCTTCTACGATGTCTGGCAAAGGGAGAAATCCCAATTATGTTGAAAGAGACGCATGAAGGTGAACACCAAGGGAAGATGAAACTATTCCTCCAGATACACGAGAAATATTATTGGCCTACTATGGAAGATGATGCATCAGCGTTTGTTCAAAGGTGTCACGAGTGCCAAATTCACGGAAGCCTCATCCACGCACCTTCTACTCCCCTGCACTCGGTGAGTAGTCAGTGGCCATTTTACAGCTGGGGACTTGACATCATTGGGAAGATTAATCCGTCATCGTCAAAGCAACATGAATATATCATAACCGCAACAGAATACTTTACTAAATGGGTTGAAGACATTCCTCTGCGAGGGACTACTGGAGCGACAATTACAACATTTATTAAGGAATACATAATTTGTAATTTTTCCGTGCCTAAACACATCATTACTGATAACGGAATTCCCTTCGCCAACAAGCAAGTACAAGATTTACTCGAAGAATATGAAATTAAGCAAGTCTTCTCTACTCCTTATTATCCCCAAGGGAATGGGCAAGTTGAGAGTACCAACAAGACTTTAATTCGAACTCTCAGTCGAACAGTGCATGATAATCCACGGACATGGCACGAAAAACTACCTATAGCACTATGGGCATATCGAGCGGCACCTAGAATATCCACAGGCATCTCCTCCTATTCACTTGTCAATGGCGCAGATGCAGTTCTCCCAGCAGAGATTAAAATCCCGTCGGCCAGAATTGCATCAACAAGTAGAGTTCAATGGGATGAAGCCAAAGCGTCAAGTTCCAAAATAGCAGAGATGGATACTCTGGATTCCAAAAGAGCTAAGGCGGAAGAACATGCTCAGGTATATAGAAATAGGGTTTCCACAACATATGATAAGGCCGTAAAACCTCAAGTTTTCCAAACAGGAGATCTGGTATTGAAGACTGCTAAGCACATTCAACAAGACATGTCTGCACCAAAGTTCTCTCCAAAGTGGGAAGGACCTTACGTGGTTACCAAAACATATAACAGTGGGTACTACAATATTTTCAAAGAAGATGGAGGAAAACTGGAAGCGGTCATTAATGTGAAATGGATCAAGGCGTACTACGGTGACCATCACGTATCTCTTGCCGTTTCACAACATGGCCGACCTGGCATTTTCCGTTTCCTTTTTATTTGAGTTATCAAAATTTCATTCAGTCTGAGAGTATTAATGAAAATTTCATTTGCTTCTCCAAAAACCAACACAATTCAAAAAAAAAAAAAGTGTTCATAACCCAAAAGAAAAATCAGACATTCTTATGGCTACACATTCAAAATAACTCAGAAAAGACCATCCAATAATTTTAGTTTCTCGAAAGTATCATCTTCAGCCTATTTTGGTACTTTTCAGTCATACTTTTCAAATCTCGGATGACCTGTTCCAACTTTTGAGATTCAGCGGTCAGAGCCTTTTCCTCTTCCAAAATATCCTTTGTAGCAGGAACAATACTGCCCAAAATACCGGCTCGATCAACTTTGATAATGTCGAGACAGTGCCGCAACCAGCTTACGTTAAACTACAGGGATTCGCAGGTAGATACCATGTTTTCCCACTTTTCAATAGTTGCTTCAGTAACGTCGCGAAAGAATGTGCTTTCCATTTCAGCAATCATGGGCAGAAGGCAGTTCACTGTAGTGACAACGTAGATGAGCAATGTTGTACTATATTCCTGGTTGCAATATGGCAGGATCTTCTCCATATTTTCATGTACAAAGCCACAAACTCCTTCCGCACTAACAATCTACCTACACTTCGGTAGCTATAAGATAAACACCTCATGTGGATATCGAATGGAGAACCTGCATTAGGATATTCATAGCAGGAAATACCCAAATCAACATCTTCCAGGTCTGCAGCAGTTAGCGTACTTGAGTTTTAAGGAGAGGTGTGGCCATATCGTCATCATCAACCACGGTCACACATGTTCCAACTGGATACCTCTATACAAAAGAAAAACTCTCTTTGTTAACTACTGATAGTGGCAAAAAAATATCTATTGGTCAGTGAGGAGCATACTGGAATGGTCTTATTGACTCGGATGATTCGGACGGGGAAGTTTTCACAAGACCTAGGAGTTTTCCCACTCTAAACAGAAATAAGTAGCGATGTTATGAGAAAGAGAAAAAAATTATCAATTCAAAATAAGGAGGTAATTAAAATCATACTCTGGAAGCGAGCCGCTTGCGTTTGATCGAAGAATCTGGCTAGCTCGAAGATGATTCACTTCTGTTCGACATGATGAAGAGATATGAACTCAACAAGAAGAGTCTTTATTCCGAACTGAGAAGAACAACCTAGTTTCACCTGCATATATATTGAGGAAACCCTAAGAAGGAGTATGCTGAACAACTCCAACGGGACTTATCCGATAACCAAGAATTCAACCCTGAACGAATAACGTTTCTCATCGAAACCCTAAGGATGAACGGAAGGAAACGGCCATATAGTCAAAGGATATATGCGTTTATCCATCTTGAAGCCCTAGAAAAAACACATCCTGAGGGCATGAGGCAGCCACTTTCCTGGTAATATTTACTTACTTTAGCTTAGCCTTCTATCGCTTGTCTATCACCATCTCATGCTTACCCCGCAACAATGCTACTATTACGTGCTAAGCAGGGGACTTAATATTGATGGTGGTTTTTAGTTCAGGGCTAAATTTGTTAGGCCCTGAGTTTAATTTGTCGTCACTCTGCAAAAAAACAGAGCCATATAAATAAGTGAGTGTTCAACCTATCCACTGGCACATTTATTGAGCAACTCAATATTTTCTCTTGAAATTTACCTAGAATGGTGCATGTAGCAACAATCCCAAATATTCTGTAAATTTTGGCACCTTGCCTATATTATTCAGTTAATATAAGTTTCTTTGAATGCTTTCTATGCTATGTTCCCCGGCTGAACCATTAATGTTGATATCGCATGACAATTTGTGTTCACTCATAGCAGAGTAGCATGAATTTCCAAGTATCAAGGATAAGGTCCTTGCATAAAGTATTCAATCGGAAAGAATACTGCTCTCTGGCGATGAACTTAAAGAACTCTGTGTCAACACATGGAATTCAATCAATTTTGTGATAATTCACAAGATTCAGATGTCACCATGACTAATTTTCAAAAATTAGGGTTTTGCCCCCTGCGCAATATATTAGACCTTGCATGTCCAAATTAAGCCTAAGAAAACTAGGTAATTGATCCGCCATGTATTAGTAAGTGCAAAATATTGCCCAGAATCAGAAAACGACAAATAAAGGAGGCGCATAATAGGAGCAGCAGCAAAGGGAGGCGTGGACATGCCTTAGGCTAACCGGCGCCATTCTCCATTGGCCACACCCCATGTTGCCTAACCGGCCCTATTTCCCATCGACCAATCAGGTCACTTTAAACCCGTCACACGTTGGATGGGCCCATACTTGCTGGCCCTATTTCCCATCGACCAATCAGGTCGTTTTAAATTTGCCACACGCACACTAGAAGTATGGCCATGCCCATGCTTGGACGGACCCCTCTCTTTTTCGACCAATCAGGTCGCTCTTAACTTTTCACACTCACATCAGAAGTGTGGCCACTCGTGTTTGGCCTACCCTATCTTTTTCGACCAATCAGGTTGCTCTAAACCTGCCAAAATATTAGAAAAGTTAAGCAAAGTTGCGCCAATACCAAATTGGCTTTCCAAAGATGCGCCAATGCGCTAATTGGCATGCCAAACGTGCATACTCAACGTGCCGACGTACCACTTTTCCACAGAAGCATGCTGAACGTGGCAACATACCATAAATAGTGCGCTTACGTGCCAACCCACCTTCTGTTTGTGGCCAACGCCATACCAGACTTCAATATGGGTTGGTCGAAACCCTAATTTCTAGTCGTGGTAAGAATCATGCCACTTCGGGCCCCACAACATGCCACGAAGTGTGCGGGACCCAGGAAACCCTAATAACGGCGCCATATCATGGCCACCCGTGGGAATACTTGCTCCTATGGTCGTTTCCACATGATGGCCTGGATATGGTTCCTTTGGTGTGGTTATGGCACCATTTGCACAAAAAACATCGATGTGCCATGACCACATGCCACATGTCGCATGCCGTATGCGCTAATTATGGTTTTGGCGCGCCAAACTCTAATCTGGGAAAAGTTACTACACCAACCAAGCCAAGTAGCATTTCCCAGAGCATTGGGATTGATGTGGAAACATGGCCAATGTTTCCATGACACATTTGGGTCTAACACCAATGTGCCAAAATTTAGCAGCTATGACTACGCCAGGCGCTACTCTGTGCCACATCCATGACACACGTGCTAATTAGGGTTTCGAAATGCCAAACCCTAATTTCACTAAAAGTTTCCATGCCAACTAGGTCAAGTGATTCTCCTAAGGCCTTAAGATTAACTTAGCAACATGTCCAATGTTTCCGAAGTCATATTTGGGTCTAACACCAATATGACATAACAGCTGCCACGACTACGCCACCGACATACCGCTATGCCATGGCTATGCCAGGCGCCACTATGCCACAGACATGCTTCCATGCCACGGCTACACCAGGATCTACTATGCCAATGATGCCACTTTACTATGCAACTGGATGTGTCCATAATCAATGGCCATCCTTTCTCATAAGCTACAATCTCAGCCGTCCCAATTCGCCATGGAATTGACAGGCCTGTGGAAATTTTTAGGTGGCCATCCAAGGAAATCCTAATAGAATCACATGCTATTTTCCTACGACAAGGCTCTTGACTTTGACTTTCCACACGTAGCAATCTGCTACACGTTTTCCAAGAAAACACTCGAGACATCAAACATGTCACAAACTGGGGTATACTCATCAGGGTATTGGTATGGCGGTTTACAGTGTGCAGCGTGCAACACGTCCATCATAAGAAAGTGTCAGGAAAATAAGGAAGTTGGTGGTGGCAAGAAGTAGTGGGTGTAAACAAACCCACTTCCTTCATAGTGGAGGCGTGGTTTCTGGAAGTTACACATTACTCCACTCTTCCATCACTCAATCACTCCCACTTCCTATGAGACCAGAATGTGTTCAATTATGACTTGTATAAATAGGTTTTACCTATTTTCCACAAAACAACAAGTTTGGTTAACAACAACACAGTATCCAGAAAAACACAAAAGAGATGATAGCTTACATTCCACAAGACAGTTCCATATTCTAATACAACACATTTCTTCGCTTCCCTCCCTAAGACCAACCCTTCTCCTTCGCTTTGTGACCGAAGCAAGACTGGAACGGCCATTTCTTGGTTTAGGCCAGTGATAGGGTGTAGAATACATCCTATTTATTATCTATTGTTTATGCTTTCTCTGCTATTTTTCTTGTGAATTATGTATTTTACGTGTGTTTTTAAGTTATTAGGTACTCTGGAGTCGCACGGAGGAAAAGGAGAAGAAATAATCCAAAATTGAGCAAAAAGGGGCAACTCTGTTTTGGGAGGATTATTAAAGACAGACTAGCTTTTGTTAAGGGGCTTCCATCTGGCTAGCCCTTATCAGAAGTAACCATTTATTAAAGGCACCAGCTTGGGGTGGTTCCTATTGAGTGGGGTGTACCATCCAACCCAAACCAACCTAACCCTATATCGAGAAAATATCTCAGTTTCTCTGAAATTAAGAAAATAAGCAGCTATGCTGCTGTTGGTTCGGTTGAAATCGAGATCCAAGAGATGGTGACGATCAGGATTAGCTGAAGGCAGAGATCGACAAGCAGTGAAGAATTAAGAGTTCTTGTGATGATTTGAGCAAATGGAGTAGAAATTGGGTTAGGGGTTTGAGCTGAAATTAGAGGATGATGAGTGTGCTGTGATGAATCGAAGAGAGATTGAAAGTGACTGCTGCTGTTGTTCGAGACACAGAGACGAATTGAAGCCGATATTGAAGAATTAACAAAGAATCGTCTTCTGGAAATCAAGAAGAACTTAAAGGTAGAGGAAGAGAAGCAGCCATGATTGCTGGTGAACTCGAGAGAAATTGGGGATCTGTTGAAGCTAATGGATGTATGGGTTAATGGAAGAAATTGATATAATGGGTTTGTAGCTGGAATTACCGCCATGGATTAAATTTTGTTTGAATCTGTGAAGAACTGAGATGTGAATCGGAGATGGGTCTTTGATGAGCACTGGTGGTGATATGCTGTTGAATTAGCTACTTCTAGAGTTATGAATGAGATGCTAGAGATATGAATGAGATGCTGATGCAGTGGTGTTCTTGAACTTTGCAGAGAAACAATGGATTGAGAGAATTGTGATGCTGCTATTCTACTGCAGCTGAAGCCTGAAATGAATGCTAAAACTAGATGTATGCCTAGGATTGTTACAGGGAGAGTTATGGGTCTGAGGAGATGAAATGAAGATACTGCTATTGTTTGTAGCAACCAATCTGAGTTCATGGTGATACCAGAGTAGCAGGAGAGCAAATGGGTAATGGTGCTGAGATGTGTGAAAATGGAAGGGCATTTGGCCATGGTTCTGCTGTATGATGCTAAGCTTGTGAAATTGCAGGCCATTGAGATGGTTATGGTGCTGCAAGGAACACAGAAGAGGGTTTGAATGTGCTCATGGAATTGCAGAGATGAATGAAGTGATCAGAATTGCAGGCAATGAAGATGCCATGGAGTTACAGGGAAGTGTTTGTGAATTGCAGCTGCAGCTGTAGTTGGTTGGATTAATGGCCTTCACTGATTAGGTGATAGCTGGTGACAGTGGAAGAAGCTGCAATTAAAACTGAGCAGAAGGCAACTAGTAAATTGCACCTGGTGATAACTACAAGTGGAGTTTGTGGTTACAAAGTACAGTGATTAGTTCTAGGAGATGGCTATGAATGTATGAGACAGTGAAGGGAATAAAGTTGTAGGTGAACTAAAGTTGTCATGAGAAGAATTGGTGTTGCAGCTGGTGTTGGAATTGAGAGGGAGATGTGCAGTGTAGCTGATAGAGAATAGCCATCTTGGCTATGAAGCGCAAAAGATGGTGCAGCATGGCCATCTTGTCCGTGAACAATTTTGTTCTATGCAAGTGGCTTGGTTGGAACTAGTCATCCGAGTTAGCCAGCTGACTCGGTTCTGACTCGTTCTAACTTAGCCCCTTGACCCTTGACTAACAGAAGACCGTCTTGACCGTTAGTCCTAACGGTGGAATGACGGAATATTCCGTCGACGGAGAGAATTTTCAGGTGGCCGACAGTGACGAATTCCGGCCTATTTCTGGCCAAAAACCCAGTTTTTTTGTGACCAAAAATGCAGAATTTTGGGTGGACTTCTCTCATGTGTGTGAAGACTTAGAATTGGGAATTGGATGAAAACTTGGAGATTTTGGAGAATTGGACTTGAAATTGGAATATGGCTCAACTTGGGAAAGTGGTGTTCTTATGGAATGTGTATTCTTTTCCTACAAAGAGATGGAGAGTATTGAAGCCTATAAATAAAGGAGTTCTCTACAACTTTTACATACACATCTACTTTGGAGAAGGAGTTAAAGTGCACAAGGATTGGAGGAAGGAGCAACCATCATCTTTTCAATAAGTTTTTCTTTCTTCCTTAATTATTATTATTATTGTGTGAACTCCAAACTATGAGTAGCTAATTTTCTTATTGATTGAGGATGAATTCCTAGTTCTTAATATATGGTTTGAGTTTTGTTTCAATTCTACTTTGAAGTTTTTCAAATGATTATCGTTTGTTTTTACTAATATTAGTGTTTATGCTTGATTGATAGGTCGTTTGGGTGGCCAACTAAATTGATTTGTTAATTGACCGAAAGCTAGTGAACGTTAGGGGATAAGTAATCGTTTATTGACTATTTACATAAGTAGAAAACACAAGACCTTGCGGAGGGATTCCGTGGAACAATTGTGTGTAAAAACAACGTTAGCAAGTGGACGTTGATCTAAGAGTTTAACTACTAATATCAACCTAATAAATTCATAAATCTTAATGCGTTTAACTAAATTACATCTTAGGTGATCTACTACTAGGTGGTTTGGTGAATAGAATCCGGTAGTCGAGAACTTCCGTGTTCGGTGATACAAGGGATTTAGGGGTTAGCACTGATCTAGCTGCTAGGCCTACGGTTGGTGATAATCTATGACTAATAAAAAGTGGAAAAGAACATAACTTTAATCATTGTTTTGCAGCGAAGAAGGATTCCTTGATCTATTCTCTCTTATTGAATTCAACTTACACTTTTAATTGCTTTGTTTATTTATTTTTCTTTTAAAATCTTCAACCAATACCCCCCTTTTTGTGACATTATAAGACAACTATAATCTCTTGCTCCTCGTGGGATCGATCTTGACTACCCTATATTACTTGTTAATTAGGTAGTAAAGTATTAATTAATTTTTTGTGGTTACGACACGCATACAGCTAGGATTGTACAAATTGATATTTCGAATCTAAAGTACTCCCGTGAAGTGCATTTGTTTAAGGTTTAGGCTCGTTTCTTATCCACACACCCAAATTTACCAAAACCAGCAGAAACAATTTTTACCCATAAATAACATGTAAAGATGAAAAGTGGTTAAAGCGAAAGCTTACCAACACATATTTCGAGAAAAATATTGGCGAGTAAACTCGGCTCGAAATAACAAATGTGTATGTATGAAAACTATCATACTTATACGACTGTTGTCTCAAGAGTATGAGAGAGATAGACTTTTGAGCGCTAGATAAATTCAAGTCTCCACATACCTTTTTGGTCGGATGAAGTTCCACTGGTTCCTTGAGTAGTTCTTCGTCTTCTAAGATAATCTCCATGAAGTATGGAGCTCAACTATACTTAACTATCCTAGACCGAGACTTAGTCATAAGTAAACTAGAAATCAAGACGTATAGTTTTGATCACTAAAATTGACAAACATGCTTGAGATAGAAAAGCATGCGAGTTCGACCGAGCAATGCTCTAACAAAATAAACCAAACAAAATGAATGAGGCTAAGGATTACTGTGAGTACCACCAGTACTACGGGTATACAGCTGACACATGCTACCATCTGTGGAACACGATTCAGAGATTCATATACGAAGGCAAGTTATTGGAGTATGTACAAATTCAATCGGCTGATGCTGAGGTAGTCCCCAAGAAAAGGGTGGTGCTACCTCAGGATGACAAATACATCAATATGATCACCTTCTCTAGCAGAGTTCAGGAGGAGTTACTCAAAGACATCCTCGAGTTAGCTCGAATCAGAAGAAAAATAGAAGCTCACGAAGTGTTTAAGCTAAGTGGACCACCCACTAGCACTTGGGAAGAATGGATGGCCACATCATTAACATTCTAAACAAGAGACGTCAACCAGGAAGTCTAGATGCACAATGATCCACTTGTGATCACTCTACCGATACATGGGTGGAATATTATGAAGGTCCTCCTTGATGGGGGCAGCTCGCTAAATGTATTGTTCTACGATCCCTACTTAAGTATGGGTTTGACAGCTGAAAAAATGGATTCGTCCACTTGAATAATATGCGGTTTCAACAGAGCAGTCTCTAGACCAAAAGGAGAAATCGTCTTGCAGGTACGCGCAGGACCCTTAGTAACCAATACAAGGTTCTGTGTTGTGGAAGCACCTTCGCCTTATAACATAATCATGGGAAGACTATGGGTCCACCGATTACAAGGAACAGCTTCGACATATCATCAATACCTTCGATTCCCTACACCCATGGGTGAGATGGAAATTAAAGGTGATCAACAGGATGCAAGGTTATGCAATCTAGCGGAGGTCAGACTCAACGAAAACAGAGTTGCCGCATAGCAACACGAAAGAAGACGAAAGAAAATGCCAGTGATGTAAAGCACGGAGGATTCAAAGTACCCGAAGCCCCCTCCGTCCAGGAAGCAAGTACATCCACATCACCAGCAGCCGACGTTTCCACCAAATGACAATTATAGAAAAACACTCCTCAACGTCCTCAGAAACAAACCTTCTCGCCGGTGGAACCAACAAAGAAAATCAACATCGGAACGGAGGCAGAACCAAAGATGATCAACATCGGAACTTTACTAGAAGAGGACGAGGATATGCAACTACAAAGGATACTATGGGATCACGTAGACAGCTTCGCATGGTCTATGGAGGACATGCCAGGAATTGACCCGAATTTGGTCTCCGACCATCTTCGGCTCAAAACAGAAATGCCATTATTCAAACAAAGTATCCCCAAGGTGGAAGATATCTACCAAGAAGCAGTAGAAAAGAAGTTGCAAAAGCTACTTGCATAAGGATTCTTACGAGAAGTCAAATATCCCACGTGGATATCTAACATGGTCATCGTACCTAAGAAGAACAGAGGCGTATGAATTTGCATCGAATTTAACAATCTTAACAAGGCATGCCCTAAGGACAGCTACCCGCTGCCAAATATTGACCAACTGGTCAATGCAACCGAAGGTCACTAGAGGTTATCCTTCATGGATGGATACTCTGGTTACAACCAGATTGCCCTTGTAGAAGAAGACCAGGAGCATACTGCGTTCTTTACCCCACGAGGATTGTATTGCTACACAAGGATGCCTTTTGGACTAAAGAACGTAGGGGCAACATACCAGCGATCGGTAGACAAGATCTTTAAGCCATGGATAGGCAAGATACTAGAGGTCTACGCGTATGACATGATATTCAAGAGCAAAGAGGCGAAAAATCACCTATCATACCTAAGGGAGATATTTGAAGCCATGAGAAGCTATCACAAGAAAGTAAATCCGGAGAAATGCACATTTGGAGTAACCTTAGGAAAATTCCTAGGATACTTGGTAACTAAGCGACGAATAGAAGTGGACCCCTAAAAGGTGAGAGTAATAATGGAGATGCGATCTCCAAAAACTCTAAAAGAAGTACAAAATCTAAATGGAAGCTTAGACTCCATGGGAAGATTCTTAGCAAGGTCATCGGACAAATGCAAAGCATTCTTCGACACACTAAGGAAAGGAAGCAGATTCATGTGGACCATGGAGTGCGAGCAAGCCCTCCAAAAAATCAAGGAATACTTGGTTTCTGTACCCGTACTATAAAAGCCGGAGCCAGGTGAAATAATTACCTTATACTTAGCAGAAACAAACTACGTTGTAAGCGCAGTGTTGGTACGAGACCAGGGGCAAGGAGCAAAACCCATCTATTACATCAGAAAAACACTCAGTTCAGTGGAGCGTAACTATACAAAGGTGGAGCAGCTTATATATTCCTTAGTAGTGGCAGCACAAAAATTAAGTATATATTTTGACGCACATAACATCCGAGTCTTCACAAAGGTTCAGATAGGGAAAATCCTCTATAGAACAGAGAAAATTAGAAGAGTGGAAAAATAGAATGCTATGATCAAGTAGTTTCACATAATTTTTGAAACTAGAAAGGCTGAGAAATCGCAGATCTTGGCGGATCTACCTCTCAGCGACGAAGAAGAGATAGATGACATCCCCGGAATGGAGGAAGACAACCAAGAACCATAATATCTCCTAAAATCTCAGAATTCACGAAGATGGGAGATATTCGTAGATGGATCCTCCAATGGAGAAGGCGCATGCATAGGGATCGTAATAACAACCCCTGTCAGAGACCGACTCATCTACGCATTCAGGTTAGAATTAGAATAATACACCAATGACATCACAGAGTACGAGGCGGTCATACATGGTCTATGCTTAGCACATGAGCTAGGCTTATCAGACGTTCGTCTAACTAGTAACTCACAGTTAGTCATTAGACAAATCGAGATCAAATACTAAACTTTGGATCCAGTGCTATATTCGTATCTAAATTTGGCACATGAGCATGTGTCAAATATCAGCAACGTAACGTTCAGACATGTCTGTCGAAAAGATAACAGACACGCAGATGCCTTAGCATTCATATCATCAATTCTAAGAGATAGAAGTACCACCTCCGTGCAAATTGGAAGGATATATGAACCTTCGATAAAAGGACCAATCCACCTCCGTTCAAACTCGAGCCATGAGAGAAGCATAAAAACAAAAAGAAGACGAAGAAGTAAGAGAATCAGATAACGAAGCCGATGAGTCTGACAAAGACCAATCCATGTCAGACGAAGACGAAGCGGAGGATGATTGTAGGATTCCAATTCACCAATACCTCGACAAAGGAACCTTACCATCCGATGTCAAGGAAGCCCGGAAGCTCGAATCAAAAGCATCAATGTACAACCTTCGTGACGGAATATAGTATAGAAGGTCATTTCTCGGACCTCTAATGCGATGCCTCTCATGTACCGAAGGGAAGAAGGTACTCCGCGATATACATAGCAGAGAAGCAGGAAACCACAGCGGAAGAAGATCCTTGGTAGTCAAAGCTAAAATACAAGGATACTACTAGCTAAGCATGGACGACGATTCAAAGAACGTGGCTAAGCGTTGTGAAAGGTGTCAACGCTTTTCTAGGAAGATCAAAGCACCAGAAACGGAGCTTAACTCAGTTATCATCCCTTGGCCAATTGTCAAGTGGGGCGTTGATATTGTCGGACCCTTGATAGAGGGAAACTCAAAAATAAAATACCTCATCGTGGCTATAGATTACTTCACCAAGTGGGTGGAAGAAAAGGCTTTGGCAAGGATTAGGGACACAGATATCTTTAAGTTCTTGTTTGAGAAAATCATATGCAGATTCGAGATACCATCCGCCATAGTATCTGACAATGGAAAGAAGCTGTAAGGAAAAAACATCGACATGTTGTTTGATACTTTCAACATTCAAAAGAACAAGTCCACTCCTATGTATCCTAAGAGCAAAGGCCACCAACAAAACAATAACGATGAACCTGAAGAAAAAGCTAGGAGCATACAAGAAAAGATGGTGCGAACAACTGCACAATATCCTATGGTCCTACCGAACTACAAGAAGGATGTCCATGGGAGAATCTCTATTATTGCTAACCTACTGAGCCGAAACGGTCATCCCCACGGAGATAATACTTCCAACAACAAAAACGGAAGCATGGGAGAAGAATCTAACAATGGAACTAATGTTGGAAAAGCTCGATGATCTTGAAGAAAGGCGGGAGGTAGAGTTACAAAAGATGGTAAACTATCAACGAAGGCTAGCTCGGGAATACAACAAGCGGGTCATCCCAAGAAACTTTATGGTCGAGGAATACGTGTTGCGTCGGATACCACCATATCAAAGAAAGAAGGAGTGGGGAAAGCTAGCTCCGACATGTGACGGGCCCTATATCATACATGACATCGCTGGAAAAGGGTCATACTACCTAAGGACCCTCAAAGGTGAAGTATTGTAACACCCTTGGAATGCAATGTATCTAAAAAATTACTACCCGTAAGAGAATGGTGATAACTCAGGAGAAGAAAGGAACGGGCATCAGCCTACCATGTTCTATCCCTGATCAAAGGTATTATAAACCTTACTAATCAATTAATAAAACTTTTTGCTAAAGGAAAGTTATCTTTGATTAAAATGCACTTGGGTTAGAATAGACACCCTCCGTCAGAATTGATGATGAGACATTGCAAGACATAACTGCGCAAATGTCAATACTCGTATCCTCGGAGCAATAGCTCCCTTCATGAGGCAATAAGAAAAAGTAAGATATCCCCTATAGAGATACCTTATCAAAGTAAAGCAGTCTTCGTGCTGAATGCGTAGGGTTATAGGAAAACTATTTCCCACGTAGGGACCTTCACCACCACGGTACCTTCAGGACAAATGATACTTAGGTAGGACGATGAATGTTCCACCCAAGTTTAAACATACCTTAACGCCTTGTGATGACTTGAATATGCGATCAACTAGACACAATACGTCTACAAACAAAATATTCATGCAATAAGATAGGTAAAGTAATAATGTTACCAAAATAAGACTGACATGTCTTAAAAGTTGCAGACAACGAAGGTTCAAACAATTACGAAGCATTGTTTCAAAGAAAGGAGACAATACAAAGGCACCACAACTAGGGGCATACTACAACAAAGAGTCTAGTTAAGAGAAGCTAGATACGACTGAATCAAGGGTAAGAAAGACGAGGAAAGACAACTCCCTCGTCTTGGAGCTCGGCATCAGCAAATGCATCATTAATGTAATCGATGCCTGACTTTTCAAACCGCGCCTTCATTTGGGAGGACTGAGACGCCAGATCCGAAGCATACTTCTGACGAAGCTCGGTTATCTGAGCACTAAGATGATCATTAGATTTCTGGAGAGACTCAGCCTTGAACTTAACAGCAACATCAAACTGATGAAATATCTCTAGTTAGGATATTTGGCCTTCAAGACAATTGATCTTGGCATTTTCACCCACCAACTTCTCCTGGAGACCTGCAAGTACAAAGGGTGTGAGCAATGAGAAGAATCAGTAAAGTACATAAAGAATACTGCTGGAATATAAGGACCCTAAGCTACCTCCTGCATGGCTAATGGATTCTTCTAAACTATGTTGAGAATCAGCAAGATCCACCTCAGTGGCCTCGAGTACCTCTATAAGAGTATCCTGTTCAGTCCGGAGGTCATCCACATCAATCCGGAGCGAAGCATTCTCAGAGGATAAAACTTCGTAAACATTCTCTAACTCTTCCAACCTCTTGACCAAGGACACATTAGACATGAAATATGATGCGGAGCCAGCCTCGGTAAGTCTTTTCTTAAGAGACCAAACCTAAGAAGACAAAACATTACGCTTTGCCGTAACCTTATCCAATGAAGCAAAAGCATCCTCGAAATTTGCATGATATTTCTTGTGGATAATCTTTTGGGATGAGAGGCGTCTCTTAACTAAAGCAATATCCTCATTTTTCTTTAAAACGAGACCCTCTTTCCACTTAAGGGTATCATCACACTCTTTACGAAGCAAAGCCATATGCTTCACCAGATCTGAATTATGAGCAGACTCCAGAGCAAGTTGGGCCTCATTATGAACAGTCACATTCATCAACCTGTATGACTTCTTCTGATAGTACCAAACATCATAGGATAGCTTGGCTACTTGCTCTCGGGGATGTCTAAGTTCATCAGAGCCACCAGCTGACAGGCGTAGGGTGTCTTAGGGCTATACGACTAATCAAAATTATAGACAAGTCTAAGGAAAAAAAAAGAAATGAACCTATGACTTTGGAGGATTCAGCAGCAATAGCGGAGTTAGCAGCCTTGTGACCATATTCAACAACCTTTGCAGCGTTATTGGCTCTCTCAAGGGATAACAAGCAAGCCTCCAAGGATCTCTGAGTATTTTTCAGGTTATCCTCCAGCGAAAATATCTTCGAAGCAGAAGCAACATCACTAGACGAAGGGTGATGTGTGCCAACAAGGGCCTATTCTTGATGAGCATGCTCCAACAGAGCACTCAAGTGAGTACACTTAGCTCTATAAAACTTGAACAAGGTGCAGCCAACATATATTTGTTTGTAAAGCTGCAAAAAAAGGAGCATAAGAGCGGGAAAAAAACCAAAACAAATCATGGAAGAATCAGGTACGAATCACTTACCGAGAACGGCGAAAGGTGAGGAAGAAAATCAGCGTAGGTGTCCATAAAAGCCTCCATATCTTGGATTCTACCCCTGCGGATTTCACCAAATCTCTGGCTGGAGCGAAGGAAATCCGGGTCAAAGAACAAATCCTTAGCCGCAGGATATTGAGTAAACAGAACATCTAACTGAGAAGATATCTCCAAAGAACCAGCCAGTTGGTGACGATCAACCTCAGCATAAAAGGGACCCTTTGAATCCCGCAGAATGGCTTCAAGGATAGATTCGTCAGAACTCCTAAGGCTCAAATTCTCAAGAAGCTTACCCTTTGCAGATTCAACAAAGAATCCACCAATAGCTTGAGAGCGAGCATGGGGCTCGAGTACTGAACCCTTACCACAACGAAGAGACGGCATGATGGATGAAATGATAAATGAAGATAAGACTTAAGCACCACCTAAGTCAATATCACCAACAGAAGGAAGATTTCCCAGTATGGTCCAATATGGTGAAGAAGGTGAAGGTCCAACAACTTTGCTGACAGGGGAAGTAAAAACAGATTGAGCTCTCCATAATGAGGCAGGCGTAGCGTTGAAGGAGAAGCTAGCCAGTGAAATCACAACCTTCTTCTTCGGCTGCGAGTCTGAACTACTAACCCCCATCACCGGAGTGACACCCTTCTCAAACAAGCCACTCGATTGGAGAGAAGTAGCAGGAGAGGACGGAAGACTCTTGGAAGGTGCCACTACATCATGAGTAGTAGCCGAAACAACAGGTTGCAAATCGCTAGGGGCCGAAAACGAAGGTACCTTTGGTAATGTGACAGAAGTCGGGATGTGAACACTAACCGGGGTTACCAACAAAGCATCACCACCAACTGGAAGATTCTCACCCTCCACAGAGCCAGCACAAATAGGATTGGGGTTGTCCTTGGAAAAATCTTCCTCAATATTATCCAAATGAGGGCAGAGGCCAGTATCCTCAATATCCTCCATATCTTCATCATCCGGCACCTCCTCACCAACCTTGGGATCCTCATCTGATACCTCAAGATCAATAACAACCTTCAACTTTCCTTTTCTCTTGGAGGACTATAAGAAACACACAAGCGGCAGCTAAGGATCAGGGGCAAGATACTAAGGAGAGTACAAGCACAAAGGTATGGTTATGATCCTTACCTCCGCAAGTGTTGGCGTAGATGATTTAGCCGAAGCCTTTCTTTTCCTGGTCCTAGTGGATACAGAATCACCAGCTGAGCCCAGAGAAGCCCTAGCAGTTGAACCTAGGGCAGTTCCAGCAGAAAAAGCAGGGGCAGACTACAAAATAAAGTTGGCAGCATACTAAACAAAGGCTACTAAGTAAAGAATAAATAAAAAAAAACCTTCGAAGGAAACGAGGGTTACCTCATGAGAACTAGCAGGATTGAAAACCTAAGGCCGATAACCGTCAAAATTTTCGGGCAAAGAAATAGCTATACGAGGTCCATTGGGATCTGCAAAAGTAAAACCAAAGGCCCAAGGAAACACCACAGGAAGAGGAGTGTGATCTAATGTAGTATTTACAGTGATAAGAATAATGGTTCGTTAAAGACTTGTAGAGATTTGATTTTCGACTTAAGTTTCTAAAACTGAAAATAAAGAAAACTAAATTGAAGTTGTTATCAAGATTTTAGAGAACACTGAGACTAGGATTTCACTATTTTCCAATTTTTATGTGATTCAATATTAATAATTATCATGCAATTCATACATTTAATTGATTCTTAAATATTGCCAATAGTCGATTTTCAAAATACTAGTTGTTAATCTCAAGCACGGAACATCAAGATCCCTAAGCTAAGCATGCACCATCAAGTGAAAACACAATGAGTTAATAAAAACCATTATTTCAATTTTGATTCAATACAAATAATCATAAAAAGAATTGCAGAAATTAATTGAATAGATATTACCACATATTTGTTGGAAAAATAGCTTTCTCCATCGCCTCAGCACTGGGGTTTAGCTCCTCATGTTATTCACGTGCTCAAAGTAGGTGTTCATAGCTCAAAATGGTGAAAAACAATAGAAAACTACTAAAGCAGTGAGTTTGTAACGGAAATAATTGTTACAAAGTCACTGTTACATAGAAACCTTTAACAGAACTGTTGCGAACTTTATTAATTGTTACAAAAGAGATTGAATATGAAAGAATAGGTGACAGTTCCTGCGACTTCTCTAAGGTGATGTTCTATGTTATTCTTCTTCGTCTGTAGCTCGCCTGTGAATTTTTATTTCTCTTCAGTTTGGGTTATAAGCTCTCTGCAACTTCTCTAAATTGTACCAAGGTCTCGATACCCCCAGTTGTGACTCAGAACAACTTATATATACATCACAACTCCATATTTAGGGTAAAAATTCACCGAATATTATTATTTCTCTGCCTTGCAAGTTACGGCTTCTTCTTTCCTTTTTCACCTCGTATACGCTCTTTCAGCTGCCAAACTTTCCCAAATTAGATAGAATCGAATCCTGGAAGATTATCTCTTCACCCTGCTGCACGTTATTCCCATAAATAACCTAAACAAAACCCGAGTCTCTCTCACTACCCTGTTTTGTCGAGGAATCATTGATCTCGTGTTTTTTTTTCTTTTGTTTTTTATTCGAATCCAACACATGTAGACACTCTGTTTTGAAGTAACAAGTTAATAGCAATCTAAATCCCATGAAAATCCGCTTAAATCTCCATCAAATCCCTTGCCTGTAAAATACTGAAAACCCGAGAACACTATCCAATTCCATGTCTCTTCCCAATTTATGATATGTCCCAATTTGATTGATTGAAACGCTTATACCAGGCCTGTTTTTCTCTAACAAGTCCATCCCAACACAATCCCGCCATTGAATCTCTCTAAATCTTCCCTCAAATTTGAACAGAAAGTTACGTTGCTGATAGCTTGAGTTTCCCGCCAAAAATATCAATTTGAATTTGAGAAAAAAGGTTCCCCTTATCCTGCTACTGGGGTACCGATAGTAATCTGGGTTCCCATTATCAAGTGTGTACCCCTTATCCATTTGAGGAGTGACTTCAGTAATTTTCTCCCGCGAGCGCAAATACCATTTTCCGAACCAATTTTGCCGCAAAAGCTTATTTCTCCAAACACACCTACAAAAACATACAATAATCAAATAATTATAAAATTGAGCATTAACAATATAGAAAATTGAGATAAAAATAGACACATAAATGTGTCTATCAAATACCACCAAACTTATTATTTGCTAGTCCTCGAGCAAAAATAAAATAAAATCATAACTCACTATCGCAGGCATCGTCAATTGCATTTAGCGTATGCAATAAGCCTTTAAACCCCTAGGTGGACCTAGTGGCCGAGTTATAGTCTCGGGAGGGCTTACAAGAGATATACCTACAAAACCTTTACTCCAGACCCTAGATATCTACGCAGAACCTTGGAAGGTACTAAATAATCCCCTTGGTTGGCATACTTATTGACTACAAGAGGAAGTACCCTGATGCGAAATTCCAATTGATGTACATGAGTTTGCACTCAAGCATACTAAAATTCATATATAAGTGACAAAGCTCTACTCAGATAGTTGCACTATAGACATCAATATCCGGAATCAAATAAATCACATGAATAGATTAAGAGATGGATATAGAAAAACATAGATGGTTTTGATGTTGACTAGGTGAACGGTGTTTCTCATATCTGTCTGAAGGCCAATGCCAAAATGAACCTCTCCTAATGGATTGAGATACTGTTCTGACTAATATCAATGCAACTGGCATATACAAGGGAACCAGTGGTCGACAATCCAAGTTCTAAATCAACTCGTCTGGAATATACAAGGGAACCAACGGTCGATTTATTTACTAAACATTAACGTTATTTTATTTTTTTATAACAACATGATTAGATCTTGCGGATCCAAGTGCATGCTTCTTGTTAGCGGATTACATGGTAATTCCCGTGGATCCTGTATTCCACGCTTGTTTAGGCGACGAAGATAGGGAGAACACACACATATTGCTATACAAGTGTTAGTTTTTATTTTTGAGAATTATTCTGTTTGGTCTAATTGGTCTGGTTTGGTCTTTTTTTTTTTTTTAATATCTTAGCCACTCTATTTCACCCTAGTAGTGGTAACAACTTGAATCATGAGCCCCACCTAATCACTTAGAGAAACATATTTAAAAATAAAATAATATAAAAACAGAAGTGAAAAGGACTCAACGAGATATGGCGAAACTACTATGTTATTTCTAACACCTGAGCTCTGTGATTTTATGAATAGACTCTTTAAACGCTTCCATCTATTCAAATTGGTTCCTCAACTCCTACAACCAAAATGCTTCCATCTACTTAGATTGGTTAGTGCCATCCTTAATAAGCATAAATTTCTAGGCTCTGGAGTATAATTAATGCAACTAAAAAGTTTCTCCCATACCCCCAAACTTAAATCTAATATTGTCCTCAATGTTCTAAAGATGAAATTAAAAGCATGAATAAGGAGAAACTGTTACCATTTGAAGCAAAAAAGTTAAGGAAAGATATTACTGTGTTGCATGAGCATGGTTTACCTCCCAAGAAGTGCTAAGTTTAACGTCTTCATCCAGACATAAGAAAGAATTAATCACCTCATATCATAAAGAAATAACCAAAACAATTGTGGATCATCTGCATCAAAAAGTGTTAACACAGATAAAAGGAAATTGCAACAAACCAAGAATAAACATAGCACACCCTTGCCTAGTTTCCTGTTTAAGACAACTACATCTAGTTGTGGTTCAAGTTCTATAAAAGGGTCTAAATAAAATATTTTCATGGGATGCTCCTCCTCATAAGTAAGATCTGAAATATCAGGTCATAAGGTCTGAAAAAAATTTAGAAGCACACAATAATAGCCTGAATAATGGAGGATCCTCTAAGTCTATCAGTTTTGACTCACATAGTTGACCACAATGAGAGTGGCGGTCATTCTTAAGCAAATGTGTCAATTCTAATCTCTTAAAGTACTTAGGCTTAGTCTCAAGACTTAATAACTAACACATATGAAACTCATACGTTCCCACAATTGGTTGAAAAATATTTGGTGGGAAAACAAAGTCAATCTGAGAATCATAGCCTGGGTAAACCGCATCAACCAGGGGATAGGTTTTTAACAAGTGAACTTCTATATGAAGATACTCTTGTGAAATGTTAGAGGCATATATTTCAAGACTAGTCACAATATTCCTAATTTCTAGGCCATGAGGTTCATCAAAAAGGTCAATTGTTTTTTTTTTAAGTTATAATCAGGTGGTTTATCCTCTAAATGCATATGTTTCATACAAACTGTAGGACTCATATCCACTATAGTCCACCCTAAAGCTTACTTATAATCTTGTTGCACGGTCACTGGCCTAATCTCCTGATCACTATCCAAATCGAAAGCTATAATCATAGGAAAAATCTCAGATGGGCCTAAAAATGCATAATTAGGGTCCAACTTAGGAGGCTCAGGCTCTTATAAACAAGGATTAAGGTAGATCTGGAATCTAGTAATGGTTCGACCCTAGCTTTCCATTTATCAATATCTAACACATGAATAGAATCCAACAAAGCATTTATTTGTTCAATGTTGCTATCTTCGTCGAAATCCATGCTAAAGTGGGCTAGACAACTCTCTAATGGATCTTCCAATACGATGTTTGGTAATGACTCTTCAATTAAGGTTCCTATCATGTCACCTCTTCAATGCACGTGTCATCTAGCTCAGAATATATCTTATTGACATTAAAAATATTCAACTCAATAGTCATATTACCAAAAGATAGATTCATAATACCAGTTCGACAATTTATGATCACATTAGACGTAGCTAAAAATGGGCGACCTAAAATCATAGGTATTTGGTTCTCTGGGTTATGGACAAGTTGGGTATCTAAGAACACGAAATCCATAGGATAAATAAACTTGACGACCTCAATCAGAACATCCTATATCACTACACGAGGAATTTTAACAGACCTATCAGCTAACTGGAGTGTTATCTTGGTAGGTTTCAATTCACCGAGCCCTAGCTTTAAGTACATATGGTATGGGAGTTAGTTCACACTAGATCCTAAGTTAAGTAAAGATTTTTTTACCCGATGTTTTCCTATCGTGCAAGTAATGGTAGGGGCACCTGGGTCTTTATACTTAGGAGTTTTGGGGTTCGGAATGATCAAACTTACATGAACAGAATGAAGGAGTTGAAGTGGAAAATTGCAGAATAAACAGAATGAAGATGCAGATGAAGATACACAAAATCTCGCAAGACAAGAAAGACATGAACGTAGAAGAAGAGAAGCTACACTGAAAAGACCAATGGAGAAAGACTCAGCTGGGAATGAACAAATTTTAAGAGAATTAGCAGAAATGAGGGGAATGTTGAATAAAAGAAGAGAAGGAGGCAGAAGGAAACTTGATGAAGCTATTGAGGAAGCCGCGAGAACTCCATTCACTCAAGAAGTACAATTAAGAGGAATCCCTCCAAAATGAAATTTACCGGCATTAACCAGTATCTTTGATGGGACTACCTGTGCTGTTCAACATGTCAAGGCTTATGTTATGTGTATGCTACAATGGGAAAACCATGATGCTGTATTATGCAAATATTTTGCATCTAGCTTAACTGGCGAGGCGTTAAAATGGTTCGAAGGCTTACCAAAAAAATACTATAACCTCTTTCGACCATTTGCAAGCTACATTTATGGGAGCATATATAAGCAACAATTCTTCACGACCCGGTATTGAAGATGTATTTGGTTGAAACAGAGGATTGGTGAGAGTCTGAAACACCTAACCATAAGATGGAAAATAATGTGCAGTGAAATGGCAGGAAGGGTGGATGAGAGATACCTCATTTTATCTTTCATTAATGCAATGTTTGTAACCAATCTTCTGTACATACAAATTTTCAAAATCAAAAATACTATCACAATGACAGAGCTACGAGAAATACAAGAAGAATACATTGCTTTGGAGGAGAAAAAAAATGAGATGGAATCATATCCAGTTGCAAACACAAGCTCAATAGCGGAAAATGGAAGTTTACTTCCTAAAATGATTAACAATGTGGCAAGCACCTCACAGACACAATAAGAGAAAGTGGTGATTGATAACCAGCAGAAATTAGTAGCTATGGGGAGTCGAGACCAAGAGGAGTATGAAAGGGAAAGGAATTATTACAATCGTGGTGGAAATAATAAGATTCAAAGACTTGATCAACCTCAAGAGACTTATGGTGGTTAGAGGAAAAATAATTTTAGAGGGCAAGGAAGTCAGAAGATAACATGGGAAGAAATTAAGATGCCACTTCTAAATGCTAGTATAGAAAAAATTTGGGAAGTTTTCATTTTGATGGAAAACATACCTTCACCCTGGAATATGAGAAAAGAACCACATCTAAATAATCGAAATCAAGAATTCTGTCCTTACCATCATTTTCATGGTCACTCGATAAACGATTGCAGGAATGTAAAAAGAATAATATTAAGGATGATTAATCAGGGAAAGTTAAATCCTTTTCTAATAGGACACCAGCAGTCTCAGCAGTTACCACCATCACCGGATATTCGCAGAGTGAATACTATGAAAGGAGCAGAAACATTTGCGATAGAGGTTGGAGCCAAGGCGAAGAATTTGTTCTGTAACTCCATCGTACATTCATACAAGACTATTGAGGATTTCCACGACAACTTTCTAAGTAGAGTCTTCGCGAGAGACGCAGATGGAAAAAAAATAATGAATATCGCGAGAGTCTCGCCACAAGAGGAATGGCAAAAGCAAACTATTTCTTTCACTGCACAATAAGTACCAGAGCCTGGTGAGATACATGACAACCCCTTGGTGGTACAATTAGAGATAAATCCAAAACAAATAGGAGAAGAAGAAGATGAAGATGAAGAAAATGATAATGATGAAACTGAAGATTCCTGGGCAATCAACAGAGTTCTAATATATACTGGAAGTTCAGTTGATATCTTATTTTATCATACTTACAAAACCATGGGTGGAAGAGACGAAGATCTGATACCATCAACTTATAAAATCTATGGTTTCAACGGTACCGCCAACAAGCCCAAAGGAGAAATTACAATGCGAATTCCATTAAAGGGGTTATCTTCTAAGATCCTATTATGCGTTGTGGATATTGAATCACCTTATAATTCCCTGATTGTCCGACCTTGGCTACATGGGATATTAGGTGTGGCATCCACTTTCCACCAATGTATTAAATTTCCTCATCCTATTGGTGTTGGAGTTATAAAGGGAGATTGGGTTGATGGGAAGAAATGTTATGAAATGGACATGGAATCTTGTGAAGAAAGAGCAGCGAGGAATAGAAATTGGAAACAAAATATCAAGCAAAAACAAAGAGGTGATAAGCTGATGGTTGATACAATAGAGCGGCGAGAGGAGGAAATACTGCGAAATCAACATGAGTATATGAATGGTGAGCGGCTCGCAGAGGCAAAACGAAACAAAAGAGCAGAAGCAGAAAGTAGTAATTAGAAAGGTAAAATGAAGAAATTTAAGAAGTTTATGAATGATTTGTTGAAGAAAATGTCTCAAAAGAATATTTCATTTGAATGAAAAAAATGGAATTGAAAAGTTGAAATGCAAATGAAAAGAAGATCAAAGAAAATTTTTTTTATCAGAATTGCATTACTTGCAAGAAACGCGAATAAAATTTCGCAGAGACATAAGAATGGGATGAACCTATATGGCGTACACCCTAGTTCGCGGATACAATTTCGCAAGAGGAAAATGTAAGACCTAAAGTGCGTCATATAAGGGGGTATCTCTTTGTGTGACTCAGGGATAAGGTTATACCGCTGCTAGAACCTGAGTTATTGAGATGTTGGGATTAAAGAAAACCTATCCGGGGGAGGTACCTTTGATTTTCAACTATATAAGGTTATACCCTGGTTGGACGACTGAGGGTCTCTTCTAAGGAGTGCAGAGTATGACCAAGGCGCCGAGGTACATGGTTGAGTCAAGGGTGCCCGGGGCGTACGAAACTACCCTGTCCATCCTTGGAAAGTATTGGCTATGATGCACTCGGCCCGAAGAAAACCCCACTTAGGGTGCAGTCTTGAAACTATAAGCCATATAGGCATAAAGGACAAAAGGCTTCGAAAACAACTGGTTGTTGGTAAATCCGGATGGGAGGAGCTAGTCTTATATGGCCGATATGCCCTTCTTGAAGGGGCAACCAGGGGGAAGATAAGGGCAGAACCCTCTATTAGGGAGATGATAAGTGTCTAAAGACGGCAATGTCATGGGGCTTTACGATCGCAAGAACATTTAGGCCTGTCATATTGTCGCGTGACAAATATTATACAGAGGAAAAAAGCCATAAGAAAAGGTTAAGATGAGATCAATGGGTTTTTATATGAAAGTATAAAGATGTCATGTGATTTCATTGCAATACGGCAATGTCATAAGGCTTTTTTCTTGCAAGGGAACTTAGACTTGTCATATTGTCGCATAGAAATTGAAAAAATACAGATAAGACAAGATCAATGGGTTTTTACATACAAGTGTAAGGATGTCCTGCGATTTTGTCGCAAATACAAAGGGTGGAAAAGTAATACCTTTACCTAGGAAGGCATAATAAGACCACAAGAAATTAAAATTGAATGGCTGCGATATTTACGCAGAAATTATGAAGTTTGCGATATTTGCGCATAGATCATAAAAGTATGCAACTGTTACTCGCGATATTATCGCAGCTCAATATTATTTACAACTGATATCTAAGCTCTACTCAATTTTTTCATATTGCAGATGAATAACAGAGGCAAGTATGGGAATGCATAGAATGATAAAATTGTTATTCATCATCATATGATAAATTTACATAGACATTATTATATGACACATTTACACAGATAGTTAAAGATTAATAATTATGTTGATTAACTATATTGCAGAAAGAAATTGTTTTCTAATTCACACAGATAGAAGCAAAAGAAATTTATACATCAAGGAATCTTGCAGTAATTTCACAAGAAGAAGGAGATGAATGTACAAATATTACAAGAAGACTAAAAAGAGGAAACAAAACTAGTTGGATATCATCATCCTCGCCAGGTTTTTCCTTGTCTTCACCATCATCTCCACCATATTATTCATCTTCGCTAGATTCTTCAGCTTCACTATCAGAGATAACAAGATTTGGAGTATTCTTTGGAACTTCTTCAGCGAGGCAAGGATACAAAGAGTGAGAAATGTTATGATCATTACAAACCCCATTGACGGAGTCATTGCGAAAACCAACAAGGATATTACTAAAGTTTGAAGTAGTGATCTTTAATTGTTCCTTCAATCTTGAATAATTTTCATTGCGAGCAACAAGAGTCTTTGCGAGTTGATTCTTATCAGCTTTAAGTTCTCCAATTCTTTCAATATATCTCTTCTCAACTCCTGCGAAAATATAACAACAAATTGAAAATTTTGCAAAGATTAGAAGATTAATGACAAGAAATTAATAAGGAAGAACAATTAGCAACCTTCTCTTTCAGAAATCATGTCCTTAATTAAGGCCGCTTGTTCAACATGAAGACTAACATCTACACCTAAGTTAGCTCTGGCGTTGTCAAGAATATATGCAGCCCAAGCAAATTTATCATCATCATTAATAAGAAGACGGGAACGGATTTGGTTTTCTCTTTCAACAAGATCATCTCTCTCTCGGATAAGTTTATCTCTTTTAATTTGGACTTCAAGAAGGGTTTTATGAAAATCCGCTAAGGTTTGTGCTCCTTGTCTAGAGATACGATCCCTTTCATCTATAAGATCACTTTTTTGGGCTCTTAGAATCTTGATTTCTTTTTTAGAATTAAGATATTGACGCTTGGATGCATTAGACGCTTTTAAACTAGATCTGTGATCAATTGCTAAAAGATGAAATTTGGATCTAAGATCATCTAAAGAAAGGGAGTTAATCTGTTCATTTGAATAACTACCTAAGGATTCATTAAGGCGATTGAGAAGAGTATCATCATTTATTGGGTTTGGAAAAGAACGAAGGAATACAGCTTCGTCAGAAAGGCCGTAAACATCTGCGAAGAAGAATAATAAGAAAAAATGCAAAGGAATACAAGGATAAAAAGAAAGGGAAAGATTTCTTACCATAAAGATTATCATTCGCAGCTTGGAGGCTTGCAACCTTATCTCGCGATAAATAAAGATCAGTTTCCAACTGCTTGATTTTTTCTTGAAGGTCAATTGACCCATATTCCAATTACCCGCGAAGACTAGCGGACTCAGACTCCAAATACATATTCTTCTTGCGAAGAACGACATTTTTCTTGTGAAAAGATGCACACCTCCTCTCCAAGTCTGAGGCAACAGCGAAGGAAGCTCTTCCAGTGTGCGAGAGAACAATGTAAATAAGAGCTTAGCGAGGACATGAATACATAAATATAGTAAAGAAATGAAAACGTACCAGAATACCAAGAGAATTTAAGAGACTGGGAGATATTGATCTTGAGATTCCTTGGAGAGAATCATTATCAACCAGTATGGGAGCATTACAGACTTTAGCGAGAGCTTGAGATACTCTATTAAGATATTCATCTCCATAATCATTTGTGATACCATATGTAATATCGCCAAAAATCTTGGACAGTTGAGTCATGGAAGAGTCAGATTGGGAAGACTCCATTGTAGAGGGGACATCAACATTCAAATCATCATCATTATCGTCATCATCAGAATTACCACTTGAGTTTTCTGCATTATCTTGAGGAGTTGAAGAAGAATAGAATTGGGTTTTTCTTTTCTTTAAGGGAGGAGCACCAAAATTTCCTCTGCGAGGAGCAACAGACTTCTCTTTGAGAGGAATAGTAGATTTCTCCTTGCGAGAAGCGTCTTTGTCTTTCCCTTTAGTTTTCACAATCTTCACAGGTTCTATTTCCTCAATAACCTACAAACACAGATTAAGGTAAGAAATAGAGGCAACAATATATTGTTAAGAATCATAAAGGAATATCTTTTACTTCATCTGTGAGAGATTTAAGGGCTAAAAAGGTGTTGGGCTTCCCAAATTTCTGGTAATGAAGTTTCAGCTTATCAATCTGGAAAAAATTTGAGTAGTCAGCGAGAGTATGAAGGGATGAGGAAGATAATAATGATAATTAGGCAGTAAAAAATTGGAAAAACCTCTTTATTTCTTTCAGACTAGTTGAAGACCCACGGTTGATATTCTGAGTGATTTGCAGGTAATGCATAAGGACCGGAGATGTAGGGACCCTCTAAACATAATGGAAAAATGAACCATTTGTCATCATTGGAATAGCGAGGGACTTGATTATTACCCGTATGCCAATCAATATCTGACATAAGAACTTCATCTTCAGCGATGTTATCTTTCTTTTGCAAGCGGACGCCCCAGCGAGTGCTATCCTTTTTACAAGGAACTATATCGTAATTTGCGAAGAAGTTCTCCACAGTGTACTTCGCGGGAACGATTGGGACATCTTTAAATTTAGGATTCTTTGGAGCATCAGGGTAATGAGATTCTTTATCAGCACCGCGAGTAGCATACTCAAGCATTAAGCGAATACAATCCCCACTCAACTGATATACCGCCCACGAGAACTTCGCGTGAGATAGAATTTCATAGAATAAAGGAAGTTCAAGATCATAGAGAGGAATGGGAAGACCAGCCTCGAGTTTGCCTAGCGAGATTATGATTTTCTCACGGTTACTTGGAAAATCAGAAAATAATGGAACAGAGAGCTTTGCCTTAGGGCTTTGTTCAGGAATAGTAAATAAGGTGAAACCTTTATCTTTAAGTTTCTTTTGCATCTTCTCAAAGGCAAGAACATTTTTATGACCAGTTGCAACCATTTTTAGTATGGGAATGAAGATTGAAAGAGTAAAAGATCGAAAGAAAAATTATAACAGTAGCAGATCCGGAATTTATGAAAGAACAGTAAAATTGCAGAGAGAAGGAAAAAGAAAGTAAAAAGAGGAAAATAAAAGAATGAAATAAGTATTTATAGAAGAAGAAAGTTCTCGAAAAGATGAATGCAACTAATACAAAAAAAGGACTGAACGGTCAAATCGCAACGGTTGAAGAGGACGTGTCAAAAATTGAATTGAGGAGAAAGTATTAGAAAACAACTGGCGAATAATACAGAAACATGTCAAAACAGAAGAGTGCAAAAAGATACACAGTTGCGGCGTTATGAAAGATTCAATTCTCATGATCTTTCCTCCTTCGCAGAAAAAACATGAGAAGAGGCAAGATGTAGGACCAAAATATCGCCATGATAACACTTTTGCGAGATTAACAACACTTCTACGAACATCACTGCGAGTTCTTCAACAACACTTCGCAAGTGTCACATAATAATTCAAAGAATGACGTAATAGCTGACGAATGGAGAAACACGGGAAGAGCGTGATTGCCCTGCGATGATTACAACGCCTGCGAGAGTTAGCATTACAACTACCACGAGTGCATCGAAATCCAGATCCGAAATTAAAGGAAAACTTAGCTGTCATCCACTATTAACTACCCTATATAAAGAGATCCAGTAGATTCAGAAAGGGGATGATGTATTTTTGAGTGTTGAGAAAGTCTTGAGGAGAGAGAAAATTCAAGAGAGCGGTTGCATTCTTGATTTATTCCATTTCTTGTAAACATTTCTGAGAATCAAATAATAAATTGTCATTTTTAATCTTCAAAATGTGTTAATTAGTGTGAATTCTTATCAAGGGTGCAGTGTAGGATTTCCTGCAACTACAGTATTGAATAATCTAAACCCTTATAAAGGATCTGAACTAACCTAACCTTTTCTAAACCATGATGAGGACATTGGGCTAATAAATCATTGAACCTTTCCAAATACCTATACAAAGATTCTCCCTCCTGTTGAGAAAACGTGCATATTTGCGTCCTAATAGACGATGTTTTGTGCCTAGGGAAAAACTTGTTCAAGTAGGCAGATGTAAGTTGTTCATATGTTTCAATTGACCCGAAAGGCAAGCTATATAGCCACGATTTGGCTTTATCTTTCAAGGAAAAAGGGAATAACCTAAGTTTCAAAGCATCATCATCAAGGTTTCTAATCTTTAGGGGACTACAAATTTCCTCAAAGTCCTTAACATAGAAATAGGGGTTTTCATTTTCTTTCCCTAAAAAAATTGGGAGCATATGTAGGGTCCCAGGTTTAAGTTCATAATTTTCTTCCGTTTCAGCTAACCTAATACCTGAAGTACGAGTAGTCCTAGTCAGATTCAACAAGGCCTTTAAAGTTTCCATTTCTGGCTCTATCTAAGTAATAGGGATTCTTTCCTCAGTAAAATCATGACGTTCAAAAATAGGACTCTCTAGATTAAGGTAATCAAGACTCTTGTTTCCTAAAATATCACTTATATGTTTTTCACGCATAAACCGTCCTAGAACGTCTCTCTTACGTTCAGGCATACACAAGAATTCAACAAATATTTGTGCACATGCAAATGCTGGGCTCACTAATTTAGGTAAGCTTGGGTTACCTACAGCAAAATATACCCAAAGGTACGAGCTGCGGTTTGTGGTGTTTCATCTGGTAACTCCCATAAGGCCCAAGGCACGGGTTCAGCTTACTAATCCACGAGTTTTCCAAAACTCGGTAGTCTGACGAAGGTGCAATTGGTGCGTGCAGTGTTTTTTTTTTATAAATAAAATACTAAAAATAAACACAAGCAAATAAAAGAAAATTACAAGTCCAAAAAATAAATAAAAACTACCACAAATAAAAGTCCTTAAAAATAAAATCTTCGGCTTTCTCCTTTTATGGCAAGTCCAACTTTTCACCTTTCGTTTCAAGCAAAACCTGCATAACAAAAGACAAATTACCTAACGTAAAATCAAAGAAAATAAAAATAAAAATAAAGAAAATAAAAATAAAAATAAAAATCTAAAACCTAAACCTAAAGACAACTCCGCGTCGGCTGCACCAAAAATTGATGTAGTATTTACAGTGGTAAGAATAGTGGTTCGTTAAAGACTTGTAGAGATTTGATTTTAGACTTAAGTTTCAAAAACTAAAAATAAAGAAAACTAAATTGAAGTTGTTATCAACATTTTAGAGAACACTGAGACTAGGATTCCACTATTTTCCAATTTTTATGTGATTCAATATTAATAATTATCATGCAATTCATACATTCAATTGTTTCTTAAATATTGGCAATAGTCGATTTTCAAAATACTAGTTGTTAATCTCAAGCCAGGAACATCAAGAGCCCTAAGCTAAGCATGCACCATCAAGTGAAAACACAACGAGTTAATAAAAACCATTATTTCAATTTTGATTCTGTGCAAATAATCATAAAAAGAATTGCAGAAATTAACTGAATAGATATTACCACTTATTTGTTGGAAAAATGGCTTCCTCCGTCGCCTCAACAATGGGGTTTAACATAAATAAAGCAAGGGTGAAAAACAAGAGAAAACTACTAAACTAGCGAGTTTCTAACATAAATAATTTTTACAGAAGTCACTATTACAGAGAAACCTTTAACAAAACTGTTGCGAACTTTATTAATTGTTGGAAAAATTGTTACAAAAGAGATTGAATATGAAAGACTAGGTAACAGTTCCTGCAACTGCTCTAAGGTGTTGTTTTATGTTCTTCTTCTTCGTCCACAGCTCGCCTGTGAATTTTTATTTCTCTTCTGTTTGGGTTCTAAGATCTCTGTAACTTCTCTAAATTGTACCAAGGTCTCGATACCCCATGTTGTGACTCGGAACAACTTATATATACATCAAAGTTCCATATTTAGGGTAAATCTTCACCGAATATTATTATTTCTCTGTCTTGCAAGTTACGGCTTCTGCTTTCCTTCTTCACCTCGTATACGCTCTTTCAGCTGCCAAACTTTCCCAAATTAGATAGAATCGAATCCTGAAAGAATATCTCTTCACCCTGCTGCACGTTATTCCCATAAACAACCTAAAAAAAACCCGAGTCTCTCTCACTACCCTATTTTGTCGAGGAATCATTGAACTCGTGTTTTTTTCGTTTTTTTTTTCGAATCCAACACTTGCAGACACTCTGTTTTGAAGTAACAAGTTAATAGCAATCAAAATCCTGTAAGAATCTGGTTAAATCTCCGTCAAATCCCTTGCCTGTAAAATACTGAAAACCCGAGAACACTATCCAATTCCCTGTCTCTTCCCAATTGATGATATGTCCCAATTTGATTGATTGAAACGCTTATACCAGGCCTGTTTTTCTCTAACAAGTCCATCCCAACACAATCCCGCCATTAAATATCTTTAAATCTTCCCTCAAATTTGAACAAAAAGTTACGCAGCTGATAGCTTGAATTTCCCGCCAAAAATATCAATTTGAATTTGAGAAGAAAGGTTCCCCTTATCCTGCTACTGGGGTGATAATAGTAAGATGGGTGCCCCTTATCAAGTGTGTAACCCTTATCCATTTGAGGAGTGACTTCAGTAATTTTCTCCCGCGAGAGAAAATACTATTTTTCGAGCCAATTTTTCCGCAAAAGCTTATTTCTCCAAACACACCTACAAAAACATAAAATAATCAAATAAGTATAAAATCGAGCACTAACAATATAGAAAATTGAGATCAAAATAGACACATAAATGCGTCTTTCATGATCCCAGCGATCATCATGGTCGATACAGAGACGATCAGGCTTCGACAAGGAAGGCCTAGCAGAGTAAGGAATTATAGTCAGGCCAGTCTTATCGATCTCCTCAAACAGACGAAGGATGTTACCCTCCCTAATCTTCTTAGCAGTAACATGAATACGACGAGGGCCAACACTCCAAGGTAGAAGATTGATTTTTTGAATAGCATCAGCGTACGTAGCATTGAAGTTGGCGGGGGTATAATCCTCCTTCTTATACCTTCCATCAGCAAAAGGGTTATAAGACTTCAAGGTTGTTTATTCCTTACTACGGTACTAGCTCTCACGAAGGACACGCCAGAAATTACCAGTATACTGCATGACCCCTCAAACCCGAGTCTTGTTCGCTGGTTCATCCCTCATAGACAAAACGTCACAGTATAAAGGATCATTTCTACTAAACAATGGAAGGAGCATACCTGCAGCCAACTGTCCAACGCTAATCAAATGGGTATTCTCATCATAAGGGAAGCTCTGAATCATAGACTCGGTAAGAATATCCGGGCCATCAACAAAGGAGATATCAAACTTGTGAAGACGAAAGGACTTGTAGATCCCAGCTAAAGACAAGTGAGCATAGCCATCTTTGTCACGTCGCTGCAGCCTTTGAAGCTCATAATGAGGAGGAGGTGGAGGAAGATACTCAACAACAACATCTTCAACCTTGGGGTCCGTAGCAACCTCAGGGTCCACAATAATCTCAGTATCATCAGGTATCTCCGTATCCTCAGGAAGTGGAGATGACGTAGCATCAGGATGATCCATCCACGGAGGTGGATTAGTAGACGAAGAGGGTCTTCGTTCCTTCCGCATAGGCTTCTTCGAAAGTCTCATGATCCCTAACACCAACATAAAACACAATCATTCAACAATGGCGAAAAAGATTCATGGTTAACTCAGAACCGAAGTTGGGGCAGAAAAAATAGTACTTTGGGCATGGGTTTAATAAAAACCAACCAAGGGAAATGATTTCATCCTCCCAAGAAGCAAATACGGAGTATGATCGATCAACATATTCAAAAATCGCGGACGAAGAACAATCATGGCAGAATCATCATCAAAATACAAAATGGAAACAAACCCATGTTCTCATACAACATAAACGAGTAAAAGAGAATTAAAATTCTCACATGCGAGTACAACAGAAACCTCCTAGTCAGAGAAGGAAAGACAGAATCAAGTTAGAATAAATACGAAAAACAACAGTAAAGAGCAAGTATTATTTACTTGTATAATCGAGTGTTGAAACGGAGCCTTGGGGAATAAAAAGGAAGATGAAACAGTTAACATCGGAAGAAAAATCTCTGTGAAAGAGACAAAGAGCGACAGTTCGAGAGGAATAAAAGGATCTAATGAAAATTCCTCATCTTTATTCTTTTCTTATAGGTGGTTGGAGAATCCAAAAATTTGGATTTCCCGAAATTCAAGGGGAAGTTATTGCATGAAAGGACATACGGGGGCCACCCAATCAGTACGTGCAAAAATGGTGACGTTACGGGAGTTTTTCTTCCAATCATACCAAACGGTAGAATACGAAAGAAAAGGGGCAAACTGTGAATACCAATATTCTGCAGAGCACGTGTCACGATCTTAGTGGCCGCACACGAGTTAACCATATAACCTTTGTTATACTGGAGAACCTAATTAGCAGTGGATACCTTCGTAGATATACTTTATCTTATCCCAAGATGAGATACCTCGACGGCCAAGATAGAAGAAATAAATCCTAGTCTATAGAGAGGAAGCTGGCGAAGGGACAGAGGTAGATGACATATCTAATCAGTATTAAATGCACAAATCTCTTATCTACACGCATAACCCAAGAACATGGAGAGAGATGATGTGGCGAAACCTGAGTGGCAAAGGCTAGCTGTGAACGAAGGTATAATCTATACTAAGGATGGGAAGTTCCCTAAGGAACATGGGTCAGCTGAGGTGGCATAATTCAACTGGAGAAAGCATATGGTGAACAAAGGTACCATTTGTATGGAAGGTATGTCAGGGAACGATGGATCTAAAGACAACAAAGATATGCCTGGAGAAGAAAGGGCTATAAATACCAAGCCTCACCAACAAACTAAGGGCATTCAATATCTAGGAGAGAAGATCTAGTCTTAAGCTTATACCTCTTTAATGTTTAGAACTTAAGTATTTATCAACTTGAGTTCTCTCTTTTACTTTGGGAAGCATTTAAGATCTTTGTATCCACCATAACTTAATACAAATTAATTACTCATTATCCCGTGGACGTAGACAAAAGTCGAACCACGTAATCTTTTGAGTCTCATGATAACTTATTAGCTTTTACATTATATTTTTGTTCTTCGTTACTATCGTGATCGTGAGTATCTTATATTACTTAGCATTATCAGTTCAACAGAGGCATCGATACTACTTAGCATCCGATTTTCTGAGCTGTATACATTACTAGACTATGGGAAAATTAGTAGTCACAAATGGAATCAGGTGCATAGAGTCCTACTGGGATTCAGAGGCGTAAGGAACGTGACAGTACCTTAATCATTGTGATATTGGTTAGGGCTCAACTACATTCCATTCCAAAGTTAACTTGAAGTAGGCTAGTGTCAGAAGCGGCTTAATATAGTGTGGTGTTCAAATCTGGACTAGGTCCCATTTTTTTTTGCATTTGCGATTTCCTCGTTAACAGAATTTCTGGTGTCTGTATTATTTATTTTCCGCATTATATTTGTTTATATAATTGAAATATCATAGGTTGTGCGTAGTTCAATCAATTAGATAATCCAACCTTTGTATGAATATCAATATTCTCATGGGCGCGTGTCACGTATCTGGCGGTCGTATGCAAGTTAATAAAGTAGTCTTGGCGATAACGGATATTTGAGGAGTAGCATATCCCTTCTTGATCTACTTTACCCCATCTCGAGCAAGGATACTCGAAGGCTAAGATAGTAAAGTAGATCCTAGCCTAGGGATGTGGCAGCTTTCGAAGGGACAGAGTTAGCTGACATATGATCAGTATTTAATGTTGCAAGCCTTATCTACACGTTTGGACAAAGCGTGTGGAGAAAAATGAGATGGAACTGATTAACTGGTGAAGGAATGCGGTAAACGAAGGCACAATCTGTACCGAGGCTTGGTAGTTCCCTAAGGAATGTGGGTCAACTAAGATTGGATAGCCCGATTGGAGAAACCATGCGGTGAACGAAGGAACCATTTGTACGGAAGATATATCAGGATACGATGGATGAGAAGGTAGAGAAGATATATCTGGAGTAGAAGGGGCTATAAATAGCAAGCTTCACCAACAAAGAAGGGAATTCAATACCCGAAGGAGAGAAGATCTAGTTTTAAGCTTATACCTCTTTAATGTTTAGAACTTAAGTATTTACTATAGCTTGAGTTCTCTCTATTACTTTGGGAAGCATTTAAGATCTTTGTAACAACCACACTTAATACAAACAAACATTCATTACCCCGTGGACGTAGACAAAAGTCGAACCACGTAATCTCTTGTGTCGCTTGATAACTTAGTAGCATTTACTTTACCTAAATATTATTCGTTATTATTATCTTTATCTTGAGCACCTTCTATTACTTAACCTCTTCAGTTCAAATGAGATGTCTTTACTACTTAGTATCAGATTCTATGAGCTGTTCACATTACATAGACTATGGGAAAAATAGCAGTCACAGTTTTGCGCTAGAGTACAGGCTCCGTAAGTCTGATTTATTGTTATCATTTTCGCTTTTTACAAACCTTTCTTCGAAAAAGAGATCTTAGTACAAAAGGGTGGATCTCACTTTCTAGTAATACGTTCATCATTTGTTACGTAAGTTCTTTGAGTCCTTAGCCTCGAAATACTTGCAACGTTATAGATCTACAAAGTTTCGTTCTCAAACGTGTTTCAAAAAATATTAAAACTTTTGTTTGTACGGGGAAAAACTTTTCCGACAAAGTATCCTTTGGATCTGAGTAGCTCTGAACACTAGGGTATCTCAGTAAGAATTTAAGGAGAACAAATATTAGAAAAGTATTTACCAAACCTTAAATCTTTAAGGATCTGACACCTTTTTTTTAATTGTTTTCAACATTGAATGTTATTTTTTCCAGGGATGTTATAAGAAATTAAATACCTATCTTTTCAAAACGTCACTTTTAGTACTTTTCCTCAAAAAGCTGCTTAACCGTCTTTCGTGTCAAAGCATTAATTGCTACTTTAACGAAGGCACCCAAGTAGCAAAATTTGTCATTTTTTTGTGATCTTAGGATAACAAAAGCCAAAGGTATGCAGAAACCAAGTGACGTACCAACAAGTTCCAGACCTACTGTTACCAGAGGAAGGTCACAAAACCCATCACGTGCAAATCAAAGAACCGAAGCATAGGGCGGACAAAGAGAAATAGTGCGAAGTACGGCGGTCAACCAACCACCTATTCGTTCTTAGTGGATGAGGCAAACATCTGGAGCACAACCACCTTAAGGCATTCCGTTATCGGAGACCGCCAAGGTTACGCAGCCTCCTGCTGCTAACGGAAGGTTACCCAGAATCTTAGATCCTAACGGATGGGGTTGGGAAACCTAACACCAGTTCAGATTGATCTTGATGCTCTTGTAATAGAAGAAGAATCTGAGGACCTGACTGACAATATTCCTTAGGGTGGCAGAATCAACAACGAAGGCCAAATAGTAGCGCAGTGGAAGCTCTGCTATTGCGCAACAAGGAACATGAGGATGTGATGCACACGATGGCTCAGGAGAACTAAAACTTGAAAGATAGGATGGAGGTGCATATTTAAGGTTCCCAAGCTCACCCTCCCTTAAAGAGGCATAACCAAGGAGCCATCTCCAAACACCGAAGGGGTGATCCCAACCCACTGAAGACTCATCCATCAGGAGGAGCTAGGAGAACAAGACATGATCCAGATAAGGCGGATCCCTCATACAAGACCTCTCAGTATTACTACGATGAGATACTGTCTGGGGATGCTCACAATATAGGAATGGTCATTGAGAAAATGGAAAAAATGTGCAAAGAAATCCAAGAGATAAAGACTGGTCACGCAGGAGCAAGATTAGAGGAGGTACTTCAAGAAGCGATAACATCCCTGTTGTCTCATCGAATTTTGAAGGAACTTAAGCCTGCAAAATGTCTGGTACCTACGTTCAAGGCGTACAATGGTACCTCAGATCCCGCAGCCCACCTACGGTACTACACTCATGTTCTTGCCGATTGGGAAAGAGATGAGATAATACTTTGTAGGTACTTCTCCGCAAGCTTAACAGGATTATTGACATGGTACGACAACCTACCATCACATTCAATTGACTCTTTTGAGCAATTGTCCAATGTGTTATTGGAAACATACATGTACAACAAAGATACGAAGGCATGTTTAAATAGGCTATTTGCTTTTGCTGTCGGGCCCCGAGAAACATTGATGCAATACACTGACAGGTGGCAGAAAACATGCCAAGCAATTGGAAAAGTCAACCCAAAAATTAGCATTAATTGATATAAATACGTCCTTCATAGGACCCCATCTATCTTCATAGATCTCCACAATCAGACCCTTGATTCCAAAGGGGAGCTTCGGGTGGTTCAAGACCGCTACATCATACTAGAAGAGATACAGAAGGACAACCCTAGAGCACAAACCAAAGAAACATCTGCTCCATAACGCACCAATTCTCTGGAACCAATTCCGGAGCAACCTAAGAGACAGAATGAAGATGGGGGCAGAATCAACTTCAGGGACAAAATATCAAAGTACGGTGATAGCAAAGAAAAGGGAAAAAGCAGGGATGACTTTGCAGAAAAGGTCTACACAAATCTCAACACAACTTTCTCTCATATCCTGAACAAGGAAGGAGCGAAGCCAGATTTTCCATACCCTAACACTAAGGGGAAGCAACTAGATAAAACAAAAGAGTCTAAGGAGTACTGTGCTTACCACCAGTACTACGAGCATACAACCGACGCATGTTACCATCTAAGGAACACAATCCAGCGACTCGTAGATTATAGAAAGCTTATGGAGTATGTGAAGCTACCACCTACCAGCACCGATGATACTTTAAAGAAGAGGGTGCAGTTACCACAAGACAAAAAATACATCAATATGATCACATTCTAGAACAGAGCTCAGGAGGATCTTCTCAAAGATACCCTCGAACTTGCACGGAACAGAAAGAATATAGAAACACACGAAGTGTTTAAGCTAAGTGGACCACTAACTAGCACATGGGAGGAATTGATGGCCACACTATTAACATTCTCCACAAAGGACATCAACCAGGAAGTTGAAATAAAAAATGATCCATTGGTGATCACCCTACCCATCCACGGATGGAATGTTACGAAGGTTCTTATCGACGGGGGTAGCTCATTGAATATTTTGTTTTAAAAACCATACCTACGTATGGGTTTAACAAATGAGCGTATGGATTCATCCACCTGCATGATCTACAGTTTCAATGAGGCAATATCTAGACAAAGGATAAATTACGCCTATGCCCTTTGGTAACTCATACCATATTTTGTGTTGTGCAGGAACCTTCTCCTTACAATGTAATTATGGGAATACTCTGGGTCCACCGACTAAGAGGCACAACTTCGACATACCATCAGTACCTTCGGTTCCCCACACCTATGAGTGAAATGAAAATCAAGGGTGATCAGCAGAATGCAAGACTTTGCAACCTATAGGAGGTCAGACTCAACGAAGAAAGGGCCGCAACATATCAATAAGCATGGAAAAGACGAAGAGAGAATGCCAACAAAGTAAAAGATGGAGGCTTTTTAGTTCCCGTGGCACCCTTAGATGACGGTGCCAACACTTCCACTACTCCAGTAGCAAATACCTTCGCCAAATGAAAATTATAGAAAAGCACTCCTCGACAGCCTCAAAATACAACCTTCTCACCAGTGGATCCAACGAAGAAAATCAACATTGGAACGAAGGACCATCCAAATAGGATCACCATTGGAACCTTACTAGATGAGGATGAGGAAGTGCAGCTACCGATGTTACTCCAGGAATACGCAGATATCTTCGCATGGTCTATAGAAGATATGACAGGAATTAATCTGAACCTAGTCTCACACTACCTTCGTATCAAACCATAGGTCGCACCATTTAATCAACCAACCGCAAAGTCGCAGACATCTACCAAGAAGCGGTAGAAAAGGAGCTGCAAAAGCTCATAGCCGCAGGATTCATACGAGAATTCAAATATCCTACTTGGATATCCAACATGGTAATCGTACCTAAGAATAATGGAGGTGTGATTATCTGCAGCAATTTCAGCAACCTCAACAAATCATTCCCCAAGGACAGTTACCCGCTACCCAACATCGACCAACTGGTCAATGCAACCGAAAGACATCAACGACTATCCTTTATTGATGGTTACTCTGTATACAATCAAATAACACTTGCAGAAGAAGACCAGGAGCATACTCCATTCTTCACTCCACGCGGCTTGTATTGTTATACAAGGATGCCTTTTGGACTGAAGAACGCGGGGGCAACATACGATTAGTAGAAAACATCTTCAAGCAATGGATAGGTAAGATCATGGAGGTATACGTAGATGACATTCTTGTTAAGAGCAAATAAGCAAAAGATTATCTGTTAGACCTAAGGGAGATATTCGATGCTATGAGATGCTGCCGCATGAAGGTCAATCTGGAGAAATGCACGTTCGGAGTAACCTCAGGAAAATTCCTAGGGTACTTGGTAACCAAGAGAGTAATAGAAGTGGAGCCCGAAAGAGCCAGAGCAATAATAGATATGCCATGACCAATGTAAGGACCCTCAAGCTCATCAACACTATTTGACCAGTCAAGAGATGATCAAGAGATGAATCATCCTCTAATGACTTGATTAGTTAATATAGATTTTAATAAATATAAATTAGTCTAACAACGACCTAGATAGGAAACTAATTTCACTAGATATGTCTCAAAAAGTTATGCGAGATGGGCTACTCGAATGTGTCATTCGGACACCGGTCGAAGAAGATATCATGGGAATCGTGTGAGAATTAGCCGACCTGGATGCCCTTATCCTTTATCTGGGCGCCTTAATAATTTCCTTTGGTCTTATCAACCCGGATCGAGCAGATAAGCTCATTTTTTATTTCTTCTTCTCTTTCTTCTCATATTCTTCTGTTCCTCTCCTCCTCTCTGCGGAGCTATGACTTGGTGAATCGAGCTTAGATTTAAGGTTAGTGATCTATAGGATTTGATAGTTTGTCGAAGATATAGGTGATGTTTCTTTGGTTGCTTGAACACGAGAAGGAGAAGATGGAGTTGCTTCTGTCAACTGAAGTTAGGGTTTGTGAAGAACTAATGGTGAGATAGTGTTGTTGATTGACGAATAACAGAAGGGTTGATGTTGAATTGAAGTTTTGAAGTCGTCCTAATGATGAATTGAAACTAGGGTTTCATATTCTTCCTTAATCAGGTAATTTAGAGTTTCCAATTAATTCGATTTTCCTTCTTGGAATTATTGTTATTTGATTGAATTAGTATATGGGTTTGTTTTGATTGGAAGTAGAGATGATCATATAGTATTTAATTTAATTCTAAGAAGATCAAATAAAGAATTAATTAATTGTATAAATTATGGGAATCAATTATGTTAGAGCATTGCTTGGTCGAAGTCGCATGCATTTCTATCTCAAGCATGTTTCTCAGTGTTAGTGATCAAAACTATAAAGTCTTGATTCCTAGTCTACTATAGATAAGGTCATAGACTAGGATAGAAAGTGTAGTTGAGATCAAGATTTCCATGACGATTATCATACAATATGAAGGACTACTTAAGGAACCAGTGGATCTTCATCGACTAAAAGGTATGTGGAGACTTGAACTTATCTATCACTCAAAAGTTTATCTACTCTATTTCCTATCTTGAGAGAAAAGTCATTTTGCTATATAGACTTAGATTATACACATGTGATATTTCGAGATAAGTATATCTCGCTTCTTTATTTCTCTAAATATGTGTTGGTAAAGCTTTCTCTTTAGCAAATTTCATCTTTACCTAGTGACGAAAGTCATGTTATGTTTCAATCATTTTGGAAATTGCTCTGACTAAAAATAGTTTGTGAATAACAACTATATAACGCCCTCTGAGAATGTTTCAATGATTGAAATGAGAGTTTAGACAATATAACCATTGGAGGATATAAGCATTGTTTTGGAAACACATATATGTATAAGTCCTTATTGCTTGAATCGAAGTTTGCGAACTTTGTTGATCAAGTGAAATCGGAGTAGTACGTGAACTTTAGTCCGCAAACTTAGTCTGCGAACCTAGTCCGCGAACTGGCATAGTTCTTGAACCCGAGAATTTCCGCTGGAGTTTGTGAACTCCATCCGGGAACTTAAGTCCGCGAACCCAGTCCGCGAACTTGAGTAGGTTATGTATAAAAAAGATGTTTGTGAACTTATCTTAATAAACTAAGGAATGCTATTGCAAATCATGGCTTTATAGTTCATGAATCAATTCGAGTGAATCACATTATTTTTGCTTCAATTATGTCTTGTGTAGTACATAAAGATCTAAGAAATTGAACAACTCTCTAACTAGTTCATTTGAGTCATTTGGACTAGTTATAGTGAAGAAGAATATGGTTGATATGAAAGTTATCATATGGCTAACCATTTGGTTAACTATTGTTGAACCAACTAATGTACAAGTTTGGGTACGGTTACACAAGCCTAGAAACGTGCATTACATGTGTGTATAACAAGCTATGTTTTCGATCTAACGGTTGATAAATATTAGCTTAAATCTAAATAGGTTTTCATCTAAAGATGAATATTGAATGCTTTGTTAGTAAGATAACATTGATTGCAAACCCTGATTTGAAGACTATATAAGGGATAACTTTAGCAACTGGGAAACCTAATCCCCACACATTCTGTGTGATACTAGTTGTGCTAAGATAGAGTCATTTCTCCTTTAACCTTTGGTTTTTTTCTTCTAAAACCAGGTTAACGACTTAAAGACTTCATTGGGATTGTGAAGCCAGACCGATACTACTTTTATCGTAGTTGTGTGATCTAATCTTTCTGTTTCTATCGTACAAGTATAATTGTAATAATTGGCTTGAGATTTCTATATCCGATAGGCAAGATATAAAAGTAGTCACAAACATTTCGTCTCATTGTTTGTGATTCCACAATATATTTTTTCGCTGCGTTGATTAAGACTATTATGAGGTGATTGATAAAGCTGAGCTGTTCTTCAGGAATATAAGTCTGGTTTTATCAATTGGTTCCTATTCACCTTGATTTATCAAAAGACGGAACAAAAACTTGTAGGTATATTCGTGGGAGACGGATTTATCTATTACTGTATACTTTTCTGTGTGATACAGATTTGTTTATTAAAGTCTTCGAATTTGGGTCGTAGAAACTCTTGGTTGTGGGTGAGATCATCTAAGGGAATCAAGTATGTAGTATCCTGATGGGATCAAAGACGAAGGAGCATAACTGTACCTTGGATCAGTGTGAGATTGGTTGGGGTTCAGCTACAGTCCAGACAGAAATTAGCTTGGAGTAAGCTAGTGTCTGTAGCGGCTTAATGCAGTGTATGTTTAATCTGGACTAGGTCCTGGGGTTTTTCTACATTTGCGGTTTCCTCATTAACAAAATTCTGGTATCTGTGTTATTTCTTTTCCGCATTATATTTTATTATATAATTGAAATAATATAGGTTCGGCGTTGTTCAATCAATTAGAATATACGACATTTTGGTTGTTTATTTAAATTGATTGACACTTAGATATTGGTCTTTGATACCATCCAAGTTATCTCTCTTTGATAAAGACTCGCAGATTTCTATTTTCTTGAGTAAAGATCAAATTGAGAGATTGAGATAATAACTATTTGATATATTTTCTATTGATTGAGTCTGACTGTCTAGTTGATTCTCTAGAAAGTATATTGGAGTTTGTCCATACAGATTGCTAATCTAAATATTGGGTGTGGTTGTTAGACCCCCGCTTTCTTAATTGGTATCAGAGAAGGCAAACACGTTCAAGACCTTACAAGTCTGTGTTTGTAGCGATCTGCCTCTATGGACAGAGGTGTTATCTTAATAAACGTACCACCATTCTTCGATGGCTCTAATTACTTATGGTGGAAAATTGCTATGCGAGCCTTTCTTCAAGCACGTGATTTTCAATCATGGGTATATGTTGTTAATGGCTATGATCCTCCCGTTGTGGCAGTTTGAAATGTAAACGTTCCCAAAGATATTGGTGAATACACACCTGCCAAGATACTTGCTGCAAAGAAAAATTCCGACGGTTTGAATGCGATCATACATGTCATTACCCCAAATCTTCAGCACTATGTGTCTAATTGCACTATGTCGCAAGAAGCTTGGGATATCTTAGCAACCGTATTTGAATGTAATACCACTGAGAAGGAAGCTAGGCTTCAAAACCTTCATTCTGATTGGGAAAACCTTCGTATGGAAGATGAAAAAACATTTGACGAGTTTAGTCACAAAGTGTATGAAATTTTTAATGCATCTTTTGCATTGGGTAAGACTATTCCTGAAAAGGACATTGTGATAAAAATTATTAGATCGTTGCCATCTAGATATAATGCTAAGAAGCATGCCATCGTTAAGGGAAATAACCTTGATACTCTCTCCAGAAATATATTGGTTGGAAAGCTTAAGATCTTTGGTCATGAACATTCGTCCAAATCTAAGGATGTTGCGTTCAAAGCACTAAAGGACACTAAATTACTTGATAAAAGTAAAAAAGTGTATATCTCTGAAGATGATCACTATGAGACAGATTCATCAGATGAAGATCTTGACAAATCAGTCTCGATGATCACAAGACAGTTTAGGGATCTTCTTCTGAAGATAATTAAACGGTTCTCCATAGATAATCCTAAGGCATCAGTCAAACCTCATAATCGTGTTCCTCCTAAAAACAGTGATATTGATGAAACTGATGACGAGGATATGCCTTATTGCTTTAAGTGTAAGGGATTTGGTTATTTTGCAAACAAGTGTCCAAATCGGAGAAAATACACTAGGAACAAAGGTCTTGCTGCAACTCTTGATGAAATGTCTGATAATTATGATTCTAATGAAGACGAAAAATCAAGTGTTGCACTTCTTGGTGAAAATATTGATTTTGAAAATTGTTTCAATACATATATCAATCTTGATATTCTTTCAGAAGATAATCCAACTATTCTGGAATACAAAGTTGTGGAAACACTGTTTATACTGTTTCAGGTTCCACTATGTGCCTAGCTTCTTGCACATTTCAGAAGCCTGATTTTTATATAAGTTTGACATGTTCATATTTTTCATTAAAGGGTCATGAACTGTCAAAGTTTTATAAATTCAAACACCAACAAAGGCACGTCAACAAACTTCAACGAAGAGAAAATCATTTAGCAAGAAAGCTTAAACTTGCTCAGAAGACCGCTGAGGTATGCAAGATTTTATCTTCGTCTAAGAAGTTAGTTTCCAAAGATAAAACAAGACCATTAGAAAACAAAGTATGGTCAAGTCGTTTTGATAAACAGAGATCTGTGGATTCCTCTCTAGAGGTAAATGGTGGAAAAATTGTTGTTCACCACAACGCAACTTGATTGTGTTGTCTTTGAAATATTGTCTCATGTGCCTGATCAAAAGAGACAATGATTTTGTACCTCTCAGGCTTTAGGAAAAGTTTATTTTCTTCTTTTCTTAGATTTTCTTTTTTGTCTATCAAACAAAAAGAAAGGGTACTATCGACAATTCTACTCTTCATAGGGTTGGGAGTTGGTCGTTTATGAACCTGTTTAAAGGTTTCGAACCCTACATCCTTTTTCCTTCTATAAAACCTCTTTTTATCTCAAGACTACTTGTTGAGTTAATTATGATTTCCTCTTACAAACCCATATGTTCATGGAAACTTCAAGTATGATGTCTTCTGATGGTAAAGATGGTAATATGATTGTTAATCCATCAATCATGAAGGAAAATGAAAAATCTCCACTTCCTCCAGTATTGAAAAGAAAAAAAAGGAATGTGAGGAAGCCAAGAGCCGTTCCTTCAAATTCTCAGAAGTTTTCTGATGTTCTTGATGGGTTGATGGAGATGCGTAAGAAGATTTAACAAATAAAGGCTTTTATGTATAAGACTCATGAGATTCATAAGTCCATGGTTCGACAACAGCAACCAAGAAGGTTTATTGATATAAACTCCTACCTGAATGAACCTTATGTTCCAATGGTTGTTGACGACAAGGAGTTCGGGGACGATAAATAATTCTTCAAAGGTCTTATTGCCTAGTAAATCTTCTATTTTTCTTGTTTTACTTAGAAGAAAACTTCTGAGAATTTAAAGGAGATGCGTAAGGATATTTAACAAATAAAGGCTTTTATGTATAAGACTCGTGAGATTCATAAGGCCATGGTTCGACAACAACAACCAAGAAGGTTTATTGATATAAACTTCTACCTGAATGAACCTTATGTTCCTATGGTTGTTGACGACAAGGAGTTCGGGGACGATAAATAATTCTTCAAAGGTCTTATTGCCTAGTAAATCTTCTATTTTTCTTGTTTTACTTAGAAGAATAACTAGTGTTTGGAATAGCCATCATTGTGATTACACATAGCTATGTCCAAATTTTTCATCTTCTTGCTTTTAGATTTATTGGTTTAAATTCTAAACTTGTTTGGAAGATGATTTTTTCATTATTAATCTTTATGGTTTTATATATTTCAATATTGTTATGGGATATGTGTGTTTACATCCGTAAACTTGATTGTCCCATTCTTTGTCAAAAGTAAAGTCGTTCGTGAATTGATATGCAAGTATTGATAAAAGAATGAATAGACTTTTGACAAACACAAAAGTTAAGCCTATATTGTCAATTTTGATGTAAGATAGGTTAAAATATTTTGTGATTCAAGGATTATGTCTATTGTATGTCATTGTGCAAATGGTGATGGAAACATAGAATGAATCCTTGTGAATTCCGCAGTAATTGGTCTTCCCTGATCCACATTTTGTGTATTACAGTAAGGCTCCGTATTGTGTCTTATGTCGACCACTAGACAACCAAGTTGATTATTTTTGTGATTAGCTTAGTTGTGTTTCGTAAGGTACTTTATGTCGAGCATATTGAACTAAATTAATCATCTTGTGTGATTATTTGGTTATGACTTAGTAAGTTTTTCTTATGTTTGATAATTTTTGACTGGGTTGGTTGTTTTTATGATTAACTTAGTCATCGTTCCATAGATTTTCTTATGTGAGTATAAATGATTAAATTGATTACTTTTGTGATTAGTTTAATTGTGTATTCTGGTTAGATTAATTATGGGTTCTCTTGTGATTAATCTAATTGAGTTTTTAAGTCTCCATAAGTTTACTTGTGTTGAGCATATTTGGTTAAATTAATCTTAGGTTCACTTACGGTTAATTTGATTGAATATTTCTTTTTGGATTCCAAATTCATACTCGTATGCGATTTGTTAAGTCCAAAGAAATCCTTCTTTTCTTTTAAAATTAAGGTCACTCTTGTTGTTCCCTTGGGAATGACATTTTATGGGGGAGAGTTTTTTTGAACTTGTGCTTAATTGCATAATTTTTGTGGGGAGTGCGGCTGTGGAATATTATAGGGTTATCTTGTATCTTTATGAACTCCTTGATGAATGCATTTATCTTTGGCTTTATGATTGCATCTAAACAAGATGATATACATTTACTCTTGGTCATGAAATGTCTCTTACGAAAATTTCATTAGGATCTTGTTCTTGTACCTTTGCCAATTTTATTGACAAAAAGGGGGAGAATTAATATGTAGTTCACACTACAAATACATATGGTTTTCAGATCATTATGTAAGGGGGAGTGGTTTCCATGTGAGATGGAGTATTGACTAAGGGGGACTGACGTATCACTATAGTATTGTTGTTAAAGTTGTGATGCAATTGGACTTTGACGTTGTGTAATGATACTATGACACTGTATAACAATGATTGAGAACTCTTGTTTTCTTGTTGTTATAGCTATGGATTTTCAACAACGATGATGTTAAACTTACAACCTTTGGGATAATTGGACTACTTGGAAGTGACGAAGATTTCGAGTAATGTTGAAGATTAGACATGTGGAATAGGAGCTACAAATTTTATTTATATATTTTTTGTATTCCATATGTATTAATAGTTTTGCCACTAAAATTGACAAATGGGGAGATTGTTAGAGCATTGCTCGGTCGAACTCGCATACGTTTCTATCAAGGGGGGACATTGTTAGAGCATTTATCGGTGGAACTCGCATACGTTGCTATCTCAAGCATGTTTGTCAATGTTAGTGATCAAAACTATAAAGTCTTGATTTCCAGTCTACTATAGCTAAGGTCTCGGATTAGGATAGAAAGTGTAGTTGAGCTAAAGAACTCCATGGCGATCATCATACAAGACTAAGGACTACTCAAGGAACCAGTGGATCTTCATCGACTAAAAGGTATGTGTAGACTTGAACTTATATATCACTCAATATTCTATCTACTTGTAGATGGTGGATTTTCGACCAAGGCTAAAATTGTAAACCCGTAATTATGTGAACTTCTGATCCAGCAATTAGATGCTAGTATTGAGACACAGGTCTCACATCGAATCTCTGACAGAGAATACTTTCTCTCAGAGTACATGCAGATATGTAGTCTCTCAGCTGGATAACGACATATTTGTATTGAGACACGGGTCTCTCATCGAATCCTCTAACCGAGAATACTTTCTCTTAGAGTACATGTAGATATGTAGTCTCATGGATAGGAAAAAACATATCTCGTGAATACTGAACACTTCAGTAATTATTTCTATATAGTATCACAAGATGGACGGCTCCTAGACAGCTTGCTCTGCTAGTATAGAGCGATAACGTCTTCAGGATACAAAAAACGAAGTTTACCCTAACTATATAAAGGATATGAAGCTCCAGCAAGCTCATATCGAAATAATTAATGCTCCTAGACATCTTGCTCTGCTAGTATAGAGACATAAGTTGAATATTCCTAAATTCTTGGATTCATCCACAGAATTTCCGAAAATATTCAAATATTTTCGCAGATATTTCATTACTGCGAACCATGGTTCTTCCCAGCAGAAATCCATGGGTTAGTAATAAATATTCAACGCACGGGCATAGGAGCTACCTCCGAGTAAGCCATGTCTCAAAATGTGCAAGTGTATTCAACGGTGATGCATTAACAATCACCGCACGAACGAGTATTTCAAAATACGACGAAACGACGAACCTATGCAAAATTGGGAAAAAATAAAAAATAATCAAAATATTGACAAAGGCGCTGGGAGCATGGGCCACTGAATGGCCGACCGTGCCATGGCCAATCCCACGCCAGTTTTATATTTTATTACATTTTTATTATTTTCCTTGATCTGATGAAAATCCTTTCATTTGAACAAGTATCCTTCGTTTTGAGGAAACTCCTCAATTCCGTGGTGCTTCCTTCGCACGGAGGAAATAATATAAAATTAGGGAAAACATTATGGGGCCGTGATCATTGGCCAACCGACCATGCCTTGATCCCGACCGGCCCCATGCCTTGTTATTCCTCACTATTTTATTATTATCTCCCTAGTTTCATAAAAATTCCTTCATCTCATGGTATTTTTCAAAAAATACATGAAAAATAATATAAAATTAGGAAAACCCGTGGGACCGGGCCCCAACCAGCCGGCCATGCCTCAGGCAGTCCCACATGTCCATTTATTTTATTATTATTATTTTTAGTATTTCCTTCATCCCATGAAACTCCTTGATTTCATGATATTTCCTTGAAATTATGAAAATCCCTTCAAATCATGAAATAATACATAAAATAAGGGAAAACTCACGGGACCAGGCCCTAGTCGGCCAACCATGCTCAAGCCGGTCCCACATGCCCTTATTTTATTATTATTAATATTTTGTTTCCTTCATCTCATGAAAACTCCTTGATTTCAACAAAACTCTTTGGTTTTATGATATTTCCCTAAAATCATGAAAACATAATAAAAATAGGAAAAATACCATGGGACCGGCCCCTTGTATTCTTCATGAGTTTTACTCTCGGGTTGTTTTCACCTCCAAACGAGGTTTAAACCTAAATATTCCTATAGGATCAGAATATCACTACAACACTTCTCTGCGATATTAACAACACTTCCCAGCGAGCATCACCGCAAGCTCTTTAACAACACTTTGCGAATGTCACAAAATAGTTTAAAGAACGACGTAATAGTTGACGATTGGAGAGACATGGGAAGAGCATGACTAATCTGCGATGACTATAACGCTTGCGAGATTTGACGTTATAGCTGTTGCGAGAATATCGCAGAATAAATCCGAAAATAAAGGACAGCTTAGCTGTCACCCATTATTAATTCCCCATATAAAGGGTTCCACTAGATTCAGAGAAGGATGATGTATGTTTGAGAGTTGAGAGAGTCTTTAGGAGAGAGAAACTCCAAGAGAAAGGTTGTATTCTTGAGTTCTTACATTCCTTGTAACATTTCTGAAAATTAAAGAGTAAAGTGTCGTTTTAATCTTCAAATTTGAGTTGATTATCATAAATTCTTAACAAGGGTGTAGTGTAGGATTTCCTGCAACTACATTTTGGCGCCCGAAACAGGGATGAATTGAGGGATATTTGAAGAAAAAGGTAAAAATTGGCATTGCGATTAGAAGGAATTTAGAACAATTAGTAAAAAGATCTTACGCAATCTTCAACAGTTTAATAAGAATTAATGGCTAGAAGAAGAAGAAATACATCAGAACCACCAACAACCGTAAGGAGAAGTAAAAGACTTGCAGGAGGAAGAACAAATGAAATGGAAGAATCTTTAAGAGTAAGAACAAGAAGAAATACAATAATAAATGAAGGGGAAAATCAAATTCAACAGCCGAATCAACAAACACCAATACAAGATAGAGTTGTGGATTATGATAGAGTGGGTGTGCATGCTTGGAGATCAGATTTGATGGAAGAAGCAGAAGATCGGAAATTAAGAAATGAAAGAGGGGAGGAAAGAGATCAAGTAGTAGTTGAAGGATTAATTCATGGAGAAGGTGAAAATGAAATAATAGCTGATTTAAGACAAAGAGTACAAGAGGAAAGGAGATTAGAAGCGGAAGAACGTGCAAATTTAACAAGAAAGAATCATGAGTTAAGAATGGAAAATTTAAGATTACAGAGAAGGAGATCGAGAAGTACTGTTAGATCAAGTTCAAGGTCATTTAGAGAAGGACCAAGGCAAAATTCCCCTATGAGAAATGTTAGAGAAAATATTTGAGAAGGAATGCAAAATCCAAATGAAGAAAAACATCATAGGGAAGAAGAAATAATTGATGATCGCCATGATCCGCATGGCGAAATTCTGGATGATAGACGTAACAATAGAAATCAAGAGGGAGGAAACAACCAAAATGGTGAAGAAAATTGAGAAGAAGGTAGGAGAATATTACATGGGCGAGAGATTCAAAGAAATCGAAGAATAATTGAAGAAGAAATTGAGAGACATTATGCTGAACAAGCACGTCTAGCTTGCGAAAGAGAAATATTAAGGGCAGAAGTAGAAGAACAAGAATTTCAAGAGGAAGTACGACAGAATAACCATGAAAATCAAGAAAGGAGACGTACACAAAATCGCTATAATGATAATATTCAGGAAGAGTATGATAGAGTACAGAGGAGAATTGAAAGACAGCGAAGAGAAATGAAGAAATTTGCATAGAAGAAAATAGACAACATAATCATCTGCGATTTCAAGAAGAAGGTGAAAGATAAAATCGCAGAGAAAGATAGAATGAAGATGAAGAAGAAGATGCACAAACTCTCGCAAGACAAGAAAGACAAGAACGCAGAAGAAGAGAAACTGCATTAAAGAGACCAATGGAGAAAAAATCAGCTGCGAGAACCCCTTTCACTCAGGAAGTACAGCTAAGAGGAATACCCCCTAATTGCAATTTACCAACATTAACCAGTATCTTTGATGGAACTACTTGTTTTGTTTAGCATGTTAAGGCTTATGTCAGGTGTATGCTATAATGGGAGAATCATGATGCTATATTGTGCAAGTATTTTGCGTCTAGCTTAACTGGCGAGGCACTAAAATGGTTCGAGGGATTGCCAAAAAATACTATAACTTGTTTTGATCATTTACAAGCTACATTCTGGGAGCATATATGAGCAATAATTTATCGCGGCCAGGCATTGAAGATGTATTTGGATTAAAATAGAGGATTGGCGAGAGTTTGAAGCACTTAACCATAAGGTAGAAGTCAATGTGTAGCGAGATGGCTGGAAGAGTGAATGAAAGATACCTCATTTTATCTTTCATCAATGCAATGTTCGCAACTAATTTACTATACATACAAATTTTCAGAATCAAAAATATAATCACCATGACAAAGTTGAGAGAATTACAAGAAGAATACATTGTTTTAGAGGAGAAACAAAATGAAACGGAATCATATCCAATCGCAAACACCAGCTCAGTAGCGGCAAACGAGAGTTTACTTCCTAAAGTGATTAACAATGTGGCGAGCACCTCGCAGGCACAACAAGAGAAAGTGGTGATTGATAACCAGCAGAAGTTAGTAGCGATGGGAAGTCGAGATCAAGAAGAGTATAAAATGGAGAAGAATTATTACAATCGCGGAGGAAATAAAAAAATCCAAATACTTGATCTACCACAGGAAACATATGGTGATCAGAGGCAAAAAAATTTCAGAAGCTAAGGTAATTAGAAGATAATATGGGAAGAAATTAAGATGCCACCTCTAAATGCTGGTATAGAATTTTTTTGGGAAGCTATCATTCTGATGGAAAACATACCATCACCATGGAATATGGGAAAAGAGCCACATCCAAATAATCGAAGTCAAGAATTTTGTCCTTACCATCACTTTCATGGTCACTCAGTAAATGATTGCAGGAATGTAAAGAGGATAATTTTAAGGATGATTGATCAGGGGAAGCTAAATCACTTTCTAGTAGGACATCCACAATCTCAGCAATTACCGCCAGCACAAAAAATTCGCAGAGTGAATGCTGTAAAAAGAGCAGAAACATTCTTAATAGAAGTTGGGGCTAAAGCAAAGAATTTGTTTTGTAATTCCATTGTACATTCATACATAACTATTGAGGATTTCCATGATAATGTTCTAAGCAGAGTCTTCGCGAGAGACACAGATGGAAGAGAGATAATGAATATTGCGAGAGCCTCGCCATTAAAAGAATGGCAGAAGCAAACTATTTCTTTCACTGCACAAGAAGTACCAGAGCTTGGCGAGATGCATGACAACCCATTGGTGGTCATGTTAGAAATAAATCCAAAGCAGATAGAAAAAGAAGATGAAGAAAATAATGATGAAAATGAAGATTCTTGGGCCATCAACAGAGTTCTAATAAACACAGGAGTTCAGTTGACATCTAATTCTATCATACCTACAAAACTGTAGTTGCAGGAATTCCTACACTACACCCTTGTTGAGATTCTATAAAAATCTGTTGGAAATCAATTAAACTTTAAAGATTTAAACGATATTTTACTATTCAAATTTTAGAAATGTTTACAGAATTAGAAGAAATCAAGATTACAAACATTCTCTTGAAGTTTCTCTCTCCTCAAGACTCTTTCAGCTCCCAAAAATACATCATCCTTTTATGGATTTATCGATCCCTTTAAATAGGGATTTACATAATGGATGACAGCTAAGTTTTCCTCCTATTTCGGATCTATTCTACGATCTCATCGCGATTGCTACAACATTCTCTATCGCAAGAATGATGACCATCGCAGGATCAATATATTCTTCTTTTACTTATTTCATCGTCAGTTTCTTTTGAGTATTCTGTGACGCTCGTGAGATGTTGTTAAAGAATTGGTAGTGACGCTCGCAGAAACGTTGTTAATATCGCAAGAATAGCGTTGTAGCGATATTCTGGTCCTACATCTTACCTCTTCTCATGTCTTTTCTGCGAAGAATAGAAGATCATGAGAACCAATATTCTTTATTACTCTTGCAACTTTTTTCTCTTTTATACTTTCTTCTCGACAAGATTCCGTTAATCTAGCCTTTCTTACACGTGTTGTGAATTCCTTCATTTATTGACACGTCTCTGCTTAATAATCCCACCCCCTTTTTCCTATAAAAGGTAGAGTTAAGTTTCAAAACTAATTTTCTTCTTTCGTTTCCTCATCTTCTTTATTTGTCTACTTCATTTTCTGTCTGCAACTTTTCTTCTTCTTCATATTCTTCTGCTACTGTTCTAATGGAGTCATCAAGGTATGTTTCTTGACTTATGTTATTTATTTAAGCCAATTTTTACTTTCATTCTCTAATCTTTCTTATTTGTCTCTTCATAACTTCCATGTTATATCTTTTCTTCAGCGGAGCTAAACAATCCACGATTCAAAACCCTAATACTCGCAAAGATAAAAGACTAGCAGAGAAGAAGAAGAGGAATTCTGCGAATGATAAGGTAGTAAGAAACATATTTTATTTCTTAATAACAATATTTTTGCCTCTGTTTCTTATCTGAGTTATTGTTCACAGAATGACGAGAACCCTGTTAATCCTCTTAAAAGATATCGCCACTTTAAGACACTTGGGGAAGATCTCATTATGCCCACATTAACATCTGTGAAGATTACTCCCACACCATCGCAACCAAATCTTTCTACTTTTGTTTGCGAGAATATCGCTACCCATACTTCGACTTCTTCTGATCCTTTGAAAAATTAAGCTTCTAAAATTGATGTGACTGAGACTCCTTATAGTCCTTTATAGCCTTCAACTGTTGTTTTTCCACATACCCCTCCTGACAACTCAACCACCACAAATGATCGCCAACTTGCTCTCATTACTACTTCATCTTCTACACCTCTTCCTTCATCAAACGAAACTTTTTCTGGTGTTGATGTTTCTTTTAAAATCTTGTCTAACATTTTAGACAATGCTAGAAAGTCTTCCACTGACCCTCTTCAGCATGAAGCTTGCGATACTTTACTCAAATATTTTGGCTCTGATGATAATGCTTCGCGAGCGTCTTTGGAAAATGAGATTGAAGCTCTGAGGAAAAGCCTTCAAGCTAAAACTACTGAGTGTGATACTTTGAATCACATGCTTTGAAACTCTTCTCTAGATTACGAGAACCTTCGCAGAAAAAATGACGAGCTGAAAGGTACATTTTTCTTGCCTCTGCTCTTTGGTTTTTCTATTTTATTTTTCTATTTTCTGTACTCAGGCTTCTTTCTTAAATTCTTGATTCATATAATAGTTTCGAATCGGACTCGTTTCATAGAAAGACTCAAATTTGAATCTATCGCAGAAGAAGCTCGCGTTGAAAGAGATTATTGGATGGATCAACATACTAGACTAGACAATCTTTACACTTATTCAATTGATCACATAAATAATCTTACTAATGAGAATAATCGATTATTGCAAAGGCAAAATTTATTAAGTAGCGAGGTTGATCGCCTCTCATACTTGTTTTTTAAGGCTAATTTGGCGATGGAATCTTTATCAGATGAAAATAAGACTTTGTCCCAAGAAAAACATAGATTTTCAAGATTGATGGCGATTTCCTCGCAGTAATTGAGTAATCTTCAAAGCATATGTAATAATCAAGAGCAATCTCTTCGTTCTCTTAAAAATGAGCTCAAGGAATTAACTGAATCATCTGCTGCCGAGAAGGATAAACTTATCAAGGGTAGATTAACTCTTAGTTTAAGAGCCAGCGAACTTCAAGACCAATACTCTCAATTAAATGAATCTCATTCTTTATTAGCAAAGGAAAACTCATATATTCGCAACAAATAAGAAAGCATGAAATCTCGTCTGAAGGGTATGGTTGGCGATAAATTCGATGATGCTATGAATCAATGGGAGAACTATTTATTTGCATTAATCCAAAACTTAACCTCGCAAAAATAAGGTAGTCAATTGACTGCCTCTCTTGTTGATCTTCTTATAAAATTTTGTGTTATATTCCTTGTGAAATTTTTGACTAACTGATCTTTTATTATTTTGTTGTTCGCAGAATCTGAAAGAAATCTTCATTCCACCATCACTGATCTGACCACTAAATTGGATAAAGTTCGCAAAGAAAATAAGTCTCTTATTTCCAATTATCTTGATTCCCGCGACAAAGCAGAAAGAAGACTTGACTATCTCGAATACTTTAAAAACATAGAGATTAGGAATCGTGATAGAAGTTTCCTTCGCAAGGTCCATCTCAGTGCTGAAGTTCTTGTGAACGAGATTCTGCTCTTCAATTCTCTCCCTCCTGTAACTGTTCCTCCTCTAAAGGTTGATGATGATGAAATTCCTCTTCCCATGGATGAAGATTTAGAGTTTACTAACGATGAAGAAGATACCACTCAAGAAGATGGTGAAGAATAAAAAAGAAGTCCTCCCAAAGAAGCAGCTGCGGGTGGCGAAGCAAATGTTGATGAAGGGTCAAAAGAAGGAGAGACTCATGATGAGAAGGATGCTGAAGAAGCTGATAACTCTGGCAGAAATAATAAATCTGACGAGCAAGAAGAATAAATCTGGCGAAGCCATCGCTGAAACTTGAATTTTATCTTTGCTTTCTTTTTCTTTTTCTTTTTCTTTCTTGCGAGCGATATAATTTTTGAGACTCCTTAGAATTTAACTTTCAATTTAGCTTACTTTGAATATTTTTCAAGGAAGATAATGAGATCTTACTTCTCTATTCCCTTACTTGCCTCTCATTATCTTTCTTGAAATGGTGAATCATTTTCTGTATCTTCTTTAAGGAAATTGCGTTGTTGCGATATTCGCGAAAGTATGAATATATCTGCGATACAATGAATACTGTTGCGATGTTGTGAAAAATTCTGAAGGAATCTGCAATGTGAAGGATTTGCCTTCTTATATATAGTTCCGCGATGAATGAATACTTCCTACAATCTTAAAATAGAATTGTTAATTGGTAAAGATTATTCTTTTGGTCTTATTTTGCCTTCCTAGTTAAAGGTCTTATTTTGCCAAAAATTTTCTGTCTGCGACAAAATCGCAGGATTTCTTAACATTTGCATGTAAAGACCCTTTGATCTTGTCTTACCCATGTTCTTTCAAAATCTTTACGGCAATATGATAAATATAAACTCTATGTCAAGAATTTAGCCTTATGACATTGTCGTCTTGCGATGAAATCGCAGGACGTCTTTACACTTTCATGTAAAAACCCATTGATCTCATCTTAACTTTTGGCTTGTTGCCTCTGTATAATTTACGTCATGTGATAATATGACATGCCTAAATGTTCTTGCGATCATAAAGCCCCATGACATTGCCGTCTTAAGACACGTAACAGCTCCCTAATGGAGGGTGCCACCCTTATCTCCCCCTAGTTGCCCCTTCAAGGAGGGCACATCGGACATACAAGACTAGATCCTCCCATCCAGATTTACCAACAACCAGCTATTTTTGTAGCCTCCTGTCCTTTATGCCTATATGGGTTATAGTTACAAGACTACACCCTAAGTGGGGTTTTCTTCAGGCCAAGTGCATCGTAGCCAAGACTTACCTAGAATGGCAAGGAAGTTTCGTACGCCCTTGGCACCCTTGGATCAACCGTGTACCTCGGCGCCTTGGTCTTACTTTGCACTTCTTGGAAGAGATTCTCGGTCATCCAACCAGGGTATAACCATATACAGTTGGAAATCCAAGATCTCTCTCCCGGATAGGTTTTCTTTAACCCCAACATCTGCATGACTTAGGATCCAGTAGCGGTATAACCTTACCCCTGAATCATGTCAAGAGATACCCCCTCCTATGACGCGCTCGTAGGTCTTACATTTGCCTCTTACGAAATTTTATTCGCGAACTAGGGTGCACGCTATAAAGGTTCGTCCCATTCTTTAATCTCTGCGAAATTTTATTTGCTATTCTTGCAATGATGCTCGCTGCTACTGTTGCGCTTTGTTATTAAAAGGATTTTTCAATTGTAAGAGAGAGAGAAGAATTTATTATCTGTGTCATCATATAACATACCAGTATTTCTTACCGCACAGAAGATGTTATTGATAATACCTCTTCAGAAATAATCTATTCCACGGTCTATCAAGTCTTTGACCAACATCTCTTCCTTCAGGATCCATTAGTTTGTAGGCCCATGTTCCAATTATCTCTTTAATGATGTATGGTCCATCCCATTTTCTCGCCAATTTTCCACCACTTTCTCGCTGATAACTAGGCGTTTCTCGCAGTACTAAATCACCAGGTTGGAATTCACGCTTCTTAACACGCTTGTTATACTCGCGAGCTAATCTGCATTGATAATTCTCCATATGTTGTAGGGTTTGCTCTCTTTTCTCTTCTAATTCATCCAATTTATGCAGTATCATACCAGCACTTAAATTTCTTTCCCATGCTTCTCTTTTTGTTGTAGGTATAACAACTTCTGTTGGTAATACAACTTCTACCCCATATGTCAAACAAAATGGTGACATTCCAGTTGCTTCTCGTGTAGTTGTGTTGTAAGCCCATATTGCATTATGTACTTGCTCTCACCATGCTCTGTGGTATCCTTCTAACTTCTTTTTCAAGATGTCTGCGATTGTTTTATTAGTTACCTCAGCCTGACCATTTGCTTGTGGGTATAAAGGAGTAGACTTTCCACATTTTATCTTAAATGCATTGAGTAACAATTCTATATTCTGTCCCTCAAATTGCTTTCCATTATCAGATACTAATTGTGCTGGAATCCCAAATCTGCAGATTATATTTTCAAAGATGGATGTAAAAATATCTTTATCGTGAATATGTTGTACTGCCTTTACTTCTCCCCATTTTGTGAAATAATCTTGTAGTTGCAGGATTTCCTACACTACACCCTTGTCAAGAATCTATGAAAACTAAGTCATAATTGTGAATGAACAACAACACTTTTATTAATTCACTTTCAGGAAGATTTACAAGAAATATTAAAACTCAGAAGTACAACTTTCTTTCTGGAGTTTCTCTCTCCTCAAAATTCTCTCAGCTCTCAAAAATGCATCATCCTTTTCTGGATCTATCGTGATCTTTATATAGCAATTTACATAATGGATGACATCTAAGTTTTCCTCCTATCTCGGATTCACTTTGCGATCTTATCGCGATCGTCACAATACTTCTTTATCGCAAGCATGATGATCATCGCAAGATCAATCATGTTCTTCTTTTATTTCTTCCATCGTCAATTTCTTTTAGTTGTTCTGTAACGCTCGTAAAATGTCGTTGAAGAATTGTCAGTGATGCTCGCAGAAATGTTGTTAATATCGCGGGAATATCGTTGTAGCGATATTCTGGTACTACAAATCTGTTGCAACAATCAGATATCTTCTTTGTCCAGAACTAGGTACAAATGGTCCCACAATATCTAAACCCCATTTCCCAAAGGGCCATACACTTGTTGAAGATGATAGTGGTGCTCCTGGTGCATGTATCTTTTTTCCGTATCGCTGGCAATCTTCGCAACGCCTTGCGAGTTGCTTTGCATCCTAATGCATATACGGCCAGTAATAACCCTGCATTTTTTTTCTATATGCTAAAGATCTTCTTCCACTGTGATTACCAGCGTCACCACTATGTAACATCTTTAATAATTTTTGTCCTTAGTCTCTCGTCAAACATCTTATCGATCGTCCATTAAAAGATCTGCGATATAACACTCCATTTCTTAGCTCATAATTGGTTGCCCTACTTTTCAACTTATGTGCTTCTAATCAATTTCATGGAATTTCTCCTCTCGCCAAGTATGCATGAAGATCTGCTCGCCAATCTGTGATATTGCTCGTGGGTTCTCCCTCGTCAGCTTCTACCATCATTACATCGGTTTCTTCTTCTTCTTTGTTTATCGATGGAAATGAAAGTGTTTGAATTTTTATGCACCTCGCCAATGGATTTGTCATCATACTAGATATGAAAGCGAAAGCATCCGCGAGCCTATTATTTTTCCTTGAGATGTGTCTCCATTTTAGTTTTGGAATTCTTGCAGATAACTCTTCAACGAGTTTTTTGTATTTTTTTAGGGATGGTTCATTTATTGTGTATTCTCCTTTTATCTAACGAATAACCAATTGTGAACCTCTGGTAATTCTAGCATTTTCCAAATTCATTTCTATCGCGAATTTTAAAGCATGGATCACAGCCTCATATTATGTCTCATTTTTTGTAGATGCAAATTCTAATCTAAATGAAAAAGTTGTTTTTTCTCCTTCTGGCGATATGAAAACAACTCCAATTCCATTTCCTTCTCCGTTTGATGATCCATCCACTAATATTTCCCATATGTTGGGTTCTGTTAATAGCTCTTTTGGATCTCCGCATTCCTCTTCTATATCCATCATCTCTTCCACAGCTTCATCATCCTCCAAAGGAAATTCAGCCAAGAACTCTGCGATGACTTGGGATTTTGGCGAAGATAGAATTTCATATTGGATATCAAAGTGTCCTACTTGTGCGTTCCATCGATCAACCTTTCCTAATCTTTTTGAATTTTTCATTACTGATTCAATGGGTACCTTTTTTAATACTTTGATTTTATGTGCTTGAAAATAAATTCGAAGCTTGAAAGTCGCATGTACCAATGCTAGAATTAACTTCTCAATCTTAGAATAATTTCTCTCTGTAGAATTGAATGTTTTTCTGATATAGTAGATTGGTTTTTCTACTCTTTCATCTACTTGCAACAATACTGCACTTAGCGCGTATGTGGTTGTCGCGAGATAGATCAATAATTCTTCTCCTGGTTCAGCCTTTTGTAAAATAGATACATTCACTAAATGTTCTTTGATTCCTTGAAAAGCCCTTTCACATTCATCCGTCCACTTGAATTTTGTTCCCTTCTTCATTATGTCAAAAAAATGTTTGCACTTATCTGAAGATCGCGAAATGAATCTCCCAAGCGAGGCTAAGAGTCCATTCAATTTTTGTACATCTTTTATTGTTGCGGGTGTTGGCATATCGCGAATTGCTTGTACCTATTCTGGATCAACTTGTATTTCCTCTTTTGATACAATATACCCCAAAAATTTCCCTGAAGTTACTCCAAAGGTACACTTATCAAGATTCACTTTAATATTGAATTGCCGCATTTGATCGAAAATCTCTTTCAAATCTTGTACATGATTTTCTGCTTTTTTGCTTTTGATCAGCATATCATCTACATACACTTCTAGTGTCTTGTGGATCCATTTTGAAAAAAACCTTCCCTACCATTCTTTGATATGTTGCTCCAGCATTTCGCAAACCAAATGGCATCTTTGTGTAACAATACAACCCTCTTGGAGAAAAAAATGTTGTATGTTCTTGATCTTCTTCAGCGAGAGGAATTTGGTTATATCCTTTATATCCATCCAGGGATGATATTCTTGCATTTCCCTCTGTTGATTCAACCATTTGTGGGATATCTGGCAATGGAAAACTATCTTTTGGACAAGCCTTGTTTAAATCAGTAAAATCAATACAAATTATTATCCCTTTATTCTTCTTCGGGACCACCACCATATTTGCAATCCATTTTGGATACTTTGCTTGCCTTATAATTCCTACATCAAGCATTTTCTGTAGTTCTTCCTCTATTTGAGTGTAGTTGCAGGAATTCCCACACTACACCCTTTTCAAGAATTTATCAATATTTATGACATAACTTGAAGATTAAAGACACTTTTTCATTAATATGATCTTAAGGAATTTTACAAAGATCAAGAACACAAAACACTTGATAAAGATTTTCTCTCTCCTAAAAATCTTCCTAACTCTCAAAAATTCATCCCTCTATCTGGAAATATTCATTTCCTTTATATAGGCATTTACATAGTGGATTACAGCTCATTTACTGCTAAGATTCCCTTTAATTTCGGATCTAGGTTCCTGCGATAAATCGCAGGTGGCACCGCCTTAATATTTCGTAGGCTTAATCGATTCATCGCAAAAATGTCACGCTCTTCTCATGTTTCTGTCGTTTTCATCCAACATGTCATTTCTTACGTCACCTTGAGATGTTTCGCAGAATATCATTGATATATCGCAGAACTGTTGCTTATTATTGATGTGTCGCAGATCTATTATTTATTTCACAGGAATATTGTTGTAACAATATTCTGATCCTACATCTTGCCTCTTCTCATATCTTTTCTGCGAAGAAGATAAAGATCATGAGAACTTAAGTTTCTTGATTTGCCGCAACTCCTTGTCTTTTCACATTCCCTTCATTCTGACACGTCTCTGCATCCATCGCTAAATATTCTACACGTGTTTTTTCTCTCATTTATCCCTTGACACATATTTTTTCTACCGTTGAATTCTGACCATTCATGTCTTTTCTTCATTAAATGCATTGATGATCTCGAGAATCTTCTTTCCTTATAAATATCTTCTTCGCTAATCTCCCCTCTTCTTTTTACTCTCTTCTTTTTCTTTTCTTCTTTACTTCTTCTCTGCAACTCTATTGTTCTTCATCTTCTTCCACAAATTCCGGATCTATTACTGTTTCAATTTTATTTCCTTATTCTTATTCATCTAAATCATCATTCCCATACTAAAAAATGGCCCCTGCTAAAAAATTAGGTCAACCCACTTTAATAAAACACCAGCAGAAACTTCAAACTTTAGGTTTTGCACTTTCTGAGATCCCTGGTCAATCTTCAGACTCTGACCTCTCCATTGATCTAGCTTCAAGATTTCCTTCTTCTAACGAGAAGATCCTTATTTCGCTAGGTCAATTAGAAGATGGCATTCCTATCCCTCTTTATGACCCAAAACTCCCTCTTTTTTATAAAATTATTTCTCATGCTAAACTTTCACGAGCAATCTACCAGTTAAGTGGAGATTGTATTCGTCTCATTCTTGAATATGCCTCTCGTGGAGCTGGTAAAGGATCTCGCTATCCTGATTCTGCGAAACATCCTGATTTTAAAGATATCCCAATTATTCCAGCGAAATATACCGTGGAGAATTTCTTTGCGAATTATCAAGTAATTCCCATGAAAAAAGAGAGCACGTGTTGGGCTGTTCGTTTAAATAAGGATAAAAAAGTTGCGAAAGATAAAATTCTTATGCAAGATATAGATTATCATTCAAGTAGAAACCAAGGTCCACGCTTCTCAAAAGATGACAAGTGGTGCAAATTTCCTCTCCTCCTTGAAGGTCCATATATTTTTGGCACTCTTGATATTCCTGCGGATCTTTCAAATCTTGCGTCGTATCGTCCTTGGGTTTTTAATTGGCCTGAAAAGAATTCTGAGGTATATCCCGCAAAGTTTATCATTATTCGCAAATTTAGTTAAATATGTTATTCTTACTAATTATTGAAATATCTTTTATCAGATTGAAAAAATGAAAGCTAGTTATGCCAGTACTGGGAATCCCAATCTCCTACAAATTTTGAAAACCTTCACATATGAAGTAAGAAACATTCTTTTATAACCCTTAACAATATATTGTTGCCCCTGTTTCTTATCTTTATGTGTGATTGTTTTCAAGGAAATTCCATTTGTCGCGATGGTTGAAGCCAAAGATAAAGGCAAAAGAATATTAACTCCAAATGAAAATTCTGGTGCTTCCCCTTGCCGCAATAAAAATCAAACCACAGATGGTCCTCCAGAGAAGAGAAGAAAGACTCAACCACTTCTTCCACTTAGAGAGACTTCTATTATCGCTGAAAAAGATAATGAACTTGAAGAAAATGATGGGGTAAACCATGATGTCACTGTGGGCACTTCAACACGTTTTTCTTCCACAAGAATTAGATCTACGATGGGTTTCTCTCAACCTGAGGCTCCAATGGATCAATTATCAAATATTTTTAGGAATCCCATGCAAGGTGTTGGTGAGGATGATATCACTCGTACTTGCGATTATCTCTCAAAAATCTGCGATGCTTCGATCTTGACTAATAATAAATATCTTAAAGGAGTTTCAAGATTTATCGACTCAAGTTTTCTTCACGCGCTAACTTCGCTGGTATGCCCCTTTCCTTTATTTTTCTTGTAGTAAATTTTACATTTATCATGAGTATCGAAGATCTTTTACTTATCCTTACTCATTTTCTCTTTTTTGTCGCAGACTGCTAGAGCTTATTTTTCTGTTGCTTCAGAATTAGAAAATAGATTATCAACATCGCAAAAAAGGCTTACTGATTCACAATCTGAATCTACGAAACTTCGTGAGAGAAATAAACAATATGAAGCTGAAATATCCCTTCTTCGCGAAAAATGCAAGCAATTGGAAGTATCTAGAAATACTGAGCTCCTTAATAAAAACAAATCGCTTGAAGTAGAAGTTGAAGTTCTTCAATAGAAATTAGTTGACAAGGAGAAGTTCTGCAAACAAATTATTGGTATAAATCTTTTTCTCTCTTTTTTTTTTTTTTTTTTTACTTTTCTTCATTCTCGCTATTTTATAGCTTATTTGGGCAACCATTTTGTAGGTTCCTATAATCTTACTGATGAAGCTCTTATTCTCAATTCTTTTGATGAACCTATAGATGAAACCACTCTTCTTCAGCATCTTAATGACGCTTTAAATAATTATTCAGACAAAAAAATTAATACTCTGTCCCTTGATGAGCTTAAACATCATGTTTCCCTTATGAGAATGGACTATAGATCTACCTTGAGTATGTCCAATAGTTTAAAGACTTGCAGAGATGAATTTAGAGAAAAAAATCAAAGTCTTAAAAGCCAAGAAGAGTGAACTTGAGAAGGATAAAGAACGCATTACTCTTCAAGGCGCTGAAGCTCTATCAAAATTTCGCAATACCCTTGTTGATACTGAACTTGAGAGAGATATACTTAAGGATGAAAATATTAAACTTCTTAAAAGAGAAGAACAAATTCATTCCCATCTTATCATTCAAAGTGATGATGAATTCGCATGGGCTGCGGAAATTCTCGATAATGCTAGGAAAAACTTAGCAATAGATGTCAGTCTTCATACCGAGCAAGCAACCTTGATACAAGAAATGATTCATGATAGAGAAGGTTATTTATTGCTCCTCTAACATCTTTATACTTTTTGTAGATTTTCAACAAATTTCTAATTTATTGTTGTATCATCGCAGAATCTGAAGAAAAACATTCCACAAGGATAACAGAACTTGAAGAAGAAAAGAGTGGTCTTGCGAAAAATCTTGCTTCCCGCAATGATAAATCTCTAGACTGCGAGAGAAAATAAAGATATCCAACTCCAATTTGCGTAATAATCTTCTCACCGTTCGCAATAATGCTTGAGAAAGTTTGTAAAGATAATGATCTTACTCTTAGTCTATATCCTTGTCTCTTGGAGAATATCCCAGCCAGTTCTGAAGTACCAGTTATTTCTGACAGTGAGGCTGATATAGATGAGAATGAAAGCGAAGATGAAGAAGGAACTAACGATGAAGATAATGAAGACGAAGATGAAGATAAAGATGAAAATAAATCTCAATAGTTTTGTTTTTTCTTTTTGATCTTCTCCTATATTTCTCTCTTTCTTTCTTGCGATAATTATCTGCGACAAATTGTAATACTCTTTCTGCAAGGTATTTGCAACTCCTGATATTTTTCAATATATAAATTCCCTTTTTTTTCTTCTATCTGTCTGTTATTTATATGAATTTATCATATAATGATGAATAACAATACTAACCATTCTATGCATCGTCTGTTATTTATATGAATTCATCATATAATGATGAATAACAATACTAACCAATCTATGCATCATTCCCATACTTACCTCTTGTTATTAATCTGCAATATGATAAATGAATTATCACAAATATTTCTGCGAAGAATCTGTTATATGCTTTGCAGATATAATTTTGCTTGTGGTCTTATTTCTCCTTCCTAGTTAAAGGTCTTATTATGCCACTTTTATGCGACAAGATCGCAGGACATTCTTACTTTTACATGTAATAATCCATTGATCTTGCCTTATCATTTTAATTTTAATCTTTGCGAAAATATGATAAATCTAAGCCACCTTGTGAGATTAATCTCTCTTTGCTTTTTAAGACTTATGACATTGCCGTCTTTGCGATGAAATCGCAGGACGTCTTTGCGATTTATATCCTCTTATTATTAATTTCATTTATTTTATCTTTTGATCTTATCGCAAAAACCCATTGATCTCATCTTAACTTTTCTGTTTATGCTTTTTGGCCAGTTACGCGGCAATATGACGGGCCTAAATATTCTTGCGAATATAAAGTCCCATGACATTGCTGTCTGTGTCACGCGAAAATATGACGGGCCTAAATATTCTTGCGAATATAAAGTCCCATGACATTGCCGTCTTTTTTGATACACAACTCCCTAATGGAGGGTATCGCCCTTATCTCTCCCCCCGGTTTCCCCTTCAAGGATTATACATTGGCTATACAAGACTAGCACTTTCCCATCCACAACCAGTTGTTTTCGCAGTCTTGTCCTTTATGCCTTATATGGCTTATAGTTACAAGACTGCACCCTAAGTGGGGTTTTATTCGGGCCGAACACATCGTAAGCCAAGATTTTCCGTGGATGGCCAGGGTAGGTTCATCCATCCTGGGCACCCACAGCTCAACCGTGTACCTCGGAGCCTTGATCATACGTTGCATTCCTTAGGAGAAACTCTCGGGCGCCCAACCAGGGTATAACCTTATATAATTGGGAATCCAAGTTATCTCTCCCGGATGGATTTTCTATAATCCCAATTCTCCATAACTAGGTTGCAGCAGCGGTATAGCCTTTCCCATAGCCATGCAAAGAGATACCCCCCTTATGACGCACTTTAAGGACATTGCCTCTTACGGAATAGAATCCGCGAACTAAGGTGTACGCCATAAAGGTTCGTCCCATTCTTATATATTTTTAGGCGATTTTCGCCCGTCTTATGCATTTGAATTAAAAATTCTTATATATGATTCGAAATCATCATCTTTTTCTTTTAATAGAAAAATTCTTATTTTTGAGCAAAGTTTTTTTTTTTTTTTTTTTTCCGATTGTTCGCAACATGATACTGTTGCACTTCTTTTCTTCTGTGACGAATGATTATTCGCCAATTTCTTTATACTTGATTTATCGCAACACCTTATACTTGTTTGTTCTCCTGCGAAGAATGAATATTTCAACTTTTTCCCATATTCGCATGATTAATCACTATTGATTCTTTTGGGAAAAACTATTCTTGTAATATATCCTTTCCCCACAACTCTATATTGTCCACCATCAATTTTTCAGCTCTCTGAGTTTGCCTCCTGTTATGTTGCCAATTACGATTTCTATCATTTCTTTCTTCGCAAGTATTAATGTCAACTTCATAACATTTTTTGCCTTCAAACCAATCACCTTTAATTATCCCAATACCATGAGGATGTGGAAACCTTATGCATTGATGATATGTTGATGCTATGCCCAAGATCCCATGGAGCCATGGTCTTCCAATTAAGGCATTGTAAGGAGATTCTATATCCACTACACAAAACTTGATTTTTGAAGATATCTTGTTCAACGGAATTTCCATAGTAATTTATCCTTTTGGCTTGTTTGCAGTGCCATTAAAACCATAGATCTTGTAAGTTGAAGGGATTAAGTCATCATCTCTTCCACCCATTGTGCGATATGTATGATAAAATAAAATGTCTACCGAGCTACCAGTATCAATTAAAACTTTATCTATTGCCCAAGAATCACTTGTTGCGTCACCATCATCTTCTTCTCTGTATTTTGGATTTATCTCTAACTTCACCACCAATGGGTTGTCATGCATCTTCCCAGGCTCTGGTATCTCTTCCGCAGTAAAAGAAATAACTTGTTTCTTCCATTCTTCTAACGGAGAAATCTTCGCAATATTCATCACCTCTCTTCCCTCTATATCCATTGCAAATACTCTGCTTAGCACATTGTCATGGAAATCCTCTATCGTTTTCTGCGAATGTACAATTGAATTGCAAAATAAATTTTTTGCTGTAGCTCCTACTTCAATGACAAATGTTTCGGATTCTTTTGCAACATTAACTCTGCGAATTTTTGGTGCTTGCGGCAATTGCTGCGGTTGTAAACATCTTGCTTGAAAATGATTTAATTTCCCCTGTTCAATCATTCGCAAAATAATTCTTTTTACATTTCTACAATTATGCACAGAGTGGCCATGAAAATGATGATAAGGACAGAACCCTTGATTTTGGTTGTTAGGATGTGGTTCTTTCCCCATGTTCCAGGGTGAGGGTATATTCTCCATCAGAATAATCGCTTCCCAAATCTTGTCTATACTGGTATTTAAAGGTGGCAATTTGATGTCTTCCCACATATTCCTCTGACCTCTTTGCTCTCTTGAATAATTCTTCCTCTGTCCACCATAAGTCTCCCGCGGTTGATCAAACCTTGGGACCTTATTATTGTTATTGCGATTATGAAAATTTCTCTCCTTTTCCAATTCCTCCTGATCTCTACTCCCCATTGCTACTATCTTATGTTGATTATCAGTCTCCATTTTCTCTCGCGGGTTTTGGGAAGTACTTGCTACTGTATTAATCATCCTTGGTAACAAACTTCCATTTGCTGCGGATAAACTTGTGCCTATGTGAATTGGATAAGACTCCATCTCATTTTATTTTTCCTCCAAAGCAATATATTCTTCTTGCAATTCTCGCATTTCTGTCATGGTAATTGTGTTTTTAACTCTGAAGACCTGGATGTATAATATATTCGTCACAAACATAGCATTTATGAAGGATAATATGAGATATCTTTCATCTACTCTTCCTGCCATTTCACTACACATTGTCCTCCATCTTATCGTTAAGTGCTTTAAACTCTCACCAACTCTCTGTTTCAATCCAAACACATCTTCAATTCCAGGTCGCGTAAAGTTATTGCTGATGTATGCTTCTAAGAAAGTAGTTTGCAAATGCATGAACGAAGTTATTGTATTCTTAGGAAGACTTTCGAACCACTTCAATGCTTCGCCAGTTAAACTTGACGCAAAATATTTGCACAAAACGACATCATTGTTCTCCCATTGTAGCATACATCAAATATAAGCTTTGATATGTTGGACAGCACATGTAGTCCCATAAAATATACTAGTCAACACCGGTAAATTGCATTTTGGAGGTATCCCTCCTAATTGTACCTCTTGAGTAAATGGAGTTTTCGCAGCTTCTTCGATTGACTCATCAAGTTGTCTTCTTCCTCCTTCTCTTCTGTTATTTATCATTCCTCTCATTTCTGCTAATTCTCGCAAGATTTGTTCATTTCTATCAGAATTTTGCTCCATTGGCCTTTTCAACGCAGCCTCTCTTCGTTTGCGTTCATGTCTTTCTTGTCTTGCGATGTTTCGCGCTTCTTCTCCAACATCTTGGTTTTTCCTTCTTCTCCAACATCTTGTTGTTGCAATTTTTCTTATTCTTTGCTTGAATGGTCTTACATTTTTGTTGATTTCTAATTTATGACATGTTATTGACGGATCTATCCCTGGCATCTCGTCCATACTCCACGCGAAGATATCTGCATACTCTCGCAAAAGATTTATAGTTCTTTCTTCCTCATCTGCCTCCATTCTAGTCCCAATTTTCAGCATTTTAGGCTCTTCTTTACTCCCACTATTTATTTCCTTTGTTGGTTCTGCTGCGACATAACTGGCTTCAGGTTCTCCCATTGGTGTTGGTGTTTTCAGAATTCTCGCGAATTCATCTTCTTCTTGTGGGATTTCGCTGGGTATTCCTTTTCCTTCTTTTGCTCTTATCATGTAAACTTTAAATTCTTCTTCCTTTTTTGACTCCCACTTGAGTTTCATGAGCTTTTACCATAACTTTGGACGGTTTTCACAATTTTTCACTTCAATTTGGTAACATAATTTTGCAAAATCCGTATCTCCTCTAATTTCTCCGATTCCACTGGGCGTAGGAAATTTAATGCACTGGTGCAATGTTGATGCTACGGCTTTGATTGCATGTATCCACGGTCTTCCCAGTATCATATTGTACGTCGATTCCACATCTACCACACATAATGATATTTGTGTTTCAATTTCTCCTAATGGAATTCATACCACACATGTATCCACGGTCTTCCCTGTTTCTAGTGCCAAAATGTAGTTGCAGGAATTCCTATACTACACCCTTGTTGAGATTCTATAGAAATCTGTTGGAAATCAATTAAACTTTAAAGATTTAAACGATATTTTACTATTCAAATTTTAGAAATGTTTACAGAATTGGAAGAAATCAAGATTACAAACATTCTCTTGAAGTTTCTCTCTCCTCAAGACTCTTTCATCTCTCAAAAATACATCATCCTTTTCTGGATTTATCGAGCCCTTTATATAGGGATTTACATAATGGATGACAGCTAAGTTTTCCTCCTATTTCGGATCTATTCTGCGATCTCATCGCGATTGCTTCAATATTATCTATCGCAAGAATGATGACCATCGCAAGATCAATATATTCTTCTTTTACTTCTTTCATTGTCAGTTTCTTTTGAGTATTCTATGACGCTCGTGAGATGTTGTTAAAGAATTGGTAGTGACACTCGCAGAAACGTTGTTAATATCACAAGAATAGCGTTGTAGCGATATTCTGGTCCTACAAATACCATGGTTGGAAGAGACGAAGATCTAATACCATCAACATATAAAATCTATGGTTTTAATGGTACCGCTAACAAGCCCAAAGGGGAGATTACAATGTGAATTCCATTAAAGGGAATATCTTCTACAATCTTATTCTGTGTTGTTGACATTGAATCACCTTATAATCCTTTGATTGGAATACCATGGTTGCATGGGATATTAGGTGTGGCATCAACTTATCATCTATGAATCAAGTTTCCACACCCAAAGGGAGTTGGAGTCATTAAAGGAGATTGGGGAGAAAGCAAGAAATGTTATGAAATTGACATGGAAACTTGTGTGGAAAGATCCGCGAAGAATAGAAGTTGGACACACAACATTAAACAGAAACAAAGAGGTGACAAATTAATGGTTGATACAATAGAACAGCGAGAAGAAGAAATGCTGCGAGATCAAAGAAGTGACAAATTAATGATTGGAGGCGAGCGGCTCGCAAATGAAGAGAAAATAGCAAAGCACAATAAGAAGGCAGCAATAGAAAGTAGTAAGTAGAAAGGTAAAATGATGAAATTTAGAGAATCTTATGAATGATTTGTTTGAAGAAAATGTAATTGAAAAGAGTACTCTGTTTGAAAGAATTGCAAAATTTTACAAGAAGAAAGAAGATCAAAGAAGTGAAATTTTATCAGAGTTACAATACTCGCGAGAAGCGCGAATAAGATTTCGTAGAGATTAATAGAATGGGACGAACCTTTATGGCGTACACCCTAGATCGCGGATACAATTTCGCAAGAGGCAAATGTAAGACCTAATAGTGTGTCATATAAGGGGGTATCTCTTTACATGACTCAGGTATAAGGTTATACCGCTGCTGGAACCTGAGTCATGCAGATGTTGGGGTTAAATAAAACCTATCCAGGAGAGAGATCTTGGATTTCCAACTATATAAGGTTATACCCTGGTTGGACGACTGAGAATCTATTTTAAGAAGTGCAGAGTATGACCAAGGTGCAGAGGTACACGGTTGAGCCAAGGGTGCCCGGGGCATACGAAACTACCCTGGCCATTCTTGGTAAGTCTTGGCTATGATGCACTTGGCCTGAAGAAAACCCCACTTAGGGTGCATTCTTGTAACTATAATCCATATAGGCATAAAGGACAAGAGGCACCGAAAACAACTGGTTGTTGGTAAATCCGGATGGGACGAGCTAGTCTTGTATGGCCGATGTACCCTCCTTGAAGGGGAAACCAGGAGGAAGATAAGGGCAGCACCCTCTATTAGGGAGCTGATAAGTGTCTAAAGACAGCAATGTCATGGGGATTTATGATTGCAAGAACATTTAGGCCTGTCATATTGTCGCGTGACAAAAATTATACAGAGGCAATAAGCCATAAGAGAAAAGTTAAGATGAGATCAATGGGTTTTTACATGAAAATGTAAAGACGTCCTTCGATTTCATCGCAAGACGGAAATGTCATAAGGTTTAATTTTTGCAAGAGGGTTTAAACTTATCATATTGTCGCAGAGATGTTGAAAAAATATAGATAAGACAAAATCAATGGGTCAATACATGCAAATGTAAAGACGTCCTGCGATTTTGTCGCAGAAAGAAAAATGTGGCAAAATAAGACCTTTAACTAGGAAGGCATAATAAGACCACAAGATTAAATGATTGCGATATTGATGCAGAAATTACGAGGTTTGCGATATTTACGCAGAAATCAAAAAAAAAAAATGCAACTGTTGCTAGCAATATTATCGCAGATATTGAGGCAATATCTATCTAATCTCTACTCAATTTTTTCATATTGCAGATGAATAATAGAGGCAAGTATGGGAATGCACAGAACGATGAAATTATTATTCATCATCATATGATAAAATTGCATAGACATTATTATGACACATTTATGCAGATAGTTAAAGGGTAATAATTATGTTGATTAATTATGTTGCAGAAAAAGAGTTTTTTTCTAATTCATACAGATGGAAGCAAAATAAATTTATACAAGGAAATTTACAAGATTGGAGAAACTCGCAACAATATTGCAGGAAGAAGGAAGTAAGTATACAAAAATTACAAGGAAGACAAAAAGAAGAAACAAAACTAATTAAATCCATCACCATCATCTTCATCAGATTTCTCCCCCTCGCTAGATTTTTCTTCATTATCATTATTATCTTCATCATCAGATTCCTCAACTTCACTATCGGAAATAACAAGGTTTGGAGTTTTTGCTGGAATTTCCTTTGCAAGATCAGGATATGTAGAATGAGGAATGTCGTGATCATCGCAAACCAGTTTAATGGATTTATTGAGAACATCAATAAAAGTGGTACTAAAGTTCGCGGTAGTAATCCTTAATTGGTCTTTCAGTCGTGAATACTTCTCGTTGCGAGCAGTAAGACTACTTGCGAGTTGACTTTTGTCAGTTTCAAGTTCCCTAATTCTTTTAAGATATCTCTTTTCAGCTCCTGCAAGTATGAACAACAAGTTGAAAATTTTGCAAGGAAGAACAATAGAAACAAGAAATTAATAAGGAAGGATGACTAGCAACCTTATCTTTCAGAAATCATGTCTTTAATTAAAGCCGCTTGTTCAACATGAAGACTAACATCTACACCTAAATTAGTTCTGGCATTTTCAAGAACTTTCGCTGCCCAAGCAAACTCCACATCATCATTTATAAGAAGACGGGAACGAATTTGGTTTTCTCTTTCAATAAAAACTTCCTTCTCGCGGATAAGCCCAACCCTTTCAATTTGAACTTCAAGAATGGTCTTATGGAAATTTTCTAAGGTTTCATCCCCTTGTCCAGATATACGGTCTTTGTCTTTTTAAAGATCTTTGTTCTTGACCTTTAAAGTTTTAATCTTAACTTTGGAATTTTGATAAAGTTGTTTGAATCTGTGAGTTATATCTAAACAAGATCTGTAGTCAATTTCTAAAAGGCGAAACTTAGATCTGAGTTCATCTATGGAAAGAGAATTAATATTGGAAGGGTTATTTAAAGAATTATTAAGAAGTTCTAGAAGAGTATCATTGTCTATTGGTTCAGGAAAAGAGCGAATGGTTAAAGCCTCATCAGTAAGACCATAAATGTCTGCGAGAATGATAAATCAAGTAAGAAAGAATAGTGAAACATAAAATTATGAAGGAAAAGAAGAAGGTTATCATACCTAAGAGTTGTTTGTTAAAAGTATCAAGATTGGATACTTTGAGCAATTGTTGAGAAATATTATTCTCAAGTTCTTTATTCTTCTCGCGAAGATTAGCAAGTTCAGCTTCCATTTGTTCATTCTTCTCGTGAAGAATAGTGAATTCAGATTTAAGTTCTTTATTCTTTTGGCGAAGAACAACATTCTTCTTTAGAGAAAATGCACGCCTTTTGTCTAAATCAGAGGCAAAAGCAAAGGAATATCTTCCAACCTGCGAGAGAATAATATAAGTTAAGGCTTCGTGATGTAATAAATACATAAACAGGTTGAAGAAATGAAAACATACCAGGGTACCAAGAGAATTTAAGAGACTTGGAGTCAGCGATCTTGAGATTCCTTGGAGAAAATCATTACCTACCAATATGGGAGCATCGCAGACTTTGGCGAGAGCCTGGGATGTCCCATTAAGAACTTCATCTCCATAATTATTAGTGATACCATGAGTAATATCGCCAAAAATCTTGGATAATTGAGCCATTGAAGACTCAGAAGAAGAAGAATCTTTCATGGAAGGAATGTCATTGTCATCATCAAAATCATCATCATTGTTGTCCTTATCAAAATCAACACTTGAATTTTCTGGAATAGATTGAGGAGTTGAAGAAGAAGAGAGTTGGATTTTTCTTTTCTTTAAGGGAGGATCATCAAACTCCTCAATGCGAGGGGCAGTAGGTTTCCCTTTGGGAGGAGCAGTATATTTCCCCTTGTGATCAATTGAAGATTTCACTTTGGTTCTTGGTTCCATTGGTTCTAATTCTTCGATTACCTGCGAGCACAGATGAAGATAAGAAATAGGGGCAACAATATATTGTTAAGATTTATAAAGAAATATTTCTTACTTCATCTGTGAGTAATTGAAGAGCTGAACGAGTAGCAGGTTTCCTAAACTTCTCATAGTTGGCCTTCAATCTCTCAATCTAATAAACAGGCATAATCAGCGAGAGCTTAAAGATATGAAAATCAAAGAAAAATAATAAAAAAAACTTGTTATGTGAAGAACTAAGGAGGACATACTTTTTTATCTTCCTCAGGCCAATAGAACACCCATGGTTGGTATTCCACGAGATTTGAAGGCAAGGCATGAGTCCCAGAAATATACGGACCCTCTAAAATTAAAGGAGAAATAAACCACTTGTCATCGCTAGAATGGCAAGGACCTTGATTGTTATTTGTATGCCAATCAATATCTAACATAAGAGCTTTATCTTCAGCAATCTTATCTTTCTTTTGCAAGCGGACACCCCAGCAAGTGCGATCTCTCTTCATGGGGATTATGTCATAGTTGATGAAAAAATTATCCACAGTATACATCGCGAGAATGATTGGAACATCCTTGAATTGAGGATTCTTCGCAGTATAAGGGTAGCGAGATCCTTTATTGGCACCGCGAGAAGAATATTCAAGTAGTAATCGAATACAATCTCCACCCAATTGATATACTGCTCGCGAGAACTTCTCGTGAGAAATTATTTCATAAAATAAAGGAAGATCCGGGTCATAGAGAGGAATGGGAAGACCAGCTTCAAGTTGACCTAGAGATACTATAACTTTCTCGCGAGAACATTGATGATCAGAAAATAATTTGATGGAAAGCTCGGATTTAAGGCTTTGATCTGGAATTGTAGACAAAGTAAAACCTTTACTTTTGAGTTTTTCTCACATCTCACCAAAAGCAGCCAAATTTTTAGCACTAGCAGCAACCATTTTTTAAGTATGGGAATGAAGAAAAAGTTTGAAAAATAAGAAAGAAAACACAACGATAACAGACACGCAATTTACGGAAGAACAGTAAACTTGCAGAGAAGTTACGGAGAGAAAGAAGAAGAAAGTAAGAGAGGAAAAGAAAATAATGAAAGGAGTATTTATAGAAGAATAGATTTCTCTAAGAAGATGAATGCAATAAATTGAAGTATGGGAATGAAGAAAAAGGTTGAAAAATAAGAAAGAAATCACAGCGATAACATACGCGCAATTTACGGAAGAACAGTAAACTTGCAGAGAAGTTACGGAGAGAAAGAAGAAGCAAGTAAGAGAGGAAAAGAAAATAATGAAAGGAGTATTTATAGAAGAAGAGATTTCTCGAAGAAGATGAATGCAAAATATGCAAAGAAAAGACATGAGCGATCAGATCGCAGCGGTTAAAGAGGACGTGTCAAAAATTTATTAGAAGAGAGAATACGTGAAAACAGCTGGTGAAGGATACAGAAACGTGTCAGAACAGAAATCTGAAAAGATAAGTAGTTGTGGCATTTTAAAGTTCTCATGATCTTGTCTTCTTCGTAGAAAATACATGAGAAGAGGAAAGATGTAGGATCAGAATATCACTACAACACTTCTCTGCAAGATTAACAACACTTCCCAGCGAGCATCACCGCAAGCTCTTTAACAACACTTTGTGAATGTCACAAAATAGTTTAAAAAACAACGTAATAGTTGACGATTGAAGAGACATGGGAAGAGCATGACTAATATGCGATGACTACAACGCTTGCGAGATTTGACATTATAGCTGTTGCGAGAAGATCGCAGAATAAATCCAAAAACAAAGGACAGCTTAGCTGTCACCCATTATGTAATTCCCTATATAAAGGGTTCCACTAGATTCAGAGAAGGATGATGTATTTTTGAGGGTTGAGAGAGTCTTGAGGAGAGAGAAACTCCAAGAGAAAGGTTGTATTCTTGAGTTCTTACATTCCTTGTAACATTTCTGAAAATTAAAGAGTAAAGTGTCGTTTTAATCTTCAAATTTGAGTTGATTATCATAAATTCTTAACAAGGGTGTAGTGTAGGATTTCCTGCAACTACAATTCCCGCGATAGGATATATGAAATTCTTTTCCGTACAGAATGGAGGGGCGGACCATCAAAATCCGAGTCCGTATGAGAATTCTACATCGATTCTACTAATTAAAGGGCGCTAATTAGGGTTTCAACCAATCTGGGGATTGCTCAAACGATCAATATTTGATCCCATGACCACCCAGGGCCGGTTTCATGACTCCTTGGTCGGTCCCTCACCTCTTCATAATCAATTAGGTTTTATCACCTAAGGTTCAGACGAGTATTTTCGAATAAATGATTAAACCAGCATTTAATCATTCTTTCATCAACCAATCACCAACTCTTCAAGAGGCCTTGGTATTTTCTCACACGAGCATACGGGAGCTACATGATCGACCCACGGTCCCATGAAGCCGGTCCCTCCTTCATTCCATGGTTAATTTTAAAATAAACCATCAATTGATCAAATTAAGGTTTCTGAGTCCAAGGATCATAATTCCAGATTCAAACACTAATAATTTTATGACGGTCTCATGATCAATATTCTTATTAGTTATACTCGGTTCAACTACTAGTATTTTAATTAATATTTTATGTTGGTCACGGTACCAATAATTCATCATATGAGCAATACTTGCTCAAATCAAGGAATATTGGTTCAACTATCAATATTCAACAAATCAGAGCAATACTTGCTCGCCTCAACTATTAACGTAAGAATCATGCCCATGTTCAATTCATGAGTTTCAGAACATTTTACAAAATCATGGTCAACTCAGTAAATACATGGACTCATCGTCCCATGAAATCATGAAGTCAACAACTGACTAAACTAACCACGAGACGTCAATCGTGTCACTTGGGGGGATATCAACTAGGGTTTTGGTATGGTGGTCTACGGCACGTGTGTTCAAACACACAATGGAATGTGAGAAAGTCGTGCAATCAGTTGAAGGAGTTAACAAAGTAGTATATGGAAAATCAACCAAGTCTCCGCACGATGAGAATCTGGTTTCAAACGCGATTTCCATTTCCCCACTCTTTGATTCCATCAACTGTCACACTTCATGGGATCATGGTGTCTACAATTCCAGCAATATAAATAAGTCTCTGAATAATGTATGAAACAACAACAGAAACAACGATTTCATGTCTCAAAGACAATACGAGATCAACAACTCATCAATTGAGTAATTACTCTCAACTGAGCAATTTCAATCATTCAGAACCTATCATATTCAGAAGTCACAACACACCTACAATATTTGATTACCATTGATTCCACACATTTCTCAGCTTATCTCCTATAGATTGACCCATCATCTCTTGTGACCGAATTTGCTCTGAAACGACCATTGTCTTGGTTTAGGCCGAGTACTACAGATTGATCTCTCGAATTCAAAGCACCCCCTTCGCAGCGGTGCATCTGTGTGAGGTTGAACATTTTTCTCGGTTCAAGGATCCTCCTCCGTACAATCGTCTCCTCAATTCCTTAAAAACCAGAAAATTGTTTTTCCACATCTATAGATTGGCGACCACAGTGGGAGATCATTCTCTCGGTTGCAATCTCAGTTCTCACAAAGATGGTCGATCTTAGGTCTGGTTCAGTTACCAACTCGGGTTCAACACCCAACCTTAACATTGTAAGATATAGTGGTACCGCTAATACCACACCTCCAGCGCAACCTGCTACTAATACTCCTCCAAGCACTAATGCTCTAGTGCTCACCCCTGCAAGTGACGGTACTGGCGCCATCAACAATCCACTATTCGGTTGATCTCTTGAAGAAACCAGAGAAAATCAGTTTACCATAGTTGATCTCATAAAAGTTCAGACTGACATAGCTGCAGCACAGAAAGAGTTGTGCGCTTATCTCAAAACTCTCACAGACAAACTTGCATCTGAACGAACTCAGCCTCAACGTGAGAAAGGAAAAGATAAAGAAACAACTTCAACTGCTGATCCTGAAATCTCTCCAATCCATGTTGTACATGATGAAGAATTCCGCAAAGCTGCAGATGACTCTTCAGCAATGGAACCCGCAAGTTTCATCACTCGTGAAGACCTTGAGCACTTTTTTAGGATCAAGGAAATGACAAGGCATCATATGTCCATCTTCACCAACCTTCATATCCTGCTTCCATACATAGTATTCTTATTCTAAAGGTTATACCGCTCCGACATTCATTCTTTATGATGGAACATGCAATACTCAAAAACATATTTCTCGGTTTCCGAAATTATTGGGCGAACACGAGCACAACATATCGTCCGTCTGAGGGAATTTTCAAAGTGCAGAGTATACACCTGGTACAACAACATCGCACCGAGAAGTATCATCGATTGGAGAGAGATGATCGTGTAAGATAAAATCACTCTGTCTGACCTAGGAAGGATGTTTCAAAGGAGCAGCGAACATCCTGATGACTATGTGAAATGGTTCACAATTCAATCCTTGGAATGCCACGACCCAAAAGTCACATAGCAGTAAATTATAGACTTTTGCATTAACAGAATGATCCCGGTCTACAGAGCCTCGCTGGAAAACCTCCGGTTCCACACTTTCTCAGAACTTAATAAAGCAGCCAAACGATCAACGACTACTACTCCTGCTTTACTGAGCAAAGCCTACAAGGTCGAGGAACCTCAGAGAAGCCGACGCCTGATCAACAAACAGTACAATGTCCAACCTTCCATGAACGATGTTTCTCAACGAGGCAAAAGGAAATCTTCTGCCCAAACATGCGACATCCAACATTTCATCCTACAAAAGCATACGGAAGGATAACTGATCTTGCAAAAACCATGACCCGACATCAACGAACGGGGAAATGATCGAACATACTCAAACTTCTCATGAAGGAGTGATCGAGTTACTAGAAGTCTGGGGTTGAAGATGGTGCAATCAAATCGTTGCTCAGATCCAAATGAAGAAAAATTAAGAATCCCAGGTACTGTCATCTTCATAGATTTATCAATCATCTGGTAAGTAACTGCAATATTCTGAAGCACGTCACCAAAGAGAAGGTTGATCCACAATAACCTCAACTGGGGACTAAAAGAGTGCGTAAGAATCCTCTCCCGGTCAGAACATTTACACTCTCTGAACAACCTATAAAAGAGGAAGTTTAATCCTTGGTCGAACGTGAATTGCGAAGGCACAAAGGAGAGACATGTTATTCTATATATGCTCTAATCTTTTTTATGATTGGTGGTATATATTTCTAAGGAATAGAATCCATTTTATAGGAACTTTTTTGTACAAAGGATAAAACAATAAAGTGAATCAACTTCTCTGCCTTTATATTAGCGACTGAGGGAGTATCAAATTAATTAATTAACCAATTACAGAGAAGAATTCAAAATTAAATGGAGAGGGAGTCTAATGCAAAATAGAATTTGCACAGAAAAAACCCAGTTCATTACAATCGAGGTCAACATCTGCATTTACAGTACTCTGTGCAAAGAAGCCCTAGTTACTAATTTGAAAATTAATTAGAATTGTCAGTAATGCACATGAGTCAAAATGTATTGTATACGTTTTGACTTTTGACTTTTTAACTTTTGACTTTTTGACCAGCTTTAGAAGAGTTTTAACAAAAAAATAGTCTCTAAATATCGTATTTTAGATCAATGGTTAAATTTTTGGGAAATTATAGCATTTTTGGTAATACCTAAAATAAAACAGACACTTGTGGAAATTTCCTCCATCTTTATATTCTCGTACCAATTTCATCGACCATCTTTGAAAAAAACAAATCACAATTTTCAGAAGTTTAATAACATAAACTAATATATATATACGGACCATACCCATATAAAATTAACATCCATCTCTATGCCATGCCATTTTAATACTATCATCATCTTACAAAATGTCACCTAAAAAACAAGAGCAGAATTTAAATAAATCTTGCAAGATTCTTCCTAGATACCCTTTTCCCCTTACCAAACCCTAATGCATGCAACTGTAAGATATCAATTACAAGCAAAGTACTCGTGATTTTAACCTATCCCATAGGCTGGGGTAGTTCCTCCAGGATCTCAGTCTTCACACCGTTGATCACTCGGAACCTCCTTACCTTTGGAAAAAGATGCCTATAGAAATCCTCCTCGTCGTACTCATCATCAGTTATCTCTTCACCACACTCCTTCCCAAGATCATTGAAACTGCGGAAAAAAGTATACCAAGTCGTGTATGGAGAAGGTGGAGGCTCTTCATCGACTATTTCTTCTTTTGGAACAGTTTCAAAAATGAAGGTCCTGGATATATTTTTACGAATGGGAGAGGGTTCTCCGACTCTCTCTCGCGGAAGCGGGACCACCTCAAGCATCTCACCATCAATCCCTTTCTTATACCTTCGAACAGAATTTCTCTATTGAGGATCCATTGTCTTAGTTTTCTATCTCTCTCTCTAAAAAAATCTATTCCTTTAATTTTTTTGCTTTTGTGAGCAAACCTGTAAAAGAAAACTCTTGTATTTATGCATAGATAGATGGATCAAGAGATAACTAAGCCGGTTAATCGATGATGGATTGGGAATAGCAAAAATATTAAGAGCATTTACTACATTAAACAAGCACTTCCACTTTCATTTAACCCTTCTAGGGAGAAAATTTGCATAATACGGACGACCTTCATTTTATAGGGTATGTATACGGAGAAACAGTAAAAAACCTGCCTCCGAGGAGAACATTCTTCAGAAAATCTCTTAATTCTTGTTCTCTAAAAAATCAAAAAAACACACACAATAGGCAATGTTGTTTCTAATGCCTCGACTTCTGTCTCTTGGAGAGGGAATGTTGTACAAATTAGAGTTTGCACTAAAAGATATAATACAATATACAAATAGCATGCAAAATACAATTTGCTTATTTTGCTTGACCTATTTTATTTGACCTAATTTGTTTACTGACTTAGTTTTCATCATCGTTATTCTTCCATTATCATCATAAATATTGATGAATAATTGTATTTAAAAGAAACACAGTTGCATCTCTGTCATTGTTTGGTTAACAAAAACCAAAAATATCCAAAGAGGGAAAACACGACATCTGCCCACTTGACCTTATTCTGTCCGCAATTAGGTGAGAAATCTCTGCAGTTAATTAATATCGGAAACAACCAACTAGGAAAACTCCTAGTTCCATTTGTATTGATCATCTTGGAACAGATGTTTACAGAATTTCATTTCACTTAATTACTAAGATAAAAAGGAACATTACCAAAAGTGTGGTGTTTGTTGTATGAATAGAATTTAGTAACTTTCTTTCAAAAGATGATCAAATCGAGCTTTCATTGGTAATTATGGTGCTTATGATAACATCAACACTATAAGCCGTGTGTGCATATATATATATATATATATATATATACTTTATGATTAAAATAGGAAGCATATGTCCACATTGTCCAGCTTGTTCTGCATAGTTCTCTAATTATATATATTCAGCTTATATATACAGAAACATTTGCAAAGGATGCAAAGATAATTTAGTATTTGCAAAGAAGACTGAATATCATACTAGTTTTTAAAGTGGATGAAGTGAAAAATGTAGTTTGCACCTCATTTCACGTGATCAATTGTTTGTGCACCATATTTTAAGTATAAAAGACGTAACACAAGTGTGACGAAGGAGACAAAATGATGATGACGTGTGCCGTAACCAGACTATAGTGCGACAGTTGAGAGACTGAGGTGCGGTTATTTGGCGAAACCAATGCATCATTTCAGTTGAAAAATATATATCCACAAATTAAGGATGAGATTTATGATTACATAATTGCTATTGGAAAGATTATATCCACAGCCAATGAGGAGTGTAATTATTTTCTGTTGAAACATCCACTCAGTTAAGTGGTTTACGTCTCTCTAAAATGTATTATTTACCAATCAAGAAGTGACTTTTGCAGAGCTGCTGTTTGACAAAAGTCCACGGAGAAGAAGAATTCAAAATGATGATGACATACGCCATCACCATAATATTGTGCGACGGTGAGAGAATAATTTGTGGTTACTTTGTCAAACCAATGCATTAATCGTTTTATTTTCCGAGTTAGATCCTCATTTTTCAAAAATTGCTTGATTATATTGCACCACCACCACCATAGGACGCCATTAACGCTATTATATAAAAAATCTTAATACCCATGAGAAAGATAAAAACTTAAAACCCTAAAACCTAAAATATTTGCAATTAACCAAGATTGCAAAAAGCCAACTAGGAAAACTCCTAGTCCCATTTGTATTTTCTTTTGAAACATCCCCACACTTAAATAGTTTACGTCACTCTAAGATGTGTCTTTTCCAGAGTTGTAGCTTGACAAAAGTCCACGGAGCTACAAAATGATGACTACGTGTGTCCTAAACATATTTTTGTGCGATAAATGAGAGAACGAGGTCCGTTTACCTTGCGACACCAATACATCATTTCACCAGAAAAAAATATATCCACAAAGTATTAGGTTTATGATTACATAATCCCTATGATAAAGATTAAATCCTCAGCCAACGAGGAGTGTAATTATTTTCTTTTGAAACATCTACTCACATAAGTGGTTTACGTCACTCTAAAATGTAGATGTGTCTTTTCGAGAGCTATTGTTTCACAAAAGTCCACGGAGCTACATAATGATGATGACGTGTGCCCTAACCAGATTACTATTCGATGTTTGAGAGAATAATTTGCGGTTACACTGTGAAACCAATGTATCGTAACACTTTTAAAAATATATATCCCCAAAGTATGAGGTTTATAATTACATAATCGCTACGATAAATATTAAATCCACCGCCAACGAGGAGGGTAATTATTTTCTTTTGAAACATCCACTCACATCAGTGGTTTACGCAACTCTAAAATCTAGATGTGTCTTTTCCAGATGTATTATTTTACAAAAGTCCACGGAGCTACAAAATGATGATGACGTGCGCCCTAACCAGATTATTGTGCGATAGATGTGTAGGAGCGGAACATCACAGCAAATGATAACTTACTAAATTGTGGAGAGAAAATACATTTTGCGAGTATAGAATATTTTGCGAAGATAAAGAAATCACGAAGAACGTTTTACGAGTAAAGGAAGTTCGTGAAGTAAATTTGCGAAGGTTTGTATGATGATTCTTTGATCCGAAATTAAGGGAAAGATTAGTTGTTATCCAATGTGTAAAATCATATAAATAGCCATTTAGGCATGAGAGGAAAGGGAGAGACACAGTTTGAGAGAGGGGATGATTTTAGGAGGAGAGAAAAAAATTTAGAGAGGGATTTATTTTCTTTATCATCTTCTTCCCCAAAATTCTAGAGCTCCAAATATTCATTAATGGAGTCTCAATTGTAAAATCATGTAATCACATACAATCACTAGTGAAGCACCGTGGATGTAGATCACATTGATCGAACCACGTAAAAATCTTTATGTCTCTTTATAATTTTAGTACCTTAATTCTTAGTTTCATATCAAATTAATTAGGTTTAGGAATCATTTTAATGGATTCTAATGAGGGTGTAGTTGTGAGATAATCCGCAACTACAAGATGAGAGACTGAGGGGTGGTTACTTTGCGAAACCAATGCATCATTTCAGTTTAAAAAAAAATGTATCCACAAAGTATGAGGTTCATGATTACATTATCGCGCTCTTGCTTAGTATTACAATAGGATTTAAGTTACTGTACAGAAAATTATATACGGTGAAAATTGTATTTTGCATTATATTTCACGTGATCAACTGTGTGTGCACCATATTTTAAAGTATAAAAGACGTAACACAAGTATGACGAAGGATACAAAATGATGATGACGTGTGTCCTCACCAAATTACTGTGCTACAGTTGGGAGTCCGAGGTCCGGTTACACTGCGAAACCAATGTATCATTTCACCTTAAAAAAATATATCCACAAAGTATTAGGTTTATAATTACATAATCGCTACGATAAAGATTAAATCCACCGCCCACGAAATGATGATGACATACGCCCTTACCAAATTATTGTGCGACGGCTGAAAGAATTATGTGTTGTTACTTTGTGAAACCAACGCATTAGATTGTTTTATTTGCCGAATTAGATGGTCTTCTTTCAAAATAATGCTTGATTTTAATACAGCACCACCACCATTGGACGCTATTAACGCTAATATATAAAAAATCTTGATACCCATGAGAAAGATAAAAACCTAAAACCTAAAATCTTTGCAATTAACCAAGATTGCAAGCAACCAACTAGGAAAACACCTGGTCCAATTTGTATTTTGTTTTGAAACATCCACTTACTTAAGTAGTTTGCGTCACTCTAAGATGTGTCTTTCCCAGAGTTGTAGCTTGACAAAAGTCCAAAGAGCTACAAAATGATGACGACGTGTGCCCTAATCAGATATTGTATGACAGATGAGAGAACGAGGTGCTTTTACACTGCGAAACCAACGCATCATTTCGCCTTAATAAAATATATCCCCAAAGTATTATGTTTATGATTACATACTCGTTATGATAAATATTAAATCCACCGCCAACCAGTAGTGTAATTATTTTCTTTTCAAACATCCACTCACATAAGTGGTTTAAAATGTATGTACCAATCAAGATGTGACTTTTCCAGATCCATTGTTTTATCCACGGATCGAGCTACAAAATGATGATGACGTGTGCCCTAACCAGATTATTGTGCGACGTTTGTGAGAATAATTTGTTGTTACATTGTGAAACCAATGCATCGTTTTACTTTAAAAAAATATATATACAAAGTATGAGGTTTATGTAATCTCGCTTCCGCTTTTCATCGGAAATAGGTAAATCTATTTTAATTATTCATATATATTTAAGTTACTATACACAAAATTCTATACGGTTTACTGACTTAGTTTTCATCATCATCATTCTTCCATTATCATCATAAATATTTGCTGAATAATTGTATTTAAAAGAAACACAGTTGCATCTATGTCATTGTTTGGTTAACAAAAAACAAAAATATCCAAAGAGGGAAAACACGACATCTTCCCACTTGACCTTATTCTGTCCGCAATGAGGTGAGAAATCTCTACAATTAACTAATATCGGAAACAACCAACTAGGAAAATTCCTAGTTCCATTTGTATTTATCATCTTGGAACGGATGTTTACAGAATTTCATTTCACTTAATTACTAAGATAAAAAGGAACATTACCAAAAGTGTGGTGTTTGTTGTATGAATAGAATTTAGTAACTTTCTTTCAAAAGATGATCAAATCGAGCTTTCATTGGTAATTGTGGTGCTTATGATAACATCAACACTATAAGCCGTGTGTACACACATATATATATATATATATACTTTATGATTAAAATATGAAGAATATGTCCACATTGTCCAGCTTGTTCTGCATAGTTCTCTAATTGTATATATATTCAGATTATATATACAGAAACGTTTGCAAAGGATGCAAAGATAATTTTGTATTTGCAAAAAAGACTGAATATCATACTAGTTTTTAAAGTGAATGAAGTGAAAATTGTAGTTTGCACCGTATTTCACGTGATCAATTGTTTGTGCACCATATTTTAAGTTTAAAAGACATAGCACATGTGTGACGAAGGAGACAAAATGATGATGACGTGTGCCCTAACCAGACTATAGTGCGACAATTGAGAGACTGAGGTGCGGTTATTTTGCGAAACCATTTCATCATTTTAGTTGAAAAAAATATATCCACAAAGGATGAGATTTATGAATACATAATCGCTATTGTAAAGATTATATCCACATCCAACGAGGAGTGTAATTATTTTATGTTGAAACATCCACCCAGTTAAGTGGTTTGCGTCTCTCTAAAATATACTATTTACCATTCAAGAAGTGACTTTTGCAGAGCTGCTGCTTGACAAAAGTACACGGAGAAGAAGGCTAAAAAATGATGATGACATATGCCATCACCAAAATATTGTACACGGTGAGAGAATAATGTGCGGTTACTTTGTCAAACCAATGCATTAGGTCGTTTTATTTGCCGAGTTAGATCCTCTTCTTTCAAAAAATGCTTGATTATAATGCAGCACCACCACCATAGGACACCGCTAACGCTATTATATAAAAAATCTTGATACCCATGAGAAAAATAAAAACCTAAAACCCTAAAACCTAAAATATTTGCAATTAACCAAGATTGCAAACAACCAACTAGGAAAACTCCTAGTCCCATTTGTATTTTCTTTTGAAACATCCCTACACTTAAATAGTTTACGCCACTCTAAGATGTGTCTTTTCCAGAGTTGTAGCTTGACAAAAGTCCACGGAGCTACAAAATGATGACGACGTGTGCCCTAACCAGATGTTTGTGCGATAAATGAGAGAACGAGGTCCGTGTACCTTGCGACACCAACACATCATTTCGCCAGACAAAAATATATTCACAAAGTATTAGGTTTATGATTACATAATCGCTATGATAAAGATTAAATCCTCAGCCAACGAGGAGTGTAATTATTATTTTTTGAAACATCTACTCACATAAGTGGTTTACGTCACTCTAAAATGTATATGTGTCTTTTCGAGAGCTATTGTTTCACAAAAGTCCACGGAGCTACATAATGATGATGATGTGTGCCCTAACCAGATTATTGTGCGACGTTTGAGAGAATAATTTGCGGTTACACTGTGAAACCAATGCATCATTTCACTTTTAAAAATATATATCCCCAAAGTACGAGGTTTATAATTACATAATCGCTACGATACAGATTAAATCCACCGCCAACGAGGAGGGTAATTATTTTCTTTTGAAACATCCACTCCCATCAGCGGTTTACGCTACTCTAAAATATAGACGTGTCTTTTCCAGATCTATTATTTTACAAAAGTCCACGGAGCTACAAAATGATGATGACGTGTGCCCAAACCAAATTATTGTGCGATAGATGAGAGAATGTGGTGCATTTACCTTGCGACACCAACGAATCATTTCGCCAGATAAAAATATATCCAAAAAAGTATTAGGTTTATGATTACATAATCACTATGATAAAGATTAAATCCTCCGCTAACGAGGAGTGTAATTATTTTATTTTGAAACATCCACTCACTTAAGTAGTTAACCTCACTCTAAAATATATGTACCAATCAAGATGTGTCTTTTCCAGATCTGTTGTTTGACAAAAAAACGCCGAAGCTACAAAATGATGATGACGTGTGCCCTAACCAGATTATTGTGCGACTGTTGAGAGACTGAGGGGTGGTTACTTTGCGAAACCAATGCATCATTTCATTTTAAAAAAAATGTATCCACAAAGTATTAGGTACATAATTACATTATCACGCTTCTGCTTAGTAGTGCAATAGGATTTAAGGTACTGTACAGAAAATTATATACGGTGAAATTTGTATTTTGCACCATATTTCACGTGTTCAATTGTTTGTGCACCATATTTTAAAGTATAAAAGACGTAACACAAGTATGACGAAGGATACAAAATGATGATGACGTGTGTCCTCACCAGATTATTGTGCTACAGTTGGGATTCCGAGGTTCGGTTACACTTCGAAACCAATGTATCATTTCGCCTTAAAAAATATATCCACAAATTATTAGGTTTATAATTACATAATCGCTACGATAAAGATTAAATCCACCGCCCATGAAATGATGATGACATATGCCCTCACCAAATTATTGTGCGGCGGTTGAGAGAATTATGTGTGGTTACTTTGTGAATCCAATGCATTAGATCGTCTTATTTGCCGAATTAGATGGTCTTCTTTCAAAAGAATGCTTTATTTTAATACAGCACCACCACCATTGGACGCTATTATATAAAAAATCTTGATACCCATGAGAAAGATAAAAACCTAAAACCTAAAATCTTTGCAATTAACCAAGATTGCAAATAACCAACTAGGAAAACACCTAGTCCAATTTGTATTTTGTTTCGAAACATCCACTCACTTAAGTAGTTTGCGTCACTCTAAGATGTGTCTTTCCCAGAGTTGTAGCTTGACAAAAGTCCACGGAGATACAAAATGATGACGATGTGTGCCCTAATCAGATATTGTGAGATATATGAGAGAACGAGGTGCGTTTACACAGCGAAACCAACGCATCATTTCGCCTTAATAAAATATATCCCCATAGTATTATGTTTATGATTACATACTCGTTATGATAAATATTAAATCCACCGCCAACCAGGAGTGTAATTATTTTCTTTTCAAACATCCCCTCACATAAGTGGTTTAAAATGTATGTACCAATCAAGATGTGTCTTTTCCAGATCCATTGTGTTATCCACGGATCGAGCTACAAAATGATGATGACGTGTGCCCTAACCAGATTATTGTGCGACGTTTGAGAGAATAATTTGCAGTTACATTGTGAAACCAATGCATAATTTCACTTTAAAAAAAATATATATATACAAAGTATTTGGTTTATGTAATCTCGCTTCCGCTTAGCATCGGAAATAGGTAAATCAATGTTATTATTCATGTAGATTTAAGTTACTATACACAAAATTCTATACGGTTTACTGACTTAGTTTTCATCTTCGTCATTCTTCAATTATCATCATAAATATTTGTTGAATAATTGTATTTAAAATAAAAACAGTTGCATCTCTGTCATTGTTTGGTTTACAAAAAACAAAAATACCCAAAGAGGGAAAACACGACATCTGCCCACTTGACCTTATTATGTCCGCAATGAGGTGAGAAATCTCTGCAATTAATTAAGATCGGAAACAACCAACTAGGAAAACTCCTAGTTCCATTTGTATTGATCATCTTGGAACGAATGTTTACATAATTTCATTTCACTTAATTACTAAGATAAAAAGGAACGTTACCAAAAGTGTGGTGTTTGTTGTATGAATAGAATTTAGTAACTTTCTTTCAAAAGATGATCAAATCGAGATTTCATTGGTAATTGCGGTGCTTATGATAACATCAACACTATAAGCTGCGTGTACATATATATATATATATATATATATATATACTTTATGATTAAAATAGGAAGAGTATTCCACATTGTCCAGCTTGTTCTGCATAATTCTCTAATTATATATATTCAGATTATATATACAGAAACGTTTGCAAAGGATGCAAAGATAATTTTGTATTTGCAAAGAAAACTGAATATCATACTAGTTTTTAAAGTGAATGAAGTGAAAATTGTAGTTTGCACCACATTTCACGTGATCAATTGTTTGCGCACCATATTTTGAGTATAAAAGACATAACACAAGTGTGACGAAGGAGACAAAATGATGATGATGTGTGCCCTAACCAGACTATAGTGCGACAGTTGAGAGACTGAGGTGCGGTTATTTGGAGAAACCACTGCATCATTTCAGTTGAAAAAAATATATCCACAAAGGATGAGATTTATGAATACATAATCGCTATTGGAAAGATTATATCCACAGCCAACGAGGAGTGTAATTATTTTCTGTTGAAACATCCATCCAGTTAAGTGGTTTACGTCTCTCTAAAATGTACTATTTACCATTCAAGAAGTGACTTTTGCAGATCTGCTGCTAGGTAAAAGTCGACGGAGAAGAAGGCTACAAAATGATAATGACATACGCCATCACCAAAATATTGTGCGCGGTGAGAGAATAATGTGCTGTTACTTTGTCAAACCAATGCATTAGATCATTTTATTTGCTGAGTTGGATCCTCTTCTTTCAAAAAATGATGGATTATAATGCAGCACCACCACCATAGGACGCCATTAACGCTATTATATAAAAAATCTTGATACCCATGAGAAATATAAAAACCTAAAACCCTAAAACCTAAAATCTTTGCAATTAACCAAGATTGGAAACAGCCAACTAGGAAAACTCCTAGTCCCATTTGTATTTTCTTTTGAAACATCCCCACACTTAAATAGTTAACGTCACTCTAAGATGTGTCTTTTCCAAAGTTGTAGCTTGACCAAAGTCCATGGAGATACAAAATGATGACGACGTGTGCCCTAACCAGATTTTTGTGTGATAAATGAGAGAACGAGTTCCGTGTACCTTGCGACACCAACGCATCATTTCGCCAGAAAAAAATATATCCACAAAGTATTAGGTTTATGATTACATAATCGCTATGATAAAGATTAAATCCTCAGACAACGAGGAGTGTAATTATTTTGTTTTGAAACATCTACTCACATAAGTGGTTTACGTCACTCTAAAATGTAGATGTATCTTTTCGAGAGCTATTGTTTCACAAAAGTACATGAAGCTACATAATGATGATGACGTGTGCCCTAACTAGATTACTGTGCGATGTTTGAGAGAATAATTTATGGTTACACTCTGAAACCAATGCATCGTTTCACTTTTAAAAATATATATCCCCAAAGTATGAGGTTTATAATTACATAATCGCTACAATAAAGATTAAATCCACCGCCAACGAGGAGGGTAATTAATTTCTTTTGAAACATCCGCTCACATCAGTGGTTTACGCCACTCTAAAATGCAGATGTGACTTTTCCATATCTATTGTTTTACAAAAGTCCACGGAGCTACAAAATGATGATGACGTGTGCCCTAACCAGATTATTGTGCGATAGATGAGAGAACGAGGTGCGTTTACCTTGCGACACCAACGAATCATTTCACCAGACAAAAATATATCCAAAAAAGTATTAGGTTTATGATTAAATAATCACTATGATAAAGATTAAATCCTCAGCCAACGAGGAGTGTAATTATTTTATTTTGAAACATCCACTCACTTAAGTGGTTTACGTCACTCTAAAATATATGTACCAATCAAGATGTGTCTTTTCCAGATCTTTTGTTTGACAAAAATCCACGGAACTACAAAATGATGATGACGTGTTCCCTAACCAGATTATTGTGCGACAGTTGAGAGACTGAGGGGTGGTTACTTTGCGAAACCAATGCATCATTTCAGTTTAAAAAAAAATGTATCCACAAAGTATGAGGTTCATGATTACATTATCGCGCTTTTGCTTAGTATTACAACAGGATTTAAGTTACTGTACAGAAAATTATATACGGTGAAAATTGTATTTTTCACCTTATTTCACGTGATCAATTGTTTGTGCACCATATTTTAAAGTATAAAAGATGTAACACAAGTATGACGAAGGATACAAAATGATGATGACGTGTGTCCTCACAAGATTACTGTGCTACAGTTGGGAGTTTGAGGTCCGGTTACACTGTGAAACCAATGTATCATTTCGCCTTAAAAAATATATCCACAAAGTATTAGGTTTATAATTACTTAATCGCTACAATAAAGATTAAATCCACCTCCCACGAAATGATGATGACATACTCCTTCACCAAATTATTGTGCGACAGTTGAGAGAATTATGTGCGGTTACTTTGTGAAACCAATTCATTAGATCGTCTTATTTGCCGAATTAGATGGTTTTCTTTCAAAACAAATGCTTGATTTTTATAGAGCACCACCACCATAGGACGTTATTAACGCTATTATATAAAAAATCTTGATATCCATGAGAAAGATAAAAACCTAAAACCTAAAATCTTTACAATTAACCAAGATTGCAAACAACCAACTAGGAAAACACTTAGTCCAATTTGTATTTTGTTTTGAAACATCCACTCACTAAAGTAGTTTGCGTCACTCTAAGATGTGTCTTTCCCAAAGTTGCATCTTGACAAAAGTCCACGGAGCTACAAAATGATGATGACGTGGTGCGATAGATGAGAGAACGAGGTGCGTTTACACTGCGAAACCAACGCATCATTTCGCCTTAATAAAATATAATCACAGAATTCTAGTGTTCAGAGTTTTTCTTTAAATTTTTGAGTTTTTCTTCAAATTTATTTAAGAAGTCTAGAAGAGTGAGTAAAAAACCTCTTAGATGAGCGAGAGAAAAAAAACGAAAATGCTAGTGGTTTTGGAGTTTTTCTTTTTGATCATCTCAACCGTTGGTAGGTGATCAAATCTACGTCTGTTACATGTTGTTTAAATTTGTTCGTATATTCCTGTCCCCCGATCCTCCTTCATAAAATATATACATATATTCATACATGAATTTCGGATACGGATATTTTGCATGCGAATACCTCCATATCTGAATCCGTATCCGATCAGTTACATTTTCGGATTAAAAAATCCGGATATCCGAATCCGAAAACTATTTTCGAATAATTTTTTTTTTTTTTGAATGTGAATTCTAACGGATATCGGAGTTTTCGGACATCCATTGATTCAACATAAATAATATGTAGATGAGTGATTCTATTTAGACCGCATAAAAAACAATGTAAAAACGATTTCTCTTACACATGAAGCGTGGGCCCCGCCGGATGGGGTTAGCAGGGGCCCTCATACAAAGAAAAGATGTGAGTGCCTCGGTTTTTACATGGTTCAGGAAACAATGCACACGTTTTATATTGCTTGATCAGTAAATTCATTTGCAAAGGAAACTTAGAGTTAGTATCATTGTGTGTCTCCTTTGTAAACTCATTTCTCCTCTCCTCCCTTACCTTATTTCACTTCACATTCTCTCTAAAATTACAACCATCAAAACACACCCTTTGAGCACAAGTTTTTCAGCACCATCCTTCTTCTTCCTCTTCACCCTTCAACAATTTTCTACAATGTTGTACCCAAATACAGAGCCATATCAGATGATACACATCATGTATCCATCTGCTTACTACTATCACAAAGAAATTATTCCTCTTCCTCCTCCTCCTCCTCCTCTACAACTCATTCATCCATTTAATCTGAAACATGTATCTCTATTTCTTCCTCCTTCACTACTCTTTCTCCCCTTTAATCCCAAACACTAGTACTAAGGTTTGGACTTGTTTTTGTTGTTGTCTTCTTGTTTGCTACTGCTCATGCTGCTGTCCCCTTGGGAATAGGTTGAAATAAATAAATTCCAGTACCAGAACTAGTATTATTAACTACTCCATGATTTGAGTACTTGTAGTAACTACTACTACCATGATTAACTTCAATCATCTTAACTTGATGATAATGTTATCTAGGAACAAATATGGTGTCAGAACCAAATGGTATTCATGATGATGGCCTCCTTGTGCGTTTACTGTTAATACATAATAATGGCTTCCTTGGTAGTTTACTTTTAGCATTTTTAGGCTTGGTTATGATGTGTTGTCCTTTCTTCTTATGATCACTTATCTTTTCCATCAGGCAGTAATACTCTTATGTCTTAACAGAGATAGGAAATGGTGGTTGTTGATGATTATGATGGGGTGGTGGTGGTGGTGGTGGTGGTGGTGGTAGAGAGGATGGCAGGGGAGGGTAGTATATTGAATAAATAGGATCAAAGGGTTGATGAGGAAGAGGAAGTATATGTTTGGGATTAAAGGGGTGAAAGAGTAGTAAAGGAGTAGGAAATGAAAATATAGTTTTTGGGATTAAAGGGATGAATGAGTTTCAGGGGAGGAGGAGGAGGAAGAGTTTCTTTGTGATATGTAAGCAGATGGAGACATGATGTGTATCATCTGACATGACTCTGCATTTTGGTTCAACATTGTAGAAAATTGTTGAAGGATGAAGAGGAGGAAGAAGTATGGTGATGAATTGTGCTGAAAGAGAGTGTTTTGATGGTTGTAATTGTAGAGAGAATATGAAGTGAAGTGAAGGCAAGGGAGGAGAGGAGAAATGATTTTACAACGGAGATAAACAATGGTACTAACTCACAGTTGCCTTCCTTTGCAAATGAGGTCTGAATTTACTGATCAATCAATACCAAACGTGTGCAACTATTTGTTGCCGGTGCCGCTGTTTGTACCGGGTAAAGTTGTCGAGAGTAAGGAAGAGTTTATATACATAAGTTCCGATAACCTCTTTAGGATAATTTTCTTTTCTTTTTTATGCAAATGTAATACTCTCGGGAATACCAAAATTTATTGTTACTTTTACTATGGGAAATTTGACTTGAAAAATGTTACTCTCAAGTTCAATGTTTCTACGTATTATTTATGTAGATACAAAATGTATCTTGGTATTTACAAGGTCATTGGCATTCCAAAAATGTACTACTATAAGGGTTTTGTTATAAAACAAAACCCCTACTATAATTTTGATTTTTCCTTTATTTATGATACAAAAGAAAAATATACATCTTGCTACTTTCCATGCAAAACATCACTCTTATTCCTGCCATTTATGATATCTTCTTTGGAAATAGAAGAAGCCAACCGACAAGGATTGAAGGAGCTAATAGTATATAGGAGTCGAGTGCTCTACACCTATTCAAAGATCTTAAAAGTCCCACAAGATAAGTAAGAACAACACTTGCAAAGGTTCCTAGCTATTGCAATTTCTATTACCACGATGAAAATGTAATGTTTTTTTTCTCGAAAATGATATATGGCACCCATATATTGTGCACCCAATGCACCCAACATTAGGTGTCATCCATAGGGACCCAAATTTTCATAGAAAACTCGGTTAACCAATCTGTCTTTTCGTTTTCCAGAGCAAAAAGCCTTAACAGACTAGGGAAAAACCGCCCGAAGAAAACCGATTAAAAAAACTCTCACATAAAACGGACTCCCCTGCTGTCCTCCGCGGACCAACCGGGACCCATAGAAAAATCTGTGAGAGAAAAAGTGAATTTTGTTTTGGTGTTGTTCAGGAACTCGGTCTGTCCAGAAAAGTGTGTTTCAAACTCTGAATATATATATAGAAATGCTTGGTGAACCGAGCAAAATAAAACTACATAAAAACAACACTCTCATAACCAAACCTTTTGACTGGTTCCCATAGCATTCAGCTGGGACCCACTACGCCTCAATGGGTTCATCGCATCCCTTCATAGTGGAGTTCAAAATCTCGGTTCGCTAAGAACTACTGATATACTTGTTGGGGGAGACTTACCGAATCCGAGCAAAGTTATGATACCTTCGTCAAGATGAATGACTAATACATGATATAACCAAGGAAAAAATAAAGAAAGAAGAAAAAGAAAACTAGCCATACATTCATCTTTACAGAACCCTTAAAACCCCAAACAATAAGGAGTCTTCCATTGCAATTCATTGAATACTATTTAAAGGAATTGGTTTTTAATAGTATATCAATCATATATTGATGTTTTCAGGCCAACGTGAAAAATTCTTCCATTTAGTTGATTTTCTCTTATGGTGGGTTTGGATGTAGAATTTTAAAGGTGGAATTTATGGGTCCAAGGGATTTGGTAGAATTATGTTTCCCTTTGTACGTTTGGATGTCTGAATCCTTGGAATCACGTTTCCCACGGGATCCAGTTTTCCAGCAAATCCTCCATATGGAGTCCGACCCCTCCCCCTAAGATTTACTGGGAAACTTATCAAGGGATTTATGGACCCACTTTTTTTTAACTCTAAATCCCATATAAATGCAATTTTAAGATTTGAGGGTAATACCAAATGGTACAAAGACTTTAAAACAAGAAAACTCTATAAATCCTAGGAATTTTAATTGAGTTACCAAACCCACGAGGAATTTATATGAATCCCAAAATTTCTAATCCCATAGGATTATAAATTTCTAGAAACGGCAAATTCTGCAAACAAACCCACCATTAGGTTTTTCGTTAAGATATACTCCCTCCGTACCTAATTAGATGAGCTACTTGTAGTTTGCACAAATTTTAAGGCAAGGGCCAAGGAGGAAATTGGAGTATATTTAAGTATTTTTTACAATTATACCCTTATGGGCAATAATTAGTAAAATTTAGAAACGATTTATATCTTAAACTATACCACGGTTTTCTATAAACTTTATACCGTTGAAAAGCATTTTAAAACACCTACGCAACGAATATAAACATGACTATCAAATTATACATATTTCTTATAGAAAAAATAATCAATTAAAAGGGTAGTTTTAGAAATATCCCCTTGGTTAGTGAAATAGCTCATCTATTTGTGGACAAAACTAAAAACCAAATAGCTCATCTAATTAGGGACGGAGGGAGTAGTAGGAGGAAATGATACACGTACAACGATTTTGTACCGTGATCTGCACAAAAAAATGATCCAATGGCTTAAGGAATCCCTGGGGTAATTAGAAGGGGGTGGGGTGTTTGGTGGAGCCCATAACTGCTTTTTCCTCTCACACCAAAATCACGGTACTTCACTATGCGGTACACCAAACATTCTTGATAAGTAAAAGAACTGGTAAAGGAAAGGGATGACGATTTGGCTTCCAATGTGGATGACACCTAATGTTGGGTGCACTGGGTGCACAATATATGGGTGCCATATATCATTTTCGTTTTTCTCTTCTCAAAGGAATATATTTTATTTCATTATAACCACTCAAACTCTTATAACCAGTCAAACTCTTATTTTTTGGCAGTTAGATATTAATAATTATTTTATTTTTTGGTCTATAATAGTTAGATTTTTTTTTATTGATATCAGTTAGTATTTTATAGAAAAGTTTTCTGGCACGAGAAAACGCACGTGGGTGGACCAACTTATCAAGTGTGAGTTGTGAGAAATGCCACGTACTCCCCCATCTCTAAAAGATATGCTTGTTTCCTTATTTGGTATGTCAAAAAAACAAAAAGTCTTGATGTACCCGCATAAAAAACAATGTATAAACCGCACTCTCACATGATTTTTTAATGGGTCCCATAGTATTCATCCGGGACCCACCATTACCCTATAAGGGTTCAACATGTGTACTTTGGGGGTTAGTTTGGGAAAACCATGGTTTTTGTGTGGTTTTTTGAACGGTACGTGTAAAAGAGATAGTAAAACAAAATATGATTGTTTCCATATGTGGAAAGTCCAATGTTATGATTTTACTAGTATACCCATAGAGGGAGTACTTCTCTCTCTCCATTTTCTCTCTTAATATTAAAGTGGCCACAAAGATGCCTATTTTTTAAAGATAGAGGGAGTATTTCTTTTTATGGTGAGACATGGACCACGTAACTCCGCCGTTGAATCGCTTTTCTTAAGAATGGTTCAGATGCATAATTCATTCAATCTTAGTCGTCAGATTGTGAGAGACTTAGCGTACTCCGCCGTTGAATCGCTTCAGTGCGAGACTTGGGGAGAAATCCTAAAACCCAATTCCCATTCTTCCCGACTCTCTGCTAAAACTAAAACATAACCACCATTTTCCCGAGAAATGTTTTGATCGCGCACCTGCGCAAGCAAAAATGAGCGAGCACCTCTTCCACCGTCGGATGATTAAGATGTGATGTCATCTAATAATAGACTTAACTATAGTTATGTTTTTCAATTTAACCATAGTTAGATGACATCACATCTTAATCATCCGACGGTGGAAGAGGTGCTCGCTGATTTTGGCTTGCGCAGGTGGGCGATCAAAATATTTTGGCATTTTCCCTGCTTCTATCTCCACCAAAAGCTTGTTTGTATTTTTCTTTCTTCTCCTTCAGGAAGATCACCACCATATTTATGTACTTCATTTGTGTAATATGTTAATTGACCAATCACGTAATATGTTAATTGACCAATCAAATTTATTTTATATTCTATGCTTTTAAGGTGCTTGTTTGGTTGGGTTATTGGGGTAAAGCTTATATAGGCTAAACGTTTCGATGATGCAGATCTTTCCTCTTTCTTTAGTTTTGATTATGGAAAACATGTTGGTATTTTTAGCCGTAATTTACACTCGCTAAATTCAGCCTAAATTTAAGTTTCAATGGTTATTATTTTGATATTATTATAAATTACATGTTTACCCCCGTTATTTATGTAATGATAAATAATTTTTTCTCTTAGGCCGGTTCCTATGGGGATCTGGTATAAAGATTGTTTTGCCACTTATCCAGGCCAGTTTGCCACTTTGCCAGCTCCATAGTGGGTGCATAAATGGCAAACTCTTTGGTTTGCCACACACACCCATAGGAAGAGGCCTTACATCAAGGATAACCTAGGTTTTCTCTTACATATGAATAATGAGACTGAACCAAATTGAAGGTACAGACTGAGCCCATTATTTATCCCAACTTGAAGGTAACTCAACAATAGCTCATGATTTAGCCCATTATTGAGCTAAAGCATGAGAGCAACAGAAGCCGAGTTTGAAAAGTAAATATAGATAACTAAGATAAACAACTAAACTGGAAGAGAAAAACTTTAAAAACTTGGTGGTTTCTGCTAGAAAACCTGAATGTCTTTACATATATTCCGCTAATCAAAAGAAATGAAAAATACAAAGTGATAATCGGCTTAATGAAAAGAGCTAACAAGTTCTCCATCACCTAATTAACCTCAATCTAAGCTCTCAGCATCAACGCCAACATCGGCTCTTGAGTTGGTAGTTTCTAAATCCTACATCCGGTGGTTTCTGCAAGAAAAACTGAATGTCTTTAAATATATTCCGCTAATCAAAAGAAAAGAAAAATATAAAGTGTTAATCGTCTTAATGAAAAGAGCGAACAAGTTCGCCATCACCTAATTAACCTCAATCTAAGCTCTCAGCATCAACGCCAACATTGGCTCTTGAGTTGGTAGTATCTGCAACATCAGGATTAGAGCCCTCCACAATATCGAAAGAATGATAAGAGAGAGATTCATATGCGGCAAGTTATTCTCGGGCATTACTCAATTGTTGAGTCAATTGTGAAATTTGATCTTTCAGCAGATTCTCCTTACGCTTATATCCTCTACACTTCAAATTCAAAACACTTACAAGTATAGAGGATCTCAAATTACTCTCCCTTTCATTGAAATGGAATCATCAGCTTGCTGCTCCAAGCATCTAGAATGAACTCCTCTGGTGTCATTCATCACCTGCGAATAAAAATTAATTATCAAATCATACCTGTAAGATCAATCTAAACACAAGTTACAGAAAATTAGAGGAATTTCCTACAGCTGCACTCTTTGAAGCCATCATAGACTCAGCTTCAGGAAGTTCCAATGGCGCTAATGACACTATATCAGCCGGTCGAGAAATATTCATCAGAAATCCTGCAGTGTAAGCACCATCCGATTCAATTAAATCTTCTCGATAAGAAGGGTCCATCAAAAATTGAGTAGAACTTAACTTAACAAGATCCTGGGAAGAAGAAATTTTACCCTTCTTCTCAGTTCGAGAAGAAGTCCCGAGCTCAACTGCCTTCCTTTTACCTAGAAAGGGGAAAAGTAATGCAACATGTTTAATTCAAGCACTAACAAAATTGTTCTAAGTGTACATTTAAAAGAAAACAAAAAGTATGAACAAATAACTGTTTCTGTTTTTTCAGTAATAAACAAATAATTGTTCATCAAACTTACACAGAAAGGGAAAAGCTTTCAGCTTCATGGAGCAATGCATCGGACTATCACTCTCCCAATTTCCATAAAAAATTAATGGGCACTTATCATTAAACTTGGTGCCATCTAATCCTTTAAACATAACTGAATCGTTATGCTCGAAACCAAGAGATAACTCTGGACTCCTGCAAAAGATGTTCTTAAAATAAGAACCAGGGATAGTTCGAACCTCATAGCCCGCAGAAAGCTTCACAACAGTAATCCATTAGTTTTCTGGAAGACTACGATTTTGGACCAATTTTTTTGCATATAGTCGAAAAATTTAGATTCTAATTCGGCAGGAGAAAGGTTGCAATAAACAAGAAATTCCCGAACTAATGAGGGGATAGGCAAAATAAAGCCACACTGAAGATGTGACTCAGGAATTAAGAGTTCATCCCCCATTAAATCTGAAACTTCACACACATTAATAGTGTATGGTGAAGGCCAGCGAACTTTCACACCAACACTGATGGGAAGATCATATAAATCAAAGACAGCATGTGAAGGACACGAAACTGGAACAGTTATCTCAGACATGATTAAACCGTTAAAGATATGGAAGAGCTAAAAAATGAGGTTGAATCCTGAACGCTAAAAAGTGAGAGAAAAAAATATGTATATATATATATATATATATATAAAATCGTCCCTCCCTACAACCGGAACAACAGTCTTTGTGAACATGAGGTGGCACAATCTTAATGGCTAAGAGGGAATTGATTAGTGAGTTGATTCTAGCATGGGGATTATTAGCGGGCAGGATAGGGTGGTGATCGAGGGTCTAGGTTTAATGTCCGCATACGTATAGAAAATTACTGGAACACCGAATCAAGTACGCGTTAAATAAGAGCATCCCTCATTATTCGCGGATAATTCGCGTGCGCGAATTATTGGCTGCTACGGGGCGGACACGTGGCGTCATCTTTAATTAGACTTTGTGCAATATTTTAAATGTTAAAAAATGTTTGAGCGTGGTAAATTGAACCTAACACCCCTAGAATTTGTGTAAAATTTTAAATTTTATAAATCTTTGAGCGTGGTAGGAATTGAACCTAACACCCCGTTAGGAATTGAACCTAACACCCCTAGGTTCGTGTAGTTGCAAGAAATCTTACAACTACACCCTCAGTAGATTCTATTAATTTGATTTGATGATCTAATTTATTTGATATGAAGATGAGGATTAAAGTACTAAAATTGTAAAAGAGACACAAGAATTTTTACATGGTTCGATCATTGTGATTTACATCCATGGTTCTTCACTAGTGATTATATGTAATTACATGATTTTACAATTGAGACTCCATTAAAGAATATTTGGAGCTCTAGATTTTTGGGTAAGAAGATGATAAAGAAAATAAATCTCTCTCTAAAAATTTCTCTCACTTACTAAAAAAGACCTCTCCCCTCTTCTCATGCCTAAATGGCTATTTATATGATCTTACAAAATGTTGACAACTAAATTGTCCCTCAACTTCGGACTGAGGACTTACATTGCGAATCTTCGCAAATATCTTGAACCTTCACAAATTGCTCACGCTTTCCTCATGATTTTGTTATCGTCACCTATTGCGTCACTTATAATACACTTCTGGAAATATTATTATTGCGTCGTTAATTGTTCTCAAGCATAATAATGCTGCGAGATTCTGCTCCCACATCTTGCTTCTTTTTTCTTGAATATTGCTTGAAGAGCGATTTTCAGGAAAAAACTAGTTATTGTAGCTGTTGGAGTAATCTTTAATCCTTGTTGATGAAGGAACGAACGAAAGAATACTGGACTTGAGAAGTATATACTTGCCTCTATTCTTTTGCGAAGTTCCGGAATGTTGCGAAGTAAATAAGAAGTCTCACCCTTGAAGTATAATAAGTATGAAATATCCTTGGTGAAGTATAAGGAATATAAAATATCCTTGTAGAAATATAAGAAGTACTCAATCCTCGAAATATATAAGAAGTATGAAGTATCCTTAAGAATTATAAGAAGTACTTAATCCTCGAAATATATAAGAAGTATTCGTCCTTGAATGAGAGTGATAAATATTGCCTCTGTTCATGTGAAATTATTACTCCATTTTTGGTTAGGATTCTCGTTGAGAAGATAAAGAACATAAAATGTTTTCTTAGTACCCATATTTGCCTCTGTTCTTTATCTGTGAGAGTAGAATCCTTGAGAAAATGTTTAATGAACGAATTGTTTCTTTATTCTTATCTTGCCTCTGCCTCATAATAGTGTTGCGAATTATGAATAGTCCTGCGAATTATGAATGGTCATGCGAACTTTCGCAGTATTACTCTGTAAAATTTTGTAAAATACTTGTGCGAATATAATATTTATGTAATGATTATATTATGAAATGTGTATGCGATGCTTATGCCATGAAATGCTTATGCAATGCTTTTATGATGCGAGTATGATGCTTGTATGATGAGAATGCTTATCTATTATGATGCATAGCTAATGTTTGTGTTACTTAGCTCATTTTTCCGCGGTAAAATTGATATATCTTTGAGTTGCCTCCATTCCTGCACTATTAGTCTCGCATGATATAATATAATTAAAATATTAAAGATGCATAATCTCAATTTCATTTTAGTATATATGTTCGTAAGCTTGTTTGCTTACATATAATAATCTTCGCAAGTTTATTTTCATATTCTCTTGTGGTCTTATTTTTCCTTCCTAGTTAAATGTCTTATTTTGCCATCTTTTTGTTGCGACAAAATCGCAGGACGTTCTTACACTTTCATGCAAAAACCCATTGATCTTGCCTTAACTTTTTTGTATAGTATTTTAGCCTCTTCAGGAAGTGTTACGACAATTATGACAGGCCTAAATATTCTTGCGAACGTAAAGCCCCGTGACATTTCCGTCTTGCGATGAAATCGCAGGACGTCTCTACACTTTCATGTAGCGACCCATTGATCTCATCTTAACTTCTTTATTATGTTCTGCGAGTTTTTTTTTTTTTTTTTAGAAGGCTCGCAGAAGTTCAGTTGTTGCACAAATATGACAAGACTTTATGTTCTTGCGAACAAAAAGCCTCATGACATTTGCGTCTTATAGCACGTATCAGCTCCCTAATGGAGGGTGCTGCCCTTTATCTTCCCCCCTGGTTGCCCCTTCAAGGAAGCGTACATCGACCATACAAGGTTAGATCTTCCCATCCGGTTTTGCCAACAACCAGCTTTTGATCGCAACCTATTATCCTTTTTGCCTATAGGGCTTATAGTTACGAGGTTTCACCCTATGGGGTATCTTTGGGCCAAGTGCATCATTTGCCAAGACTTGTCAAAAATGGCAGATGTGCTTCAAACCCACCCGGCACTCTTGACTCAACTGTGTACCTCGGAGCCTTGATCGTTTTCTGCACTTCTTGGGAAAGACAATATGCCTTAGTTTCCGAACATAAATCATGTTACATCGTAAGATTAGTTTGAGAATCCAAGGTGTCTAACCCAGATAGGTCGCTTTTGGGTTATGTACCCCGTAAAGTCCATGTACTCAGGTTCCTTGGTGGTGTTCCGGTTTCCCTGAGCCATGCTTATAGGTACCCCCTTAAATGACGTACTTTAGGACTTTGCCTCTTGCGAAATGTTGCTTCGCGAACTAGGGTGTACGCCACAAAGGTTTGCCTGTGTAAAATTTCTGCGGCTTTCTTTCTTTTTTGAAAGCTGATCACAGTTTGCGTCGTTCTTTTATGAAAGCTGATCGCAAGTAAATTTTTGCGTCTTTCTTTAATGAAAGCTGATCGCAATTGATTTTTGGCGGTATTTTTTCGCCTTTTATAAATCGAATCAAAATTCTTTTTATTCGTAAAAACTCATCGTAAATTTTTCATGTTGCGAAATGCCTCATCTCCTTTTCTTGTTTTTCAAAATACGTTCCTTTATACGTTTTGAATAAATATACTGATTACCTTTTCATTTCAATCCTTGAAGAAATATGAGAAGTATTCATATCACGTCTTTAAATAAAAAATGTTCTATAGAAATATATAAATTTAATTTTCTCTGTTTTTGTAACTTTGAAGTCTTTGAAAAATTTTGAGATCTTTAAATTTTTGCGATGAATTCATTTTTGAATCTTGCGATTGTATCGCTTTTCACCAATATAAAAAATCTTTGAAATGTTTTGAAATTTTTGAAATTGTAGAAATCTTGCGAGTATATCGCTTTTGGTAAATAAAATCAAAAATCTTTTGTCTTCTGTAAATTAAATATTCAAGGAAATGGTACTTACCTGTTGCGGCTTGTTGTTGTCTCTTGCGAAGTATATGATTTGCTTGAAAATTGAGAAAAAATAAGAAATGAAGTCTTGCGAAATTAACTCTTGATCTGCCTCTTGTATAATGTTGCGTCATTCCAACTGTTCTAACCATTTGTTGCAAAATATGTCTACGAAATAATCTCCCGTTTTCTTCTTGCGAAATACTCTTGCGAAGTGATCAATGACTGTGTGAAGTAAACCTTTGCATGAAGTAAACGAACATCTGCGAAGTGCTCATGATGCGAACGTTCGCAAGGTACACATTTGCGAAGGAAATGTTTTCGATATAATGTTTTTAAAGTGTTCATTTGCGAAGCAAAAATTCTATGTGAATAGAGAGACTCGAACCCGCGTCACGTTGCTTTTTATCTTCACCTCAAACCATCTGTACTAGCTTCTTTTTTGTGTTAGTGTTGTCTAATTCGCAGATTTTCATCCTCCTCTTCGCTGAGTTGGCTTATTTCTGAAATTATGTTTATATATGTATATCTCTGGTTTGGTTGCTTGACGAGTAATCACACGTACTCTCCTGCACTGATCCTTCCGATGAAACAAACTTTGTCTATGCCAATGGGGACAGTACATGAACATGGAGATAATGGGTGAACGAAAGTGGGGCTACAAGTCTGATGTTGGTGGTATTGAAACTTAGGAAATGGATTCTAATGTTTCTGCTCAAAAGGCTGCAATTCAAACTGGTAGTGAAGATAAATCAGCTATGGCTTGATGCACATGTTTTAGATTGCAGGAAAGAAAGTCAGTGGTGCTAAGATACTATTGCTAAGAGTTAGGGAAGAGAGTTTGGTCATTGAGATTTTTGATTTGTTGCTGTACGTGGGTTTTAACAGGCGGATTCCGTTGCTGCGATGTAATCATATTCCACTTCTACTTTCTTCTTTCTAAATAATCACAAACTTTGTGAAATAAATATTTGCATGAGATATTTGTTTATGCTGCGAACGTTCGCAAGGTAGACATATTTGCAGGTGTCTGTCAACTTCATTCATTTCATGTCTGATACTACCATGCCTTCTCATTAGTGTCGAGTGATGTCATTGAGTCTTCACTGCTGTTGTACACCTCTCTGTATGCATTTCTTTGTTAGATGTCCCAACTTTATCACCCCATTTGCAGGTTCCTATGGATTATAATATAAATGGTTAATAAATCATAAAGAAATTGAATAATATCAAGTTACAGATGATATTCATAATGTTTTCAATAATAATTTTAGTAATTTGCAAAGATAGGGTAAGAATACTTCCCTTTTTGTTTTGTTCCTCGTGGATTTTAAATTGGTTGGCTGATGAGATGAATTATCGAAGTTAACTGAATTTTTTGCTACATTTGTTGTTCGCAGGTGGTGACTTTGCTGGTAGGAGCTTGCGATCAATTCCTTTTTGAATATTTGGTAAGTTAACCTATTCGCAGAAATCAATGTTACGCAAAAAAATCGATTTTGAGCTACTCCATTCTTTCTGAATGAGATGTAAAGAGGTTTTGGATGAATTTGATTTGTTTGCTGGTGTCGAGTACAGCCATGAAATTGAGATGATGGAGGTTCTGGTGGCATCCTATTTTCATGGGTATAGTTTTGCGGTAGAATATCATTGTGATTCTCTTTTCCTTTTTCTTCGCAAGAACTATTCGCATGTTCCTTCTTTGTATTTTCTTCTTTTGTGCCTCAAATTCAAAGAATTCTTTCACCATTCCTTTCTTCTCTGTGTCTTTATCGTATATTGCTCCCTGGATCTTTGGTTATGTCGTGGTTTGCTGCTACTGCTTTTAGAGAAGTGAATCTTGTGAACTGTACCCTTTCATCAATTCTGGGCGAGGAATTGATGTACCTTTGTCTGATGCATTATCTTCTCCCATCGTTTTCTTCTTCAAAATTTATTGTTGATACGGTTTGGTGTCTAAGCTTCTCTATTTTCCCCTTACAGTTTATAAATCCGACCTATCCTTTCAGATGGCGATCATTGCAACTCACGTGAAACTCGATGTTTATGTTTATCTTCATTGCGAACAAATGAACCATCTTGCGGGATGATGAATCTTTCTGCAACATTTTACTTTCTGTAACTAAACTTGCGAGATTATGAACTTTCTGCATAGAATCCCAGCAACTTGATCAAAGCGGCGAACAAAAGAAAAAGTTCATATAGGAGTTGATTGCAGTAGTCCATACATTCGCAAAAAGTGAGTTGAATGGGAATCGAACTTGCGATGTCAAAGTTACTATCTTCACAACTAAACCATCTCTACTTCCTTCCGTTTCTGATTGGTTTGAACTAGATTATTGATTTGTTTATTCTTATTCTTTGTATATCAAAAATTCATCAAAAAGAAAATTTTGTTCGCATGACCCGAACTTGCGACCTTTCTTTTGTTCATTCATTCTCGAACCATCTTTGGAAATCTTAGTTGGTGACTAAAATTGCAGCGCTTTTCTTTAATATCGCCATTCTTTTATTTCTTCATAAATTGCTATCTGCTCCTGTTGTTATCAGATTTCTGCGATCCTTTGTAGAAATTTCTTGAACCAACAATTTCTGCGATCATCTTCTTCTTCTGGACACAGAATTCCTCAACTAAAACTTCCATTTTTCCCTTGAATTTCACCACAACAACTAACCTTTTCTCTCATTCTCTTCATGTCTTTAAATTGTTGATGATGTTATTCCCTGAAAGTGTAATCTCTTCCATAAAATTTCCATTTTGAACCCAATCTTTATAGATCTAAATAAAAAGTGTGGATAATAACTAATCTTCATGAAAATTTCTTGATCCAACAAGTTACAGGAAGGATAAATCCATTATTCTGCCCCTCCTTCTAGCGCCAATTATGTAGTTGCAAGAAATCTTACAACTACACCCTCAGTAGATTCTATTAATTTGATTTGATGATCTAATTTATTTGATATGAAGATGAGGATTAAAGTACTAAAATTGTAAAAGAGACACAAGAATTTTTACATGGTTAGATCATTGTGATCTACATCCATGGTTCTTCACTAGTGATTATATGTAATTACATGATTTTACAATTGAGACTCCATTAAAGAATATTTGGAGCTCTAGATTTTTGGGGAAGAAGATGATAAAGAAAATAAATCTCTCTCTAAAAATTTCTCTCACTTACTAAAAAAGGCCTCTAAAAGAACTCTCCTTCTAAAAAGACCTCTCCCCTCTTCTCATGCCTAAATGGCTATTTATATGATCTTACAAAATGTTGACAACTAAACTGTCCCTCAACTTCGGACCTGAGGACTTACATTGCGAATCTTCGCAAATATCTTGAACCTTCGCAAATTGCTCACGCTTTCCTCATGATTTTGTTATCGTCACCTATTGCGTCACTTATAATACACTTCTATGAAATATTATTGTTGCGTCGTTAATTGTTTGCAAGCATAATAATGCTGCGAGATTCTGCTCCTACAGTTCGTATAGTAGGATCCAACCACGGGGCCATGCCCAAATTGCTGCTACCGTTTTAACATATTTTGTATATAAACCATTTCTATCATATTTCTGACACTACCAAAAGCTATTTTGATTTAACATGGACGAATTCTGAGTGCCGAATCATTATCTCAAAAACGAATTATACACGTACGTATGCCATTCCGAATTACCCCAAATCACGTACCATTGACCGGATTTTGACTGAACTTGACATTTAAGAATCCATATAATACTCGTACTATGCCGTTCCGTATGTATGACGAATTCCGAATTGCTAACTAGGGTTCTGGAAAAATTTATTGTCCCATATCTGGACAATAACATTTGTCCCAGTTATAGAGTTATCCATAAATTAAAAATAAAGATAGAGACCGCCTCACTCGAGTATTACTCCCGCACCGTTTTGCGGGAAGCTATCCCGATCCAACATCCTTGAATCCTTTAGGGGAAATGCCACTCAGGCACTCACTTAAGTATATGTACCAATTAAGAAGTGTCTTTTCCAAAGCTGATGCTTTGCAAAAGTCCATGGAGAAGAAGGCTACAAAATGATGATGATGTGTTCCCTCACCAGATTATTGTGCGCCAGTTGAGAGGATAATGCGGGTTGTGCAAAGCTTGATAAGAGCCGGCGTAAAAACTATGTTATACTTTTATGAGATACTCTCTAGCCGACCTGGTACTTGCTACTCGAAAAGGCCTTGGATTTAGATTTGGATTTGGTTGAGAGAATAATGTAGTCCTAGTTAGCAATTCGTAGTTACGTGTATTATTCGGATTTGTAAAGATCAAGTTCGGTCAAAAATCTGGTCAACGGTTCGTGAGTCGGCAATAAATCGGAACGGTATACGTACGTGTATAATTCATTTTAGAGATATGAATTCGGGATACAAAATTAGGGTGGGTCCGGTGCCTAGTTAGAAATTCGTGGTAGGGGATACGTTCGAAACGGGATACGTACGAGTATTATATGGATTCTTAAAAGTTAAATTCAGTTAAAAATCCGGTCAACGATTCGTGATTCGGCAGTAATAAGGAACGGCATACGTACGTGTATAATTCGTTTTACATATATGCATTCAGCGTACGAAATTCGGCATATATTAACCTGTTAAAAAAGTATTTTTAATATAATCTTTCCTAAAATACTACAGTTTAATACTTGACATGAACTATACATATGATATGTGCATCACAATCAGCAAATAACATGAACGTTGATGGTATTGGAATCAGATTAGTGTATGTAAAATTTTAAAAGTAAAAAATATACTTAAATAATGATTATTTAGTGATATTGTAATTCGTAAATATGCGTATAATTCGTTTTAAGTTGGAAATTCGTGAATCTAAGTCGGAGTTCCAGTTATACGGTCGATACGTACTGATTTGGCCGATACGAACGGATTCGCGAATTATACGAGTATTATTCGCCAACTTACTAACTAGGGTCCGGTGGGAGGTGTGATTTGTGTGTTAAATATTAAATATATGTACTCTTTGGCATCAAACATGCCTTAGCTTTGTGGAGTGGAGTGTACTTAAGGAGGTATACGAGGTATACGTCCATTGTTCGAATCTCTCTTTGAGAACATATATTTGCAAATCACGGAAGAAGAAAGAAATCAGTGTTTGGGCCTTAAAACGCGGGCCGAATTAATACGGCCGTTTCTAGTACATATATTTGCAAATCACGGAAAAAAAAAATCAGCTTCCTAGGAAGCAGCTTCAGAGCGAGTGGGTCCCCTGTGATGTCATCGCTTGTCATACAAATAAAGTATAAAATAAGGCGATTCCATTTCGATACAAATAAGGAAATTCCTTCAGAGCGAGTGGGTCCCCTTTGTGTGCATACATCTGCCCCTGTTTGGTCCGAAGATTCTTAACTTAACCCTTATAATGGTCGAAAGAAGGTGGAAACACAATTCTTCACCTGGAACATAGGTGAAAAAACAAGTTTGCACACACAACGAACATCCTCGGCACATAAATAATTTTTTGATTCCTAGACTTGAGTAAACGGAATAAATGAATAACCTCGATAAATATATTAATGGTTAAATCCCCGACGAAACATAAATGAATGACAACTAAATTCCGAACCAAAATTATACTGTAGTAGATATTAGAAACGAAAACCTCAGTAAAACATGAAAAACACAAATATATCTTGGTAAACCAACACTCAATTACCCTAAGTTCAAATTTCCTTAAATTATGGGTTTCCTCAAATAAATTCTTCCTTTAATTATTGACGTTACATGACTTTGGGCTAATTTAAGGTGCATGATGTACAACCAAAACAACCAATATGAAGTGGTTGAAAATTAGATAAAAGAATTGGTTGAAAATCAGATACATGATTCCTATATTAACTCTTTAATTTGCTTTGCTTTGATGATCGATAGATCGTTGTGCTCGACTCAGTCAACTCAGTAATGTAACCGATCCCATTCTTGGGTTTTATCTTTATGAAGAAAAAAAAACCAATGTGAAGTAAGAAATACATCATGATACGGTAATGATTTGGACCTGTGTTGCACAGACGCGGAAATAGGTAAATCTATGTTATTATTCATGTATATTTAAGTTATTATACACAAAATTCTATACGGTTTACTGACTTAGTTTTCATCATCGTCATTCTTCCATTATCATCATAAATATTTGCTGAATAATTGTATTTAAAAGAAACACAGTTGCATCTCTGTCATTGTTTGGTTAACAAAAAACAAAAATATCCATAAAGGGAAACACGACATCTTCCCACTTGACCTTATTCTGTCCGCAATAAGGTGAGAAATCTCTGCAATTAATTAAGATCGGAAACAACCAACTAGGAAAACTCCTAGTTCCATTTGTATTGATCATCTTGGAATGGATGTTTAGAGAATTTCATTTCACTTAATTACTAAGATAAAAAGGATCGTTACCAAAAGGGTGGTGTTTGTTGTATGAATAGAATTTATTAACTTTCTTTCAAAAGATGATCAAATCGAGCTTTCATTGGTAATTGTGGTGCTTATGATAACATCAACACTATAAGCCGTGTGTACATATATATATATATATATACTTTATGATTAAAATAGGAAGAATATGTCCACATTGTCCATCTTGTTCTGCATAGTTATCTAATTATATATATTCAGATTATATATACAAAAACGTTTGCAAAGGATGCAAAGATAATTTTGTATTTGCAAAGAAGACTGAATGTCATACTAGTTTTTAAAGTGAATGAAGTGAAAATTGTAGTTTGCACCACATTTCACGTGATCAATTGTTTGTGCACCATATTTTAAGTATAAAAGACATAACACAAGTGTGACGAAGGAGACAAAATGATGATGACGTGTGCCCTAGAAAAGACTATAGTGCGACAATTGAGAGACTGAGGTGCGGTTATTTTGCGAAACCAATGCATCATTTCAGTTGAAAAAAATATATCCACAAAGGATGAGATTTATGAATACATAATCGCTATTGGAAAGATTATATCCACAACCAACGAGGAGTGTAATTATTTTCTGTTGAAACATCCACCCAGTTAAGTGGCTTACGTCTCTCTAAAATGTACTATTTACTATTCAATAAGTCACTTTTGCAGAGCTGCTGCTTGAAAAAAGTCCACGGAGAAGAAGGCTACAAAATGATGATGACATACACCATCACCAAAATATTGTGCGCGGTGAGAGAATAATGTGCGATTACTTTGTCAAACCAATGCATTAGATCGTTTTATTTGCCGAGTTAGATCCTCTTCTTTCAAAAAATGCTTGATTATAATGCAGCACCACCACCATAGGACGCTATTAACGCTATTATATAAAAAATCTTGATACCCATGAGAAAAATAAAAACCTAAAACCCTAAAACCTAAAATCTTTGCAATTAACCAAGATTGCAAACAACCAACTAGGAAAACTCCTAATCCCATTTGTATTTTCTTTTGAAACATCCCCACACTTAAATAGTTTACGTCACTCTAAGATGTGTCTTTTCCAGAGTTGTAGCTTGAAAAAGGTCCACGGAGCAACAAAATGATGACGACGTGTGCCCTAACCAGATTTGTGTGCGATAAATTAGAGAACGAGGTCCGTGTACCTTGCGACACCAACACATCATTTCTCCAGAAAAAAATATATCCACAAAGTATTAGGTTTATGATTACATAATCGCTATGATAAAGATTAAATCCTCAGCTAACGAGGAGTGTAATTTTTTTTTTTGAAACATCTACTCACATAAGTGGTTTACGTCACTCTAAAATGTAGATGTGTATTTTCGAGAGCTATTGTTTCACAAAAGTCCACGGAGCTACATAATGATGATGACGTGTTCCCTAACCAGATTACTGTGCGACGTTTGAGAGAATAATTTGCGGTTATATTGTGAAACCAATGCATCGTTTCACTTTTAAAAATATATATCCCCAAAGTACCAGGTTTAAATTACATAATCGCTACGATAAAGATTAAATTCACCACCAACGGGGAGGGTAATTATTTTCTTTTGAAACATCCACTCACATCAGTGGTTTACGCTACTCTAAAATGTAGACGTGTCTTTTCCAGATCTATTGTTTTATAAAAGTCCACGGAGCTACAAAATGATGATGACGTGTGCCCTAACCAGATTATTGTGCGATAGATGAGAGAATGTGGTGCGTTTACCTTGCGACACCAACGAATCATTTCGCCAGACAAAAATATATCCAAAAAAGTATTAGGTTTATGATTACATAATCACTATGATAAAAGATTAAATCCTCAGCCAACGAGGAATGTAATTATTTTATTTTGAAACATCCACTCACTTAAGTAGTTTACGTCACTCTAAAATATATGTACCAATCAAGATGTGTCTTTTCCACATATGTTGTATAACAAAAACCCACGGAGCTACAAAATGATGATGACGTGTGCCCTAACCAGATTATTGTGCGACAGTTGAGAGACTGTGGGGTGGTTACTTTGTGAAACCAATGCATCATTTCAGTTTAAAAAAAATGTATCCACAAAGTATGAGGTTCATGATTACATTATCGCGCTTCTGCTTAGTAGTAAAATAGGATTTAAGTTACTGTGCAGAAAATTATATGCGGCGAAAATTGTATTTTGCACCATATTTCACGTGATTAATTGTTTGGGCACCATATTTTAAAGTATAAAATACGTAACACAAGTATGACGAAGGATACAAAATGATGATGACATGTGTCCTCACCAGATTACTTTGTTATGGTTGGGAGTCCGAAGTCCGGTCACACTGCGAAACCAATGTATCATTTTGCCTTAATAAATATATCCGCAAAGTATTAGGTTTATAATTACATAATCGCTACGATAAAGATTAAATCCACCGCCCACGAAATGATGATGACATATGCCCTCACTAAATTATTGTGCGATGGTTGAGAGAATTATGTGCGGTTACTTTGTGAATCAAATGCATTAGATCGTCTTATTTGGTTAACAAAATACAATAGTTATTATTCATGTAGATTTAAGTTACTATACACAAAATTCTATGTAGATTTACTAACTTAGTTTTCATCATCGTCATTCTTCCATTTTCATCATAAATATTGATGAATAATTGTATTTAAAAGAAACACAGTTGCATCTCTGTCATTGTTTGGTTAACAGAAAACAAAAATATCCAAAGATGGAAAACACGACATCTGCCGACTTGACCTTATTCTGTCCGCAATGAGGTTGGAAATCTCTGTAGTTAATTAAGATCGGAAACAACCAACTAGGAAAAATCCTAGTTCCATTTGTATTGATCATCTTGGAACGGATGTTTACAGAATTTCATTTCATTTCATTACTAAGATAAAAAAGGAACGTTACCAAAAGTGTGGTGTTTGTTGTATGAACAGAATTTAGTAACTTTCTTTCAAAAGATGATCAAATCGAGCTTTGATTGGTAATTGTGGTACTTATGATAACATCAACACTATAAGCCGTGTGATCGTGTATATATATATATACTTTATGATTAAAATAGGAAGAATATGTCCACATTTTCCAGCTTGTTCTGTATAGTTCTCAAATTATATATATTCAGATTATATATACAGAAACGTTTGCAAAGGATGCAAAGATAATTTTGTATTTGCAAAGAAGACTGAATATCATACTAGTTTTTAAAGTAAATGAAGTGAAAATTGTAGTTTGCACCACATTTCACGTGATCAATTGTTTGTGCACCATATTTTAAGTATAAAAGACGTAACACAAGTGTGACGAATGAGACAAAATGATGACGACGTGTGCCATAACCAGACTATAGTGCGACAGTTGAGAGACTGAGGTGCGGTTATTTGGGGAAACCAATGCATCATTTCAGTTGAAAACAATATATCCACAAATTAAGGATGAGATTTATGATTACATAATCGTTATTGGAAAGATTATATCCACAGCCAACGAGGAGTGTAATTATTTTATGTTGAAACATCCACCCAGTTAAGTGGTTTATCTCTCTCTAAAATATACTATTTACCATTCAAGAAGTCCACGGAGAAGAAGGCTACAAAATGATAATGACATACGCCTTCACCAAAATATTGTGCGCGGTGAGAGAATAATGTGCGGTTACTTTGTCAAACCAATGCTATAGATCATTTTATTTGCCGGGTTAGATCCTCTTCTTTCAAAAAAATGCTTGATTATGATGCAGCACCACCACCATAGAACGCCATTAACGCTATTATATAAAAAATCTTTATGCCTATGAGAAAGATAAAAACATAAAACCCTAAAACCTAAAGTCTTTGCAATTAACCAAGATTGCAAACAACCAACTAGGAAAACTCCTAGTCCCATTTGTATTTTCTTTTGAAACATCCCCACACTTAAATAGTTTACGCCACTCTAAGATGTGTCTTTTCCAGAGTTGTAGCTTGACAAACATCCACGGAGCTACAAAATGATGACGACGTGTGCCCTAACCAGATATTTGTGTGATAAATGGGAGAACGAGGTCCGTGTACCTTGCGACACCAACACATCATTTCTCCAGACAAAGATATATCCACAAAGTATAAGGTTTATGATTACATAATCGCTATGATAAAGATTAAATCGTCAGCCAACGAGGAGTGTAATTATTTTCTTTTGAAACATGTACTCACATAAGTGGTTTACGTCACTCTAAAATGTAGATGTGTCGGTTCGAGAGCTATTGTTTCATAAAAGCCCACGGAGCTGCATAATTATGATATCGTGTGCCCTAACCAGATTACTCTGCGACGTTTGAGAAAATAATTTGCGGTTAAACTGTGAAACCAATGCATCGTTTCACTTTTAAAAATATATATCCCCAAAGTACGAGGTTTATAATTACATAATCGCTACGATAAAGATTAAATCCACCGCCAACGAGGAGGGTAATTATTTTCTTTTGAAACATCCACTCACATCAATGGTTTACGCTACTCTAAAATGTAGACGTGTCTTTTCTAGATCTATTGTTTTACAAAAGTCCACATAGCTACAAAATGATGATGACGTGTGCCCTAACCAGATTATTGTGCGATAGATGAGAGAATGTAGTGCGTTTACCTTGCGACACCAACGAATCATTTCGCCAGACAAAAATATATCCAAAAAAGTATTAGGTTCATGATTGCATAATCACTATGATAAAGATTAAATCCTCAGCTAATGAGGAGTGTAATTATTTTATTTTGAAACATCCACTCACTTAAGTAGTTTACGTCACTCTAAAATATATGTACCAATCAAGATGTATCTTTTCCAGATATGTTGTTTAACAAAAAGCCACAGAGCTACAAAATGATGATGACGTGTGCCCTAACCGGATTATTGTGCGACAGTTGAGAGACTGAGGAGTGGATACTTTGCGAAACCAATGCATCATTTCAGTTTAAAAAAAATGTATCCACAAAGTATGAGGTTCATGATTACATTATCGCGCTTCTGCTTAGTAGTACAATAGGATTTAAGTTACTGTACAGAAAATTATATACGGTGAAAATTATATTTTGCACCATATTTCATGTGATCAATTGTTTGTGCACCATATTTTAAAGTATAAAAGACGTAATACAAGTATGATGAAGGATACAAAATAATGATGACGTGTGTCCTCACCAGATTACTGTGCTACAGTAGGGAGTCCAAGGTCCGGTCACAATGTGAAACCAATGTATCATTTTGCCTTAAAAAATATATCCACAAAGGATTAGGTTTAAAATTACATAATCGCTACGATAAAGTTTAAATCCACCGCCAACGAGGAGGGTAATTATTTTCTTTTAAAACATCCACTCACATCAGTGGTTTACAAAAGTCCACGGAGCTACAAAATGATGATGACGTGTGACCTAACCAGATTATTGTGCGATAGATGAGAGAACGAGGTGCATTTACCTTGCGACACCAACGAATCATTTCGCCAGATAAAAATATATCCAAAAAAGTATTAGGTTTATGATTACATAATCACTATGATAAAAGATTAAATCCTCAGCCAACGAGGAGTGTAATTATTTTATTTTGAAACATCCACTCACTTAAGTAGTTTACGTCACTCTATAATATATGTAACAATCAAGATGTGTATTTTCCAGATATGTTGTTTGACAAAAACCCACAGAGCTACAAATGATGATGACGTGTGCCCTAACCAGATTATTGTGCGAGAGTTGAGAGATTGAGGGGTGGTTACATTGCGAAACCAATGCATCATTTCAGTTTAAAAAAAATGTATCCACAAAGTATGATGTTCATGATTAGATTATCGCGCTTCTTCTTAGTAGTACAATAGGATTTAAGTTACTATACAGAAAATTATATACGGTGAAAATTTTATTTTTCACTATATTTCATGTGATCAGTTGTTTGTGCACCATATTTTAATGTATAAAAGATGTAACACAAGTATGACGAAGGATACAAAATGATGATGACGTGTGTCCTCACCAGATTACTATGCTACAGTTGGGAGTTCGAGGTCCGGTCACACTGCGAAACCAATGTATCATTTCTCCTTAATAAATATATCCACAAAGTATTAGGTTTATAATTACATAATCGCTACGATAAAGATTAAATCCACCGCCCACAAAATGATGATGACATATGCCCTCACAAAATTATTGTGCGATGGTTGAGAGAATTATGTGCGGTTACTTTATGAATCCAATGCATTAGATCGTCTTATTTGCCGAATTAGATGGTCTTCTTTCAAAAGAATGCTTGATTTTAATACATCACCACAATTGGACGCTATTAACGCTATTATATAAAAAATCTTGACACCCATGAGAAAGATAAAAACCTATAACCTAAAGTCTTAGCAATTAACCAAGATTGCAAACAACCAACTAGAAAAACACCTAGTCCAATTTGTATTTTGGTTTGAAACATCCACTCACTTAAGTAGATTGCGTCACTCTAAGATGTGTCTTTCCCAGAGTTGTAGCTTGACAAAAGTCCACGGAGCTACAAAATGATGACGACGTGTGCCCTAATCATATATTGTGCGACAGATGAGAGAACGAGGAGCGTTTACACTGCGAAACCAACGCATTATTTCTCCTTAATAAAATATATCACCAAAGTATTATGTTTATGATTACATACTCGTTATGATAAATATTAAATCCACCGCCAAACAGGAGTGTAATTATTTTCTTTTCAAACATCCCCTCACATAAGTGTTTTAAAATGTATGTAGCAATCAAGATGTGTCTTTTCCAGATCCATTGTTTTATCCACGGATCGAGCTACAAAATGATGATGACGTGTGCCCTAACCAGATTATTGTGCGACGTTCGAGAGAATAATTTGCAGTTACATTGTGAATCCAATGCATCATTTCACTTTAAAAAAATATATATACAAAGTATGAGGTTTATGTAATCTCGCTTACGCTTAGCATCGGAAATAGGTAAATCTATGTTATTATTCATGAAGATTTAAGTTACTATACACAAAATTATATACGGTTTACTGACTTAGTTTTCTTCATCGTCATTCTTCCATTATCATTATAAATATTTTTCTGAATAATTGTATTTAAAAGAAACACAGTTGCATCTCTGTCATTGTTTGGTCAACAAAAAAAAAAATATCCAAAGAGGGAAAACACGACATCTGCCCACTTGACCGTATTCTGTTCGCAATGAGGTGAGAAATCTCTGCAATTAATTAAGATTGGAAACAACCAACTAGGAAAACTTCTAGTTCCATTTGTACTGATTGTCTTGGAACGGATGTTTACAGAATTTCATTTCACTTAATTACTAAGATAAAAAGGAACATTACCAAAAGTGTGGTGTTTGTTGTATGAATAGAATTTAGTAACTTTCTTTCAAAAGATGATCAAATCGAGCTTTCATTGGTAATTTTGGAGCTTATGATAACATCAACACTATAAGCCGTGTGTACATATATATATATATATATATATATACTTTATGATTAAAATAAGAATAATATGTCCACATTATCCAGCTTGTTCTGCATAGTTCTCTAATTATATATATTCATATTATATATACAGAAACGTTTGCAAAGGATGCAAACATAATTTTGTATTTGCAAATAAGACTGAATATCATACTAGTTTTTAAAGTGAATGAAGTGAAAATTATAGTTTGCACCACATTTCATGTGATCAATTGTTTGTGCATCATATTTTAAGTATAAAAGACATAACACAAGTGTGACGAAGGAGAAAAAATGATGATGACGTGTTCCTTAACCAGACTATAGTGCGAGAGTTGAGAGATTGAGGTGCGGTTATTTGGCGAAACCAATGCATCATTTCAGTTGAAAAAAATATATCCACAAAGGATGAGATTTATGAATACATAATCGCTATTGGAAAGATTATATCCACAGCGAACGAGGAGTGTAATTATTTTCTGTTGAAACATCCACCCAATTAAGTGGTTTACGTCTCTCTATAATGTACTATTTACCATTCAAGAAGTGACTTTTGCAGAGCTGCTGCTTGACAAAAGTCCACGGAGAAGAAGGCTACAAAATGATGATGACATATGCTATCACCAAAATATTGTGCGCAGTGAGAGAATAATGTGCGGTTACTTTGTCAAACCAACGCATTAGATCGTTTTATTTGCCGAGTTAGATCATCTTCTTTCAAAAAATGCTGGATTATAATGCAACACCACCACCATATGACGCCATTAACGATATTATATAAAAAATATTGATACCCATGAGAACGATAAAAACCTAAAATATTTGCAATTAACCAAGATTGGAAACTGCCAACTCGTACAACTCCTAGTCCCATTTTAATTTTCTTTTAAAACATCCCCACACTTAAATACTTTACATCACTCTAAGATGTGTCTTTTCCGGAGTTGTAGCGTGACAAATTCCACGGAGCAACAAAATGATGACGACGTGTGCCCTAACCAGATTTTAGTGTAATAAATGAGAGAACGAGGTCTATGTACCTTGCGACACCAACGCATCATTTCGCCAGACAAAAATATATCCACAAAGTATTAGGTTTATGATTACATAATCGCTATGATAAATATTAAATCCGCAGCCAACGAGGAGTGTAATTTTTTTTTTTTGAAACATCTACTCATATAAGTGGTTTACGTCACTCTAAAATGTAGATGTGTCTTTCCGAGAGCTATTGTTTCACAAAAGTACATGGAGCTACATAATGATGATGACGTGTGCCCTAACCAGATTAATGTGCGACGTTTGAGAGAATAATTTACGGTTACACTGTGAAACCAATGCATCGTTTCACTTTAAAAAATATATATCCCCAAAGTATGAGGTTTATAATTACATAATCGCTACGATAAAGATTAAATCCACCGCCAACTAGGGGGCTAATTATTTTCTTTTGAAATATCCACTCACATCAGTGGTCTACGCAACTCTAAAATGTAGATGTGTCTTTTCCAGATCTATTGTTTTACAAAAGCCCACGGAACTACGAAATGATGATGACGTGTGCCCTAACCAGATTATTGTGCGATAGATGATAGAACGAGGTGTGTTTACCTTGCGACACCAATGAATCATTTCGCTAGACAAAAATATATGCAAAAAAGTATTAGGTTTATGATTACATAATCACTATGATAAAGATTAAATCCTCAGCCAACGAGGAATGTAATTATTTTATTTTGAAACATCCACTCACTTAAGTGGTTTACGTCACTCTAAAATATATGTACCAATCAAGATGTGTCTTTTCCAGATATATTGTTGGACAAAAACCCACGGAGCTACAAAATAATAATGACGTGTGCCCTAACCAGATTATTGTGCGACAGTTGAGAGACTGAGGGGTGGTTACTTTGCGAAACCAATGCATCATTTCAGTTTGAAAAATATGTATCCACAAAGTATGAGGTTCATGATTACATTATCTCGCTTCTGCTTAGTAGTACAATAGGATTTATGTTATTGTACAGAAAATTATATACGGTGAAAATTATATTTTGCACCGTATTTCACGTGATCAATTGTTTGTGCACCATATTTTAAAGTATAAAATACATAACACGGGTATGACGAAGGATACAAAATGATGATGACGTGTGTCCTCACCAGATTACTGTGCTACATTTGGGAGTCCGAGGTCCGGTTACACTGCGAAACCAATGTATCATTTCGCCTTAAAAAATATATCCACAAAGTATTAGGTTTATAATTAAATAATCGCTACGATAAAGATTAAATCCACCGCCCACGAAATGATGATGACATACGCCCTCACCAAATTATTGTGCGACGGTTGAGCGAATTATGTGCGGTTACTTTATGAATCCAATGCATTAAATCGTCTTATTTTCCGAATTATATGGTCTTCTTTCAAAAGAATGCTTGATTTTAATACATCACCACCACCATTGGACGCTATTAACGCTATTATATAAAAACATATTGATACCCATGAGAAAGATAAAAACCTAAAACCTAAAATCTTTGCAATTAACCAAGATTGCAAACAACCAACTAGGAAAACACCTAGTCCAATTTGTATTTTGTTTTGAAACATCCAATCACTTACGTAGTTTGTGTCACTCTAAGATGTGTCTTTCCCAGAGTGGTAGCTTGAAAAAAGTCCAGGGAGCTACAAAATGATGACGACGTGTTCCCTAATCAAATATTGTGCGATAGATGTGAGAACGAGGTGCGTTTACACTGCGAAACCAACGCATCATTTCGCCTTAATAAAATATATCCCCAAAGTATTATGTTTATGATTACATACTCGTTATGATAAATATTAAATTCACCGCCAACCAGGAGTGTAATTATTTTGTTTTCAAACATCCCCTCACATAAGTGGTTTAAAATGTATGTACCAATCAAGATGTGTCTTTCCAAGATCCATTGTTTTATCCACGGATAGAGCTATAAAATGATGATGACATGTGACCTAACCAGATTATTGTACGACGTTTGAGAGAATAATTTGCAGTTACATTGTGAAACCAATGCATCGTTTCACTTTAAAAATATACATATACAAAGTATGAGGTTTATGTAATCTCGCTTCCGCTTAGCATCGGAAATAGGTAAATCTATGTTATTATTCATGTAGATTTAAGTTCCTATACACAAAATTCTGTATGGTTTACTGACTTAGTTTTCATCATCGTCATTCTTCCATTATCATCATAAATATTTGCTGAATAATTGTATTTAAAAGAAACACAGTTGCATCTTTGTCATTGTTTGGTTAACAAAAAACAAAAATATCTAAAGAGGGAAAACACGACATCTGCCCACTTGACCTTATTTTGTCCGCAATGAGGTGAGAAATCACTGCAATTAATTAAGATCGGAAACAACCAACTAGGAAAACTCCTAGTTCCATTTGTATTGATCATCTTGGAACGGATGTTTACAGAATTTCATTTCACTTAATTACTAAGATAAAAAGGAACGTTACCAAAAGTGTGGTGTTTGTTGTATGAATAAAATTTAGTAACTTTATTTCAAAATATAATCAAATCGAGCTTTCATTGGTAATTGTGGTTCTTATGATAACATCAAAACTATAAGCCGTTGTCATGTAACTAAAGTAGTCTTTGGTAGTGATTCTGTCTTGGGCCTGTCTACCATAACCCACTTAGTTTACTTATTATTTAGGGCACCTGATTGGTTGTTACCACCCCAGTTAGTGATTTGTTAGTTTACTACCACCCATTGGGTGAAATTATTATTGTGGTGGCTATTTATTGGCCAGATAATTTTGTAAGAAGTAAATTGATTTTAATCAAGAAATTACCAGGCTACTCCTTGAATTAGGAGAGTAGGTTACTGCTGTAATTGATTCTGCAATTCTGTTCATAACAATTGGTATCAGCCAGTTACGATCCTGATTACCTTAGTCATGACCGGGGGAGGAGAAATAATTACTACAGTAAAGGAGGATGCAAATTAATTGCAGACTCATTCAGAGAGATTTCAGTCTTTAGAAGAATCGGTTAAGAACCTTACTTCTGAATTCCGTTCCTTGTCTACTGAAATGATTCATGTTAAGGACTCTCTATCCACCATCTCTGCGTTATGTACGAAATTGGGTATACTAGTAACTCCAATTTCTGAGGCTATACCGGCTTCACATGATTCTGATGATACAGTTGTTCCTCTGGATCTTACCGCTCTTATCTCTCGATCTGGTAAATTTTCTCGACACCCTAAGATTGATTTTCCTAGATTTGATGGAAGTAATCCTAGAGGCTGGCTTCGTAAGTGTAACAGATACTTTCAATGGAATATGGTCGATGATAGTCATAAGGCGGATTTTGCTTCTATTCACTTGGATGGTAGAGAAGATTCATGGTTTCTCGATTATCAGGAGGGTAAAAATTTTATTGAATGGTCTCAGTTTTCTTCTGATATTTGTTGTCGATTTGAGGATGTTGCGTTTGATAATTATGTTGGTAGTTTTAACAAACTAGCTCAAATTACTACTGTTGAGGAATATTTTGACAGATATGAGTCCTTAAAGGCATTAATGAAAATTCGTAATCCAAGTTTATCTGATGATTACTTCACCATGAGTTTTATTAGTTGTCTTAAAGAAGAGATTAGAAATCCTGTGCAAATGTTTAAACCTTCTACTGACACAGATGCTTTCTACTTAGCTAGAATTCAACAGGCTTCTGTTGATTTTCAATCAAAAAAACCAAGACCATTCTTTAGACCCTTTCAACCATATACTACCACTTATTCCCCGTCTTCTCACCCTGACAAACCGGTTTTATCTCCACTCACTACCCCTCCAACACCATCTTTCACTAATTCTAAACCCTTCGTTACTCTTCCTACAACACCTACTAAATTGGAACCCAATCTTCCTCCAATTAAACGCCTTACACCATCTCAAATGAAGGTCAGAAGGGATAAAGGTTTATGTTACAACTGCGACGAATTCTATAAACAGGGTCATATTTGCAAGACTCAGAAGCTATTTATGTTGGTTACCTCAGATGAGGCTGGTTCCCCATCTTCAATGGAGGAACTTGAATATGATGCCACTTCTCCTTCATCTTCTTTGGACTCACCTATGGAGATTTCCTTACACGCCTTAACTGGGTTGGTGACTGCTAATACAATTCGAGTCCAGGGTAAACTTCACTCCCAATATATTTTCATTCTCATCGACGCGGGCAGTACACACAGTTTCATCGATGCTAAGTTAGCAGTACAATTACAATTACCTGTGGAACCTACTGGTCACATGTTAGTGACAGTTTCTAATGGAGATACTGCTATCAGTAAGGGACTTTGTCCTCAGCTTTCTTGGCATATGCAGGGTTATAACTTTCTAGATGACTTACATATTCTACCTCTTGGGGGTTGTGATATGGTTCTCGGAGTGGATTGGCTTAAACAACTGGGTGATGTCATGTTTAATTTAGCTGAGCTTAGAGTGTCATTCTTTCATCAAGGTCAGCAAATTACACTTCAGGGCAGTTCTTCTTCACTTTCTTGCCATATGATTAGTGATACTAATACACTTTTGAAGTTCATTAAAGACAATACACCAACCTTCATTGGTCAGTTCTTTTCCATATCAGTTACACCACTTGAACCTGTTCATCCTAGCATCTCTACAGTATTAGCCTCCTTCTCAGATGTATTTGCTGCCCCTACATCTTTACCTCCTCCAAGAGCACTAGATCATCAAATACCTTTGAAACCTAATTCTGAACCTGTCTCTCAAAGACCTTATAGATGCCCTCATGTGCAAAAGGAAATAGTAGAACAAATGGTTCAAGAGATGTTAGATGCTGGATTTATTCAAGATAGCCATAGCCCTTTTGCCTCTCCTATATTGCTCATCAAGAAGAAGGATGGCTCGTGGCGCTTTTGTGTTGATTACAGGAAATTAAATGACATCACTGTGAAAGATAAGTTTCCTATTCCTTTGATTGATGATTTATTGGATGAACTGAATGGTGCTATCATTTTTTCCAAAATTGATTTAAAATCAGGGTACTATCAAATCATAATGAATTTAGCGGATATTTACAAAATAGATTTTCGAACCCATCAATGGCATTACGAATTCAAGGTTATGCCCTTTGGCCTCACCAATGCCCCTGCAACATTTCAGTCCCTTATGAACAACATCTTCAAACCCTTTTTACGAAAATTCATCCTGGTATTTTTTGATGATATTTTAATTTATAGCAAATCCTTAGAGGAGCATGTTACACACTTATCTCAGACATTATACCTACTCAGACAATACTCCTTATTTTCTAATCAAAGCAAATGTTGCTTTGCTCAACCAAGACTTTCTTATATGGGGCATCTGATAACTTTTGAAGGTGTTACTGCTGATCCTGACAAGATTTCTGCCATGGTGAATTGGATTCAACCTACTACACTCAAGCAACTCAGAGGATTCCTTTGGCTAACTAGTTATTATAGAATATTTATTCAACATTATGGAAACATAAGCAAACCATTGACTGACATGCTTAAGAAGGACTCATTTTCTTGGTCACCAGCTGCATTACAAGCATTTAACAGCCTCAAAACTGCTATGACCATTGCTCCTGTTTTGGCCTTACCAGACTTTTCTCAGCCATTTGTGCTTGAAACTGATGCTTCTTTTTCTGGTATAGGTGCGGTTTTAATGCAAAATAAGAGACCAATTTCCTTTTACAGAAAACCATTAGGCCCACAATCTCTAGGTTTTTCCACTTATGAGAAGGAATTACTGGCCATTGTCATGGAAGTCCAGAAGTGGAAACATTATCTTTCTCAGCATCAGTTCATTATCCACACTGATCACCAAAGCCTGAAATACTTTATGGAGCAACGAATTACTACTGTTTTACAACAGAAATGGTTAATGAAATTGCAGGGCTTGGACTATACTATTAAGTATAAGAAGGGGAAGGAGAACAAGGCAGCTGATGCATTATCAAGAGTGCATTCCCATACTTCTAACTGCAACTCTTTATCAGTCACTCAGTTACAGTGGACTCAAGATATCATCTCCAGCTACTCTGAAGACACACAAGCCCATCAACTTATTTCTCAGTTACTTGTTTCTCAATCTGATTCACCATATTTTCTCAAGAGTGGCATTCTGAGATACAAAAATAGAATTTATGTGGGTTCAAGTTTGCAAATTAGACATCAAATTATACATTCATTTCACTCTTTAGATGTAGGGGGAAATCTGGCATGTTGGGGACCTACAATAGAGCTAAATCTTACTTTTATTGGCCCAAGATGAAAGAGGCCATTTTCCAGTTTGTTGCTGAGTGTGCTATCTGCCAATACAACAAGCACTCACCTTCTTCTCCTGCTGGTTTACTCCAACCCCTCCCTATTCCAGACACAACTTGGCAGCATATTTCTATGGACTTCATTGAAGGCCTGCCTATGTCTTACAGAAAGAATGTCATTTTGGAGGTGGTTGACAGACTTACCAAGTACAGCCACTTTATTGTATTGAGTCATCCATTCACTGCCATTTCTGTAGCCAAGGAGTTTATGCACCACGTCTTCAAACTTCATGGAATGCCAAATTCTATAGCTTCTGATAGAGACAAGGTATTCCTCAGTTCTTTTTGGCAGCACTTGTTTAAGTCACTTGGTACTTAGTTGAATCTTAGCACCTCTTACCACCCTCAAATAGATGGTCAGATTGAGATAACCAATGCATGTTTAGAACAATATTTAAGATGCATGATTAGTTCTTCCCCTAAGTTGTGGCTTAATTGGTTGGCATTAGTTGAGTGGTGGTTTAACACCAACTATCATACAAGCCTCAAGATGACCCATTTCAAGGATTTATATGGATACACTCCACCACACTTGGCCTTCCCTGTACAAGCCACTACTTCAGTTGCTGCTGTGCAAGATTATTTACAGGCAAGGTATAACATGCTTAAACTCTTGAAAGAAGATCAGACAAAGGATCAACACAGGATGAAACAGTTTGCAGATGCTCATAGAACTGACAGATCTTTCTCAGTTGGAGATTTAGTTTTCTTGAAATTGCAGCCTTACAGGCAGTCATCTGTGGCTTTAAGGACTAACTTTAAGCTTTATGCAAGATATTTTGGCCCTTTTGAAGTTTTGCAGAAAATTGGTGTTGTAGATTATAAACTTCAACTGCCAGTGGGTTCTAGGATACACCCTGTCTTCCATATTTCCCAACTGAAGAAGAAGATAGGCCAACATCTAACCCCAGCTACTAACTTACCCTTGGTGGATCCTTCTGGTGCCTTCATAGTACTTCCAGTAGCTGTTTTGGACTCAAGATACATCATCAGAGGAGACACCAATGTGTTGCAGGTATTGATTCAATGGGCTGGCTCTCCACCAGAAGATGCAACTTGGGAAGAGGCAGGTCACATTCATTCTCACTTCCCTGATTTCATCCTTGAGGACAAGGATGTTCCAAAGGAGAGGGTATTATCATGTAACTAAAGTAGTCTTTGGTAGTGATTCTATCTTGGGCCTATCTACCATAACCCACTTAGCTTACTTTTTCTTTAGGGCACCTGATTGGTTGTTACCACCCCAATCAGTGATTTGTTAGTTTACTACCACCCATTGGGTGAACTCATTATTGTGGTGGCTATTTATTGGCCAGATAATTTTGTAAGAAGTAAGTTGATTTTAATAAAGAAATTATTAGGCTCTTCCTTGAATTAGGAGAGTAGGTTACTGCTGTAATTGATTCTGCAATTTTATTCATAACAGCCTTGTGTACATATATATATACTTTATGATTAAAACAGGAAGAATATGTTCACATTGTCCAGCTTTTTCTGCATAGTTCTCTAATTATATATATTCAGATTATATATACAGAAACGTTTGCAAAGGATGCAAAGATAATTTTGTATTTGCAAAGAAGACTGAATATCATACTAGTTTTTAAAGTGAATGATGTGAAAATTGTAGTTTTCACCACATTTCACGTGATCAATTGTTTGTGCACCATATTTTAAGTATAAAAGACATAACACAAGTGTGGCGAAGGAGACAAAATGATGATGACGTGTGCCCTAACCAAACTATAGTGCGAGAGTTGAGAGACTAAGGTGCGGTTATTTGGCGAAACCAATGCATCATTTCAGTTGAAAAAAATATATCCACAAAGGATGAGATTTATGAATACATAATCGCTATTGGAAAGATTATATCCACATCCAACGAGGAGTGTAATTATTTTCTGTTGAAACATCCACCCAGTTAAGTGGTTTACGTCTCTCTAAAATATACTATTTACCATTCAAGAAGTAACTTTTGCAGAGCTGCTGCTTGAAAAAATTCTACGGAGTAGAAGGCTACAAAATGAAGTTGACATACGCCATCACCAAAATATTGTGCGCGGTGAGAGAATAATGTGCGGTTACTTTGTCAAACCACTGCACTAGATCATTTTATTTTCCAAGTTAGATCCTCTTCTTTCAAAAAATGCTTGATTATAATGCAGCACCACCACCATAGGACGCCATTAACGCTATTATATAAAAAATATTGATACCCATGAGAAAGATAAAAACCTAAAACCCTAAAACCAAGATTGCAAACAACCAACTAGGAAAACTCCTAGTCCCATTTGTATTTTCTTTTGAAACATCCCCACACTTAAATAGTTTACGTCACTCTAAGATGTGTCTTTTCCAGAGTTGTAGCTTGACAAAAGTCCACAGAGCTACAAAATGATGACGCCGTGTGCCCTAACCAGATTTTTATGCGATAAATGAGAGAACGAGGTCCGTGTACCTTGCGACACCAATGTATCATTTCGCTAGACAAAAATATATCCACAAAGTATTAGGTTTATGATTACATAATCGCTATGATAAAGATTAAATCCTCAGCCAACGAGGAATGTAATTATTTTGTTTTGAAACATCTACTCACATAAGTGGTTTACGTCACTCTAAAATGTAGATGTGTCTTTTTGAGAGCTATTGTTTCACAAAAGTCCACGGAGCTACATAATGATGATGACGTATGCCCTAACCAGATTATTGTGCGACATTTGAGAGAATGATTTACGGTTACACTGTGAAACCAATGCATCGTTTCACTTTTAAAAATATATATCCCCAAAGTATGAGGTTTATAATTACACAATCTCTACGATAAATATTAAATCCACCGCCAACGAGGAGGGTAATTATTTTCTTTTGAAACATCCACTCACGTCAGTGGTTTACGCCAATCTAAAATGTAGATGTGTCTTTTCCAGATCTATTATTTTTCAAAAGTCCACGGAGCTACAAAATGATGATGACGTGTGCTCTAACCAGATTTTTGTGCGATAGATGAGAGAATGAGGTGCGTTTACCTTGCGACACCAACGAATCATTTCGCCAGACAAAAATATATCCAAAAAAATATTAGGTTTATGATTACATAATCACTATGATAAAGATTAAATCCTCAGCCAATGAGGAGTGTAATTATTTTATTTTGAAACATACACTCACTTAAGTGGTTTACGTCACTCTAAAATATATGTACCAATGAAGATGTGTCTTTTCCAGATCTGTTGTTTGACAAAAAGCCACGGAGCTACAAAATGATGATGACGTGTTCCCTAACCAGATTATTGTGTGACAGTTGAGAAACTGATGGGTGGTTACATTGCGAAACCAATGCATCATTTCAGTTAAAAAAATGTATCCACAAAGTATGAGGTTCATGATTACATTATCGCGCTTCTGCTTAGTAGTACAATAGGATTTAAGTTACTGTACAGAAAATTATATACGGTGAAATTGTATTTTGCACCATATTTCACGTGATCAATTGTTTGTGTACCATATTTTAAAGTATAAAAGATGTAACACAAGTATGATGAAGGATACAAAATGATGATGACGTGTGTCCTCACCAGATTACTGTGCTACAGTTGGGAGTCCAAGGTCCGGTTACACTGTGAAACCAATATATCATTTCGCCTTAAAAATATATCCACAAAGTATTAGGTTTATAATTACATAATCGATACGATACATATTAAATCCACCACCCACGAAATGATGATGCCATACGCCCTCACCAAATTATTGTGCGACGGTTGAGAGAATTATGTGTGGTTACTTTGTGAATCCAATGCATTAGATCGTCTTATTTTCCGAATTAGATGGTCTTCTTTCAAAAGAATGCTTGATTTTAATACAACACCACCACCATTGGACGCTATTAACGCTATTATATAAAAAATCTTGATACCCATGAGAAAGATAAAAACCTAAAACCTAAAATCTTTGTAATTAACCAAGATTGCAAACAACCAACTAGGAAAACACCTAGTCCAATTTGTATTTTGTTTTGAAACATCCACTCACTTATGTAGTTTGTGTCACTCTAAGATGTGTCTTTCCCAGAGTTGTAGCTTGACAAAAGTCCACGGAGCTAAAAAATGATGACGACATGTTCCCTAATCAGATATTGTGCGACATATGAGAGAACGAGGTGCGTTTACACTTCGAAACCAACACATCATTTCGCCTTAATAAAATATAATCACAGAATTCTAGTGTTCGGAGTTTTTCTTCAAATTTTTGAGTTTTTCTTCAAATTTCTTTAAGAAGACTAGAAGAGTGAGAAAAAAACCTATTAGATGAGCGAGAAAAAAAAAACGAAAGTGCTTGTGGTTTTGGAGTTTTTCTTTTTGATCATCTTAACCGTTGGTAGGTGATCAAATCTACGTCCGTTACATGTTGTACAAATTTGTCCATATATTCATGTCCCCCGATCTTCCTTCAAAAAATATATGCATATATTCATGCATAAATTTCGGATACGGATATTTCGCATGCGAATACCTCCATATCTGAATCCGTATCCGATCAGTTACATTTTCGGATAAAAAAATCCGGATATCCGAATCCGAAAACTATTTTCGAATAATATTTTATTTTTCGAATGTGAATTCTAAAGGATACCGGAGTTTTCAGACATCCATTGATTCTACATAAATAATACATAGAAGAGTGATTCTATTTAGACCGCATAAAAAATAATATAAAAACGATTTCTCTCACACATGAAGAGTGGGCCCCACCGGCTGGGGTTAGCAGGGGCCCTCATACAAAGAAAAGATGTGAGTGCCTCGGTTTTTACATGGTTCATGCAACAATGCACACGTTTTGTATTGCTTGATCAGTAAATTCATTTGCAAAGGAAACTGAGAGTTAGTATCATTGTTTGTCTCCTTTGTAAACTCATTTCTCCTCTCCTCCCTTACCTTATTTCACTTCACATTCTCTCTACAATTACAACCATCAAAACACACCCTTTCAACACGAGTTTTTCATCACCATCCTTCTTCTTCCTCTTCACCCTTCAACAATTTTCTACAATGTTGTACCCAAATATAGAGCCATATCAGATGATACACATCATGTCTCCATCTGCTTACTACTATCACAAAGAAATTCTTCATATTCCTCCTCCTCCTCCTCTGCAACTTATTCATCCCTTTAATCCGAAACATGTATTTCCATTTCCTCCTCCTTCACTACTCTTTCTCCCCTTTAATCCCAAACACTAGTACTATGGTTTGGACTTGTTTTTGTTGTTGTCTTCTTGTTTGCTGTTGCTGCTGTCCCCTTGGGAATATGTTGACACAAATAAACTCCAGTACCAGAACTAGTATTATTAACTACTCCATGATTTGAGTACTTATAGTAACTACTACTACCATGATTAACTTCAATCATCTTAACTTGATGATGATGTTGTCTAGGAACAAATATGGTGCCAGAACCAAATGGTATTCATGATGATGGCCTCCTTGTGCGTTTACTGTTAATACATAATAATGGCTTCCTTGGTAGTTTACTTTTAGCATTTTTAGGCTTGGTTATGATGCGTCGTCCTTTCTTCTTATGATCACTTATCTTTTCCATCAGGCAGTAATACTCATATGTCTTAACAGAGACATGAAATGGTGGTTGTTGATGATTATGATGGGGTGGTGGTGGTGGTGGTGGTGGTGGTAGAGAGGATGGCAGGGGAGGGTAGTACATTGAATAAATAGGATCAAAGGCTTGATGAGGAAGAGGAAGTATAGGTTTGGGATTAAAGGGGTGAAAGAGTAGTAAAGGAGTAGGAAATGAAAATATAGGTTTTGGGATTAAAGGGATGAATGAGTTTCAGATGAGGAGGAAGAGGAAGAGTTTCTTTGTGATATGTAAGCAGATGGAGACATGATGTGTATCATCTGACATGGCTCTGCATTTGGGTTCAACATTGTAGAAAATTGTTGAAGGATTAAGAGGAGGAAGAAGGATGGTGATGAATTGTGCTGAAAGAGAGTGTTTTAATGGTTGTAATTGTAGAGAGAATGTGAAGTGAAGTGAAGGTTAGGGAGGAGAGGAGAAATGAGTTTACAACGGAGACAAACAATGGTACTAACTCATAGTTGCCTTCCTTTGCAAATGAGGTCTGAATTTACTAATCAAGCAATACAAAACGTGTGCAACTATTTGTTGCCAGTGCTGCTGTTTTTACCGGGTAAAGTTGTCGAGAGTAAGGAAGAGTTTATATACAGAAGTTCCGATAACCTCTTTAGGATAATTTTCTTTTATTTTTTACGCAAATGTAATACTCTCGGGAATACAAAAATTTATTGTTACTTTTACTATGGGAAATTTGACCTGAAAAATGCTACTCTCAAGTTCAATGTTTCTAAGTATTATTTATGTAGATACAAAATGTATCTTGGTATTTACAAGGTCATTGGCATTCCAAGAATGTACTACTATAAGGGTTTTGTTATAAAACAAAACCCCTACTATAATTTTGATTTTTCCTTTATTTATGATACAAAAGAAAAATATACATCTTGCTACTTTCCATGCAAAACATCACTCTTATTCCTGCCATTTATGATATCTTCTTTGGAAATTGAAGAAGCCAACCGACAAGGATTGAAGGAGATAATAGTATATAGGAGTCGAGTGCTCTACACCTATTCAAAGATCTTAAAAGTCCCACAAGATAAGTAAGAACAACACTTGAAAAGGTTCCTAGCTATTGCAATTTCTAGTACCACGATGAAAACGTAATGTTTTTTTTCTCGAAAATGATATATGGCACCCATATATTGTGCACCCAGTGCACCCAACATTAGGTGTCATCCATAGGGACCCAAATTTTCATAGAAAACTCGGTTAACCAATCTGTCTTTTCGTTTTCCAGAGAAAAAAGTCTTAACAGACTAGGGAAAAACCGCCCGAAGAAAACCGAGTAAAAAAGCTCTCACATAAAATGGACCCCCCTACTGTCCTCCGCGGACCCACCGGGACCCACATAAAAATTTGTGAGAGAAAAAGTGAATTTTGTTTTGGTGTTGTTCAGGAACTCGGTCTGTCCAGAAAAGTGTGTTTCAAACTCTGAATATATATACAGAAATGCTTGGTGAACCGAGCAAAAAAAAACTACATAAAAACAACACTCTCATAACCAAACCTTTTGACTGGTTCCCATGGCATTTAGCTGGGACCCACTACTCCCCAATGGGTTCATCGCAGCCCTTCATAGTGGAGTTCAAAATCTAGGTTCGCTAAGAAATACTGATATACTTGTTGGGGGAGACTTACCGAATCTGAGCAAAGTTATGATTCCTTCGTCAAGATGAATGACTAATACATGATATAACCAAGGAAAAAATAAAGAAAGAAGAAAAAGAAAACTAGCCCTACATTCATCTTTACAGAACCCTTAAAACCCCAAACAATAAGGAGTCTTCCATTACAATTCATTGAATACTATTTAAAGGAATTGGTTTTTAATAGTATATCAATCATATATTGATGTTTTCAGGCCAACGTGAAAAATTCTTCCGTTTAGTTGATTTTCGCTTATGGTGGGTTTGGATGTAGAATTTTAAAGGTGAAATTTATGGGTCCAAGGGATTTGGTAGAATTATGTTTCCCTTTGTACGTTTGGGTGTCTGAATCCTTGGAATCACGTTTCCCACGGGATCCAGTTTTCTAGCAAATCCTCCATATGGAGTTCGACCCCTCCCCCTAAGATTTACTGGGAAACTTATCAAGGAATTTATGGACCCACTTTTTTTTAACTCTAAATCCCATATAAATGCAACTTTAAGATTTGAGGGTAATACCAAATGGTACAAAGACTTTAAAACAAGAAAACTCTATAAATCCTAGGAATTTTAATTGAGTTACCAAACCCACGAGGAATTTATATGAATCCCAGAATTTGTAATCCCATGGGATTATAAATTTCTGGAAACGGCAAATTCTGCAAACAAGCCCACCATTAGGTTTTTCGTTAAAATATACTCCCTCTGTCCTTAATTAGATGAGCTACTTATAGTTTGCACAAATTTCCTTAATTAGATGAGCTACTTGTAGTTTGCACAAATTTTAAGGCAAGGAGCATGGTTTTTAAAAGCGTACGCTTCACGCTCCGAAGCATACGCTCCTTTATTTTTTATACGCTTCAACAATTTTCCCACCTATTCAACATTTTTCCTGCCCAAAATTTTTAAAAGAAAAAGAAAAACAAGATGTTTCCGAGGAGATTTGAACATCGTTTCTCATACACACCCAGAGTAGGCCTAACCACTAATCCAAGACTAATTATTTTGACAATAATCGGACTTATATTAACTTTATACATATATTATCTTCTTAGCTGAGTATGTTTGTTAGATTTCATGACTAACTAGGAATAATTAATATTATTTATGTACACTTCAAACATAAACATAAAGCGACGCTTCACGCTTCAACATACGCATCGCTTCATAGAAATGAAAAAACGAGTCACGCTTCGCTTCGCGCTTTAAAAACCTTGGCAAGGAGGAAAGTGGAGTATATTTAAGTATTTTTTACAATTATACCCTTATGGGCAATAATTAGTAAAATTTAGAAACGATTTATCTCTTAAATTATACCACGGTTTTTTATAAACTTTATACCGTTGAAAAACCTTTTAAAACACCTACGCAACGAATGTAAACATGACTATCAAATTATACATATTTCTTATAGAAAAAATAATCAATTAAAAGGGTAGTTTTAGAAATATCCCCTTGGTTAGTGAAATAGCTCATCTATTTGTGGACAAAACTAAAAACCAAATAGCTCATCTAATTAGGGACGGAGGGAGTAGTAGGAAGCAATGATACACGTACAACGATTTTGTACTGTGATCTGCACAACAAAATGATCCAACGGCTTAGGGAATCCCTGAGGTGATAAGCAGGGGGGTGGGGTGTTTGGTGGAGCCCATCACTGCTTTTTCCTCTCACACCAAAATCACGGTACTGCACCGTGAGGTATACCAAACATTCTTGATAAGTAAAAGAACGGGTAAAGGAAAGGGATGACGAGTTGGCTTCCAATGTGGATGACACCTAATGTTGGGTGCACTGGGTGCATAATATATGGGTGCCATATATCATTTTCGTTTTTCTCTTCTCAAAGGAATATATTTTATTTCATTATAACCACTCAAACTCTTATAACCAGTCAAACTCTTATTTTTTGGCAGTTAGATATTAATAATTGTTTTATTTTTGTGGGAATGTTATTTATGCCCCTACTATCCATGGGTCATGCACAAATACCCTTATGTGTCTTTAATAATACCCCCAATGGCAGAATCAAAATTATAAAAAGGAAAATAATTAACATAATACCATTTTTAACCTTTACTTCTTATACTTATTCTTCTTCTTGTTCTTTATTCTCACTCGAGAAAAACAATTCTCTCCATATCCATTTCCGTTGCCACTACAGCCACCAGCACCATCTCCGCCTCCGCCACCACCATCTTCATCGTTGCAATTATCAGCTTCGTCACTACCTAACCCACCATCTATAGCACCACACCCAACTCTACGGATGGAGATTGATGTGTTGAGTTGTAGATATGGTGAGGAATCAACGAGAAAACCATCTTCGGCGAGAAATCAACACCACCACCACCGTTACAATGATGACCACCATCGTTTCAACAACAATAACTTCATTTTCCAGATAAAAATGAAATCTAAGGTATGATTTAGAGATTTGAAATTAAAAATCAAATCACAAACTAATTTTTCAGATTCAGTAATTTAGAGTTGAAGGTTTCAATTTCTGAAATTTTTCGATCTTTATTGCACAGATTTATCAAATGGAGATGGACTCTTAATGGATCGATACAAATCGATTATGTATTGGTGATTTTCACATTACACATGTCAGATTCAAATCATGAGGTGGAGTTTCAAGACCAAATGGGTTCTCAGGCAGCATATTCAAATAAGGTTAAATGTATTTTTGTGGTGGATGTATAGGTCTCAGTTATGAGATGGAAGTTGCTGGCGGTGTTTGGTGGTCAAATGGGTGTTGATTGGTTTGGTTTTGAGTTCGAGTTGGTGGTGTTCTGGGTGATTTTTGGGATAACAAAACAAATGAAGGATCGTAGAAGAAGATGATGATTCATCCTCCGAATCTTTATACTCATATGAACTTTTTCACTTGGATGTATCACGTTTCTGTTGATTTTGGTTGTTGATATTTAGATTGACTTTTTGTGTGTGAATTGTTAAATACAGGAAGGGAACGAAGAGACAATTTAGTACACCTAGGTATTTTGGACTGTATGAAAGCTGCAAGTTAATTTGTTGTGCATGAAGGATGAACGGTGATCTCTGTTGTACCCACAAACCCCGAGGCAATTGGAAAAGTTACGTCTCTTCCGTGGTGATACCATCCTTATGAAGGTAACATCTTTCATATTTTTGGGTATTAAGGTTTGTTTGATTGTTAGGGTGTCGCATATTTTTGCTAATTATTATTTATCCAAAGTGTTGAGTATTATTGCTATGTTGATGCATTATGGTGAATTTCTGTCTCTAATTTTATAGTAGTATCTTATAGTAGCAGTTATCAGGCCAATCCAGATGCTGAATCGATCAAAATCAAATGCTGTCCAGTTTTCAAACTGCTGTGCTTGGTGTTTTCCGAGACAGGATTTGATAGCCAAGATTCTTTGTACAAAATAAAACCAGATCTTGAACAGGTAATTATGTTGTTGGTTTTGAAATGCATTCGACTAGTGCGCGTTTTTGGCTTTTTGTTTCCATGTACCTCACTAATATGCACTTCCTGGAATTATAGGAGGATAGTCAACATAATCAACGTCAGTTCGAGCAAGACCAGGCGAGAGCTTGGTGGTCAGAAACCATGGATACGATATTTACATATCTGATGATTGAGCAGGTTCATGTATACATTTTCATTTTTTATCTCCTTGTGGATTTTTTTTAAAGGATTTGACGCCGTACAAATGCAGGGATGATCAGAACATATTGCAGGGTCTGTTGTTTTATATGGGTTACAATTTTATACCACTGCTAGGTGCTACATACTTTCCCATATGAAATAAAGATGGTATTATCTTAACCATTTTACTCCATACCGGTCCTGTAGAGTTCTTATACTATTGGCTTCACCAAGCTTTGCACCACCATTTCCTTTACTCTCGCTACCATTCCCATCATCATTCTTCCATTGTCACTAAACCCATTACTTGTATGTATACATGCTTAATTCAATCCATAAGCTTTTTAATTACTTCAAATTTTGTAGCAACTAACGGTGTGACATGGGAAGCTATGATCCATCCATTTGGGGAGCATCTCATGTATTTCATATGATATTTTTTGGAGGCAACTTGGGCTAGTTGCTTTCGTTTTGAAAACAACTTTGGGCTAGTTGCTTTCATCTATCAAGACAACTTGACCAAGTTGCTTCTAATATTTGGAGACAACTTTTGCTAGTTGCTTCCAACTTTGAAGACAACTTGACCAAGTTGCTTTCACTTTTGGAGGCAACTTGAGCTAGTTGATTCCATATTGGAGGAAACTTGAGCTAGTTGATTCCAGTTCGGAGGAAACTGGGTTATGTTTTCGTCACAAATACTCTAAGATATATATATATATATATATATATCTTAGAGTATTTGTGACGAATTTGGGGTGCAATGGTAACACAGGGTTGTGTTGAGTTGATGACGATGGTTGTGCTGCTGGTGCTCATTCTTTAAAGTCAAGAGAGTAGATGAATGCTTAGGAAGTTGAGAAGGAACTCAATATGAATCCAGGCATTGAAGTTGTTACTGCTTGTGTGTTACTGATGGTGTTTGAGTAGGGGCATGGAAGTGACTGAAGTTATTGGCTCATGTTGCAAGTGTGCATAAACGGTTGTGGTCATGAAGCTGTTACAGGTAGAGTTGCAGTATCAGAGATGGATGGTGTGGTGTTGTATGGTGGATGTTTGAATTGTTGGTTGAACACTGATGGAGTGCCGAACCTGTGGTGCAATGGTAGAACAACTGACTATATGTCAGAAGATGTGTGTTCGATTCACACTAGGTTCACTTATTTGTGTATAATTTTTATTTTTTTTAGAGACAACTTATGCAAGTTGCCTCCATATATGGAGACAACTTAGGCTAGTTGCTTTCATTTGTTGAAGACAACTTGAGCTAATTGCCTCCTATATGGACACAACTTCAGCAAGTTGACTTCACATGGTGGTGGTGGTTGGCGGCGGCGATGTTGGTTGATGGCGGTGATGGTTTGCGGCGGAAGTGGGTGTCGGTTGCTGGCGGCGGCGGTGGTAGTGGACAGTGGTGGTGTTCGTTGGTGGTGGAGGTGGTTGGCGGTGGTGGTGGACAGTGGTGGTGGTTGGTGGTGGTGTTTGGCGGTGGTGTTCGGCGATGGTGGTGGTCGGCGGTGGTGGTGGTCGGCGGTGGTGGTCGGCGGCGGTGGTGGTGGTCGGCGGTGGTGGTCGGCGGCGGTGGTGGTGGTCGTCGGTGGTGGTGGGAGGCGGTGGACAGTGGTGGTGGTTGGCGGTGGACAGTGGTGTGGGATTAGAGATTCTTTTTATTTTGTTTGAATAGTGTTGGTGGTGGTTTTGTATTTATACTATACAAAAGAGGGTATTTTAGTAATGTATTAGGCTTAGAGGTATTTATAAAATTCATAAGGGTATTTTTGCAAGGGATCTCATAGTAGGGGTATATAGATAATATTCCCTTTATTTTTTGGTCTATAATAGTTAGATTTTTTTTATTTTTTTTATTGATATCTGTTAGTATTTTATAGACAAGTTTTCTGGCACGAGCAAACGCACGTGGGTGGACCAACTTATCAAGTGTGAGTTGTGAGAAATACCACATACTCCCCCATCTCTAAAAGATATGCTTGTTTCCTTATTTGGTATGTCAAAAAAACAAAAAGTCTTGATGTACCCTCATAAAAAACAATGTATAAACCGCACTCTCACATGATTTTTTTAATGGGTTCCATAGTATCCAGCCGGGACCCACCATTACCCTATAAGGGTTCAACATGTGTACTTTGGGGTTAGTTTGGGAAAACCACGGTTTCTGTGTGGTTTTTTGAACGGTACGTGGTCAAAAAAAAATAGGCTTGTTTCCATACGTGGAAAGTCCAATGTTATGATTTTACTAGTATACACATAGAGGGACTACTTCTCTATCTTTCCATTTTCTCTCTTAATATTAAAGTGCCCACAACAATGCCTATCTTTTAGATATAGAGGGAGTATTTCTTTTTATTGTGAGACATGGACCACGTAACTCCACCGTTGAATCGCTTTTCTTAAGCATGGTTCAGATGCATAATTCATTCAATCTTAGCCGTTAGATTGTGAGAGACTTAGCGTACTACGCCGTTGAATCGCTTCAGTGCGAGACTTGGGGAGAAATCCTAAAACCCAATTCCCATTCTTCCCGACTCTTTGCTAAAACTAAAACACAACCACCATTTTCCCTAGAAAATTTTTGATCGCGCACCTGCGCAAGCAAAAATGAGCGAGCACCTCTTCCACCGTCGGATGATTAAGATGTGATGTCATCTAATAATAGACTTAACTATAGTTATGTTTTTCAATTTAGCCGTAGTTAGATGACATCACATCTTAATCATCCGACGGTGGAAGAGGTGCTCGCTCATTTTTGCTTGTACAGGTGCGCGATCAAAAAAATTTGGCATTTTCCCTGCTTCCATCTCCACCAAAAGCTTGTTTGTATTTTTCTTGCTTCTCCTTCAGGAATATCACCACCATATTTATGTACTTCATTTGTGTAAACGTTAATTGATCAATCACGTAATACGTTAATTGACCAATCAAATTTCTTTTATATTCTATGCTTTTAAGGTGCTTGTTTGGTTGGGTTATTGGGATAAAGCTTATATAGACTAAACGTTTCGATGATGCAGATCTTTCCTCTTGCTTTGGTTTTGATTATGGAAAACATGTTGGTAATTTTAGCCGTAATTTACACTCGCTAAATTCAGCCTAAATTTAAGTTTCAGTGGTTATTATTTTGATATTCTTCTAAATTACGTGTTTACCCCCGTTATTTATGTAATGATAAATAATTTTTTTCTCTTAGGCCAGTTCCTATAGGGAGCTGGTATAAATATTGTTTTGCCACTTATCCAGGCCAGTTTTCCACTTTGTCAGCTCCATAGTGGGTGCATAAATGGCAAACTCTTTGGTTTGCCACACACACCCATAGGAAGAGGCCTTACATCAAGGATAACCTAGGTTTTCTCTTACATATAAATAATGAGACTGAGCCAAATTGAAGGTACAGAATGAGCCCATTATTTAGCCCAACTTGAAGGTAGCTCAACAATAGATCATGATTTATCCCATTATTGAGCTAAAGCATGAGAGCAACAAAAGCCGAGTTTGAAAAGTAAATATAGATAACTAAGATAAGCAACTAAACTGAAAGAGAAAAACTTTAAAAACTTAGTGGTATCTGCCAGAAAACTGAATGTATTTAAATATATTCCGCTAATCAAAAGAAAAGCAAAATACAAAGTGTTAATCGGCTTAATGAAAAGAGCGAACAAGTTCTCCATCACCTAATTAACCTCAATCTAAGCTCTCAGCATCAACGCCAACATCGGATCTTGAGTTGGTAGTATCTGCAACAGCAGGATTAGAGCCCTCCACAATATCAAAAGAATAATAAGAGAGAGATCCAGATGCGGCAAGATGTTCTTGGGCATTACTCAACTGTTGAGTCAATTGTGAAATTTTATTTTTCAGCAGATTCTCATTATGCTCATATCCTCTACACTTCAAATTCAAAACACTTCCAAGTGTAGAGGATCTCAAATTACTCTCCCTTTCTAAATCAAGCCTGGATTTAAACAGAACACACATAATACTCCAACTTTTCATTGAAATGGAATCATCAACTTGCTTCTCCAAGCGTCAAGAATGAACACCTCTGGTGTCATTCATAACTTGCGAATACAAATTAATTAACAAATCATACCTGTAAGATCAATCTAAACACAAGTTACAGAAAATTAGAGAAATTGCCTATAGCTGCACTCTTTGAAGCCATCCGAGCCTCAGCTTCAGGAATTTCCAATGGCGCTAATGACACTAGATCAGCCGGTCGAGAAGCATTCAGCAGAAATCCGGCAGTGTAAGCACCATCCGATTCAATGGAATCTTCTCGATAAGAAGGGTCCATCAAAAATTGAGTAGAACTTAACTCAACAAGATCCTGGGAAGAAGAAACTTTACCCTTCTTCTCAGTTCGATAAGAAGTCCCGAGCTCATCTGCCTTCCTTTTACCTAGAAAGGGGAAAAGCAGTGCAACATGTTTAATTCAAGCACTAACAAAATTGTTCTAAGTGTACATTTAAAAGAAAACATAAAGTATGAACAAATAATTGTTTCTGTTTTTTCAGTAATAAACAAATAACTGTTCATCAAACTTACACAGAAAGGGAAAATCTTTCAGCTTCAGGGAGCAATGCATCGGACTATTTCTCTCTCAATTTCCATAAAAAATTAATGGGCACTTATCATTAAACTTGGTGCCATCTAATCCTTTAAACATAACTGAATCGTTATGCTCGAAACCAAGAGATAACTCTGGACTCCTGTAAAAGATGTTCTTAAAATAAGAACCAGGGATAGTTCGAACCTCATAGCCTGCAGAAAGCTTCGCAACAATAATCCTTTCGTTTTCTGGAAGACTACGATTTTGGACCAATTTTTTTTGCATATAATCGAAAAATTTAGATTCTAATTCGGCAGGAGAAAGGTTGCAATAAACAAGAAATTCCCGAACTAATGAGGGGATAGGAAAAATATAGCCACACTGAAGATGTGACTCAGGAATTAAGAGTTCATCCCACATTAAATCTGAAACTTCACACACATTAATAGTGTATAGTGAGGGCCATCGAACTTTCACACCAACACTGGTGGGAAGATCATATAAATCAAAGACGGCATGTGAAGGACACGGAACTGGAACAGTTATCTCAGACATGATTAAACCGTTAAAGTTATGGAAGAGCTAAAAAATGGGGTTGAACCCTGAACGCTAAAAAGTGAGAAGAAGAAAAGCTAAAAAGTGAGAAGAAGAAGAAAAAATGTGTGTATATATATATATATATATATATATATATATAAAATCGGCCCTCCCTACAACCGGAACAACAGTCTTTGTGAACATGAGGTGGCACAATCTTAATGGCTAAGAGGGAATTGATTAGTGAGTTGATTCTAGCATGGGGATATTAGCGGGCTGGATAAGGTGGTGATCAAAGGGTCTAGGTTTAATGTCTGCGTACGTATAGCGAACTACTGAAACACCGAATCAAGTACGCATCAAATAATAGCATCACGCATTATTCGCGGATAATTCGCGTGCGCGAATTATTGGCTGCTACGGGGCGGACACGTGGCGTCATCTTTAATTAGAATTTGTGTAAGATTTTAATTGTTAAAAAATGTTTGAGTGTGGTAAATTGAACCTAACACCCCTAAAATTTGTGTAAGATTTTTAAATTGAACCTAACACCCCTAGAATTTGTGTAAGATTTTAAATTTTATAAATCTTTGAGCGTGGTAGGAATTGAACGTAACACCCCTAGGTTCGTATAGTAGGATCCAACCACGGGGCCGTGCCCAAATTACTGCTACCGTTTTAACATATTTTGTATATAAACCATTTATATCATATTTCTGGCACTACCAAAATATATTTTGATTTAACATGAACGAATTCTGAGTGCCGAATCATTATCTCAAAAACGAATTATACACGTACGTATGCCATTCCGAATTACCCAAAATCACGTACCATTGACCGGATTTTGACCGAACTTGACATTTACGAATCCGTATAATACTCGTACTATGCCGTTCCGTACGTATGACGAATTCCGAATTTCTAACTAGGGATCTGGACAAATTTATTGTCCCATATCTGTACAATAACATTTGTCCCAGTTCTAGAGTTATCCATAAATTAAAAATAAAGATAGAGACCGCCTCACTCGAGTATTACTCCCGCATTGTTTTGCGGGAAGCTATCCCGATCCAACAACCTTGAACCCTTTAGGGGTAATTCCACTCAGGCACTCACTTAAGTATATGTACCAATTAAGAAGTGTCTTTTCCAAAGATGATGCTTTACAAAAGTCCACGGAGAAGAAGGCTATAAAATGATAATGATGTGTTGCCTCACCAGATTATTGTGCGCCGGTTGAGAGAGTAATGCGGGTTGTGCAAATCTTGATAAGAGCCGGCGTAAAAACTATGTTATACTTTTATGAGATACTCTCTAGCCGACCTGGTACTTGCTACTCGAAAAGGCTTTGGATTTGGATTTTGATTTGGTTGAGAGAATAATGTGGCGTTAGGCCTAGTTAGCAATTCATAGTTTTGCATACGTACGGAACGGCATACGTACGTGTATTATTCGGATTTGTAAAGATCAAGTTCGGTCAAAAATCTGGTCAACGGTTTGTGAGTCGGCAATAAATCGGAACGGCATACGTATGTGTATAATTCGTTTTAGAGATATGAATTCGGGATACAAAATTAGGGTGGGTCCAGTGCCTAGTTAGCAATTCGTGGTAGGGGATACGTTCGGAATTTTATACGTATGAGTATTATACGGATTCTTAAAAGTTAAATTTAGTTAAAAATCCGGTCAACGATTCGTGATTCGGCAGTAATAAGGAATGACATACGTACGTGTATAATTCGTTTTACATATATGCATTCGGCGTACGAAATTCGGCATATATTAACCTGTTAAAAAAGTATTTTTAATATAATCTTTCCTAAAATACTACAGTTTAATACTTAACATGAACTATACATATGATATGTGCATCACAATTAGCAAATAACATGAACGTTGATGGTATTGGAATCAAATTAGTGTATGTAAAATTTTAAAAGTCAAAAATATACTTAAATAATGATTATTTAGTGATACAATAATTCGTAAATACGTGTATGATTCGTTTTAAGCTGGAAATTCGCGAATCTAAGTCGGAGTTCCAGTTATACGGTCGATACGAACAGATTCGTGAATTATACAAGTATTATTCGCCAACTTACTAACTAGGGTCCGGTGGGAGGTGTGATTTGTGTGTTAAATATTAAATATATGTACTCTTTGGCATCAAACATGCCTTAGCTTTGTGGAGTGTATGTACTCTTTGGCATCAAACTGGCCTTAGCTTTGTGGAGTGGAGTGTATTTAAGGAGGTATATGAGGTGTACGTCCATTGTTCGAATCTCTCTTTGAGAACATATATTTGCAAATCACGGAAGAAGAAAGAAATCAGCGTTGATGCCTTAAAACGTGGGCCAAATTAATACGGCCATTTCTAGTACATATATTTGCAAATCACGGAATAAGAAAGAAATCAGCTTCCTAGGAAGCAGCTTCAGAGCGAGTGGGGCCTCTGTGATGTCATCGCTTGTCATACAAATAAAGTATAAAATAAGGCAATTCCATTTCGACACAAATAAGGCAATTCCTTCAGAGCGAGTGGATCCCCTTTGTGTGCATACATCCTCCCCTTTTTGGTCCGAAGATTCTTAACTTAACCCTTATAATGGTCGAAAGAAGGTGGAAACACAATTCTTCACCTGGAACATAGGTGAAAAAACAAGTTTGCACGCACAACGAATATCCTCGACACATAAATAATTTTTCGGTTCCTAGACTTGGGTAAACGGGATAAATGAATAACCTCGATAAATGCATTAATGGTTAAATCCCCGACGAAACATAAATGAATGATACTAAATTTCGTACAAAAATTATACTGTAGTAGATATTACAAACGAAAACCTCAGTAAAACATGAAAAACACAAATAGATCTTGGTAAACCAATACTCAATTACTCTAAGTTCAAATTTCCTTAAATTCTGGGTTTCCTCAAATAAATTCTGCCTTTAATTATTGACGTTACATGACTTTGGGCTAATTTAAGGTGCATCATGTACAACCAGAACAACCAATGTGAAGTGGTTGAAAATCATATACAGGAATTGGTTGAAAATCAGATACAGGATTCCTATTGTAACTCTTTAATTTGCTTTGCTTTGATGAATGTAAGATCGATAGATCGTTGTGCTCGACTCAGTCGACTCAGTAATGTAACCGATCCCATTCTTAGGTTTTATCTTTATGAAGAAAAAAAAAACCAATGTGAAGTAAGAAATACATCATGATACGGTAAGGATTTGGACCTGGGTTGCGCAGACGCGGATGCGGACACTACAAAATTCTCAAAAAATTAGGACGCGGACACGTATATACATATTTTATTTATATATAAAATTGTGTATTTATACAGCAAAGTCAAGTGTTTCGATCCTAAAAATTAGAAAGTAATGCTACATGTGTATAAATTTCAAAACAAAAGGAAAGATTGTTTTTTTATACACGCTGAAGGTCAAGCAATCAATCAATATTAAACACATGGCACAATAAAATTGAGTTCTTAGAACAACACATGCCCAACCAAGGGTATATGTGATGTATTTCCAATTACAAAACCCTAATAAAGACTCAAATGATTGATCTAAATGTTTGTCTTTCTTCATTTAGTCAATAATAGTAAACATAAAGGAAAAAGTTTAAATGAAAATGGAAAAAAAAAGCTTCAAACCCGAGTCGTCGGTGCGTCCAAACAAGACGCGCGCGGAACGCGCATATTGGTGTGTCGGACACGCGTCGTGTCAGCGTCAAACGCGCATCATGCGTCCAATGCTAGTCGGACGCGGACATAACTCCAAAAACAGAGCATCCGTGCAACCCAGATTTGGACCCATATAAGAGATTAGAAAGGGAGCATCCACAGCTGGGATAACTGGGATAGTCCAAAACTTGGACATGATGTGGCACAATCTTAATGGTTGATAGGGGAATGATTCTAGCATCGGGATTAGTAATGGGGTAAAGAGGGGAACGATTAAAGGTCCAGATTCCTTGTCCCATATCTGGACAATAATAGTTGTCCCAAGTCTAGAGTTTTCTGATTAGAAATCCATCATGATACGGTGAGTAATCCAAAGGATTTGGCTCCATAGATTGATGTCCGCACCCCCCGGGGCCATAAACTCTATGCTAGGGTTTCTTATCTCTAGATGACACGAAAGGACCCTTCCAAGCATAGTACTTATTAGATTTCGAGGTAGTAGTCTGCTCGAAATAATCATCAGCAAAGACATTTGCTTTTATCCGAAAATGCTAGATATGGGACAAAACCAAAGGTAAACAAAAAGTCCAGATATGGGACAGGAAGAAAAGAAGAGGGTAAGCGATGTGGCGCCCATCCGTGGCTGCACCCCCTGCTAATCTATGGTCCCAGGGGCTTCCACCTCTTGTCCCATATCTGAACCATGCCTGTTTTCCCATGTGTAGCAACTCCCGCTTTTATCCCTCATTTTTGTGAATTCTGCCTCTGATTACGCTAAAATCCATCATGTACAACCAGAACAACCAATGTGAAGTAAGAAATCCATCATGATACAATAAGGATTTGGACCCATAGATTGATGTATGCTTGCCAATAATAATCCGGTGGTGGATATACCTGACACATAGGGGTGTAAATATCCGGTAGATTTTTCAAGAATTTTTGGTGTACGCACGGTGCAGTACCGTGATTTGGTGTGAGAGGAATAAGAAGTGATGGGCTCCACCAAACACCCCACCCCCTGCTAATCACCCCAGGGCATCCCTAAGCAGTTGAATTATTTCGTTGTGCAGATCACGGTACAAAATCGTTGTACGTGTATCATTGCTCTAGATTTTTAGTATTTTCGACACTAGGGTCTCTTCTCTCTTGATGACGCGAAAAGACCCTTCCAGGAATAGTACTTAGATTTCGAGGTAGTAGTCTGCCCCCTATGATCATCAGAAAAGACATTTGCTTTTTTCCCTCTTTTTTTTTCGATTTCTGCTTCCTAGGACCAGCTTCAAAGTGAGTGGGGCCATTGATATGACAACCTCGGTAGTATTTGGTTCTGCGACATGGCTAGCGAGGTCTAGGATTTGACGGACTTTTAGAATAGAGAGAGAATCAAAGGCCTGGCTTGGCACTACGTGTACTTGGTTATCACTAAATTAATCTATCATTTACAGTAAAACCTCCATATATTGATACTCAATATATTAATAACCTCTATATATTAATAAAAAATCATACTTAGCATAAAATCAAGGGTTTCATCTACACCCTAGCAGATTGATTTAGAACATGATGAAGATGATTAAAACACAATTGTATTAAGATAACTAGTTGGTCGAAGTCGAAATTGGATTATTTCTCACACAACAATTGACCTATTTATACACCAGTTTCTTCACAAATACTAGAATTGATAAATTAGAGAACAACCACTCACTAAAATCGTATTTTCCGACAAACCCCCTCTGCAATTCTGCTCTGCAACTCCTTGATTTGATATTTTCTTTTAGTTATTGAGGCTAACCCCAGCCTTATTTCTCTTAACCATAGCTTCTAGAGTTACTATTGTTGGTAAGGGAGACGTTAAGATGGAGAGATAGAAACTAGGAGATTGATTGATGGCTCTTGAGAAGGTGGTTGTGCTTCAGTGATGGTCGGAGATGGGAGTGATTGATGGTGGTGAAGGTGAAGTGATGGTTTGCAGACGATGGAGAAACTGAGTACGGAGGGGAGGTGGTGTTTGGCTCTGCTCGAATAGGAGACGAATAGCAGGTGCTTCGGTGTTGGGCGGAAGAAACAAATGTTGATGTCTCGGAAGGAGGTGCCATTGGATGCTCAGAAGCTAAGATGAATCTGACGGCTCAGGTAGGAGATGGATTTGGGTCTTAGATTTTATTTCTTCTAAGCCCATGTCTTCTTGAAAGTTAATATCTCAAGCCCACACCTAGTTTTTGGTCGTGCAAACGAAATTCTTCACTTGCGGATGAGGTGCAAAAGACATTATTCACTGCCTTCTAGCGCGAGCTTTTGTTGTCTCTCATCCGTTGTCTCTACTTCTCTGCTCTTTTTGGCTCCTTAATTCATCCAAGCTTTATTTACTACCTAAAAACACAAAATTAATTAGTACAAGTATTTATTCTTGAAAACAAAGAAAATATAGAATTTGGGATAATGTATGATTTTTAAAGCGCACAATATGAGTTAAATGCCAATAAAAAGGTATAGAAATATGCAATATTTGGCACTCATCAATGTACCGCATAAAAAACAATGTATAAACCGCACTCTCACATGAGTTTTTTAATGGGTCCCATAGTATTCAGCCGGGACCCACCATTTACCTTATAAGGGTTCAACATGTGTACTTTGTGGGTTAGTTTAGAAATAAAGAGTATTACATTAACTAGTTGGAAGCCTAACAAGCTAAGCTCCAACAAAATAATACTACATCTGGGTTGCACAAACGCGGACGCGTAGACGCGGACACGACACGACGCGGACACTACAAAATTTTCAAAAAACTAGGACGCGGACACGTATATACATATTTTATTTATATATATAATCATGTATTTATACAAAAAAGTCAAGTATTTTGACCCTAAAAATTAGAAAATGATGTTACATATGTATAAATTTCAAAAGAAAAGTAGATATCGTTTGTTTATACACGCCGAATGTCAAACAATCAGTCACTATTAAACATATGGCACAATCAAAATGCATTCTTAGAACAACACATGCCCAACTAAGGGTATACGTGATGTTATTTCTAATTAAAAACCCCTAATAAAGACCTAAATTATTGATCCAAATGTTTGTCTTTCTTCATTTGGTTAATAATAGTAAAAATAAAGGAAGAAGTTTAAATGAAAATGAAAAATAAATGCATCGAATACGCGTCATCGGTGTGTCCAAACCAGACGCGCGCAGGACGCGCAAATTGGTGCGTCGGACACGCGTCGTGTCAGCATCACACGCGAGTCGGACGCGGACACGGCTCAAGAAATTGAGCGTCCGTGCAACCCAATACTACATTAATTGAACAGGTTTCTGTGCTAGCCTACTGTAGGAGCGGAATATCACAACAAATGATAACTTACGAAAGTGTGGAGAGAAAGGACATCTTACGAGCAAAGAACATTTTGCGAGCAAAGGAAATCACGAGGAAAGCAAAAGAAGTTCGCGAAATGAAGTTACGAAGGTTCGCAAGATAATTCTCAAATCCGAAATGGCGGGACAACACAACTGTCATATTTTGTAAGATCATATAAATAGCCATTTAGGCATGAGAGGAAGGAGAGATCTTTTGAGGAAGGGAAGATAATTTTAGGAGGAGAGAGAAAAATGTTAGGAGAGATTTATTTTCTTTATCATCTTCTTCCCCAAAATTCTAGATCTCCAAATATTCATTAATGGAGTCTCAATTGTAAAATCATGTAATTACATACAATCACTAGTGAAGCACCGTGGATGTAGATCACATTGATCGAACCACGTAAAAATCTCTATGTCTCTTTATAATTTTAGTACTTTAATCTTCATCTTCACATCAAATAATTGAGATCATAATATCAAATTCATGTATTCTACTGAGGGTGTAGTTGTGAGATAATCTGCAACTACATAATTGGCGCTAGAAGGAGGGGACAGAGTTATGGATTTATCCTTCCTGTAACTTGTTGGTTCAAGAAATTTTAGAAAAAATGGCTACTGTTGGCAATGAATTCCATTAGGTCTACAAATTTTGAGAAGAAAAGTGAAAGTTTCAATTGAGAAATTGTGTCTTCAGGAAGCAAAACATCAACAACACAGTCAAAGAAAATGAAAAAGAAAGAGATGCAGACGCTAAACGGAAGCAAATTCAGAGAATGAACCATTTACAACCAAATCAAACAAAGCGACAACAATATTAATCCCAAAAGGATGAATAATCTCTTATTTCTTGAACTTTACTCTTTAGATTTCAAGATTCGGTGCTATATTTCAAAATATTTCAGAATGTCTTTGCGAAACTTATACCCCGTTCTGTGTCAAAAACAGATTTTCTCTTGAAAACGTGACTCAAAATAAGATTTTGTTTTAGATTTACAATCAACAGTTCTTGGCATACAGACCTGTGATTTGGTTATGGCTAATTTCAAAAAATAATGAGTACCAAAATTTTCTAGTTGATTAAATTTTTTAGTTTTTCTACGAACAGAACATAAGAATTTAGTTGATTTCATATACAATTATCGATAATAGTCTATTTAACAGTGTTGTGAATTTTTATCACCAGAAAAATGGTTTAGATACAGTAATACAGGAAGGGAAAGCATCAAGAAAAATCATCATTGTAGCATAAGAGAGTATGCACGGAGTTGTGGATTCTACAAGCGAAAGAATACTCGCAAAATGTCAACACCTGAAGAAAAATGGGTCCTACAAAACATAATTCGCAATTAGTCCAGTGAAGAGTAAAGACGTCCATTGGTATAAGATTGTTCATGGAGAGTAATGAGAGGAAATCATGCGAAGTAAAGAATATCAAAATGAATATTCGCAAATACAAAAGAAGTTCGCAAAAAACTTCCCTAAGACTTTTTGCGAAAAGAAAACTCTTAGGATCAGCAGCTCCGACAAAGAACATGGAAGTGGATGACCTATAGCGGAATTACAAACGGCAAAAAGAACAAACCAACTCGTGATATCTCAGATTCATTTCAACAGGATCATTAACTCATGATATAAGACATTTCGTCACCAACTTATTTCACTCACTTCACTAAAGCTTCAACCAAACCCACATATCCAGAAAACAAATGATTCAACAGTTCAAATAGATATTCCCTAATTGCTACCCATGAGGACTTGCGAAGTAAAGCATCAACTCAAGCGAGTAAAAACTGAAGTTAATTTTGTCATATGTGTAATAGTGACTTTCAAAGAATTGGGAGTAACACTTCAGCGAAGATTACTCAGCTTATCCATCCCAGTGAAGTTACACATTTCATCCATTTACTTCGCAAATCCAAGTCCGGAGTGATTATTCATAGAAAACTTATTATTTGCAACAAGCTTATTGTTTGCAACAAATTTACTAAACCAGCATAAATAGTTGTTCGCAAGGATGGTTGGAGGCGAAAACAAAGGAGCATGTCCAATTATCATAACAAAACCACTCTTTGCAGACGGAAGAAACCTTACTTATGAACGAAGGAGGGGACCTAATACTGTTTACGAACACTGTAGACATCTTTAATGACGCAAAAATCAGATTATCAATTCCTCATCAAACTATTATAATACTCTCACATCTATTATGATACTCATCAACTTCAATGGATTATCAATTTTAGTGCTTCAGCATCATATCAATTCCTCATCAAACTATTATAATCTGTTGCGGCTATGTTATCTGTTGCGACCTTCGTAAAAATCTCTCTCAAATAAAAGTTCAAGGGAAATGAGAAACACAGTTGAGAGGCTTACAAATTCTGCGAATGATCAACACACCTGTGAACAACACATGCGAATGCTCACACAGGAAACCATCTTCACAGTACGAATAAATCATAATCAACCAGTAGTACGAAGGCGATCATCGTCAAAAAAGGGTTCAGCAAAGGGAAGAATTATGGAGAGCTAAAGCTAAACAAGGGCGAAAAGAAGTGCAGCCATTAGAAACTCAGTCAAGAGGTCAACAATAAATAATAAACAAAGCCGCAACAACCATGAATCATAACCCATTCCAGCATACAGAGAAGGAACACAAAGACCACTATATCAAATTAATAGCACAGAATAAAAAATCACAAACGATAAGAATTATGAGCAAAGTCGCAGCAAATAAGTCATGGATGTGATAGAATTCAGAGGACAATGAATGGGTGTCTACGAAGTTTACTTCATCTGAATCTCAGGGGAAGCTTACACGAAGGAAAAAGATGCGAAGATGAAGACAAATAGAAGGGGCGCTAACAAGAGAAACAGTAAAGGACGGATGGAATCAAGTTTCAGCATAGTTCGTAATGATCTAAAAGAAGAAAATAGATGTTACACTTTGCATGTTTTTACTCGAAAGGCTAGAGCCGATGATTTAAAGACATATCCACCAGCAGAAGATGTTAGTGACGCATCAGAAGACTTCAAGGCCGGATCACTGGTTCTTGCACTTAAATTTAGTGACACATCAGAAGACTTTTCAATAACACAAGCTCCTTCTCCTGGTCTTTGATGCCAACAACATACCCACAGTCATAAGGTTCTAGATATCTACTCGAAAGCTTCTTCTGCTTTTCGACTTCCCCTCTTAGGGTCAACTGACAGTTCGAAAGTATTTTCTTTTCTTTATTTATTAAATGTCCAGAGATCTCCGCTTCACCTTAATTTGATTGTGTAAGGAATTCTCGAGCACATACATGTTATTGAATAGCAGTTAACAGGTGCGGGTATGCAAGGAGAGAACGAACTAATGGTGGACTAAGATGAAGAAGATCATAATAATGTATTTTTACGAATGACACAAGGGAACACATGGAGTTTATGGATGAGTAACAACAAAGCAAGGAAATGAATGATTAAAATTCCAAAGCAATGAGTAAAGAGGCATCGTCTTCACGAAGTCGGAGCAAAAGCCAAAGAAGTAAAGCAACCAGCGTGAAGTTCACGTCAATCCAGTTCAAGCAACTAAGTCCCAAAACTGAACTTAATATGAAAGATACACAAAAAATAGAAAGCTATGCGAACAACTAAGTCCCAAAAAATCAACACAATTTATATCAACTCAATCCAGTTCACGTCAGTTTGATAAGAAAATGAATATAACTTGCGAAGATAGAAATTCAGGAGAATAAGAAGAAAGGACGAAGGGAGAAAGTATACAAAGGACGATAACATCAGAATAAGCTCTGTGAATTCAACTACATTTACAAAAATAGGAGCTTGGACAGATGGTCGCAAGAGGAGCTGATAAGATGATGGACGCAAGTTCGAGTCTCCCCATTCGCAAAAATTTTTGCACTTCGCAAATGTTTGCCATGCGAATATTCGCAACACCAACACTTCTACTCTTTGCACTTCGCAAATATTTACCTTGCGAACCTTTGCAACATAAATTTATATCGTAAATATTTCCTTCGCATATGTTAACTTCGTACAAATGTTTACTTCGCAGATGTTCGTCTAGTTCGTGTAAATTATTACTTCGCAGATGATCGTTTACTTCATGCAAGGGTTTACTTCGCAAGATTTTTGATATTTCGTAAGAAGAAAGTGGGAGATTATTTCACAAGAAATGGCAAGTCATATACTTTGCAAGAGACAACAACAAGCCGTAAAAAGGTAAGTACCATTTCCTTTAATACTTTATTTACTGAAGACAAAATAATTTTGATTTTATTTACTAAAACCGATATACTCGCAAAATTTCTACAATTTCTAAGATTTCAAAACATTTCAAAGATTTTTTAGATTGGTGAAAAGTGATACAATCACAAGATTCAAAAATGAGTTTATCGCAAAAATTTAAAGATCTCAAAAATTTTCAAAGACTTCAAAATTACAAAAAACAGAGAAAATTAAATTCCTATATTTCTATAGAATAATTTTGATTTAAAGATATGATATGAATACTTCTCATACTTCTTATAATAAACATTTTATAAAAACATTCAACATTTTATGTACATGAAAAATTTACGATGACTTTTTAAAAGGCGAAAAAATACCGCCAAAAATCAATTGCGAAGAAAAGACCGCAATTTGCGAATAAAAGAACGCAATCTGTGATCAGCCTCCAAAAAAGAAAGAGAGCCGTAGAAAATTTTATACAGGCAAACCTTTGTGGCGTACAACCTAGTTCGTGAAGCTATATTTCGTAAGAGGCAAAGTCCTAAAGTACGTCATTTAAGGGGGTACCTATAAACGTGGCTAAGGGTAACCGGAACACCACCAAGGGCCCTTAGTACATGGTAAAATTTTAGGGGTACAAACCAATAATGGGGTACCTATCCGGATTAGAAACCTTGGATTCTCACCTAATCTAGCGACATTACGCAATATAAAATGCGGTGTAAGAGGATTTAGGTTGGGCGGCTAAGGCATACTGTCTTTCCCAAGAAGTGCAGAAAACGATCAAGGAGCCGAGGTACACGGTTGAGTCAAGAGTGCCGGGTGAGGTTGAACCACATCTGCCATTTTCGACAAGTCTTGGAAAATGATGCACTTGGCCCAAAGATACCCCATAGGGTGCAACCTCGTAACTATAAGACCTATAGGCAAAAAGGATAAGAGGTTGCGATCAAAAGCTGGTTTTTTGCAGAACCGGATGGGAAGAGCTAACCTTGTATGGTCGATGTACGCTTCCTTGAAGGGGCAACCAGGGGAAAGATAAAGGGAAGCACCCTCCATTAGGGAGCTGATACGTGCTATAAGACGCAAATGTCATGAGGCTTCTTGTTTGCGAAAACATAAAGGCTTGTCATATTTGTGCAACAAATGAAGTTCTGCGAGCATTCTAAAAAAAAAAAAAAGAGAGAGAAGGAAAACATACAAAAAGAACTCGCAGAATGAAACAAAGAAGTTAAGATGAGATCAATGGGTTATTACATGAAAGTGTAAAAACGTCCTGCGATTTCATCGCAAGACGATAATGTCACGAGGTTGTATATTCGCAAGAATGTTCAAACTTGTCATATTATCGCAAACACAAATATTTTATCACAAAAGAGGTGGCAAAATAAGACCTTTACTTAGGAAGGCATGATAAGACCACAGCAATTAATGAAGTTTATTCCATCAATATCATTGAAGAATTTTTACAAGAAGATATATCATGAAGTTCTGACAAAGAAGACAATCCCATCAAGATCATTGAAGAATTTTTACAAGAAGATATATCATGAAGTCCTAACAAAGAAGACAATCCCATCAAGATCATTGAAGAATTCTTACACGAATATATATCACGAAGTCATACCAGAAGAGGCGATTTCATTCGCGAAAATACACAAATGAACTTGCGAAGATGATTATATGAATAGAGGCAATTCAAAGATATATCAATTTTACTGCAGAAAAATGAGCTAAGTAACACAAACATTAGCTATGCATTATAATAGATAAGTATTAACATCATACAAGTATCATACTTGCATCATACAAGCATCATATTTTCATCATACAAGCATCATATTCGCATCATTCAAGCATCATATTTGCATCATAAAAGCATTGCATAAACATTTTATGGCATAAGCATCACATACACCTTTCATAACATAATCATTACATAAATATTATATTCGCACAAGTATTTTACAAGATAATACCGCGAAACTTCGCAGAAACATTCATAATTCGCAGGACTATTCATAATTCGCAACAGTATGTTCGCAACAGTACATTCGTAACAGTATATTCGCATCACTATTCGCATCACTATTCACAACACTATTCGCATCACTATTCAGAAGTTCAGAAATTCGCAGAAAACCCCAGAAATTCGCAGAAAAATTCATAAGTTAGTAGGGTTACCACTTGAGGAAGAGGCAACATAAGAATAGAGACGCAATTTAATTATTCAACATTTTATCAAGGATTTTCCTTCATAGATAAAGAACAGAGGCAACTATGGATACCCAAGAAAATATTTTATGTTCTTTATCTTCTCAGCAAGAATCCTCACCAAAAATGGAATAATAATTTCACATGAACAGAGGCAATATTTATCACCCTCATCAAGGATATTTCATACTTCTTATATATTTCGAAGATTAAATACTTCTTATACTTCTTAAGGATACTTCATACTTCTTATATATTTCGAGGATTGAGTACTTCTTATACTTCTTCAAGGATATTTTATATTTCTTATACTTCATACTTCTTTAAGGGTACTTCACACACTTCATACTTCGCAAGATGATACTTCTAATTATTTCTTAAAAGCTTCAGAACTTCGTAGAAGAATAGAGGCAAGTATATACTTTTCAAGACTAGTATTCTTTTGCTCATTCCTTCATCAACAAAGATCAAAGACTACTACAACAACGGATTTTTTCTTAAAGATCGCTCTTCAAGCAATATTCAAGAAAAAAGAGGCAAGATGTAGGAGCGGAATATCACAACAAATGATAACTTACGAAAGTGTGGAGAGAAAAGACATCTTACGAGAAAAGAACATTTTGCGAGCAAAGGAAATCACGAGGAAAGCAAAAGAAGTTCGCGAAATGAAGTTACGAAGGTTCGCAAGATAATTCTCAAATCCGAAATGGCGGGACAACACAACTATCATATTTTGTAAGATCATATAAATAGCCATTTAGGCATGAGAGGAAGGAGAGATCTTTTGAGGAAGGGAAGATAATTTTAGGAGGAGAGAGAAAAATGTTAGGAGAGATTTATTTTCTTTATCATCTTCTTCCCTAAAATTCTAGAGATCCAAATATTCATTAATGGAGTCTCAATTGTAAAATCATGTAATTACATACAATCACTAGTGAAGCACCGTGGATGTAGATCACATTGATCGAACCACGTAAAAATATCTGTCTCTTTATAATTTTAGTACTTTAATCTTCATCTTCACATCAAATAATTGAGATCATCATATCAAATTCATGGATTCTACTGAGGGTGTAGTTGTGAGATAATCTGCAACTACACCTACCAGCGAGCCTCATGGGTAACCTAGACAAGGGAGCCGAAGCGGCGGATGGTGGGGATGAGATTGTGTCACAAGGGGGGCAAGCTAACTCTACCTTCCATGTTAATTCATGCAATATTATGTCATTGGGGGATCGAACCTGGGACCTCCTGGAGTGCATGAAACTTTTAGGAAACATTTCTACAATTCTTTATATTTTAAATTAAAGATTATAAAATTATAATTAATATTTTAAAAATAATATAGTTTAAAATAATGATGTATAGAAAACGTTATTAGAACCTTTATAACTGTTTTCACGCACGTTGTAACTTTTTTATTTTTTATTTTACCGTTCTAATGCCCATTATTTTATAATAACGAATAAAAAACTCATATTTTTCTAATCCCCATTAAAATAATGTCGTGACCTGAGCCGTGACATGTTTTTCAAACCTTGGTCTAATCTCAGTAAACGAATTTTCATGTTCGGTAAATGAATAACCGCCCCAAGTGAATAACAACCAATTTGGTATAAGAATCCATCATGGCACGGTAAGGATTTGGACCCACAGATTGATGTCTGCTTATCCCTGGTATTAGCAAAAGGCCTGGCTTGGCACTACGTATACATGGTTTTCAGTAAATTCATCTATCATTTGCTACCTTCGAAAAAAATGTTCGATTGACTCATGGCTACGAAAAGTGTTTGCATACATCCTCCCCTGTTTGTTCCGGAGATTCTTAACCCTTATAATGGTCGAAAGAAGGTGGAAATAAAATTCTTCACCTGGAACATAGGTGAGAAAACAAGTTTGCACACACAACCATTAACCTCGACAAATAAATCATTTTTTGGTTCCTTGACTTGGACCAAAGTATTTCTCATCCACCACTTGTGTGTCTAGGGGGTCAGCTTAGAGTTTGGTTTTGTTAGAGGCGGTTTTTCTCGGTGGTTTTTTCCGTAGTCCGCGAAGAATTTTTGATTAAATTAAGCAATTTCAATTGAATTATGCACTCTATGAATGACATCTAATGTGTGATATCTTCTTCCCCTGGCCTATACTAGGGTCTATTCTCTGTACATGACACGACAAGACCCTTCTAAGCATAGTACTTATTTTCGTTATATTTCGAGGTTGTAGACTCGTAAACTTCCCCCTATAATCTACATTTTTCTTTTCTCCCTCTTATTTTTTCTCGGTTTTTTTCGATTTTCGCTTGTCCTTTCCTTGAAAATGCTAGGCTTTCCCATTTTCCATACGGCGACCCTATAAATGAGCTCCACTTCGTGGAGGTAGCTTCAGAGTGAGTGGGGCGCTGGGATGTCAACCTCAGTAGATAATGGTAGTATTGGGTGGGTTTTGGGACATGGCTGATGGCTCTTACCTACTGGGTCTATTTTCCAACAAAAAGTCTTGATGTACCGCATAAAAAACAATGTATAAACCGCACTCTCACATGATTTTTTTAATGGGTCCCGTCCTATAGTATTAATACGGGACCCACCATTACCCTATAAGGGTTCAACATGTGTACTTTGTGGGTTAGTTTGGGAAAACCACGGTTTATGTGTGTGTTTTTGAATGGTACGTGTAGAAGAGCTGTATTCTTATATGGAGGTATCCCTTGAATAGACTAAAATAAAAAATTTCATACATGTACTTAGGAAATATATATATGCATAGGAAACACAAAAATGTATCTACTTGAGTGAGGATTTTATTTTACATGTATGTATATATGAAATTCACATGAAGATCAACTTTGGCACCGAAAATTAACAAATGAAATCACATGAGTGATCGAAATTTATATTAAGTTGTCCACAAAAATGCAAAGAATTCACTTTAAATCAAAATGATCATGTAAAATAGTTGTATGAAACTTTTCATATTAAACTTTGATGTATTACAAGTAGGGGTGTTCATGGTTAATGGTTAACCGAGAAACCGAACCAAACCAAACCGATTAGGGGGGAACCGAACCAAACCATTAACTAATGGTTGGTTTTGGTTTAGAAAAGATGAAAACCGAGATTAATGGTTTGGTTTTTGTATGATAGATAAACCGAACCAATAACCAATGGTTAACCGAATATTGATTAAAAAAAAAATCGTTGGTTAAATTTTCATTAGAGATGTCACTGTATGGCTTGAAACCGAACCAAAACTGACCATGAATACAAGACCTATATTATTCATACTATACTGTCAATTATTCTTATATAGAGGTATATTCCTTAAGACGGACCGGAAAAAATTATGACTTATCCCAATATGGAGTTTATTCTTAAAAATAAATGGCCCAAGTCGGGATCAAATTTTTTTATTCTTATATGTAGTTTATTCCTTTATGGAGTATTCTTCTGGAGAGGTTTTACTGTAGTAAATAATTTAGCAAATATTGTATTAAAAAAAAGAAAAAAAAAACTTATACCCACGGATAAGTTCAAAGATAAAGAGAGGCCAACAATGTTGCAGATAAGGGGGAAAATATTTTTTGCCCAAATTTATATTTTTGTATATCACAAACCCATCAATAAAATTACATATATTAGAAACCCATAGTTAGTTATAACAAGAATTAATTACACAAATAACCTTTAACTAATTTAAATTAATTAAATAAAAAAACTTATACGGGTCCAGAGGAACAACCAATAGATCATATGCAAATAATAAATAAAAAAAGGATTCATACGAACTAAGAGCCTAAACTAGTAACTGGAATGCTGAAACAGGCTTTGGGCAGCATATACGCATATGCACTATCTATGACTCTGAAAACTCTATTTATCACAATGCTCTAACTATGACAGATTTTGCAGGATACCATTGAATCAAGAGGATATACATGATACTATGGAGAAAGAGGAATCACAGGAGGAGCATACCTAGCATTCTAGTGGGAAAAATAGATGCAACACACCAACATTGCCATATCTGCTGAATCAGTGGACATCCTAGATAGATTCAAGCTACTCTACACTGAAGATGCCAAGCAAAGATTCCATCTTCCTTACTATGAAAGAAGCAACACCAATGCTAATCATAAAGAAATTATGGAAATCAAGCCTATATCTTATGTATTACTTAAACTTAGTCTTATTACTAGTAGTCAAAACATGGACAATTTTCATCTCCAGCCGGGGCCAACAAAAACCTTGTGTACTTTGCTTAGTGCCTTCCTAGGCCTAAGTTTTTATTAAAAAATTAAAAAAAAAAAAAAAAAAAACCTAAACTAGCTAAAGTAGATCTTTATGTTTTAGAATATTATTTGTGAATCAGTAGGTAGATGCGTAGAGTTGCTAGGGAAAAAAGGTTTCATTTGGATTCCTCAAAAAATTTCATGAAACAATAGTGTTCACCTGATGCTGAAAGTTTGAGAAAAAAAGGAAGAAGAAAAGAGTAAATTTCCTCCCTTAACTCGCGCTCCCAATTAATTGACCGTAAAATATGGTTTGTTTTAATTGACCGAAAATATGTTTGTTTTTAAAAAAGAATAATTATTAGTAATATTTAAAGGATAATTTTCAAAAAAAATAATTTTTTTTTACTAACATGTAACTAACTGAGGTTAATATAGACCATTTGAAAATGTTGGAATATAAATCTAATCTCAAGCTATTATTTTTAACCGTTGATCTCGTACTTTAGGCTACAAATATATATGATCTTAATGATAGGTTTATGAAAGAGAGAGGAACCAATTTTGGGTTTCTCAGAAATATTCTATGTTCTATGGCACACAACGAAATATTAATTTCTTCAATCATATAATTTAAGTTATGGAGTTTGTGTAAGAAAGAAGTTAAAGTTAAAACAGAGTACAATAATCATTATTTACAACTTATTTTGAACAAAAGTTTCATTTCTATTATAGCGCTCGAAGAGCAGGATACGTTAAAAGCAAAAGCACTAGTACCAAAATAAAAAAAAATCTACGTAAAGAATATGCAAAAGAACCAGAGAGACTTGACCCGAGACACTACCTGCAACAACCACCCACTACCCATTAACCTTAGTGAATGCCGAGAAGCTACATCGCCTCCCAGGATAAAATTCACTATAGCAGCGCAGTTCCGAGGAACAGTACATAAGCTAGGATGTTCAAACATGAAATTAACACCAACAAGAGGCTAGGAGATGTAAATAGAAACAAAAAAAAATCAACCTATTACATGTACCAGCTCTCTTACCCAGCAGTGAAGGTTTATTACATGTACCATCTCTCTAACCAAGTAGCGAAGGTTTTTTCTTGCTTTTTATAACTTTTCATCCCGGGTAGGCGAAAACAATTATTTTCCTGTTTTTTTTTTCGCCACATCCAACAATATATTTCTGAATAAAGCAGCAGCAATAACCCAAAAAACAAAAAAACAACAGCAGTTCAAATCTACAAAATACGACATAAAAACACCACCATCGATCCGACCGCCAATACTGAGATAACCAGATTCAAACTTCCAAAAAAGAAACCACTGCCGGAAAATGTCATTGAATACTGTACACACCATTAAAATAGCAAAAAAAGGATTCATAACACAATAAATAACATGCACAGAGATCTAACCATTCCAAATAATTGCGAAAGGCACCATAGAACACCCCGATAACACAAGGAAGGCAGCAACCACCAAACGAAGCACACAAAAGAGAAAACATAAAATCCTTACAAAGTAACAAAAAACTTCTAATTAAAGCCAACATATAACATTAGGTCAGATTAAACTTGCTCGATTTGATCCTAGAGAGACCAAATCGAGCAAGAATCAAAGCTCACAGAAGAAAGTTTGGTTTGGCAGAGAGAAAAGAGAGAACCCATGAGAAGTAGTACCAAAAGGATTTTTTAACTAGTATTTATAGACATCGCTTGTGAACAGATCTTGATCAAAACAGTGCAAGGAGCCTAGTTAGTAATTCTCCGAATCATTCCCGAATGATTCGCGAACGTATCCGAACTGACCGAATCCCAATGATACTTCCTAACTATTTGTGTAGTTGTAGGTTTTCCCACAACACACCCCTTATCATATCTTGATATTAATTTCTAGATCTACATATAAAAATGGTAGTAAAGTTACTAAAATTATAAACGGACACCAAGATTTTTTATATGGTTCGATCAATTTGATCTACATCCATGATTCTTCACTATGATTGTTAAAATTTACATTTGATTTTACATTAGTAATCTCCATTAATGGAGTTCTAAATCCGGTTTTGGGGAATAAAAATGATAAAGAAAAATACATTTTCTCTCTCTAAAAATCTCTCTGCAAAATATCTCTCTCTCTCCTAAAATTGTGTCCCTACTTTTCTCTCTCCTGCTCTTCTCTTTATATAGGTATCTTCATAGTGGGTGACAGCTCACATTCAACTCATCTTTCCCATTTTTTAGGATTTCTGTTATGCTCCACGCAGGCTCTGCTATGATCCTTGCGAAATCCCGCCTTGTGCTCGCGAGCATTCTCTCTAACTACAAAATTTTCACATCTTTCTCATGTTTTAGGATGTCATTGTTTATTACGTCATTCTTTAAACTACTTTGTGACGTTCGCGAAATGTTGTTGAAGAGCTTGCGGTAACGCTCACAGAAGTGTCGTTAATCTCTCGTGAATATAATTTTGGCAATATTCTGGTCCTACAATTTGAACTCCGAACCAAGTTCCCGGATTATATGGACTTCACGAATGATTCACGAACGTATCCGAACTGACCATATCCGAATGATATTTCCGAACTAGAACTCCCATAGGTAACTCTCTCACCAGAGTTCTGTTGATTGGTTTTTGTTTGATTTTGTATATACTTTATATTTAAATACAATTATTCAGTTAGATTTTTCAATTGGTAGTTGTTTAACCAGTGTTTTATGTGTTGATTTTTGTTTAAAAATATATAAGTTTTATAATACATTTACGCGATTAAATTGTTTACTTATCGTTAAATAATCATGCTAAAATATTTTTTTCCATCTTATAAATCATATACAAATCAAATTAGTCTCGTAATAAGGTCATAATACTTATCAATTTATCATATATGTTAGCCGAATTTTCAGTGCCGAACTCACATTTATAAAATGAATATGCACGTACGTATGTCGTTCCGAACTACTGTCCGAACAACGAACCGTTGACCGGATTTTTGACCGAATCCAATCTATTCGAATCCGTATAATTCCCGTACGTATGTCGTCCTGAACTACTACCCATACCCTAAATTGCTAACTAGGGCAAGGAGGAGTTGATATTGACCAGAAGTCGATCTTGGCCGTCTGATTAGCTGACCGAGCATACTAGAAAAACCAAAAATTCTCCACGGACCGTTCAAAAAACCACTTGATAACATTTAAATCCCAGTTTTTTTTATGGTGGGCCCATAAGAGGCCCCCTGCTATCCAACATTAGCGGGACCCATTCTTGATGGGAGGCAACGGTTTTTTTTCTTTGTTTTTTTTTTTGGCAGTCCAGAAAGAATCAGTTATAATGTTTTCAGCTCTTCTACACGTACCATTTAAAAAACCATACAGAAACCTTGGTTTTACCAAACTAACCCCCAAAGTACACATGTTGAACCCTTATAGGGTAATGGTGGGTCCCGGCTGAATACTATGGGACCCATTAAAAAAATCATGTGAGAGTGCAGTTTATACATTGTTTTTTATGCGGTACATAAAGACTTTTTGATTATATTACAGCACCACCACCATAGGACGCCATTAACGCTATTATATAAAAAATCTTGATACCAATTAGAAAGATAAAAACCTAAAACCTAAAATCTTTGAAATTAACCAAGATTGCAAACAACTAACTAGGAAAACTCCTAATCCCATTTGTATTTTCTTTTGAAACATCCCCACACTTAAATAGTTTACATCACTCTAAGATGTGTCTTTTCCAGAGTTGTAGCTTGACAAAAGTTAACGGAGCTACAAAATCATGACAACGTGTGCCTTAACCATATTTTTGTGCGATAAATGAGAGAACGAGGTTCGTATACCTTGCGACACCAACGCATCATTTCGCCAGACAAAAATATATCCACAAAGTATTAGGTTTATGATTACATAATCACTATGATAAAGATTAAATCCTCAGCCAACGAGGAGTGTAATTATTTTATTTTGAAATATCTATTCACATAAGTGGTTTACGTCACTCTAAAATGTAGATGTGTCTTTTCGAGAGCTGTTGTTTCACAAAAGTCCACGGAGCTACATAATGATGATGACGTGTGCCCTGACCAGATTAATGTGCGACATTTAAGAGAATAATTTGTGGTTACACTGTGAAACCAATGCATCGTTTCACTTTTAAATCATAAAACTATTTTCCATATTCTTGCATCACCCACACCTCTATGAGACTCGTTGGAACCTGTACAATTACACAAGGGTCCAAATACATTACTCCGATATCCATCAATACATGGTCTTGACCCCAAGATTTATTTGGTAGCTGCATCTCCTTGAAGACCTCTTTATTGATATCCCACGATAAAACAAACTGAGAGGCCTGGCTAAACATATTAGATACCCAATGGAAAGTACCATTAAGAAACATCTCACTACGGGAAGCATAGGTGATATCATACTGAACGCTTTGAGTGCTCCATGACTTTTCTCGTCACCTGAAGATGTGAAATGCTGAACCATCACCTTGAGCGCACCTTCTCTCAGCAATTACCAGTTTAAAATTATCAGTCTTGCGATCATAACCGAAACTATGAGTTCTGATATCAAGGTAGTTGTATTCTTTTAGTGCATGCAATTCAGGTAATTTCATATACTCTGTTGTATCGGGGTTCCAAAGACAGACAAAATATTGAGAAGGCATTTTATAATACAACAGGCAAACCAGACCTTTGGATGAACCCAACATAGAAATATAAAAATCTAAATTTTTATAAGGGACATCTGATACAATAGTATACTCCGGAATACTTGTGGATGCTAATAATGAATCGTGAGTTACCGAGAAATTTTTTCTTGATACTGAGAATCCAGAAGGTATTGATCTATTCCGTTCCAGGGTAAAATAAAGAAAATTCAGGTTGTTTTTCTGGTTAGCACGACATGTGTGCATGCTAGCAAAATCGATATCCGAAATAATGTCACACAAAAACTTGCAGACGCACTTGCAAACAAATATTATTTCCACTGGAACCCTTGTAAGGATCTCAAACCATAGAGTTCGAGGAATGCTTGACATCGCTGCAACATCTGTTTTTGATTATGCTTCTACAGTTTGTAGGGGAAAAAATCTGTAAGTTTTTTTTATTTTTGTTTGTTGAAGACAAAAAACTGTAAGTTATGTGAGGAATGAGATTGAAAGATTTAAGAAAATTACACAACCACCCATAGAAGTTTAACCCTAATGATTAAGAGTCATGATAGACACACCGAATAATACACTTTGGGGGAATCCAACAGTCTCTAAAACCTTCTTATCATTGGGATTAGAGCCATGGAATTGGGTCCACATTTGTTTATCTCTTGTTCTCCCCCGTGAGTCCTTCAATTTTTAGAAAATGCTAGATGAACCGAAGAGGAAAAGATACACCGCATTGTGCATCGTGTGTGAGAGAGAGTGGGTCCCACTACTTCCCCACTCTCTATCCCAATGTTAAAAGGCGTTGCAGGACCGCTCGATCCCATCTCGGTACAAACTGCGGTGTATTTGTTCGGTGTGTGTATCATGGCTCTCAATATTTTCATTTCTACCTTTTAAAAAAGTAAATCCGTCAATAGTCAAATCTGTCCTATGGGTGCGGCAAACAGCCATGTTTTCCATTTATGCACCCACCATGGAGGTGGAAAACCAGCCTAGGTAAGTGGAAAATTTGCCACTTAGCCAGGCCAGGTCAAGTTTCTACCAAGCGGTCGAGTCGATGTAGTTTACACCGTTAGATGTAGTATCCACCTCCAGCGGTCTAGACTAAACCGTTAGTATCATCTCATCCAACGGTCATAATTTCATTTGCCTATAAATACAATATCAATTTTCATTTCAACTCACACCATTTCTTCAATCTTCATTCTTTCACTCCACAAATCCAATGTGTCAGTTCGAGTTCGACCTCGTAAATTTAGCATATCTGAAGACAAATTCATTTGCAACCATTATGTTTTTGTACGTAAGATATGGCTGATGGTGGACAAAATCAACATGAAGAGGTTACATGGAGTCGCATATTTCAAAGATTTCAAGAAGAAACATTGAACCTCGATAATCGAAATGCACATGGATTGTGTCATCGCTTCAGAATAATCAGCAAGGATGTGAAGTTATGGGATGCTGCACTTGCTTAAGGCTATCGAAACTGACAAAATGGCAAAAACGCAAATGATATGGAGCAAATGTGTAGGCTCGAATGGCGCAACAGAGTTGGAAAAAATTTTCACTATGAGGGTTGTTATCTTATCTTGAGGGTGTTGCCCAGATATGATCAGTTTCTCTAAACTTCCCATATATGATGCATCTTTCGTTTGTATGATTATGGATGGCCATTTTCCCCACCCAAACCCATCCCCGTGGGTATACGCCCCTATTGGGTAAGATTTTATCCGTACAAATGGGGATGGGGATGGGGATGGGTATGGGTAATACCTGAAATCAGTGAAACTGGGATGGGGATAGGGAGGGGATGGGATTCAAGGTCCCCGCCCCATACCCTCCCCATACCTTCATCCAAAAACCATTGGAAGCTTTGATGTGTGCTCAAGACTGGCTATGGGATATGCTGAATGGTAATGAATTTTTCTTTTTATTGAAATGTTTTTTACATTTAATATATCACTATGGTTATATGATACGCTTTCTTATTTGGCTAGGTGGTGGATCAAAATTCGATGGTGAAACATTTTGGGAAGAAACTGAAGCAGACGATGAGGTGATCAACATGGAGGAAGATACTTGATAAAAAATAAGAGAATTTTGATAAAGTACCCCGCTTTTTGGGGAAACGATTTTGATCTAGCGTTGCTAGAGCCGTTGGATTAACCAATCCAATGGTGGTGGTAGTTTATGATGGAAATTCAATTTTTGCCCTTGGAGTAAAAAACTCCACTGCAACCACGACCATTGGATTGGTTGATCCAACGGCTCTAGCAACGCTAGATCAATTTTTTTTTCGCTTTTTGGATACCCACTAAAAAAATGCCCCCTTTTTTTTAAAATTTGTTAAAGTACCCTCACGTTAGTTTTTCTATCCAGTGTTAGTTAAGACTAATTTACTTTACATATTTGCCCTTTTATTATTTCCACATTGATTTTATACATCATTTTTCAGGTTCGCCGAGTCCGGTTAAAGATCGTTACACCGCTTTCAGGTTCGTTACATCATTTCCCAAAAATAGTTCATCATTTCAAGTGTTTTAGGGTTTTTGGTTAGAAGAAAACGACCTTTTATAACATTTTTTTAGGTTCATCGAGCCTGGTTCAGGATCGAGACAACGCTTTCAGATTTGTCGAGCCCAGTTCAGGATCATTACACCATTTTCAGGATTGTCGGATCTTTTACCCTCCCCACCAAGGAGATATAGTTTAGGGGTAAATAGGACTTTTAATTGGAAAGATAACTTCCACCTAGCACTTAACTGGATGGAATTTTCCTTTTGAATAAAACGGGGTACTTTAACAAATTTCTAGAAAACGGGGGGACTTTTTTAGTGTAATGTGAAAAATAGGGGTACTTTATCAAAAAGTCCAAAAAATTATTAAGAACTAAAAGGAGTGATGCTCCTTTATAGACCAATTTTTTTTTCCTTGCTTATTTTAAGATGAATTTGTGAGTTTGAGATTTTAGAATCCATTTTCTTACACTATTATTATTATTGGTTGAACTTAAGTTTTGATTATTAAATTAACTCATTTTATTTGAACTTAATGTGTCACGTACGGGTATTTCCCATAGAGCAGTGATGTCATGCACCGTTTTGCGGGTAGCTATCCCGCTCAAGCGATTTTTTTACTGTTAGATCACGCTAAAACCCACATATAACAGCCTTGAACCCTTTATGGAAAATGGTGGGCCTATCCTGAAAGTGGTGGGTCCCTCCTGAATGCGAATCCAACCGTCAATTTGATCATATAACGGTTAAGAAGCCGCTTGAGCGGAATAGCTACCCGCAAAATGGTGCGGGGTAGCATTTGTCTTTCCCATACCCGCCCCGTCTCAGATCATGTGGGTAATGGTGAGGGTATTTTTTTAAATGGGGAAATGAATGGGATACAAGGTCCCCGCGCCATACCCTCCCCTTGACCATCCCTATGTATGATGCAACTATCATTTGTATCAAATTTTAATTTTAAGATATTAATATAAAACTAGTGCATCTTTCATCAAAAGCTTAGAATTTTAATTTACATTAGTGCCTCTTTCATTCATCTAGATAATGACATAACTTACAATAAATACTTTAAAAGTAAAAAGTTGGGATAATGTTCTTTATCTTGTTTATCTTCTTCATTTCACCAAACTTCCAATCAATGCGCTCATGAACGGAGTCTCCTTTGTTTATCTTATTCTTTGCCTTCAAATTTTCCTTCCCTTGAACTTTTCTTGGTCTTCTCTTAGTTAGAAGTTTGATTTGGTTAATATCCAAAACTTGTAGACTTTTTTGATTTTTACCTATTTCTTTATAACCTTCACATATCTTATTAAGGGCGGATTCAAGCACCACTCCAGAAAAATCAAGTTGGGTAGCCAAGTCAAGTTGGGATTCAAACTTTGCCATTTTGAAAGATAATAAGATAGAAAGATAGAATTTTTTTGTGTAAAAAATTTGGTGTAATTTTTGTGTGAATTTTTTTCCCCTTTTATAGCGGTGGAGAAAGAGCCGTTGGAGGTTTCAAATCTACCGAACGATTGAGACTACACCGCTAGCGGTGGGGACTCGACCGGTTACCTTTTCTCCCATAGTGGCGCGACCAGTTTGCCAGGCCAGCTGGCATGGCATATGGAGGGTTTAGCCATCCGCCATAGGAACCTGCCTAATTAATATAAAAAAAGGTGGGAAATCCGTCAATAGTCCAATCTATCCCTAATTATGTATGTACTCCCCCCGTTTCAAGAAAAGTGATATTTTCACTTTAGAAGCAAATTTCAAAAATTGATTACATAGTCATTATGAAAACCACCATAACACATCATGCAACCATATTTTGGTTTATGGATCGACTAATTTTCCGTTTCTGGAAACGTTTTCCTTCATAATACACATACAAAAATGCTCACCAAACCTTTTGACGGGTTCCCATGGCATTCAGCTGGGACCTACTACTCCCCAATGGGTTTATCACATCCCTTCATAAGAACTACTGATACACATAATACTGGTGCGAAAGAAAAAAAAAATCACTCAAAACACTTGAACAGCCAGCAGAGTCCAGAAGAAAAGCAAAGAGCAGAGAAAAAAAAACATACCACAGTTCCGCCTACCAGCACCGTGTAGCCAATCCACTCTCTCACATACTTCTTATCTCACGCTTGTTCTGATTGAGTTTCAACGATTCAACCCTTCTTCCGACATATGTATCAGAGATGAGAGATACGAAGGTTTCCAAATAATATCTCAGACCTCTACTTAACGAACACTCGTGTATTTTCCTGACTCTTTCGTGCTTGGGATCATATAAAATACCCTCACTGTGCATCCAGAATAAAATTTCACCACTTTTAAAGAAACCCGCCATCTTCATAGGGTACGACTACACTGGACTCAAACCTCCGAAACGAGGATGATTCACAATAGTCTCATTGGTAATGACATAACACTGAGACCACGACTCTCCACATCCATAGTCTTGCATCACCCATACTTCGACGTAAATAATTGGAACATGTACGAGGGCATAGAGGCGCAGATCCTTTATTTTTATATCCATCAAGACACGTCTCTGCCCCCAAGTTATATTAGGTAGTTGCAGTTCTTGAAATACCTCTTTGTTTATGTATCACGATAACAATAACTGAGAGGCATGGCATCTCTTACCACATATCCAATGGAAAGCGCCATTTAGAAATACCTCACCTCTGGAATGATGAATATAATAAAGGATGGTTTGAGTGATCCACGATATTTCTCGTAACTCGAAGATGTGAAATGAGGAACAATAACAGTTTCCACGAATACTTGCAGCAATCACCAGCTTAAAATTTTCAGTCTTGGAATCATAACCAAAATTGTTGATCCTGATTTCGAAGTGGCTGTATTCTTTCAGTGCTTCTAATTCCGGTAGTTTCACTTATTCTGCAGTAGCGGGGTTCCAAAGACAAATGAAAAATTGAGCGGGGTCTTTACGGTACAACAGGCAAACCAGACCCTTGGAAGAACCTAACAAAAATATATGAAAATTTAAATATTTATAAGGGACATCCGATAGAACAGCATACTGCGGCATACTTGTTGAGAAAATTATATCTAATACTGAAAATTTGTACTTCCTTAATTCACTTCTTTCCAGGGTAAAATGAAGGAATTTCAGGTTGTTTTTCTGGATCGTATGATCAACGTGTTGCCGTGCAATACAAGTTTCATATATAAAGTCACGCATAAATTTGCATACACACTTACAAACGATGGTTGTTTTGACTGGCACCTTAATAAGGATTTCCATCCATATAGTTTCTGGAATGCTTGACATTGTTGCAACTTTTCCTGATCCGAGTGACAACAAGTTTCTTGAAAAAATCAGTAATTTTCTGATCCGACCGACGAAAATTATCTTGGAAAAATCAGTAATTGATAGTGATGCTTCAAGACACTAATTCTAGGATTGGGAAAATGAATGGAACTAGTCGTAAGAAGAAGGAAGAGATATAAGGGCTGTCGATTTTCCAAACTCGGCTTTGCTTCATGTATACCAAGATATTACAAAAGAATTCGGATCACTATGTGTCACGTTTGGAAACCGTAGATCTATAATCAGAGGGGATTCGAGAGGGAAATCAACGGACGTGCGTTACAACCATTTTATTATTTAGATTAATAGGCAAAAGTGGGCTCATGCCTCTGCCTCAAGACGCGTTGACCCTTCAATTGACACTTTACCATGATTCTATATATATATATAAAAAAAATTGTGAAAGGGTCGCATGTTTTTGGCTATATTAAGGTCTGGGTCGCTGAACATGTCGTTGATGTGTTTGGGTCGTTGACTGACCAAAGACTAATTTGACCGTCTGTATTTATTACTAAAATGTCCTTGCTAAAATGATGAACGACATCATATCCTGAAGCAGTTTGATCCATAAGTGAACACCGTTTAAAAATTAAAACCCATCCAGAACCATCTTCCTCGGTATCAACTCTCTTCTTCTTCGTGCAATCTTGTATCCTCCCCTGTTATTACATCAAAAAGCTTTATCAACACTATATCCCTAATGCAGCAACCTCTAAAATAACTAAATCTGCACCAATATATTAAATATCTTTTTCTCGATCAATCGCTTGCATCTCAATCAAAAACGAGAAATAAAAGTAACTTGAAATTAGGGGTTTGTCTCAATTGAATCAAAAATTATTTTTCTTAGACCAACTCCCATTTCACTATCGGCAGAGAAATAGAAGAACTGCATTCACAGTTGAACTTGAACAACTTTAGATCTTTTCACGATGATAAGGACTCCTATTTCAATTCCTCCGAGGTCAAATTGATTTGCCGCACTTTTGTCCCAATTATTTCACATAATTCTTCAAGGTGCGCTGAACTATTAACGCTTGTTCCTGAAGTTAACGGTATCTAAAAGTGAATTCATAAAAATTAATTGGTTCTCTAATTTTCCCCTTGCTTCCATTTTAATCAAATCAGGTTTTGGTAATTCTCTCGTTCGAACTATGAAATGAATCATTCTCATTTCTATTTTCGGTTTGATTAATTTCTTTAAAGACTCTGGTCTTTGCTTGAATTGTTGCAGAAAGGCATCTCTACTAAATTTAACTGGTGGGGTTATCAATTGTGTTTATGTGGAATTATGGAATGATTTCACGAATGTAAAATGCTGAGATAGGGTTTCTGAAAAAGTCTAATTCGTTTGCTAATGATGTTATCATGTATAGCCATTCATGGACAGAAGGAGTAGCAAAAAAATATGGAAAAAGACAGGAGTACCAAAGAAGTTTGAAAAGGACGAAAAAATAAAACGATTGATAATAATTAAACGGTCAACATAGTCAACTGATGGTCAAGATGTATGACAAATTAAAAAAAGTCAGCTAACGATTTTATAACGGTCTTGGTTAGTCTACGACCCAAATACATCAACGGCATGTTCTAGGACCCAGACCCTAATATAACAAAAAACATACGACCCTTTTACAAAATATCTCTAAAAAAATAATCCGCAAAACCCAAAAAAACAATAAATTTAAATTGACACTCTACCGAAAATAACCACAATTCGAGACGTATAACACCACCATTTACCTCTTTGAGTATCAGCTGTTAAAAGTTAATGAATGAATTCAAATCGGTAGATGGTGATGTTTGAATTGTGCTCATTTTTGTTTATCGGGTAGGGAAGGGCAGAAGTGTACCCCACCCACCCTCACACGGTACACTCTACGACCCCTCTTCTTCGGTGTAAAAATCATTCCCGTTAATACAATGCCCTTTTTGGCGTAAAAATAAACGAAAATGATTTACTCGCCGAAGGATTTGCACCGCATTCTCATCGTGTGAGAGGATGGGTGGGCCCCACTTCTGCCCCACCCCTATCCCAATGCACCATACGTTGCCCTGGGTCCGTGCCATCTCCCTAGGTGCATTCACGGGGTGTTGGAAACTAACTTGTTGCTAGACTCCCATCAAGTTTCTTGTAAAAAAAAAAAAAAAATTAGTAATTACACAATTTTAGTTTGATTTTTTTTTGGAAATAAAAACATCTCTGACTAGGTTTACCTTCAATCAGCTACTCCAAGTCGCTTAGCCGTTTTTTTTTTTTAATATAAACCAATTTACTCTAAAAACAAATATGTTAAATAGTCCAAGACATCATACAACACAACCCCAAAATTGGTGAAATAAAAGGTTTGCTCTTGAATCACTGATGTGAAGAAAATGATATTTACTTGAAATATTATGAGTTTAGTTTGGATGGTCATGTTATAAGGTGTCCCAAGCAAATTTATCTTGTAAAACAGGGAAATTTTAGTTTGGTTGGTCATATTTTAAGTCTTGTCACACAGAAATAAGTATAATACTACACTGTATTTCGTTTTCATCCAAAAGAAAGGGTAAAACAAGAAAGAGGGTGGATATTTAGGGAAATTTGGGTTACCTCCCCTGGCGAAGATCATAATTTGAGTTACCTCTTGTTGATGGTGGATTTTAGACAAGGGGTAAAATCGTAAAACTCCATGACCTAGTGTTACCAGTAACACATTAACTAAGAGCATTTAATTCAGGTGTCAATAATTAATGGGGGTATTTTTTCAAAATACCAGATTAGGGTTTTCGACACAGAACCCTAATTCCAAAACTAAGCCGCATACTGCGCACCACGGCAACGATGCCAAAACCAAGCCGTATACTGCGCACCACGGCTATGACGCCAAAACCAAGCCGCATACTGCGCACCACGGCAACGACGCCAAAACCAAGCCGCATACTGCGCACCACGACTACGACCCCCAAACCAAGCCGCATACTGCGCACCATGGCAACGATGCCAAAACCAAGCCGCATACTGTGCACCATGGCAACGACGCCAAAACCAAACTGCATACTGCAACCATGTCAAACTAAATCACTATGCCATTGGCACATGCAAAAGTAGCACCCCAGGCTTGCAAAACGTGCAACCTAGGCCAACATGGCCGCGCGTGCCATTGGTACATGCCAACACGCACCACTAGCCAATTTCTATTTTCAAGCCGCTATGCCAAGCTAGCGCCCACAACTTGGCCCAAATAGCCGTGCGTGCCATTGGCACATTCCAACATGCACCGCTAGCAAATTCCTATTTTCAAACCGCTATGCACAGTTAGCGCCCACAACTTGGCCCAAATGGCCGTGCGTGCCATTGGCACATGCCAACACGCACCGCTAGCCAATTCCTATTTTCAAACCGTTATGCCCAGCTAGCGCCCACAACTTGGCCCAATATCCTTGTGTGCCATTGGCATATTCCAAACGCACCGCTAGCCAATTACTATTTTTAAACCGCTATTCCCAGCTAGCGCCCACAACTTGTCCCAATAGTCGTGTGTGCCATTGGCACATGCCAAACTCACCGCTAGCCACTTTCTCTTCCTGAGTTTCACTTACGGGCTGTTTTCACACCTTAAGCTGCCTCAAAACCTAAATACTCCAGCAATTGGGTATAGGAAATTCTTTTCCCGTCAGATGGACAGGCTGACCGTCAAAGGCCGAGTTCGTATGAAAATTCTATAATGGTTTTAGTGAAAGGCGTCAATTAGGGTTTCAAAACCCTAAACCACCGATCGCTTCCTTGCATCTTGGCCACGTGTGCCATCCGCACATGCCAAAACGCTCACTAGCCACTTTTTCTACCAAGTCGTTATGCTATTGGCACGTGCCAAAAAGTAGCGCCCGCAACTTGGCCAAAGTGGTCGTGCGTGCCGTTGGCACATGCCAACACGCAACCACTAGCCAATTCCCATTCCAGAGCCGCTATACCAATGTAGCGCCCGCGACTTGGCCAAAGTGGCCGTGCATGCCATTGGAACATGTCAACACGCAACCACTAGCCACTTTTATTCCCAGCCTACTAGCCAATTTCCAAGGCATTACGCACATGCCGTTGGCACATGCCACAAGCTCCACTAGCGACTTTGGCATTGTCATCCGCACTCAAAGTGCAACTTGTGGCCAAGGCATTCCGCACATGCCATTGATACATGCCAAATGCTCCACTAAGAGACTTTGGCATTGCCATCCGCACTCAAGGTACAACTCGCGGCCAAGGCATTCCGCACATGCCAAATTCTCCACTAAGCAACTTTGGCATTTCCATCCACACTCAAAGTACAACTCGCGGTCAAGATATCTCGCACATGCCATTGGCACATGCCGCAACGCTTCACTAGCAACTTTGGCATTTACACTTGCGCCCAACTCTCGAGACATCAACACAAACTGGGGGATGCTTTCTTGGGGTTTTGGTTTGGCGGTCACAGCGTACACTATGCTCGCAATAAAGCAAGGCGTGCAAGGAATGAATACGGTCAATTAAATAAGGAAATTTATGGTGAAAACGTTTTTCACCATAAAGCCAACGGTTTCCACCTCCTCTGTTTTAATTGACACATTTACTCAATTCCTTAATGAGGCCAGGGTACGTTCAATCTCACTTGTATAAATAGGTTTCACCTATTCTGCCAAAACATACAAGTCCTGGTCAGCAAAAATACAACACTATCCGATAGCAACTTTGAAAGCTCTCTCAAAAGCTTCCATCACTAGCAAGCTTCCGCAAGCTTCTACATTTCTGATACAAGTCGAGATACTACCTAGCCAGAACTCTCTGGTCTCATCACCCTTCTTCGCTATCCTTCCCAAATCAACCCTTCTCCTCCACTTTGTGACCGAAGCAAATTTGGAACGACCATCTTCTTGGTTTAGGCCAGAGTTTTACATATTGATATCTCGAATCAAAAGTTCTCACGTGCAGCACATTTGTTTAAGGGTTTAAACCAGTCTCTCCATCATCGAATTTACCAAATTCGGCAGAGGCAATTTTCTCCCATAAACAATTGGCAACCACAACGAGAGTTTCAATCTCTCGGTTACAATATCTACTTCTAGAAATCGATCTCGCGTCTCGATACAAGCACCAACAACAAAAACAGCCAATCGGTTTGGAGATCTGCGACTCAACTACCAGACAACCCAGTTGCCAACCGTAAAAACTACACGGGAAACTGGGGACTCCGATTTGGGGACTGGCTAGCAGCTTTTTCGGCAAAACTGTTACCAACAACTGGGGACTTACTAGCAAAGTTACCGGAAAAACCACTTCTTGTACGAAAATATGCATATTTGCGACGAAAGATCCATACAGCAAGTAAGTCTAGCCCGTGCTAGATATCTGATCTGTTTTTGGGTTCTCAGTAAAACCATCATACCATTAATTTTTGTGTTATTTCTAGCACACACTTTCATAAAAACAATATTCCCTTCGCAAGGAGTAATCAAAGTTATATATTAAAACCATTCATTCCAGAAAATAATCCAACATCTCAATAAAACATCAACCAACTACAAAAATCAGTCAGATTCCGAAATCAAGCACCTAAAGTGTTCCTCGAAACAAACAAAAGGGAATATAAAAGATAAACATTCAAGGGAAGTTGTCCAGCGGCGGTTTACTCTTCTTAGCAAGACGGTCCTTCGCATCTTCAATATCCTCTCTCTTCATAGATAACACCTTGGACAACTCATCAGCTTCCGCTTCTTGCGTGTGATATCCTCCGCAGAAGGGATTTTGACTACTGTACCTTTAATTTCTGAATCTCAGCAGGATTTTAGATGAACCACGAAGCATTGAATTCCTTTTCCACACACACATCGCGGTGATGTTCCTAGTTAGCAATGACATCTTCAGAAACGGTGTAGCCAGTCACCCCGCACATGTCCTCAATAGAAGATAAAGCTTCTTCCACACGTTTAACCAACGCAATACGACTAGTGACCTTCTTGGTCGTAGCCATGTGTCTGTACTTCTTCCATATTTTGGTATACAACGCCTAATATTTGGCCAGCACGCTGAAACCGCTGACCAACACGTGAACTGGGTAAGGAACCAAGTACGGAGGATCGAAAATGGCGCATGCAACCAGATCCGCAATCTGCGAAGGGTTCCCTTCCGCATCTGCGCCAGCAACTAGAGAATTATTTCTTGGTCGAGCTGCATTCATGCTTTGTGATTGATCAACTTTCGTCTCCAAGCCATCATCAGCGGTACAGTCACTACAGGCGGATTTTCAACTTCCATCTCCGGATCATCACTGACGATTGTTTTCACCAATGGTAAGTCTTCATGTGCCTCTACCCCAGATCCATCTCCTGAATTAGATTCCTCCTGCAAGATTTGAGTTAGACGTTTTCAAAGGGAAGAGGAAGAAAAAGAGGCGCGAAACCTACCGAGCCACTTTATGAAAGGGATACAGCGCTGCTATCGGAAGAATCACCTTAACTTTCTGAACTTTCTTATTTCTTTGCCAAACTTTCTTCTTTCTCCGGCGTATCACCGTTGTGACAAGGCTCGATACCGCTAGAATTACTCAAATGAGTTACCATCTCCAGACAGCGAGCAAGAGCGGCAAAAGCATTAACACTACCAAATCCCTGGAAGAAACGAGACACATACCTTCAGCAAAAATTCACACATTTAGAGACAAACCAGCAAAGAGGCGACACATACCTGGTTATTGGAAGAACTGAAAGACACAAGGGCTGCAAGAGGATCCTTTGAAACCGTATGAAACCCACCAGCACGGTTTTTCATCTTTTTTCTTTCACTTGGGGACTTTCAGAATTTCCAGACGACTTTCGCTTGAAATCTCTTAACATTGGATACTTCTTCAAAACTTCTGGGAAGGCTTACCAAGAACATTCTCCACCGCATCATCCACAAACTTGTGAAATCATAAGACGCTCACAGCACCAGAAATCGCTGTAACTAAAGGTCATCAAGGGTGTTCTTTACGGTTGAAAGAAGGGAAGACGGATACCTGGCCCAAGGGCACTGGCATCGAGGGCAGCACGCAATGAATCCTCAGGAAGCTCCAGCCGGCAAGCAAGGGGCACCCCCTGATCGAAACCCATGTGACGAGCCGCGCGATCAATGTTGTACTCGGCAATCTGTAAAGCCCCTCTAAAGAAAGACGGCATGTGACCGGGGATGCAACTTTGAATAAACAAGTTTTCACCAATGCTCAAGTCGTCATCTGAAGAAAGAATCTCATTCGTAGCAGAAGCAAAAGTGTCAATTTGAGTCACGGACCTATGAACTGGCTTCCACGGGCGAAAATTGATCTCGTGTGATTTATCAAGAAGGCTAACCAAGCTCACACTAACTCTTGGACGCTTATTCGCCCATCGAAGAATTCGAGATCCACCCCAACTCGCAGGAATCTTAGGCAACGGATTTGGAGCATACTTTTCAAAATGCTCCCATAGCCACACTTGCAGAAAAACGACGTGCACATATGAATCCACTTTCATGAAACCATTTGAAACTCGCATATTCGCGACTAAGTGATCCAGATGTGCGTACAAGGAGCCAAGGAATAGCTTGCCAATGGGGAGAACTTCACCTTTCGCCAACTTCACAGCAATTGGTAGTAGCTCTGGATTTATCTCCTTCTTACCGGAACCATCGTCAAGAATGACTCTAGACAACCAGAGGACCAAAAATGCTGCAACGTGGAGATCGCTGCTTTTCTGTCTAGCCTCCAACTCTTCCAGAAACCACTGAAATATCCACCAACTATAAAAGCACCTTTCATCCTCTTTCCGGACGGAATCCTTCGACTTCGCAGTAGAGTCTTTTCGGGCAAAATCTCCCAACTTAGCAGCAAGGTCATTTCGCATCTTCTCCTCATCTTTTGATAATTAGATGTAAAGATCCCCGGTTACCGGAAGATTCAACAAAAGAGCTACGCTCTCCAAGGTGAAACCTATTTCACCCCATCTACAGATAACTGTGTGAGTGTCCGAGCACAACCTAGAGAGGAAAGCAACCAAGCCCGAGACATCTTTCCTAATCTGGAGACTTACCGAAGCTCTAACAGCATTAATGATCTGTGCTCGAGTCAAGTTGGAATTTATATGCTCCTTACTCACCATAAACTCAACCCACACATCAAAGTAACGCAATGGGCTTTGACACATTTTGAAACCGATACTGGAAGAGGCGTACACTCCTTTATGAAGACAAAACAGTATGGTATGCTCCGGCCGAACTGTGCGCATTTTCTTTTCATTTTCACCATCAGTCAATAAAGTTGGCTCGAAGTATGGAAGATTCCTCCGAGCAGGAGCAAAGGGTTTGGTAAAGAACTCATCATCTATGTTTGGTTTTGAACTATCAACATCTTTTGACGAAACGGAGCCTTGTTCAGGTAACATCTTGTCGGTTTTCCTCGCCTAGCAACAAGATATCTGCATAAAACAAAACAGAGAAATTATGAAATTATCTCCCAAACACATAACCGCGCTCGACAAGGGAAAAATCCCTGACACATAGGAGAATAGTATTTTCTATGATTTCGAAATACATATGTAGTTTCCTACTTCGGGTTCAAAATTATAAGCGCAGTATATTTTCTGGGTTCAAGAGCATATACAGTAATTCTTTCGGGTTCATATGAAGCACATATACAATATTCTTCTTCGGGATTCATAAAGAGTAATTCTTTCGGGTTCACATGAAGCACATATAAAGTATTCTTCTTCGGGATTCATATACAGTAATTCTTTCAGGTTCATATGAAGCACATATACAGTATTCTTCTTCGGGATTCATATACAGTAATTTTTTCGGGTTCATATGAAGCACATATACAGTATCCTACTTCAGGTTCGAAATTACATGCGCAGTATATTTCTCGGGTTCAAGTGCATATACAGTATCCTACTTCAGGTTCGAAATTACATGCGCAGTATATTTCTCGGGTTCAAATACATATACAAAATCTTTCTTCGGGTTCAAAAAATTATGCGCGCAGTATTCTCTACGGGTTCGAAATCATATGTGCAGTATTTTCTACGGAGTCAAATCATATATATACAATATTCTCTACAAGGAGCATGCCAACCAATCATGTGCGCGATATCAACGCAAGATTTATAAAATAAAAACCACCTACTGCTAGGATTTTCACCTACAAAGGAAAACAAGAGAAGTATTAGAAGACACACATGGATAGCCGATTTCTCCTTTATCACTTCACCGTTAGCAAGAAAGTAGGAAGGAACAAAGCACAAGGTAAAAGAAAAAACTTAATGTATATATATGCGGGTGGTTTCCACAATAAGGAAGGATTCCCCTTTTCTCTCCCAAAAGCTGCGTGTATAAGGGAAGTTTGGGCCCACAAGGGAGCCCAACTTCCCAATAGCCGCTCAACCCTCCAACGCCAATGCCTTTCGAGCATGCCGATCCCACAAAGCGCCCTCCCCGAACTTGCGCTCAACTCCCAACTCTCCGGGCCAGCCCGCACACTCTGCGCCGGTCCTACCGTACCAGCTTCTCAACTCGCGCCAGCAGCTCAATGCTTCCCAGCTGTTCATTTTCGCCAATTTGTGCCAACCTCTCGATTCGTGCAAAAACTGCCAAGGACAAAGATTCCAAATCCAGTTCGCATCTCAGGAAAAAGGTCAGATAAATCTCCTGCTTCTCTCTCAGATTTTGTCTTGGCACCATCTTATGCTTACCTTGCAATAAAGCTCATGTTCCGAACCAAGCAGGGGACTTAATGTTGATGGTGGATTTTAGACAAGGGGTAAAATCATAAAACCCCATGACCTAATGTTACCAGTAACACATTAACTAAGATCATTTAATTCAGGTGTCAATAATTAATGGGGGTATTTTTTCACAATACCAGATTAGGGTTTTCGACACAGAACCCTAATTCCAAAACTAAGCCTCATTCTGCGCACCGTGGAAACGATGCCAAAACCAAGCCGCATACTGCGCACCACGGCTACGATGCCAAAACCAAGCCGCATACTGCGCACCATGGCAACGACGCCAAAACCAAGCCGCATACTGCGCACCACCGCTATGATGCCAAAACCAAGCCGCATACTGCGCACCACGGCTACGACGCGAAAACCAAGCCGCATACTGCGCACCATGGCAACGATGCCAAAACCAAGCTGCATACTGTGCACCATGGCAACGACGCCAAAACCAAACTGCATACTGCAACCATGCCAAACTAAGTCGCTATGCCATTGGCACTTTCCAAAGTAGCTCCCTAGGCTTGCAAAACGTGAAACCTAGGCCAACATGGCCGTGCATTCCATTGGCACATGCCAACACGCACCACTAGCCAATTTCTATTTTCAAGCCGCTATGCCAAGCTAGCGCCCACAACTTGGCCCAAATATCCGTGCGTGCCATTGGCACATGCCAACACGCACCGCTAGCCAATTCCTATTTTCAAACCGCTATGCACAACTAGCGCCCACAACTTGGCCCAAATGGCCATGCGTGCCATTGGCACATGCCAACACGCACCGCTAGCCAATTCTTATTTTCCAACCGCTATGCCCAGCTAGCGCCTACAACTTGGCCCAATAGCCGTGTATGCCATTGGCAAATCCCAAACGCATCGCTAGCCACTTTCTCTTCCTGAGTTTCACTTACAGGATGTTTTCACACCTTAAGCGGCTTCAAAACCTAAATTCTCCCTCGTTTGGGTATAGGAAATTCTTTTCCCGTCATATGGACAGGCTGACCGTCAAAATCCGAGGTCGTATGAAAATTCTACAATGGTTTTAGTGAAAGGCGCCAATTAGGGTTTCAAAACCCTAAACCGGCGAGCGCTTCCTTGCAGCTTGGCCACGCGTGCCATACGCACATGCCAAAATGCTCACTATCCACTTTTTCTACCATGCCGCTATGCTATTGGCACATGCCAAAAAGTAGCGCCTGTAACTTGGCCAAAGTGGTCGTGCGTGCCGTTGGCACATGCCAACACGCAACCACTAGCCAATTCTCATTCCAAAGCCGCTATACCATTGTAGCTCCCGCGACTTGGCCAAAGTGGCCGTGCGTGCCATTGGCACATGCCAACACGCAACCACTAGCCACTTTTATTCCCAACCTACTAGCAAATTTCCAAGGCATTCCGCACATGTCGTTGGCACATGCCACATGCTCCACTAGCGACTTTGGAATTTCCATCCGCACTCAAAGTGCAACTTGCGGCCAAGGCATTCCGCACATGCCAAATTCTCCACTAAGCGACTTTGGCATTGCCATCCGCACTCAAGGTACAACTTGTGGCCAAGGCATTCCACACATGCCATTGGCACATGCCAAATGCTCCACTAAGCGACTTTGGCATTGCCATCCGCATTCAAAGTACAACTCGCGGTCAAGACATCCCGCACATGCCATTGGCACATTCCGTAACGCTTCACTAGCAACTTTGGCATTGCCACTTGTGCCCAACTCTCGAGACATCAACACAAACTGAGGGATGCTTTCTTGGGGTTTTGGTTTGGCGGTCACAGCGTGCAGCGTACACTACGCTCGCAATAAATCAAGGTGTGCAAGGAATGAATACGGTTAAATAAATAAGGAAATTTATGGTGAAAACGTTTTTCACCATAAAGCCAACGGTTTCCACCTCCTCTGTTTTAATTGACACATTTACTAAATTCCTTAATGAGCCCAGGGTACGTTCAATCTCACTTGTATAAATAGGTTTCACCTATTCTGCCAAAATGCACAAGTCTTGGTTAGGCAAAATACAACACTATCAGATAGCAACTTTGCAAGCTCTCTCAAAAGCTTCCATCACTATCAAGCTTCTATATTTATGATACAAGTCAAGAGACTACCTATCCAGAACTCTCTGGTCTCATCACCCTTCTTCGCTATCCTCCCCAAATCAACCCTTCTCCTCCACTTTGTGACCGAAGAAAATCTAGACCGACCATCTTATTGGTTTAGGACAGAGTTGTACATATTGATATCTCGAATCAAAAGTGCTCACGTGCAGCACATTTGTTTAAGTGTTTAAACCAGTCTCTCCATCATCGAATTTACCAAATTCGGCAGAGGCGATTTTGTCCCATAAACACCTCCCTACAGAGATAAATTTAGTGAAACCTTACCTCCCCTTGTTACATTTTCCGTCTAGGTCCAGTTTGGTGAATCATCAAATATGTACACATGGCGAAAAACAAATAAGCATCAATCGAAGTACCAAAAATACCCTTTTATTTTCTATTTCTATCGGGATCAAAATTTGTATTATCGTCAACCCGGTCACTGAAATCTCTTTCCTAGCACAAACACAAACTAAAAATCTCATTGACAACACAAACGAATCAACTCGATTCACAGCAACACCTGTTTGCGTTTTTTTTTTTTGAAGCATAAGATTTATTAAGATTAGGAAGAAATTACACGGGGTACTTTGTACCTACAGAATCTGTCATTACAATAGGACTAATAATACACGATGGTGTTATATGATGCCAGATGGTTGTCGATAGGTTTGCTAATGCGCTGTCATCCGCCGCTTTGTTTATAAGGATTCATTTATTGATGTATTATTCATTTGTCCCCAAAATTTGACTTATTTCTGATAATATCCTTAAAACATTAATAAGGCAATCAGAATTTTCAAGGAATCATTTATTGAGCATTCATTTGTCCCCACTCCCCATTACCTAAAGAGTGATTCTTCTTTGACTGAAGTCTTACACCGCGAGGGATCAGACTGTCTTAATTCGAAAATGATACTATATACGGTATATCACTGAGATAGGTTGGCCTAGTGAGCAGTGGTGGGTCCCACCACCTCACCTACACGGCGTAGATATCCGGAAATGATTAACATCTCGCGGGTTAGATACCGCAGGCCATCCCGACGATGGATATGTGAGAGGGAGGGGTGGGTCCCACGAATCACACCCTTAACCCACCCCCTACAAATCCGCGGGTCAGGGGGGACCCCTGTTTTTGTGAGGTGCGGTATGGACCGCGGGACTCAGCCCGCGGTCAGTGTATCAGTACTCGTAGATTTCGGTTGCAATTCTTCCTTGCATTAATCATTTTCGTAATTATTATGCAAGTTGGTTTACACGTTGTTATTCCCAAGATTCTAAAAGTTTCATTTTTCCATTAACACGACCTCTGAATAATTGTATTCCTCCGTCCATCTCCCACAGAAACCAGATCTAGTATAAGATTCCAGTTTAAATTATGTATCGATAGGTAGGCTGGTTTTTTATATTCTGAATTTTTATTTTAGGTCCTCTGATAATCTGCAAGTACAATCCGAATTTCTTTCTGTTTCAGAATTTGGTTCTCTTTTGTGGATGATGTCCTAATTTACTCTTTGTCTAAGTCTGTAAACTTACTGTAGGTTTCAATCTTTATTAAGGTCTCCATACTCTAACTCTAATTCTAGGTTTTGATTTTTATTCTGTTTTTTTTTTTTGAAGCATTTATTCAGTTTAATGGAGGATCGGACAAAGATGTAAAGTGGGATAGGTGGCCACGAAATAGCATTGGAAAGCCCTCAAAAGAATAAAACAGGAAATGGGGAAGTTATGATGCAAAGAAAGAAAGGAAAATCAGAGGGAAAATCTCCCAGCAATGAACCGGAAACAGGTACGATTTATCAAATAAGATTTATTGATAACAAAATTAGCCACAAAATATTCTTTGTTCAAAGACTAAAAATTGATTGAAAGAATTATGCGAGGATTTTTTTATTTTTACTAGTAAGGACACATGTGCGATGCACATGTTTGGATTTTTATTCATCCAACAATACTAAATTTAAAAGCCATGAAAAAAAAAATCCTAAAACAAAAATTTACTATTCTTAAATTTAAAAAAAAACCGATGTATATTTTGAAAGATATTAAGATTTTAAAAAAATTAATCTATTTTTAAAACAATGATATTTATGTAAATATGTAAGAAATAGAGACAACTAAGTAATTTAGGGGGTCTCTTATCAAAAAGAGGAAAAAAATTTGATCTAGCAGCGCTAGAGCCGTTGGATCAACCAATCCAATGGTGATGGTTGCCCGTGGAGTTTTTTACTTCAAGGGCAAAAGTTAAATTTCCATCATAAACCATCACCACCATTGGATTGGTTAATCCAACGGCTCTGGCAATGCTAGATCAAAATCGCTTCCTCAAAAAAAGCTCTTTTCTTTATATTAGTATAAGATAAGATTTTTGCACTTGGTATATTTCATTCTGAATCTCTGATGGCGCAAACACTTTCTTTCATCTTATGCGGCATTGTAGAAAACCCTATACATGGTGGAATGATTAAAGGTTCAGATTCATTGTCCCATATCTGGACAATAACAGTTGTCCTGGTTATAGAGTTTTCCGTTTTATATTTTACTGAAGTCTCTTCCACAGAAAGTGCTAACTGCTAAGTGTCAGTCATTTAACTCTTTAAGACTTTTTGTGTTTTGCACAACAAATCTCCATATGGTTAAGGTTGCACCATATGGAAAATAGAAGGAATGCAGTTGTGAGTTTAGATATACGCTGTACCAACTTGACATTATAACCATTTAAGAAGTAATTCCGGATTTGATGAGAGATTCATGTACTTGAGTATGTTAATGAGAGATTCATGTGCATCTCTGCTTAGTATATTTTCTGACTGTTGTTAATGTTTGATCTTTGATAACACTACTAATCAGTGGCCGAGAATGATGATATTAAAAAAAGGAGCAGGCAGCGGTCTTTAAGGGAGGCTTGGGTGCCTTGCAAGATCTCTTTATTTGTATGGAGGAGGAAAAGTTACTACATGATAATAAACAACAGGATCTGCTAGCAACAACTCCTTTTTAGGAATTTACTACAAGTTTTTATCAACAACCAAGTTACTAAAGATGATTTGGAAAAGCCAGCCTCTAGGCTAAAGAAATTGAACGACTCGTACATAAACTCAGAAGATGAGAGAGGAGGATTTCTAGGAAGTGAAGAAGGATATGAACCTACTCAGCAGGAAGTGGCTGTTATTTTCGGAATGCAAGGAAAATACTGAATAGAGAGACGTGCAGTTTATCCAGGCAATAATGACTTATTGCAGCCAATGTAATTTTGCAGTACAGTGGTCAAGTCACTACTAGGTGATGATACCGGTGACCTGAGTTAGAAACTCGCCAGCATCAAATTCTTTATTGTGGTAAAGTAGTAGTGTTTTTTTTTCTCGAGAAAAGTGATGAATTCTATTTCAAGGAATGAAAGCTCGTGTTTTCTGATTATGCCATTAGAAATTGTACAAGTTTCTGCCTACATTTATCTATTACAGTGGTTAAGGCACCCCCTTTTGTCCATAGTGTAGGTATTGGCAGGGAGGAGGTAGGGGGAACCTCTCCTCTCTCTGTGTACCAGTTTACTCTCCTCCGTATGTGTACATGTTTGTGGGAGAAAACTACTTCTGCCGATTTGGGTAATTTTTGGTGTGTGTGGATGAGAAGTGAGTTTAAACCTTCAACAAATGTGTTGCATGATGAGCACTTTGATTCGAGAGGTAATCTATACAATTCTGTCCTAAACAGAAGACACGGCCGTTCCAAATTTGTTTCGGTCACAGGTGAAGGATGTGAGGTTGATCTTAGGGAGGGAAGCGAAGAAGGTGTTGAGAGTATGAAGGCGAAGGATATTTGATGACTTGTTAACAGAAGGTTGAGCAGGCTATCAAATGTTGCAGGCAGGCTCTGGGTGTTGAATACGATTAACACTTGGTTTTCTGTGTTGTTCCAACTTCTGTTTTGGAAATAGGGAGGAGAACCTATTTATACAAGTCATTAAGCCTTCTTCACGTCTCTCGTGGGAAGTGGTGGAAGTGGAGTATAGGAAGAGTGGAGTTGTGTGTAAGTGTCACACGATCAGAACTGCCCACTTCTCCCATCTTGACTTAACCGCCCATGTCTTCCTAACACGTTCTTGTGATGGCGCGTTTCACGCTGCACGCTGTAAACCGCTAGACTAATACCCCAGTTTGTATCCCCCAGTTGTGACGTGATTAATGTCTCGAGTGTGTGGATCACGAGACCCACAGAAAATAGTGCAGGGTGAACCATGAACTTGGTATAACATCGCATGCAGCCATCTTCAGGTAACCGTTTGGAGGCTGTATAGACAGGCCATGCCTTGGTCAGTTACCTTGTGAAGAAGAGTGATGGATGGTGGTCATAGTGATACCTTGTTTGTTGGTTGATTCTCACCCTAAGTCATTCATCCAAGCTTGCAAAGATAGAAGGACGAGATGACTCGTAGCCTTGCTTGCGACCGTTGGATGGGAGGCGCGCATGCTGCCTCTTTCGGCCTAAACGTTTGCATGCTTAGAGAGTTCCAATGGAGGAACCGATCATTCCTGCATGGAGGTAGTACAATGGTGTTCACGCCCATGCCTGCTTGACTCGCAAAGATTTAATCTAAGCCACTCGACTCAGGCGGAAAAGACGAGTGGTCGAGAATAGAATTTATGGAGGGGTCTTGACATATCACCTTTGGGCGCGCGTACCGAGGAGCTTGATCACCGCCGGTCTTGGACAATCAGCTAGACGTGAATCCGGGCCCACGGTGGTCATGCTACCATGCTCGGTTCCTTCTAAGTCTCCATCTTGGCCTTCCGTCCAAGCCTGCGAATATGGATGCTCGAGATGTTTCTGCGCCGCAAACCCTAATTAGGGCTTTAGACCGGCAACTTTAAGAGATCGGTTTTGGGTTGCACGCACCTATTTTGGGGAGACCGACCATGTATGTAGCATCTTGGGTCGACGGTGAGCATGTACATGCTTGCTCTATGACCCTGGGCGCAATCTAATCCATCCAAGTATGCCGGCGAAGTCGGATGGTCGTGATCGTTTTGGATCTTCTCAACCTGCATAAGGCGTTAATCTAGCCTTATTTGGGCAATCATTTCTTGCACCACGGCTTTCCTATGAGGGAGTCGGTCATGTAGGTAGAAAGTGGGTCCCGCCAATGGTGTGCCATCACTTCACTACTTGTTTTAGGGTATAATCTAAGCCGTCCGACTATGCTGGCGAAGTTGGACGCTCACGATTAAAAGAAACCCTAGCCGTGCATCATGCTCGCTTTGAGCGCACGTTTTGGAAGGACCAACCGTAGTTGGTCTTGACCGTTCGGTCATGTGTGAAGGTGGGTCCGAGGTGATCATGGTACCATGCTCAGGACCCCCTGAATCTATATCTACACCCTCCATCTATGCTTGCAAAGTTGGACGGGTGAGATATATTTTTGGGTTTGTTTTCAGCAAGTGAGACTAACATGGGTAGTCTTGCATGCGTTCAACGGGGTTAGTATAACCTACCGTCAGGTAACCTACGGGTGTTTGCACGTCAAACACAAGGCTTTAATTAAAGCATTAATAGTAATGTTGTATACCTACAGAAAACCGGGATGGTTGCCACATGCTCCGTCGGGATGGTTGCCACATGCACCATTCTGGGTAGGTATGTTTAATTCTCAGGGATGGTTGCACATGCTCCAATGAATTAATATGGCGAGAAGTATTCATCGCCTGAAGGCTTTATCCTTTGCAGGACGTCAGCTTACAAAAATTGGTTTTTTACAATTTTAGCCTTTAAATAGAAATCCACCATCAACATTAAGTCCCCTGCCTAGCATGCAATGGTTACACTATTGTAGGGTAGGCATGAGATGGTGACAAATAAAGATAAACTTTTGAGACAAAGTTAGATGTTACCAGGAGATACGGGTTATCCTGTCCTTGGAGGATGTCACGTTTAAGAGGCGTGCAGGTGAGCGTTCCCCTAGCATGATGTAGGTCTTGCTTGTTTCATTCGAACTTGTTGTGCCTGCTTCGATCGAGGGACTACTGCATATGCTCAATTGTGGGGGTGTGCCTAATTGACGGACTATTGCACTTGCTTCGTTCATGGGGAGACTGCGCCTGCGTGATCGAATGTGGAACCTGATATGGGCATGTTTGCTTCAAACATGGGAAGTTGTGCATGCTTCGATCGAATATGGGTCCATCGTGTGCATGTTTTCAAACTTTGTCCATGTCCTATGATTTCTTGATATGCATGTGGGCCCGCCTAATTCTCTTAACCGTGGGACTCATCATGCGCCTGCTTGATCGAACATGGGCTTGCTGTGCCTGCTTCGGTTGAACATTCGAGTGTCATCCTTATTACTTCGACCAAACACTGAACCTGCTACGTTGACCAAACGCCATTCTTGCTGCCTTGAACCGACACCAGCTTTGGTGACTGCTCAAATATGGGACCCACTGCGCGCTTGTTTTTCTCAAACATAAACGTGTTGAAGCAACTTCTGGAGCGATCAAGTCCTGTAGAGCGTTGAAGCAGATTCTGGAGCGTCTCGGAGAGTTGGAGACAGCTTCTGAAGCGAACATGGAGGTAGCTCCTAGCGGTAATGTTGAAGCATGCTCCTGACTGACCATCTCTTGGATAATTCCTTGACTGATGGCGAAGGAATCTCATACCGAGCCTCAGTCCCCAAGTGTGATCTAAGTGGATCTATCTTGTATGCCCAATGGGTCTTTGTACATGGTGTTCGTTGATACGGTGAAGCTTTGTATATTATCAGAAACAACGGTTTTTGGCAGCATCAGAAGAGACTGGCAGGGAGAGGCGTGATAGTTGCGGGTACGGACTTGACAATCTTCGTATAGTAGTGGATCCAAACTAGAACCGATGGTTTTCTTGAAATTTCTTCATGAAATAGAGAAGGGGAAGATAGTCCCCTGCCCACGAGTATGCAGAGATTTAGACTTGATAGGTGTTGCCATGCAAGGTTCATGAGGATGTCTTTGAGGTGGGCGGTGCTCCCAGTCACACTCCTTTGGTAACACAACTACTTCTTCTACGGGAGACAAATTCTGAAAGCGTATCTCACTGATGCAGTTACCGTCGATCCAGATATGGAATATCTTGGATGTGTTTTACCATTACGGAAGTAGTGCATAGGGTGATGGGGTTGGAGTTGGTGATATTGGACGCGCAGGACGTTGCATCTCAGTGTATTTCCTCTTGCTGCTTCAACTAAACTGCTTATGGAAGGCTGAAGATTGTATTGCCTACTGGTGGGATGTATGCTTCCACAAACATCATGAGGCTTTTCATTACTGGCAGGCCTGGTTCTTTCCAGCAGGGTGGATTCTGTCGTTGATGAGTGTTCAATAGCTTCACGAATTCTAGAGGATGACTAAAAGTGCATATTCACCAATATAGCATGTTAGGCATGCACCATTGTATGATAGAGTGACTAGATCTTGTTCGACATGACGTGTGGACATCATTATCTTCTTGAGGATGCTCCCTTGAGGTATCGACTCCAGTGGAAGATTACCGCCATAAAGCGTTGATACGTTGTACTGGCATTCTTTAACCAAATGGTAGTATATCATACTAAAAATTTCCGAGAGAAGTTTGAAAAGCTATCTTACTTGCGTCATGCTCGTACATCCTTATATGGTTGTAGCCGCTGTAACCATCCATGAATGAGAACATTCCGTGTTCGCTGGTGGTGACATTTACTAACATGTCGATGTTAGGAAGAGGAAAGTCGTCCTCAAGGCGGTTCAAGTCTCTGGAATTCATGCCACACCTGATCTCGCGCCTGAATTGCCTTGGAGGTTGTTTTACATCTTGCAGCTGTTGTGGAACGTCTAGCACTTCTTCTTGTGGATCTTCGTTGTTTCAGCATTCCAGTGGGAAGGGAGAATGTACATCAGTCTCCCTCTTGGTGTGAATGTGGGTCGCTGCTTCACCAGATGAATAAGAGTGCCTTGTTAGCATAGATTTGTTGTGAGGAATATCCCTCAAGGATGCAATTCGGTCCTCCTCCTGGATTGACATCCTCACAAGGAATGGTATGCAATGAACTTTGTCTGGTTCTTCCCGCAGAGCTTCTCTTGGTTCAAATAACTCCACTCCATACATCGGTGCGTAATGAGACAGTGATGTAGGAATACAAACAACTTCTTTATCCAGCATGGTCTTCAGGCACTGGTGATATGTTGAAGGGACGATCCCGTATGTGCTGGTTTGGTTTCCTTCAAAGTATGTCATTGTGGTAGACTGTCGTATTATCTTGTATGGGCAGACCTTGGCTGTCCTGAGAGTCTTGAGGGTAATCACATTCGAAGACTCTCCTATGTCGATGAGGGCCCACCTGAACTCTGAACCATTGATGCGTGCAGTAACGTGTAGGGTCCTATTGTGACATTCTTCCGCCATCACGTCGTCTTTTGTAAATGTAATATTATTCACAAATGTCTCTGATGTGATGGAGGCCTCTGGTCGTGAAGGAGTCAGGTGCACCTCTAGGGCTATCTGGTTCATTGTAACAAACGTCTCCGCCTGATGATTCTTCGAGAGGTGTAAAAGTTCGCATAAAAGTTTCACTAGAGAAATTGCTCCCTGATCCACCGGCCTATGGCTCATGATGAGACTATTGACATTAATAGGATCATTGTGACAATCAGTCCCCAGTGTAGTAATCTCCATGGCAGGACCGTTCACGTCTGACGTCGCTTCCTTGATTAGGTCTATGCAGGTCAGTGCCACTGCAGTACCTTTCCAGGGTACGTTGAATGCGTTCCTTGCTGGCTCTAGGGGATGTTATTCTGCCGCCGATGTAGCTTTTCTCTTTCCGACTTCGCTTACTACACTGACAGAAGGGCTAGTATTATACTGCTTGTTGATGAGGCGCATGTTTCCCTGATTATCTCTTGAATCGTCGCTCCAAACGATCCTGGTTCTTTCCAATAATGTTGGGGCGGTAGTGGCTGAACGTTTGGAAGCTTCATGGAGATCTGAGAACGTCTGGAATCCCAAGTTCTCCAGCAGGGCGCGATATATGGGTATCATTCCGTTGATGCATAATTCCACCAGCTGTCGTTCTGTGACATTTGGTTCATGGCAGTTCAACGCTTGTATTCTGAACTTTTTGACAAAATCATTTGGATGTTCATTATTCCGTTGGGAGATTCTCCCCAGGTCTGAGAAAGTAACTTGCTCAGATACAAAGAAGTACTTCTTGTAAAACGCACTGACCATCTCATTCCAATTGGATACGCTGTCGGGTGCGATGTTGTTGTACCACGTATAGGCTCTCCCCGTAAGTGATTTGGAGAATTCCTTTAGGCGGATAACGTTATTGTATTCATGTTCTCCTAAGGATTCTAAGAATCGAGAGACGTGTTCACGAGCATTACCGGTACCATCGTAAAGGATGAATTGAGGGGAGGTGTATCCCCTGGGAATAGGAATCCGCTGCACATCTTGTGGATATGGAGGCTGATGTCGATGCGCGTCTATCGGATTTTCTTTGCCACGATTTTGGAGGAGTCTCTCCAGATCTTCACGTGTAATAAAGTTGGACGATTGGCTTCTTTCCCTGAGACGCTCGTCCCTTTGTCTTGCGTGGTCAGCAGCATAAGACTCTTCGTTCAGGTAGGCTTGCGTAACTGAGGCACCTGCTCCAAGTGTGCTAAACGTATTTCTTGTTGTCCCTTGAGGCTGTCCCGACTCTTGTGGTAATCGATCAGTTAATGTTTTAAGGAAGGTGAGTACCTCCTTTTGAGCTGTTTCCATGTCTGCCTGAGCTTTAGCGAGGGTTTCTTGTCTCTCCATCAAGTACACCATGGTGATAGGAGGTTGTCCTCCTCTGGGTCCTCCATTTCCTCGTCCTGAAGGGGAAGTAACAGTTGTTCTGGTGACGGACGGAAGTGTCATGCTTGAGGAAATGCCTGGATTTGCGGCCGATCTGGCTCTTGTAATGGGAGATGTCACGCCTGTTGGAATGTCTTCTCCTGCTCCACTGGTACTGATGATAGAAGACGCGATTCCACGAGACACATTGGTTGCACTGGCGGGTTGCACTGTAACACTAGTAATTGGGATATCAGCGCCACCATAAGCGTTGTCGGTGCTAACTCCATCGTTGGTTGCTGCTCCAGACCTAAGATCCACCATTCTTTAAATCATAGAAATTGAATTGGTATTGAAGAAATCGACTTCACAACCGAGAGATTAACCTCCCACTGTGGTCGCCAATTGTTTGTGGGAGAAAACTACTTCTGCCGGTTTGGGTAATTTTGGGTGTGTGTGGATGAGAAGTGAGTTTAAACCTTCAACAAATGTGCTACACGATGAGCACTTTGATTCGAGAGGTAATCTATACAATTCTGGCCTAAACCGAAGACACGACCGTTCCAGATTTGTTTCGATCACAGGTGAAGGATGTGAGGTTGATCTTAGGGAGGGAAGCGAAGAAGGTGTTGAGAGTAAGAAGGTGAAGGCTATTTGATGACTTGTTAACAGAAGGTTGAGCTGGCTAGCAAATGTTGCAGGAAGGCTCTGGGTGTTGAATACGATTAACACTTGGTTTTCTGTGTTGTTCCAACTTCTGTTTTGGAAATAGGGAGGAGAACCTATTTATACAAGTCATTAATCCTTCTTCACGTCTCTCGTGGGAAGTGGTGGAAGTGGAGTGTAGGAAAAGTGGAGTTGTGTGTGAGTGTCACACGATCAGAACTGCCCAATTCTCCCATCTTTACTTAACCGCCCATGTCTTCCTAACACGTTCTTGTGATGGCGCGTTGCACGCTGCACGCTATAAACCGCCAGACCAATACCCCAGTTTGTATCCCCCAGTTGTGACGTGATTAATGTCTCGAGTGTGTGGATCGCGGGACCCACAGAAAATAGTGCAGGGTGAACCATGAACTTGGTATAACATCGCATGCAGCCATATTCAGGTAACCGTTTGGAGGCTGTATAGACAGGCCATGCCTTGGTCGGTTACCTTGTGAAGAATAGTGACGGATGGTGGTCATAGTGATACCTTGTTTTCTGGTTAATTCGCACCCTAAGCCATTCGTCCAGGCTTGCAAAGCTGGATGGACGATATGACTCGTAGCCTTGCTTGCGACCGTTGGATGGGAGGCGCGCATGCTGCCTCTTTCGGCCCAAACGTTTGCATGCTTAGAGAGTTCCAATGGAGGAACCGATCATCCCTGCATAGAGGTAGTACAATGGTGTTCACGCCCATGCCTGCTTGACTCGCAAAGATTTAATCTAATCCACTCGACTCAGGCGTCAAAGACGAGTGGTCGAGATTAGAATTTATGGAGGGGTCTTGACATATCACCTTTGGGCGCGCGTACCGAGGAGCTTGACCACCGCCGGTCTTGGCCGATCAGCTAGACGTGAAGCCGGGCCCACGGTGGTCATGCTAGCATGCTCGGTTCCTTCTAAGTCTCCATCTTGGCCTTCCGTCCAAGCCTGCGAAGATGGACGCTCGAGATGTTTCTGTGCCGCAAACCCTAATTAGGGCTTTAGACCGGCCACTTTAAGCGATCGGTTTTGGGTTGCACGCACCTCTTTTGGGGAGACCGACCATGTATGTAGCATCTTGGGTCGACGGTGAGCATGTACATGCTTGCTCTATGACCCTGGGCGCAATCTAAGCCATCCAACTATGCCGGCGAAGTCGGATGGTCGTGATCGTTTTGGATCTTCTCAACCTGCATAAGGCGTTAATATAGCCTTGTTTGGGCTATCATTTCTTGCACCACGACTTTCCTATGAGGGAGTCGGTCATGTAGGTAGAAAGTGGGCCCGCCAATGGTGTGCCATCACTTCACTACTTGTTTTAGGGTATAATCTAAGCCGTCCGACTATGCTGGCGAAGTTGGACGCTCACGATTAAAAGGAACCCTAGCCGTGCGTCATGCTCGCTTTGAGCGCACGTTTTGGAAGGACCAACCGTAGTTGGTCTTGACCGTTCGGTCATGTGTGAAGGTGGGTCCGAGGTGATCATGGTAGCATGCTCATGACCCCCTGAATCTATATCTACACCCTTCATCTATGCTTGCAAAGTTGGACGGGTGAGATATATTTTTGGGTTTGTTTTCAACAAGTGAGACTAACATGGGTAGTCTTGCATGCGTTCAACGGGGATAGTATAACCTTCCGCCAGGTAGCCTACGGGTGTTTGCACGTCGAACACAAGGCTTTAATTAATGCATTAATAGTAATGTTGTATACCTACAGAAAACTGGGATGGTTACCACATGCTCCGTCGGGATGGTTGCCACATGCTCCGTTCTGGGTAGGTATGTTTAATTCTCAGGGATGGTTGCACATGCTCCAATGAATTAATATGGAGAGAAGTATTCATCGCCTGAAGGCTTTATCCTTTGCAGGACTTTAGCTTACAAAAATTGGCTTTTTACAATTTTAGCCTTTAAATAGAAATCCACCATCAACAACACCAATTTGCTCAATTTGTAACAATTTGCTCTATATGTCGAGGGTCATGATTGTATCTTGTCGTTGGGATGGATAATTGGATTAGCACTCTCTGTGTACCAATTTCGTCTCAGCAATTTCCTTGGGAAAAACTTAACGAGATGAAGGATCTTTTTAATTTGATCCTTGCTAGACCGACCGAAGAATTTGCACCGTGCACTGAGGAAGATCGCACAGACCCATGGCAGCATTCGGTGCATTGGGATAGGGGTGGGGGTGAAGTTGGCCCCACCATCCTCTCACATCTTCTCACTCGGTGAGAATGAAGTGCAAATTCTTCGGTAAGTAAATCATTTTCGTAATAATTAATAATACTTCATCCGTCCCACTATCAAGTGACATATTTACTTTTAGACTTTGTCCTATAATAAGTGACCTATATCACTAAACAAAGAGATATTTCTAAAATTGTCATTTTATTTAATTATAAGAAATATGCACAATTTGATGAGCAATGATAGACCCACCGAAACAAAGAACCGTGATTTACACCGAAGGGTGATCCAATGGACACATGGGGAGCATACTTTGCATCGGGATTGGGGAGGGCAGAAATGGGCCCCACCCCACACTCACACGGTGCAATCACGGTACCCATTTTTCGGTGTGTAAAGTATTTCCGTAATTTGATAGGAATGTTTGTATTCGTTACATGGGTGTTTTGAAATGCTTTTAAATGGTATGAAGTTTGCGAATATCCGTGGTGTAGAGTGAGTACATCCAGTGGCGGAGCCACACTTGGACTAGGGAGGATTTTCCGGTAGACAAAATTATTAGTAGAGATAAGTTTGTTGAACTGAATTTTTTTTTCTTTTCTGATCGAGTGTTTGTCCTCCCTACTTTCCGATAGTTAAGAGAAAATTAAGGTAAAACTAGTAAAGTTTGAAAACTATTATGAGAAAAGTTAGAAATTCACTTATACGTCTACTCTTTACTTAATTATATGCTTAAATTGCAACTGTTTACTTAATAACGTGCTTAAATTAAGCTAACGTAAAATGGGTCATTTGTCCAAAAAAAATTAAAACATGGTTCAAATGGATGAGTAAAAATTAGTATGGATGAAATGGACACAAAAAAAAATAGCAAGGATGAAACTGGATTCATCCTACCCATTTTCATATCAAAAATTCTTGGCGGACCGAGAAAACAAAAACTAAAGGAAAACCGCCTCTAATACACCACCCCCTGCACGTCTTCCGAGGACGCGGGCCCACTGGGACCCACAAATTAGAAAAAAAAATCAAAACTGTTAGAGTCGGTTTTCTCATTGTTTGATTTACACAGAAACCATGGTTTTCCCAAAAATTACATAGGGTAATGATGGGTCCCGGCTGAATACTATGGGACCCATTAAAAAAATCATGTGAGAGTGTGGTTTATACATTGTTTTTTAGGCGGTACATCAAGACTTTTTGTTCTGAATTAATCGTGGTTTTCAAACCACTTAAAAACCATGATACTCACAAACGGTGGGATATTGTTCAAAATGGCCCACCACCCCAAAAGCAAACATCGGGTCCCATTTGTGTTTTGTGTGAGTGAGTTGTTTTGCCATTGTTCAAAATGGCGGTTCATAAAGAATTTTTGAAGATTTAAACTATCTGACATGTGGGTGGTTTTTATCGGGTTTCTCAACCCACTTGCAAAACAAGATAAGCGCTACATGAAGGTCCTATATAAGATCACTTGTTCGTCAACCAAAACACAAGATATTCAGATCTATCCAGTTACATCTTCTACGGAAATATTATTTCTTCTCGTCACTTTCATCCGGCTACTAAAACACACATATAATGGCTTCATATACCATCGAAGAGGATGTTGCAATCACAAATGCGTGGTCAAGTGTTGTTACCATTCCCGAAGTTTACCATCACATGGTTCCGGCTAATACGGTTTGGAACCGCATATTCGAAAATTACACAAAACAGTTCGCAAATATTCATCAAAGAAAAGCTTCTGCTGTAATAAAGGGTAGGCTCGGTGTAATAAAAAAGCGGGTTAGGGTTTATGTGCGTTACCAGAAAGATATTTATATTTCCCAGAACCGATCTCCTTTATGGATAGTTGAGAGGCTCGTAAGTAGTTGATATTTTTACTCAGAACGCTTGGTTTTATTCTTCAACAAAAACACTTACCTACTTCTTACTGTTTTTTTTTTGTGTAGGAGCGATATGCAAATAGGAAATACACTCAGGATATAGGAAAACAATTCATGTTTTATTAATGCTACCTAATCATGAAAGCTAACTTCCCGGAACTAAACACGATACAACCACCTCCAAATCCTCCTAAAGATGGAGAGGAAGAAGATTAAAACAACCACATCAACGACATGATAGTAATGGCTTTGTGGGCATACCACTATCTAAAACCTCACGAGACAAAACTCGTCCGCTATGGCCACATAACGGTTTAAATGCTTCATGCACATACTATGTATTGCCTTGCTTTCGCCGGAATTTTTCTAAGTCTAGGATTAAATAATCGTTTAGAGGTCTGTATTCATTAAATACATTTACCCCTTAGGTTAGTATCAATATATTCATAATAGTGTATGCTTAACCAACGCTCACTCTGAGAAAGTAAACGCAAATAAGATGTTAATAACATAAGAGTGTAAACTAGGTGTTAAAAAAAGGTCAAACAAATATATCATGAGAACGTCAGTTGTAACCGTGATCATTTATATCGAAACAATAACAAGAATGTTTGGTGTACCGCACGGTGCAGTAATGTGATTTTGGTGTGAGAGTAAAAAGCAGTGATGGGCTCCACCAAACACCCCACGCCCCTGCTAATCACCCCAGAGCTTCCCTAAGCAATGATACACGTACAACGATTTTGTATCGTGATCTGCACAACAAAATGATCCAACGGCTTAGGGAAGCCCTGGGGTGATTAGCAAGGGGGATGTTTGGTGGAGCCCATCACTGCTTTTTCCTCTCACACCAAAATCACGGTACTGCACCGTGCGGTACACCAAACATTCTTGATAATGTAAGGGGTATTCGTATAATTGTGTTTAGTGGGACCTTAATTTATTAAAATATATTAGATTTTTGGTTTTGGTTTTTTTTTTTTCCCTACCTTAGTCTTTCCGGTTTAAAAGTCTGTCAAATCCTTCTTTATTTTTTTGATAAGAACGGAAGATATATTAAGAAAAGAGGAATTTATTTACAAAAGAGTTATACCAGAGGTAGATTAAAATAAAAAAATGAGAAAACAACAAAATTACATTAATAGGATCCCAATTATTAAGAATGGCGCTAGAAAAATTAAGATGAACTCTTTGACCCGATGCGCTAGAGAAAGTCCGTCAAAACCAAGACTTACTATAGTTACTAGCCATGTCCCAGAACCAGGTACTACCACTTCTATATTTTGGATGTTAACATCTCAAGGGGCGCACCCACTCGGACTCGGTAGCTGCTCCTAGGAACCAAGTACTATATATGCTTAACCATTTTCACAACTGCAACATGTCAACTGATCCTACCCCGTTAACCATTTTCACAAAGAGCAATGATACATGTATAACGATTTTGTACCGTGATCTGTACAACGAAATGATCCAACGTCTTAGGGAATCCCTAGGGTGATTAGCAGGGGGTGGCGTGTTTGGTGGAGCCCATCACTGCTTTTTCCTCTCACACCAAAATCACGGTACTGCACCGTGCGGTACACCAAACATTCGTGCCATGACTGATGTGTTATGACTGATGTCTGATTTGAAAAAATCTACTTATGTGTTGTGAGAAATCCATCATGACACAGTAAGGATTTAGACCCATAGACTGATATATGCTTGCCAGTTGCGCCTGGTCTATAATCGAAAATGGGCGAAAATGCTACCCAAACTAACCCCCAAAGTACACATGTTGAACCTTTATGAGCAATGATACACGTACAATAATTTTGTACCGTGATCTTCACAACGAAATGATCCAACGGCTTAGGGAATCCCTGGGGTGATTAGCAGGGGGTGGGGTGTCTGGTGGATCCTATCACTTCTCTTTCCTGTTACACCAAAATCACGTACAAAATCTAGTATCTACTGATGTTAATAACTCAGGGGCCCCACTCACTCTGAAAACGCTCTTAGGAAGCAGAGATCATTTATATAGGTTCCGAGTAGAGTAAGTACCAGCAAAAATCGACCTTGCTACAGCTAGTCCAACAGGGGCTAGTCCAAAATTTGGACAATACGTGTCACAATCTTAACGGTGAAGAGGGGAATGATTCTAGCATCGGGATTGGTAGTGGGGTGAAGATGGGAATGATCAAAGGTCAGAATTGATTGTCCTATATATGGACTATGTTAGTTGTAAAAAAGACGTAAAAAAAAGGAGAAAAGCTAACGTCTTTTATGATGATTACAGGGGAAGACTGAAGAGAACGACAACGAGATCTAATCAGTACTCCTATTATTGCAAGGGTCTTGTCGTTTCATCTAGAACGAAGATACCCTAGTATACTACTAGTACATAGAGTATAAACCAGGGGGAAGCAGACATCAATCTATGTGTTACTAGGAACCCATACCGTGTCATGATGGATTTTCCACACCATAGTGGGTCCATCCAACTTCCAAGAGCATAGCTCAGTGGTATCCCATCAACTCCAATAAGTCGGAAATCAGTGGTTCGATCCCCACCGTAAAGGTTTGTATTTAATTAGTTGTACATAGGGGTTTTATGGGCCTGGGTATAGCAGCGACCTGTCTAGGGGAGGACCAAAATGGTGTACCAATCCTTTGGACGGCTGAGATATATAGGGGGTGGGGTTTAAAGATATGAGTGGGTCATGCAAAACTGATTTGAATGGCTGGATTTCATTGGTAGACCATTATAAGGGTGAAGAATGTTCGGAACAAACAGGGGGCGATGTAAGCACACACATGCTTCGTTAATTCACGTTTAATGCTTTTCACATACCTATGCTGCTCAAAAAATTCATAATATATTAAATGATACGAAAATATTTTACGTTGTGTTGGGGCAAAAAAATCTTGGAATTTTAAGGGGGGCCCAAATTTTGTAGATAAAACCATTCATTTAACTACCGATAAGGGTACTTTGGTAATCTCCGCAAATTTGGACATCCCTTAACGTTGTATATGGGTTGAGAATAAAAAAGTCGCCCCTACTTTTTTTGGGGTCGCCCTAAAAATGCCCATACTACCGTAGATGTTTGTATTTAATTAGTTGTACAGAGGGGTTTGGCGGGGTTGGGTCTAGCTGTGGGGTTAGTCCTGCTGGCTGGATTTGGGTAAGGGCTTGGGTTCAGCTTTTCCATATCAAAAACAAAAAAAAAGGCGATTTTTCTCCTAAATACCCAATAACTTTACCACTGTACTACAGTGACACCCAATGCTAACTGGAACTTCAAGCCTCAAATTCAACAATCATTCATTTTTTGAGGTAATTCGTTTTTCGAACATTCATCTATCGAGGTTAGACGGTATATAATAATTACGTTATTTATTTTATTGCGCTTGAGCATTTTCACAAAGTTTGTGTGGAAACTTGTTTTTTCACCTATCTTATAGGTGAAGAATTGTATTTCCACCTTTATTCGACTATTATAAGGGTGAAGAATGTTCGGAACAAACAGTAGCGAAATGCACACACAGGCTTCCCCTTGACCATTGAGATGGGGCATGACAACACTACATAAAAAATGCACCAAATAAAAAGAAATGGTTAAAAGAAAAAATGGGCAGTGCGTAGCACAGACACTAATCTAGTGAATTGTTATAGCCTCTACCTCTTATTAATTAAGTTTTTTTAATCCGCCCTAAGAAATTTGCCTCCATTATCAATAATCGACGGTATATCAAAGAAACATAGATCTTGTAGGCGAATTTTACCATTCAAACATTCATATAAGTCATTTACCTAATAGCGGATAACATTTTGATTTGTTGGAAAGAAACTAAATTGACGATGTGTCTTCTACTAGAAAACATCAAAAATTCACTAGTAGCCTAACAAGTTCCATGTGTATCGGAAAGTAAAACTTTATTTGCATCATCTAATACAACTATGAATACATTGAATATACACTTTTTTTATAAGCACAAACGCATTGAATATGAATATGAAAAAGCTAAAGAAATTTAACGTGTATACAGGTTGAATGCGAGGTAATTAATTTGCACGTAACCCGGAACCGACAATTATTAATGATATATTGGCCATGTTTGACTATATTGGATGTATCCTTTCACCGGTATGCCGCATGATCCAACGGCACAGGTGTTGTTAATAGTTTCCGTCCACTGCTTGCTCTATAAAACTAATCCAGAAATGACATTGTTTTGTATTAGGTTCTGAAGGTCGAACTATCAAAAAATTGAACCGCACAAGAAGAAAATGCTATCATTAACGAGCTCTTACTCTGGGGAACAGATAGATCTTAGAACATTCTTTCCACACCACATTTTAGAAAACACAAAGTCACAAGATTCTCTACAAGAGAAAGAAGACAAGTTAGCTTCTCTATTTACCAGGGTTGAAAAAATATCTACCCAAATGGATTTGGTTCTAAAGCATGTCACAAACATTGATACCGAACTCGTGAATTTTTTTAAGAACTATAACCATATCATCGGTTACTTGGAAATAATTGAGGCTAGACTCGTTCAGCTAGAAAATTACTCAACTGAAGATGATAATCAAATAGGTGATGTGTCTCAAAAATTTGCGGAATTTAAATCCAGCCTTGCGTAGTTTAATCCTTGTTAGTTGATTGTTAGTTGAACTACTTCTAGTAGATGTCTAGTGATGCAGTCCTTTCAGTTTTTTTTTTTTTTTGATAAACCTTTTGTCCATTTTATGTGTTAATGAACAAAGGTTTTGTTTCTTTCTTTTACTAGAGGATTCTTCTTCTTTTCTATGTAATGATAGCTGAACAAATGCAGTCCATATTTCCTTTTCAGATCTTTCATCTTACGTTGTTTATGTATTGAAATTAGTATGAGATGGCCGAGAGCAAGGGTGATAAGCACTTAACTTTGGATTATTTTTAGTTACTTATTTTTGTGCTATCTTGATGCTTTATCGTCTGAATACGATATATATTTCCACTCTGGCTCCTGGCTCCCTGAATGAAAATTTGTTATTTTTTATTTAATTTTACAGACGGTGGAACGAAACGGGCATTTTTATTAAAATTTTTGCAATTAAAAGTAAATTTTACTTCGAAAATTTCTATTATGAAATTGGGATGGAATGGTCAGGATAAAAAAACAAAAAAAAACATAGGTTTTGGTTTCTGAATCGGCATTTTATTAGATCTCGTTTTAGATCGGCAGTAAGGTCTTGTATCAGGATGTTTTGGTCTATTTTTTTACTTTCAGTGTTGGGTCTTGTATTCTCCACAGTAATGGTGTTCTTAAGTTCGGGTCACTATCTGTCCAACAACCCCAATTTTGGTGATGATCTTCTCCGGCAGGTACAAAAATTCCGACGATTTATCTGGCGAGCTATATGTTTTCCAACTGGTAAAGATTCTGATAAGTCCTTTTTGGAAGGTCATGATGTTCAGAAAAATTAAAAATTGGTTCTAGGGTTATGGACTGGATCATGCTACAACAATCCAAGCTCTCACGTATGTAAGCGGGTGTTACTGTTACTACTGGTCTCGCTCGTGTTTAATCGGGCGTTATTACTACTACTTGTTACTTGTGATTCTGGTATACGCGATTCTGTTAACTGAGATTCAATTACTGGAGAGGTGCTATCGGTCCTGTTTGAAAGTGGGTTACAGTCAGTCCTGTTGTATTTTACTTTGTGTGGTCATATAACTTCAGGTTAATTACCTGCTTTATCTATTAAAAAAAAATAAAGGTTTCCGAATGGGAAAGCAAGCATATGGAACAGTAAGCATGGGGTAGAGTGAGTGAGACTGGAGGGAAAATCAAACGACTCGTGACTCCTGTATGGTCTTGTTCTTGACTTTTCGTCCACTTCTGATCTAGAGAGTATATAGACCTTCTAAACCCTATAATCCTAGAGTGTATAATTCAATCGAAAATGTTTAATTCAACAAAAAGTCTAAACCGACTGTGAAAACTACGAAAAAACCGACATACACATATTATTTGGGCCCCTGCTAACATCAGCAGTGGTGGGGCCAGCGGGACCCGCAAAAAATTGAAAATTGTTCGAGGCGGTTCGTCAAGAATCACTCTTAATTCAATAGAGTTTTCACTTTTCACCTTTAATGTTTTTTTTTCCCAAAAATTCTTAATAAATCGAGAAATATGAACTCCATTAAAACCGTTACTCACGTCCGACCTTTAATGGGACCCCCCTGTTTTTTCCCCAGGGGTGGGACCCACCATTTTGTGTGTGATAGTTTTTACGTTGTTCAAATTCTCGGTTCAAATAGAATCACCCTTTTTTTTCTAGGGAGAGGAACCTTCTTTTAGGGGGAGACAAAATTTTTTTTTTTTTTTTGTTAATACCAGGAGTCAATCGAACATTTTTTTCTTTCAAAGGTAGTAAATGATAGCTGAATCTACTGAAAACCCTGTATACATAGTGTCAAGTCGGGCCTTTTGCTAATACCAGGGATAAGCAGACATCAATCTGTGGGTCCAAATCCTTACCGTGTCTTGATGGATTCTCACACCAAATTGGTTGCATTGGTTGTTATTCACTTGGGGCGGTTATTCATTTACCAAACATGAACATTCGTTTACTGAGATTGGACCAAGGTTTGAAAAACATGTCACGGCTCAGGTCACGGCATTATTTTAATGGGAATTAGAAAAATACGAGTTTTTCATTAGAACTGTAAAATAAAAAATAAAAAAATAACGGTTCTAATAACTTTTTCTATACATCATTATTTTTAACTATATTATTTTTAACATACACTCCACAAAGCTAAGGCCTGTTTGATGCCAAAGAGTACATATATTTAATATATACTCCCTTCGTCCCAAATTAGATGAGCTAGTTGGTTTTAAATTTTGTCCCAAAATTGATAAGTTATTTCACTAATCAAGGGTGTTTCTAAAACTAATATTTTAATTTATTATTGTTATTATAAGAAATATGTATAATTTGATAGCCATGTTTATATTCGTTGCGTAAATGCTTTAAAATGATTTTCAACGGTATAAAGTTTACGAAAAACCGTGATATAATTTAAAAAATAAATCATTTCTAAATGAGGAAGGATCGGGTGACAGACTTAGATTTACAGAGTTCCCCACAAAGTCTTACAGCCGACGGGTTTTGTAACTACAGACGACTAAGTGAAAACTCAAGAACAAGACCCGAGTTACATTATTAGTTAGGTCCATGACCCGAGTTGATAGTTCGAAACTGTTTCACTTTTTGTATTTGTTTTCTCTCTGTTCTACCTGTTGGTATTTACTCGACCTTCATCTTCTTCCCCTTTTCTATAGCAAAAGAAACTTTAAACATAGTTGTCGTCAATCAATTGGATGTTTAAAACTTTTTATTGATCGTCGTCTTTTACAGGAAAGCGAAATATATCTGTTTTATACCAACTTTTTAACGAATTCATTTCTAGGAATCTCTGGGTTTTGATATGGAATTGGGATCAGGGGTTTTAGAAACAATGCTTCTTTAGTATCAACATCTAACTACTCTTAATTCCAATCAAGTAGTTTATTACAACTTACATTTATTTAATTTATTTATTTACTGTTTTTCTCATCTTTGTGTTGCTTCGTATAGACCCAGTAGGTAAGAGCCATCAACCATGTCCCAGAACCCAATACTACCATTATCTACTGAGGTTGACATCTCAGCGCCCCAATCACTCACTCTGAAGCTGCCTCTACGAAGTAGAGCTCATTTATAGGGTCGTCGTATGAATAATTGGCAAGACTAGCATTTTCGAGGCAAGGACAAGCGAAAATCGAAGAAAAAAAACGAGAAAAAATAAGAGGGAGAAAAGCAAAATGTAGATTATAGGGGTCAGTCTACGACCTCGAAATATAATACTAGTACTATGCTTAGAAGGGGGTCCGTATCCACCTTAGATTTCATCCTCACCCTACCCCACCTGAGAAATATAGGGGGTCCGCTTTAAAAGTGAACCAATAAGACTTTGACAAATAGAGATAAAGAGACAGAGAAGGAGAGGGATTTCTTATTGATATGATTAACTCTATTAGAGAAGTTCCTATACGATGAACAAACTCTAAGTTTGTTCATTTTAATCCCACTATGGGATGAACAAAACCAAGAAAATGGATGTTCAAATGAACAGACTAGACGCACGTCTGATGAAATGGCGCGCGACATCCATACTGATGCGCGAGCACAGAAAAACGAGGGCGTCACTAGCATGAGCGCGGGCGACACTATCCCAATCTCTGGCGTCACTAGCATGAGCGCCCACTACAAATCCAGATTTTTTACCAATATTTTTCTCACTTTATCCTGTTTTGTCTCACTTTTATCCTATTTTATCTCACTCCATCCTATTTTATCTCACCAAAATATTATATTTTATATTTCAATTTTATCCTACAAAGCATTTTATATTAAAAATAAATACTAGTGGGGCCCTAGAAAACCAAATCTGCTCATTTTGCCCTGCTATACCATAGTGGAGAAACCCATTTGACCATCCACGTGGCTGAACAAAATTTGGTTTTTGGCCATTGCCATAGGAAATGCTCTTACATATCTATAGTATCCTTTAGTATACAATAGGAATAAGACCATATATACTATATTGGCCCGCACATCCATGGGCTAAAACCCTACAACACTCCCCCTTGTGCGGTCCAATAGAACTTCATATGCAGTGCTTCGGATGTAGTTCTTCAAATGTCGTTCTCTCCTTGATGACTTGTGCCGAAATAATTTTCTTTACTAAGACTTTGACAAGGAAAAAACCAGTGGGATAAAACCTTGGAATACATGTGATTTTATTTGAACGTATGTTTTGAAACTATTGACAGATTAATAGTCGAGTAAGTGGAGACATTCCACGGAACATTCAAAAAACAAAAAATTGGGAAAATATCAAGTATCCAATAATGGTGCTCAAGTACTTCTAAGCCCCAAATGAATACATTGGAATTGAGTTGGTGCAACCAATTTAAACAAAATACGCCATTCAACTATATCCAATATATCATATTCAAGAGAACAAATAGAATTAAAACCAAAATTCTTAATGATTGAGATCAATAAAACTAATTTAAACACCGTTTATATGTTGTTGACTTATTTTAGGACAAAAATAAACAAAACTAGGCATATTATAAAAAAAAAAAAAAAAAACCTAGCAAGTGTCCATTCAATGTAAAAAGCTACATTAGTTAGTTACATACCTCTAGCCCCGGTATATATACAACACCGGAAAGGCCTGGGCCATGCACCCCCCGGAACAAAACTGGACATCATGGGTGTTCAGGAACAGGACTGGACGGGATCAGAACAGGATTGGACGTGTTCGGGACATGATTGAGTTCGACCGGAACAGGACAGGAGTTGGACCGAAACGGTTTGACTTTCCTTCTTCTCCTCATTTCCCAGAGAATTACAAGGACGAAGTTCATCGACCGACGCCCAGAAAAAGACAACTGTGATCAGATTCGTTTTACGCCCAAACATATCATATAAATATAAATATACTATTTTAATAATTTTAACACATATGAATGGAATAAATTATAAATCTATTAATTAATTAAAATAAAATATGATTTCATTGATCATAATCATGATATAAAACATATTCCAATCAATTCTTCCTGAGTACGTCCAAATCAAAAAAAAAAACAAAAAAAAATAGGGCAAAATAGATCCAACTTATCTGATCTCATTTGATTCTAGCGATTGCATCATTAACTTGACGTTAATCCGTTTAAAAAATCAATCGATCCCATATAGATTTGCGGTACAGCTATCGTGTATGATAACGTATTGCAGTGGATTATGGAGAGGAATCTAAAGAGACAGAGAAGGAGAGGGATTTCTTATTGATATGAGTAACCCTATTACATATCTATAGTATCCTTTATTCCATGGGCTAAAGCCCTACAACATGGTGTAAATTTTTTGGTGTATAATTGTGGGGGATGGGAAACATTTTCTTCGCACAAAACCAATTTCTAAGCGGACCCCCTAGACACACAAGTGGTGGGGCCCACCCCCAAAAGAAAAATAGGGGGTCCCATTTTTGTTTAATGTTGTGAGTGTAGCTTTGATGTTGTTCATTTTCTCGGTTTGTGATGAATTTTCGATTCAGTTTTTATATGGTTCAGCTGCTCGGTCTATCCAGAAGCACCCTTATTTAATAGATTTTTCACTTTTCACCATAAATGTTTTTTTCTATGGAAGGGGGAAGACCTTTCTTTTGCGAAAAACTCTACACTTGGGACAACTCTGCAACTTTTAATATCATTCGGTCCAACCTCCTTAAATGAATAGCCTTGGGAGTTGGGAGTATTCCTTTGAAGAGGTTATTTTATTTCAACCCTTCTAAACGTACCGCCCAAAAAATAATCCTAAAACAACACTCTCGCAAAAAAACGACGGAAGTGCTACACTTTCCCCACTCCCTTCCCCCACTCCTTTAACCAACAGATGCTTGACACATAGGCGGGGGAAAGCGGTAGGGGACACTAGTGGGGGAAGGGAAGCATTTGTGCAAAAGCGGGCTCCATGGGATGGGAATTAGCAGGGGGTCAGGTCTGGTGGGCCATCATGTTTAAGTTGTGAGAGCATCCACAATGGTGCGAGCAAAACCAAAGAACAAAAACTAAAAAAAATGGTATTTTTTAGTTTATAGTCAGTGTTAAACACAGCGGGCACGATCAAATTATACTCAAGCGTACGTATAATCTACACCTAAAACGAAATGATCATATAAATTGTGCCTCACTCACAGGCGAAGATTACATCTATGCCTAACCCAGATGCCCATTATAACTTCGTTTGACAACAGGCGAGCTTTATAAGTTGGTCTGTTTAAAATCCATAGACAAACCATGTTTATAAGTTGGTTTGTTTAAACTCCATGGACAAACCATGTTTATAAGTTGGTATGACAACAAAACAACTTTATACTTGCGCCCCATTGGGCGAACATTATACTTTGGCCCCAGTCGAACGGACTTTATATCTGCGTCTATGCTTGGGGATAAGTTTATATCTACATCCCTTGTCTAGGTTACCCATGAGGCTCGCTGGTAGGATAGCACAACAACCTGTTCAATTAATGTAGTAGTGTGTTGTTGGAGCCTAGCTTGTTAGGCTTCCAACTAGTTAATGTAATACTCTTTATTTCTAAACTAACCCACAAAGTACACATGTTGAACCCTTATATGGTAAATAGTGGGTCCCGGCTGAATACTGTGGGACCCATTAAAAAACTCATGTGAGAGTGCGGTTTATACATTGTTTTTTATGCGGTACATCAAGACTTTTTGTTTTTTGTTTTACTTAAAAAACGTTATAAAAAGTCTTGATGTACCGCATAAAAAACGGGAACGATTTTTCTCTAGCAGCGCTTGAACTAGTAGTTTTGTGGTCGTTGGATACTACAGATATGATGTCATGGCATATTTCTTCTCTTATGCTGACATCACATCTATAGTATCCAACGGCCACAAAACTGCTAGTTCAAAAAAACGCTATAGCGCTGCTAGAGCAAAATTTTCCATAAAAAACAATGTATAAACCGCACTCTCACATGATTTTTTAATGGGTCCCATAGTATTCATCCGGGACCCAGCATTACCCTATAAGTGTTCAACATGTGTACTTTGGGGGTTAGTTTGGGAAAACCACGGTTTCTGTGTGGTTTTTTGAACGATACATGTAGAAGAGCTGAAAACGTTATAACTGATTCTTTCTGGACCACCAAAAAAAAACAAAGCAAAAAAACCATTGTCTCCCATCAAGAATGAGTCCCGCTGATGTTGGATAGCAGGGGCCTATTATGGGTCACCATAACAAAAACTGTGATTTAACTGTTATCAAGCGGTTTTTTGAACGGTCCGTGGAGAATTTTTGGTTTTTCTAGTATTCCCGGTCAGCTAATCAGACGGCCAAGATCGAATTCTGGTCAATATCAACTCCTCCTTGCACTGTTATGATCAAGATCTGTTCACAAACGCTGGCTATAAATACTAGTTAAAAAATCCTTTTGTTTTTTATGGAAAATATTAGTTAAAAAATCCTTTTGTTCACAAGCGCTGGCTATAAATACTAGTTAAAAAATCTTGGGTTCTCTCTTTCCTCTCTGCCAAACCAAACTTTCTTCTGTGAGCTTTGATTCTTGCTCGATTTGGTCCCTCTAAGATCAAATCGAGCAAGTTTAATCTGACCTAATGTTATCTGTTGTCTTTTATTATAAGTTTTTTGTTACTTTGTAAGGCTTTTATGTTTTTTCTTTTGTGTGCTTCGTTTGGTGGTTGCTGCATTCCTTGTGTTATCGGGGTGTTCTATGGTGCCTTTCGCAATTATTTGGAATGGTTGGATCTCTGTGCATGTTATTTATTGTGTTATGAAGCCTTTTCTTGCTATTTTAATGGTGTGTACAGTATTCAATGACTTTTTCCGACAATGGTTTATTTTTTGGAAGTTTGAATCTGGTTATCTCAGTATTGGCGATCAGATCGATGGTGGTGTTTTTCTGTCGTATTTTGTAGATTTGAACTGCTGCTGTTTTTTTATTTTTTGGGTTATTGCTGCTGCTTCTTTATTCAGAAATATATTGTTGGATGTGGCGGAAAAAAAAAACCAGAAAATAATTGTTCTCGACTACCCGGGATGAAAAGATATCAAAAGCAAGAAAAAACCTCCGCTACTTGGTTAGAGAGATGGTACATGTAATAAACCTTCGCTGCTTGGTAAGAGAGATGGTACATGTAATTGGCTGATTTTTTTCTTTCTATTTACATCTCCTAGCCTGCTTGGTAAGAGAGATGGTACATGTAATAGGTTTATTTTTTTTGTTTTTTGGGTTATTGTTGCTGCTGCTTTATTCAGAAATATATTGTTGGATGTGGCGAAAAAAAAAAAAACCCGGAAAATAATTATTCTCGACTACCCGGGATGAAAAGATATCAAAAGCAAGAAAAAACCTTCGCTACTTGGTTAGAGAGATGGTACATGTTATAAACCTTCGCTGCTTGTAAGAGAGATGGTACATGTAATAGGTCAAGTCTCTCTGGTTCTTTTGCATATTCTTTACGTAGATTTTTTTTTATTTTGGTACTAGTGTTTTTGCTTACTAGTGTTTTTGCTTTTAATGTATCCTGCTCTTCGAGCGCTATAATAGAAATGAAACTTTTGTTCAAAATAAGTTGTAAATAATGATTATTGTACTCTGTTTTAAGTTTAACTTCTTTCTTATACAAACTCCATAACTTAAATTATATGATTGAAGAAATTAATATTTCGTTGTGTGCAATAGAGAACATAGAATATTTCTGAGAAACCCAAATTTGGTTCCTCTCTCTTCATAAACCCATCATTAAGATCGTATATATTTGTAGCCTAAAGTACGAGATCAACGGTTAAAAATAATACCTTGAGATTAGATTTATATTCCCTCATTTTCAAATGGTCTATATTAACCTCATCTAGTTACATGTTAGTAAAAAATTGTTTTTTTTTTTAAATTATCCTTTAAATATTACTAATAATTATTCTTTTTTAAAAACAACCATATTTTCGGTCAATTAAAACAAACTATATTTTACGGTCAATTAATTGGGAGCACGAGTTAAGGGAGGAAATTTACTCTTTTCTTCTTCCTTTTTTTTCTCAAACTTTCAGCATCAGGTGAACACTATTGTTTTGTGAAATTTTTTGAGGAATACAAATGAAACCTTTTTGCCCTAGAAACTCCACGCATCTACATGATGATGCACAAATAATATTCGAAAACATAAAGATCCACTAAGTAAAGTACACAAGGTTGTTGTTGGCCCCGGCTGGAGATGAAACTCTAAGCCTGCCAGTATTGTTTTTAAGCAAAACAGCTAAATGAAAATTGTCCATGTTTTGACTATGAGTAATAAGACTAAGGTTAAGTAATACATAAGATATAGGCTTGATTTCCATAATTTCATTCTGATTAGCATTGGTGTTGCTTCTTTCATAGTAAGGAAGATGGAATCTTTGCTTGGCAGCTTCAGTATAGAGTAGCTTGAATCTATCTAGGATGTCCATTGATTCAGAAAATATGGCAATGTTGGTGTGGTGCATCTCTTTTCCCAATGGAATGCTAGGTTTGCTCCTCCTGTTACTCCTCTTTCTCCATAGTATCATGTATATCCTCTTGAGTCAATGGTATTTCCTTCAAAATCTGTCATAGTTAGAGCATTGTGATAAATAGAGTTTTCATAGTCATAGATAGTGCATATGCGTATATGCTTCCCAAAGCCTGTTTCAGCATTCTAGTTACTAGTTTAGGCTTTTAATTCGTATGAATCGTTTTTTTATTTCTTGTTTGCATATGATCTATTGGTTGTTCCTCTGGACCCGTATAAGTTTTTTTATTTTCATTGTTGTTACGTGAGTGACATTTTGAATTTTTACCATGGAAATTTTCAGAAATGCTTGTGATAATTAGAGTTTTTCTTTACCATTGCGTGAAAATTGTAATTCTCCTCATTTGAATTCGGTGATAATTGGAGTTATATTTTAGTGGTGATAATAGGAGTTATTTTAGGGTGATAACCGGAATATTTTTCTTTGGATGTGATAATTGGAGATTTTTCATACAACGGTGATATTTTAATTTTTTTTAAAAAGAATTAGTTAGCAGAAGTTTTTAAGGGAGGGAATTAAGGTTAGTTAGTTGAGGAGGTGAGTGTTTGTTGGGAGTTAATTAAGGGGAGCATTTTTAGGGATTAGATTTAACTAAAAGATAAAGACTAATTTAAGAAAGAAGATTTTGTAGGAGATTTTTAAGATAATTATAATTTAAAACATTAATTATAGCTATTAGGAAAAATTAACGTTTTTTTAATTTAATTAATTTAAATTAGTTAAAGGTTATTTGTGTAATTAATTATTGTTATAACTAACTATGAGTTTCTAATATATGTAATCTTATTGATGGGTTTGTGATATACAAAAATATAAATATGGGCAAAGAATATGTTCCCCCGAACATTATTCTATAAAATATAAATACCCCCTTATCTGCAACATTGTTGGCCTCTATCTTTGAACTTATCCGTGGGTATAAGGTTTTTTTTTTCTTTTTTTTTTAATACAATATTTGCTAAATTATTTACTACAGTAAAACCTCTCCGGAAAAATACTCCATAAAGGAATAAACTCCATATAAGAATTAAAAAAATTGATCCCGACTTGGGCCAGTTATTTTTAAGAATAAACTCCATATTGGGATAAGTCATAATTGTTTCTGGTCCCGTATAAAGGAATATACCTCCATATAAGAATAATTGATAGTATAATATGAATAATATAGGTCTTGTAATACATCAAAGTTTAAGATGAAGAGTTTCATACAACTATTTTACATGATCATTTTCATTTAAAGTGAATTCTTTTCATTTTTGTGGATAACTTAATACAAATCTCGATCACTCATGTGATTTCATTTGTTAATTTTCGGTGCCAAAGTTGAGCTTCATGTGAATTTCATATATACATACATGTAAAATAAAATCCTCACTCAAGTAGATACATTTTTGTGTTTCTTATGCATATATATATATATATATATTTCCGAAGTACATGTATGAAATTTTTTCTTTCGATCTATTCAAGGTATACCTCCATATAAGAATACATCTCTTCTACACGTACCGTTCAAAAAACCACACAGAAACTGGTTTCCCCAACCTAACCCTCCAAGTTCACATGTTGAACCCTTATAGGGTAATGGCGGGTCCCGGCTGAATACTATGGGACCCATTAAAAAAATCATGTGAGAGTGCGGTTTATACATTGTTTTTTATGCGGTACATTGATGAGTGCCAAATATTGCATATTTCTATACATTTTTATTGGCATTTAACTCATCTTTTGCGCTTTAAAAATCATATATTATCCCAAATTCTGTATTTTCTCTGTTTTCAAGAATAAATACTTGTACTAATTAATTTTTTGTTTTTAGGTAGTAAATAAAGCTTGGATGAATATATACTTGTACTAATGAAGGATCCAAAAAGAGAAGAGAAGTAGAGACAACGGATGAGAGACAACAAAAGCTCGCGCTAGAAGGCAGTGAAGAATGTCCTTTGCACCTCATCCGCAAGTGAAGAATGTCATTTGCACGGCCCAAAACTCGGTGTGGGCTTGAGATATTAGCTTTGAAGAAGACATGGGCTTAGAAGAAATAAAATCTAAGACCCAAATCCATCTCCTACCTGAGCCGTCAGATTCATCTTAGCTTCTGAGCATCCAATGGCGCCTCCTTCCGAGACATCAACTTTTTATGTTTCCGCCCAACACCGAAGCACCTGCTATTTATCTCTTATTCGAGCAGATCCAAACACCACCTCCCCTCCTTACTCATTTTTTCCATCATCTGAAAACCATAACTTCATCTTCACCACCATCAATCACTCCCATCTCCTACGTCACTGAAGCACATCCACCTTCTCAAGAGCCATCAATCAATCTCCTAGTTTTTTTTATCTCTCCATCTTAATTTCTCCCTTACCAAAAATAGTAACCCTAGAAGCTATGGTTGAGAGAGATAAGTCTAGGGTTAGCCTCAATAACTAAAAGAAAATATCAAATCAAGGAGTTGTAGGGCAGAATTGCAGAGGGGGTTTGTCGGAAAATACAATTTTAGTGAGTGGATGTTCTCTAATTTATCAAATCTACTATTTGAGAAGAAACTGGTGTATAAATAGGTCAATTGTTGTGTGATAAATAATCCAATTTCGAGTTGGACCAACTAGTTATCTTAATACAATTGTGTTTTAATCATCTTCATCATGTTCTAAATCAATCTGCTAGGGTGTAGATGAAACCCTTGATTTTATGCTAAGTATGATTTTTTATTAATATATAGAGGTTATTAATATATTGAGTATCAATATATGGAGGTTTTACTGTAAATAAGTAGATTAATTTAGTGATAAGCAAGTACACGTAGTGCCAAGCCAGGCCTTTGATTCTCTCTCTAATCTAAGTGGATCTTAACGCTTGATCCCTGGATTGAGATTAGCAGGGAGGGTTTTTGTGTGGCATCAGACCATGACACCTCATGGTGGACAACTTTGGGGTACACAAGTGGGGGATATCTAGCATTTTAGATCAAAAATTCCGTCAAATCCTAGACCTAGCCATGTCGCAGAACCAAATACTACCACCATCTACAGAGGTTGTCATCTCAGGGGCCCCACTCACTATAAAGCTGGTCCTAGGAAGCAAAAATCGAAAAAAAGAAAGGGAGAAAAGCAAATGTCTTTTCTGATGATCATAGGGGGCATACTAATACCTCAAAATCTAACGAAAACTATTATGCCTGGAAGGGTCTTGTCGCGTCATCAAGAGAGAAGAAACCCTAGTATCGAAAATGCTAAAAATCTAGAGCAATGATACACGTACAATGATTTTGTATCGTGATCTGCACAACGAAATGATCCAACGTATTAGGGAAGCCCTGGGGTGATTAGCAGGGGGTGGGGTATTTGGTGGAGCCCATCACTGCTTTTTCCTCTCAGACCAAAATCACGGTACTGCACCGTGCGGTACACCAAACATTCTTGAAAAATCTACCGGATTTTTATACCAAAAAATTTACACCCTTATGTGTCATGTATATCCACCACCGGATTATTATTGGCAAGCAGACATCAATCTATGGGTTCAAATCCTTATCGTATCATGATGGATTTCTCACAACACATTGGTTGTTCTGGTTGTACATGATGGATTTTAGCGTAATCAGAGGCAGAATTTACGTTGAGGAAACCCAGAATTTATGGAAATTTCACCTTGAAAAATCCAGGTATCGAAAAGGAATTGCCTTATTTTATACTTTATTTGTATGAAAAGCGATGACATCACAGGGGCCCCACTCGCTCTGAAGCTACTTCCTAGGAAGCAGAGCTCATTTACAGGCTCGGCGTAGGGCGGGGATAGAGTTTTCCTACCGTACTATGCTTGGAAGGGTCATGTCGTGTCATCTAGAGAGAAGAAACCCCTAGCATAGAGTCTATGGACGAGGGGTGCAGATATCAATCTATGGAGCCAAATCCTTTGGATTACTTACCGTATCATGATGGATTTCTAATCCCTTCTATGGGTCCAAATCCTTACCGTATCATGATGTATTTCTCTCTTCACATTGGTTTTTTTTTCTTCATAAAACCCTAAATTATATTAAAGATAAAACCCAAGAATGAGATCGGTTACATTACTGAGTCGACTGAGTCGAGCACAACGATCTATCGATCTTACATTCATCAAAGCAAAGAAAACTAAAGAGTTACAATAGGAATTCGTCAACTGATTTTCAACCAATTCCTGTATCTGATTTTCAACCACTTCACATTGGTTGTTCTGGTTGTACATGATGCACCTTAAATTAGCCCAAAGTCGTGTAACGTCGATAATTAAAGGCAGAATTTATTTGAGGAAATCCAGAATTTAAGGAAATTTTAACTTAGGGTAATTGAGTGTTGGTTTACCAAAATCTATTTGTGTTTTTCATGTTTTAATGAGGTTTTCGTTTCTAATATCTACTACAGTGTAATTTTGGTATGGAATTTAGTAGTTATTCATTTATGTTTCGTCGAGGATTTAACCATTAATGCATTTATCGAGGTTATTCATTTATCCCGTTTACCCAAGTCTAGGAACCGAAAAATTATTTATGTCGAGGATATTCGTTGTGTGTGCAAACTTGTTTTTTCACCTATGTTCCAGGTGAAGAATTGTGTTTCTACCTTCTTTCGACCATTATAAGGGTTAAGAATCTTAGGACCAAACCACTCGCTCTGAAGGAATTGCCTTATTTTGTTCTTTATTTTTTCCGGTCCCATCTTAAGGAACATACCTCCATATAAGAATAATTAACAATATAGTATGAATAATATAGGTCTTGTAATACATCAAAGTTTAAGATGAAGAGTTTCATACAACTATTTTACATGATCATTTTGATTTAAAGTTAATTCTTTCCTTTTTTGTGGACAACTTAATACAAATGTCTATCACTCATGTGATTTCATTTGTTAATTTCCGGTGCCAAAGTTGAGCTTCATGTGAATTTCATATATACATACATGTAAAATAAAATCCTCACTCAAGTAGATACATTTTTGTGTTTCCTATGCATATAAATATAAATATATATATATATATATATATATATATTTCCGAAGTACATGTATGAAATTTTTTCTTTCGGTCTATTCAAGGTATACCTCCATATAAGAATACAGCTCTTCTACACGTACCGTTCAAAAAACCACACAGAAACTGGTTTTCCCAAACTAACCCTCGAAGTACACATGTTGAACCCTTATAGGGTAATGGCGGGTCCCGGCTGAATACTATGGGACCCATTAAAAAAATCATGTGAGAGTGGAGTGCGGTTTATACATTGTTTATTATGCGGTACATTGATGAGTGCCAAATATTGCATATCTGTATACCTTTTTATTGGCATTTAACTCATCTTTTGCGCTTTAAAAATCATATATTATCCCAAATTCTGTGTTTTCTCTGTTTTCAAGAATAAATACTTGTACTAATTAATTTTGCGTTTTTAGGTAGTAAATAAAGCTTGGATGATAATACCTTGAGGGTTGGAGATCAACTTAAGGTAAAAATTTGGGAATTTTGATAAAGTACCCTGGTTTTTGAATACCCACTAAAAAAATGCCCCCGTTTTTTAAAAACTTGTTAAACTACCCTTGCAGTTTAGTTTAACGTCTTGGGAAAACCAAATCAGTCAATAGTCGTTTACTTAGTCAAAATATGGGGTCAAATTACCATAAACCCATTCCACTAAACCTAAATCGTGTGAGAGTCTTCCTTTTCCAGCCGACACACTTCTTCTTCTTCTCTTCTGTTCTGTTCTGCTTCTGAAACGGCGAAAAACTGGCGATTCGATTGAATCGATTGAATAATTTAGTGTAGTTGATGATTTGATTGAATCGATTGAAAATGAACGAATATATCTCGTTAATGACGTCGACTGGAAAGGAGAATGGGATGTCCAAGTGTGGATGGGGAAAAACGATCTGCTGGTTTTTAAGGGATTGAAGAGACGACCGGACGGAGGAGGTTCCTCGAACCAGGCAAAATGCTAATCCTCACACAGATGCACCGCTGCAAAGGGGGTACTTAGATTCGACAGATCAATCTGTAGTACTCTTGCCTAAACCGAGACAACGACCGTTCCAGAGTAAATTCGGTCACAAGAGAGGATGGGTTGATAAGTAGGAGGGAAGCTGAGAAATGTGTGGAATCGATAGTGATTCAAGGATTGTGGGTGTGTGAATTCTGAATATGATAAGTTCTGAATGATTGAAGTTAAACGATTGTGAAGAAATTGCTCAATTGATGAGTTTGATGATCTCGTGTTGTCGAAGAGACGTGAGATTCTTACTCTGAGTATTCTATGTATTCGTTCTATTTTTGATTCTCTTATTTATTTATTTTAATCTTGATTTGGGAACTTATTTATATTGCTAGAATTGTAGACACCATGATCCCATGAAGTGTGACAGTTAATGGAATCAAGGAGTGGATAAGTGGAAATCGTGTTCGAAACCGGTTGTCCAACGTGTAAAGACTTGGTCGACTTTCCACCCACTACCTCGTGAATTCCTTTAACTGATTGCACGACTTTCTCACATTTCCATCGTGTGTTTGAACACACGTTCCGTAGACCTCCAGACCAAAACCCTAAGTAATATCCCCCCAAGTGACACGATTGATCGTCTCGTGGTTTGTTAGTCAATTGATGACTTTGTGGTTTGATGGGACAATGAGTCCATGTAATTGCTGAGCCGAACATGATGTTCTGAAACTCACGAATTGAACGTGTCATGAGACAGAGGTATAATTCTTACAATGAAATGAGCAAGTATTGCTCATTCGATGGATTGTTGAATATTGGTGGGTTGTTGAACCGATATTCCTTAACTCGAGCAAATATTGATCATCTGAGTAAGTGTTGCTCTCGTGATGACTTGTTGAATATTTGACCATCTGAGCATGTGTTGCTCATGAATGATTGGCAGTGTGCCAAGAATATTAATTAAAGTGCTGGTCGTTGAACCTAGCATAATTAATAAAATTCATGACCATGAGGTCATCGTAGAATTATTAATATTAATTCATGACCATGAGGTCGTCGTAGAATTATTAATATTAATTCATGACCATGAGTTCGTCGTAGAATCATTAAGGTTAGAGTCTGGAAGCGCGGTCCTTGAACTCAGAAACCCTAATTTGACCGATTGATGATCAATTCATGGTCAGAAGTTTTAACAATGGGACGAATGAGGAGCAGCTACATGGGACCGTGGATCAACCATGTAGTATACATATGCTCACGTGAGCAAATATGATGAATTCACGAAGATTTCATGATTTGTTGGTGAAAGAATGATTAAATGCTGGTTCAATCATTATTCAAAATGCTCGTCTGAGACTTAAGTGTGAAAACCTAATTAATTATGAGAGGGTGATGGACCGACCATGGGGTCATGGAACCGGCCCTGGGTTGTCACGTGACCGTCTGATGGTCACTTCATGAAAAATCCAAAGTGTTTGGACGAGTCTTGGACCTAATACGAGCAATTAAGCAAATTAGGTCAAAACTGTGAAAATCGATGGGATTGGCTTCCGTGAGCCAAAGAGCTAATCTTGGTCGGTCAAGATAACGTGCTCGTGTCCCTAGGGTGTCCGCGTCTCAGTCTTGAGAATTTTGATATTTTCTGGTGCACGTTTGAGCGACCATTTGAGAAAATATGACAAAATTTTGGTTTTTTGATAAAACCATCAAAACTTCATCGGATGAAGGAAAATACTAAAAGTGAAGGAATTATGAAGTGTGGACCGGTCACAGTGATCACGTGACCAACTGTTGGTCGCTTGAGCAATCCATAAACCCTAATTAACGTCCTTTACTAGAATTGATGTATAATTCTCATACGAACTCGGATTTTGATGGTCCGCCCCTTCATTCCATACAGAAAAGAATTTCCCATTTCCCCACGCGGGAATTTTTAGGTTTTAAGCTCGGCCGAGAGGTGAAAATACCCCGAAAGTAAAATTCAGGAAGGATTCAAGGGGCCGGTCCCACGATAAAACGAAGGAGTTTTGTTAAAATCAAGGAATTTCCATGAGACTAAGGAAACACCATGAGACGATGGAAAATATTTATAAAATAAAGAATTGTGAGACTGGGACCGCCGGTGGTCAAGGCACGGTCGTCCAGTTTTGACCACGGTCCCGTGGTGTCTCTTCCTTAGTTTTACATATTTTGATGATTTTATGACGGATTCATGAATTTTGAGAAATTTGATAAATTTAGAGAGTTTTCATGAATTGAAGGAGTTTCCATGAGTTCATGGTCTTTGAAAAACATTAAAACAATAAAATTCGGTCGTGTAGGACCATGGAGGCGTGACCGACCGGTCGTGACCCAATCCCACGAATTTTAATAATTTTAAATAGTTTTTTGGGTATTTTTGATGATTTGAAGGAATTTTGAGGAAAAATACCATGAAATCAAGGAAAAATAAGATAATTAATAATAAAATAAATAAAACAGAGCGTGTGGGACCGGCTAGGGCATGGACGGCCGGCCAAGGCCTGGTCCCACGAGTTTTCATAATTTATTTTATTATTATTTTTGATAATTTAAAGGAATTTTGGGAATATACCATGAAATCAAGGAGTTTTTCATGAAATTAGAGAAAAATAATAATAAAAAAATAATAAGGGTCGTGAGGTGTGGGTCGGCTGGGACCAAGGCATGTCCGGTCGGCCAATGGTCATGCCCCACACCCTCTCCTTAATTTTTGTATTATTTTTTTGACGGACTCATGTAAGTACCACGAATCCGAGGAATTTCCTCAAGAATGAGATTTGATCAAACGAGAGAGTTTATCAAATCATGAAAAATAATAAAATAATAAAAGTGTATTAAAAATATAGAATTAGCGTGGAACTGATCATGACACGATGAGTTGATCGTGTGTCCGTGTCCCAGTGCCTTGGTCAAATATTTTTAATTATTTATTATTTTCTTCCCTATTCTGCATAGGTTCATCGTTTCGTCGTATTTTTAAAATACTCGTCCGTGCGGTGATTGTTAATGCATCAACGTTGAATACACTTGCACCATTTGAAACAGGGCTTACTCAGAGGTAGCTCTGATGCCCGGCCGTTAATTATTTATTACCAATTCATGAAATTTGATGGAGAATAATTCATGAAACGAGTAATAAAATGGATAGATGCTTACTGTTAATTCATAGGATCAGCTGAAGATTCGACTATGAACTCAGAACGATGAGGTGATCATTTCCATTCCATGGGATCGTCGTTGATTCGACCAAGGAATCGGAGCAATGATATTTCCATTCCGTGGGATCGCCGTTGATTCGACCACGGAATCGGAGCAATGATATTGCCATTCCGTGGGATCGTCGTTGATTCGACCACGGAATCGGAGCAATGATATTTCAATTCTGTGGGATCGTCGTTGATTCCACCACGGAATTGGAGCAATGATATTTCCATTCCGTGGGTTCGTCGTTGATTCCACCACGGAATCGGAGCAATGATATTGCCATTCCGTGGGATCGTCGTTGATTCGACCACAGAATCGGAGCAATGATATTTCCATTCCGTGGGATCGTCGTTGATTAGACCACGGAATCGGAGCAATGATATTTCCATTCCGTGGGATCGTCGTTGATTCCACCATGGAATCGGAGCAATGATATTGCCATTCCGTGGGATCGTCGTTGATTCGACCACGGAATCGGAGCAATTTTATTACCATTCCGTGGGATCGTCGTTGATTCGACCACGGAATCGGAGCAATAAAGGGATAATTAACCTCATGGGTCTATGCCTAGCAGAATAAACTGACTACGATAGGAGCATTAATTATCCTGACATGACTTGCTGTTAAGCCATATCCTTTATATAGTCAGGTTAAACTCGTTGTTTGTTCCTGAAGACGATATTGCCCCGTAGAGCCGTCCATCCCGTGATACTATATAGAAATGACTGAAAGTATTCAGTATTCATGAGATTATGCCGTTGTCTAGACGTTGACTGCATATCTACATGTACTCTGAGAGAAATCACTCTCCGTTGAGAATTCGATAGGAGACTCGTGTCTCAATACTCACATGCGATTTCTGAACCGACGGTCCGTACAATCATGAGTTTACGATTTTATCCCTTGTTGAAAATCCACCATCTACATTAAGTCCCCTGCTTACTGAGGAAATCTGTGTTCCTCAGTCAGCATTAAATGGTGATTTTCAGGCCAAAAATTATACTAGTAATTGAACTTAGTCGTAAGTTGAGACATTACCGTATTTCGAGAGTATGAGCGAGCCACGACTTGATGAAGAATTCATTGTCATGGTTAGAGAGCCATTTTGTGAGCATAAATTGGTGTTGAACCGCTGATTTGGATGACGGGACCTTGGTCGTTTAGGATTCGCGGGCCGGGCCCATGAAAAGAAATCCTTATTTTGGGAATAGACGCTCGTCTGTTCGTTAGTTTAAGGAACAAACAAAATAGACATGAGTCTAATGATATAAAATTTTGTCTATGAGCTTTCACAAAACCAAAATTTTATCTTTCTGAGATTTCACAAAATGGAATAAACTCTCGTTCCAAAGGTGAATGCTCGTACGAGAGAAAAGTTTTTTTTTTTTTTGAAAAGACGTGCCTCTGTTAATAAATTTTTTTTTTCTATGAGCTTTCATGAAAAAAAAATTATTTTCGATATGTGAGCGTTCACAAAATTTTGAAAATATACTCTTGCTTCAAACACAGATGCTCGTGCAAGGGAGAAAAATATATATATATATTTTTTAATTTACGTGAGCTTCCACATTAAATATATGTATTTTTTAAAATCAATGTTTTGATTTTGAACAACTGTTTGAAAGTAGACAATTATACATGGTGAAATAATGTCTATGAGTTTTCGTAATTCCATGGTGGATGTTCACACAGTAGGAATGTTCATGATTTTATGAAAAATCTGAGCTTTTTGAACGTCTTTTGTAGGTTCGAAGAGACGAACGATTTTGGATTGTTAACTCTAGCATTACTATCACTACCGTTAGTGGAAGCGTAAGAGTTAAGACTTACCATTTTGGTATACGCTGATGTGAGCATCCTGATTATTTCTGTTGTGCTTTAATTTCAATACTTTGATGAAATCTGCATCTACGGATGATATACTGAAGTAGGAATGTTGTATGGACGTCACAACAACTTTGCAAGAATGACCGGTTCCCATAACGATGCTTCCAAAGATGATATTTCCATAGATGATATCTCTACAGATGCATCTTCAAGAAATGGTTCTTCTGGGACCTCTTAGTGATGGTGAGAGATCCTTCATACTGAGTTGTACTTCTTCTTATTTCACTAGATTTACCACAGGATAATCGTATAGTGGAATCCTGGATAGATATGGACTCTACAGAAATGGAAGAAAGTCTAGGGAGAGAACCCAGAAGTAAGGACTACAGGATGTTATCAAATGACGTGTAGTCCCCAGCCGTTTCTTTGGTGAGTTGTTAGCGCTCCTCGTGTCATGACTCTGCCCGTGCAATTAGGATCATGAGACCAAGGTTTGTTATTTATTTTCAGGCTTTTGCTCCATCGATTGACGGTCTTCAACTTGTTCCCGGACAAGCAATTCATGAATCCGGCATTGATGAAAAAGTCGATGTAAGTATCCTTTTTCGTGCAGGTGATCTCGGCATCTCCTTGAATGAAGTAATAATAATTTTTGTTAATGAATCCAGGAAGAAATCATTGTAGATAAGCATCATGCTGATGAAGCATGCTCTTCTTTGGGATATGGGAATATGGAGAATTCCCGAAATCCCAAACCGAATGAAGATAGCGGCGTTGCCAATGGAGATTCTAGTATTTCCGAGCCTTCAAATGATTCAGAGACTCCCCCAGTAAGTATATCTCTTTTGAATCATTCTAATCCCATGTAATCTTCGCATTAGGTGCCGAACAACGAAGTTGGGAATCATGGATCCAATAATGATGATTTGGGCAATCCAGGAGCTGTTGGTGATAAGACTTTCATAGCTGCGCCTCAGGATGATGAAGTGCTAGTCGTTGATGCCGTGGAGGTGGTGTAAATTCTAGTTGTGCCTCATACGGTGAAACCCGAACCCGAAATAGCAGAAGTTATTTCCCCTGAAGTTGTCTCTGTGATAATTGACACTGCTCCAGTAACTGAGAACCAGATGATAGTGCATGAGTATCCTACTGCAGGGATTTCCTTTAATCCTCAATTTAGTAAGTTACTCCCATATCACCAGCTTGTTGGAGGTTTTAGCGTTCCCATCGGATATGTTTCTATATACAAGGAACTGTGGAAAATGTATGGACACATTGTTGTTACTCGGGATCCAGGGCGTAGTTATTTCTTGACGAAACAAGTAGAGGCCATCTTGCGTGTTATATATGATATTCGGATTACATCCAAAAATATTGTTTCCCAAGATGTACTCTTTGATTGGGAGTAAAACTTAGAATGCTGAAGAACTTGGCTTCAACCTGAAGTGGCTCCGTAAAAGACTTGAAGTTATCAAGAAAGCAGAAAAGGGTGACGCTCCTTTCCCTACTATTGATGCTGTGTTGAAGAGGATGAAGTAGCCAAGCTAACCAGGAAGCTAGAGGTACCTTGATTAAGGACTTAGCGAAAAGACCTGGTGGACATCGATCGACTGTAGAGGTTATGAATCCCGTCCATGAATTCTTGCATGTAGTATGTTCTGGAAGCTGTAGGAACCTCACACGGCCTCGAAATTCGATGCTTGACCCCAACTTTTGAATCTAAGAGACTGAGTTATTAAATGATATAAGAATCACTCAATATGGAGTTGTAGAAGTCCACCAACGAAGCATACACATTTGCAATTTGTAATCCCATACAATTTTTTTAGGTTTCGCAGACCTGACAGTAAAGGCCATATCTTTCAGCTTGTATGTCCGATTAATGCGCCCTTTTGGTATGTTGTTGAAAAGACACAGAAGAACATCTTTTGTTGAGGAAGTATTGTCCCATTCCTCACCCATTAGCACGTTTTTTGCAAACCCATGACCTGAAGTGTGTTGTATCCCATCTGTAGAGGTGACGAGAACATCTTATAGAAGACTTTGTATTATTCCCACCAGTCGTGCCAGCTTTGGGAAGACTTCATGTGAGCATGTTATCAGGTCTACACATCTTCATATGAATCATTGGCTCTTACAGAAGTCCACTTCATGTGTAATACTTCAGAGAATGATTAGTTGATGAAGCCCTGAGGATGTTGCTTCTGAGACCGTTGTTGGTGTTGAGACCATGAATGATCATGCTCCAGAGATATTTTTCGATGTTGAGATCATGTATGGTGTTCCATTAGAGATTATTGTTGATGCTGATACCACAGTTGAAGTTGCTCCAAAGACCGAAAAGGATAGAACCATGATTATAGACATAGTCTTTGATCCTTCTTCCAGTGAGACTTTTATATTCACAAACTAGTTGATGAGTTGAGCATCCGTGAGATGAAGGTGTACTAAGAGTCCAATCTTAATGCTCCTGGAAGCATTACTTTTCCACGAACTGGATTTGTCAGTGAGTCGCCATTGTTGCGGTAGATAGCATCAACAATTTTCGTACTGGATGTGATTGGTGAAGATAGAAAGTTCCTCAATCATGCTGGAGCTTGTGATGTATAGAAATCCCGTTGATGAAGTTCCACAAAATCGCCTTAGGCTGCCCAGTATACGTTGAAGGAGTTACTGACATCCATGTATGAATGATGTTGCATCTGCTTCAGAAGTCTTATCATTGGATAATGAAGACTTATCGATTGTGGTTTAGTAACACTTCAATCATGGTGGTGTTGAATCGGCGTCGAGATATCTGTTTTAAAGCCAGCTGGGATGCTATTGTCGCAGGTGTACTCTTTGATTGGGAGTACAATTTGAAGGTTACTTAGCTTCTTGAGCGTTGAAGCGTCACCTCTTTTGAGAATTTCTTAGGTTTGATCATCGCGACCCCTATCTTCTGTTGATTCAGCATCCCTTTTCATTGAGGTAGTATGTGCAGACATCAGAGCTTTCTGATTTTATGAAAACTCCTACAAGGCTATGGAGAAACGCCCAAATTGTTCTTCTCCATGCTTGGACATCATCTCAGTAATGAATATCCCATTGAGATGCTCGTTTCAGAGAGGTTTCAGATTCATCCACTTAGTAAAATGCTAATACGGTGAAGCTACCATTCATAACATCTTGTAGAGTTGTTAGAAGAAGTCCCCATGCTAGGATAGCATGTGAGGAAATAAATGACATATGCATGGAATGAGACTTTCCTGAGTGAGGAACCTCTTTATGAATGTCTATGCATCTTTCGCAGGTTATTGCTTCAACCTCGTCAAAGAATTCCTCAAAGTACTCTGATGATGGAATGTCCGTCAAATCTTATGGATCAGAACTTTCTTCGTTGAAGAGATGTGTAACCAAAGGCGCTTTGTAAGTATCTTTTCAGCGTGGATCCACGCTCATCTTAAGGACATGTCATATCCTGGATCTTTCCGATTATGTGAAACTTGGTTTCTGTCTAGATTGAACTTATGTTCACTTTGAGAATGATGTAACCATAAGTATTTCCGAGCGCTCCTTCGAGGTCTTTGATTTTGATGGAGAATGAGTATCTTCTTTCCGAGCGATGCATGTGGATCCGATGGTTCTCACTGGAAGGTTTTTGATGGCGGTGTTATCATCGGTCAACGTTCTTCCAAATTCGTTTCTTCTGAGATTGACTGTGGTTAGCAGTCCCCAGTCGTACATCTCTTGGTATGTGGTTGGAGGCTCAAAAAGTATTTTTTGGATGGACTTCTTGACACGATGTGGTTCAGTACTGTGAACATGTCTCTTCTTTGTGCCTTCGACAGATAACGCAATTCACGTTCGTCCTAAACTGCTTCTTTGATAGGTTTTCCAAAGAGTGTAAATGTTTTGACTGGGAGAGGATTTTGTGTACTCCTTCAGTCCCCAGTTGAAGATATTTTGGATGAACCTTCTCTTTGAAAATGTGCTTCAAAACTGCGCAGTTGCCTTGTGGGATGATTGAAAAACCTGTGGAAGTGGCAGTAACGAGGACTTTCCATGTCTTTTTCAGTTGGTTCTTTCTGGACATACGGAAACTTGATTGCACCATCTTGGATCCAGACATCCAGGAGTTCGATCACCTCTTCAATGGAAAAGGAAAGTCATGCGCTTCTTGGTCAAGAACTCTTTTACGTTGGTCAGAGGCTTGTGCATCTTGATTATTCTTGCTATGTGCTTTTGAAGGAGCTGAGGTATGCTTGCATGGCAGTTTGGTTTCCCGTTTTCTCCCTTCTACAATAGTGTTTGTGGAAGGGTGGAGGTTGTACTGCTTGTTGATCAGACGCCTGCTTCCTCAAGTGTCTCGCGATTCTTCAGTCTTTGTAGATTTTGTTCTTTCCAACAGAGCAAGTGCAGTGGTTGCTGATCTCTTCTTGGCTTCGTGGAGCTCTGAGAAAGTATGGAAACGAAGATTTTCCAGTAAATCTCTGTAAACCGGGAGCATGCCATTGATGCACAAATCTACCAGCTGCTGCTCCATGATATTTGGATCATGACAATCCAGGGCTTGGACTCTGGATATTTTCACATAATCATCAGGATATTCGCTGCTCCTTTGAAACATCTTTCCTAGATCAGAGAGAGTGATTTGCTCTAACACGAAGAAGTATTTTCTGTAGAAAACATTAATAATCTCTCTCCAATCGATGATACTTCCAGTGCGATGTTGTTGTACCAGGTGTATGCTCTGCCTGTCAGACACTTTAAAAATTCTTTCAGATGGACGACATGTTGTGCTCGTGTTCGCCCAATAATTCCAGAAATCGAGAAATATATTTTGAGTATTGCATGTTCCATCATTAAGAATGAATGTTGGAGTGGTATAACCTTTGGAAGAGGAATCCTATGCATGGAAGCAGGATATGAAGGTTGATGAAGATGGACAGATGATGCCTTGTATTTTCCTCGATCCTCAAAAAGTGCTCCAGGTCTTCACGAGTGATGAAACTTGCGGGTCCCATTGCTGGAGAGTCATCTGCAGCTTTGCGGAATTCTTCATCATGTACAACATGGATTGGAGAGATTTCAGGATCAGCAGTTGAAGATGTTTCTTTAGCTTTTCCTTTCTCACGTTGAGGCTGAGTTTGTTCAGACGCAAGCTTATTTGTGAGAGTTTTGAGGTGAGCACATAACTCTTTCTATGCTGCAGCTACGTCATTCTGAACCTTCATGAGATCAACTATGGTAGGCTGATTTCCTTTGGTTTCTTCAAGAGATCAACCGAATAGTGGATTGTTGATGGCGCCAGCGCCATCACTTGCAGGAGTGATAAATGGAGCATCAGTGCTTGGAGGAGTGGCGTTAGCGGTACCACTAGAGCTTGCGATATTAGGATCGGGTTTTGAACCCGGATTGGTAGACCTAAGACCGACCATCTTTGTGAGAATTGATATTGCAACCGATAGAATGATCTCCCACTATGGTCGCCAATCTGTGGATGGGGAAAAACGATCTGCTAGTTTTTAAGGGATTGAGGAGACGACCGGACGGAGGAGGTTCCTCGAACCAGGCAAAATGCTAATCCTCACACAGATGCACCGCTGCAAAGGGGGTGCTTATATTCGAGAGATCAATCTGTAGTACTCCGGCCTAAACCGAGACAACGACCATTCCATAGTAAATTCGGTCACAAGAGAGGATGGGTTGATCTGTAGGAGGGAAGCTGAGAAATGTGTGGAATCGATGGTGATTCAAGGATTGTGGGTGTGTGAATTCTGAATATGATAAGTTCTGAATGATTGAAGTTAAACGATTGTGAAGAAATCGCTCAATTGATGAGTTTGATGATCTCGTGTTGTCGAAAAGACGTGAGATTCTTACTCTGAGTATTCTATGTATTCGTTCTGTTTTTGATTCTCTTTTTTTTTTTTTTTTTCAATCTTGATTTAGGAACTTATTTATATTGCTGGAATTTTAGACACCATGATCCCATGAAGTGTGACAGTTAATGGAATCAAGGAGTGGAGAAGTGGAAATCGTGTTCGAAACCGGTTGTCCAACGTGTAAAGACTTGGTCGACTTTCCATCCACTACCTCGTGAATTCCTTTAACTGATTGCACGATTTTCTCACATTTCCATCGTGTGTTTGAACATACGTGCCGTAGACCGCCAGACCAAAACCCTAAGTAATATCCCCCCAAGTGACACGATTGATCGTCTCGTGGTTTGTTAGTCAATTGATGACTTTGTGGTTTGATGGGACAATGATTCCATGTAGTTGCTGAGCCGAACATGATGTTCTGAAACTCACGAATTGAACGTGTCATGAGACAGAGGTATAATTCTTACGATGAAGTGAGCAAGTATTTCTCATTCGATGGATTGTTGAATATTGTTAGGTTGTTGAACCGATATTCCTTAACTCGAGAAAATATTGATCATCTGAGCAAGTGTTTCTCTCGTGATGACTTGTTGAATATTTGACCGTCTGAGCATGTGTTTCTCATGAATGATTGGCAGTGTGCCAAGAATATTAATTAAAGTGATGGTCGTTGAATCTAGCATAATTAATAAAATTCATGACCATGAGGTCATCGTAGAATTATTAATATTAATTCATGACCATGAGGTCATCGTAGAATTATTAATATTAATTCATGACCATGAGGTCGTCGTAGAATCATTAAGGTTAGAGTCTGAAAGTGCGGTCCTTGAACTCAGAAACCCTAATTTGACCGATTGATGATCAATTCATGGTCAGAAGTTTTAACCATGGGACTAATGAGGAGCAGCTACATGATACCATGGATCAACCATGTAGTATCCATATGCTCACGTGAGCAAATATGATGAATTCACGAAGAGTTCATGATTTGTTGGTGAAAGAATGATTAAATGCTAGTTCAATCATTATTCAAAATGCTCGTCTGAGACTTAAGTGTGAAAACCTAATTAATTATGAGAGGGTGATGGACCGACCATGGAGTCATGGAACCGGCCATGGGTTGTCACGTGACCGTCTGATGGTCACTTCATGAAAAATCCAAAGTGTTTGGACGAGTCTTGGACCTAATACGAGAAATTATGCAAATTAGGTCAAAACTGTGAAAATCGTTGGGATTGGATTCCGTGAGCCAAAGAGCTAATCTTGGTCGGTCAAGATAATGTGCTCGTGTCCCTAGGGTGTCCGCGTCTCAGTCTTGAGAATTTTGATATTTTCTGGTGCACGTTTGAGCGACCATTTGAGAAAATATGACAAAATTTGGGTTTTCTGATAAAACCATCAAAACTTCATCGGATGAAGGAAAATAATAAAAGTGAAGGAATTATGAAGTGTGGACCGGTCACAGTGATCACGTGACCAACTGTTGGTCGCTTGAGCAATCCCTAAACCCTAATTAACGTCCTTTACTAGAATTGATGTATAATTCTCATACGGACTCGGATTTTGATGGTCCGCCCCTTCATTCCATACGAAAAAGAATTTCCTATTTCCCAACGAGAGAATTTTTAGGTTTTAAGCTCGTTCGAGAGGTGAAAATACCCCGAAAGTAAAATTCAGGAAGGATTCAAGGGGCGGTCCCACGATAAAACGAAGGAGTTTTGTTAAAATCAAGGAATTTCCATGAGACTAAGGAAACACCATGAGACGATGGAAAATATTTATAAAATAAGGAATTGTGAAACTGGGACCGCCGGTGGTCAAGGCACGGTGGGCCAGTTATGACCACGGTCCCGTGGTGTCTCTTCCTTAGTCTTACATATTTTGATGATTTTATGAAGGATTCATGAATTTTGAGAAATTTCATAAATTTAGAGAGTTTTCATGAATTGAAGGAGTTTCCATGAGTTCATGGTCTTTGAAAAACATTAAAACGATAAAATTTGGTCGTGTAGGACCATGGAGGCGTGACCGACCGGTCGTGACCTAATCCCACGAATTTTAATAATTTTTAAATAGTTTTTTGGGTATTTTTGATGATTTGAAGGAATTTTGAGGAAAAATACCATGAAATCAAGGAAAAATAAGATAATTAATAATAAAATAAATAAAACAGGGCGTGTGGGACCGTCTAGGGCAGGGCCGGACGGCCAAGGCCCGGTCCCACGAGTTTTCATAATTTATTTTATTATTATTTTTGATAATTTAAAGGAATTTTGGGAAAATACCATGAAATCAAGGAGTTTTTCATGAAATTAGAGAAAAATAATAATAAAAAAATAATAAGGGTCGTGAGGTGTGGGCCGGCTGGGACCAAGGCATGGCCGGTCGGCCAATGGTCACGCCCCACACCCTCTCCTTAATTTTTGTATTATTTTTTTGATGGACTCATGTAAGTACCACAAATCCGAGGAATTTCCTCAAGAATGAGATTTGATCAAACGAGAGAGTTTTATCAAATCATGAAAAATAATAAAATAATAAAAGTGTATTAAAAATATAGAATTAGCGTGGAACTGATCATGACACGATGAGTTGATCGTGTGTCAGTGTCCCAGTGCCTAGGTCAAATATTTTTAATTATTTATTATTTTCTTCCCTATTCTGCATAGGTTCATCGTTTCGTCGTATTTTTGAAATACTCGTCCGTGCGGTGATTGTTAATGCATTAACTTTGAATACACTTGTACCATTTGAAACAGGGCTTACTCAGAGGTAGCTCCGATGCCCGGCCATTAATTATTTATTAACAATTCATGAAATTTGATGGAGAATAATTCATGAAACGAGTAATAAAATGGATAGATATTTACTTTTAATTCATAGGATCAGCTGAAGATTCGATTATGAACTCAGAAATATGAGGTGATCATTGACATTCCATGGGATCGTCGTTGATTCGACCATGGAATCGAAGCAATGATATTGCCATTCCGTGGGATCGTCGTTGATTCGACCACGGAATCGGAGCAATGATATTTCCATTCCGTGGGATCGTCGTTGATTCGACCACGGAATCGGAGCAATGATATTGCCATTCCGTGGGATCGTCGTTGATTCGACCAAGGAATCGGAGCAATGATATTTCCATTCCGTGGGATCGTCGTTGATTCCACCACGGAATCGGAGCAATGATATTGCCATTCTGTGGGATCGTCGTTGATTCGAGCACGGAATCGGAGCAATGATATTGCCATTCCGTGGGATCGTCGTTGATTCGACCACGGAATCAGAGCAATGATATTTCCATTCCGTGGGATCGTCGTTGATTCGACCACGGAATCGGAGCAATGATATTGCCATTCTGTGGGATCGTCGTTGATTCAACCACGGAATCAGAGCAATCTTATTGCCATTCCGTGGGATCATCGTTGATTCGACCACGGAATCGGAGCAATGAAGGGATAATTAACCTCATGGGTCTATGCCTAGCAGAATAAACTGACTACGATAGGAGCATTAATTATCCTAACATGACTTTCCGTTAATCCATATCCTTTATATAGTCAAGTTAAACTCGTTGTTTGTTCCTGAAGACGATATTGCCCCGTAGAGCCGTCCATCCCGTGATACTATATAGAATTGACTGAAAGTATTCAGTATTCATGAGATTATGCCGTTGTCTAGACGTTGATTGCATGTACTCTGAGAGAAAGCACTCTCCGTTGAGAATTCGATGAGAGACTCGTGTCTCAATACTCACATGAGATTTTTGAACCGACGGTCCGTACAACCATGAGTTTACGATTTTAGCCCTTATTGAAAATTCACCATCTACACCAGGTAAACCCTAACTTTTGATTTTGTAAGATTTGTACTTGCATGATGAAATCAATTGATTTTGATGCTTTTTCTGTCAACATAAAGTGAAACCCTAACTTTATTTTTATGAAACAACACTTTTGCATATTTTTTTTATCTTTTGTTTTTTCCCGGAAGATTCTTCATTCCCCATCATCTTTTTGTTTTTTCCCTTTTTCTTTTTCTTTTTTGTGTGTAAATCCAAATCTGAAAAAAACATGATGTCTGTGAATCGGGTTCTGTATTTCTGTAAAAAAAATCAAAAGAAATCGGGTTCTGTATTTCTATAAAATTAAAGAAATAATCCCCCTAAAAAATTATTGTTTAATTTTGTAATGTTTCTTTTGTATTTCTGTATTGTGTGTGTATTATGAGTGGTTTGTAATGAATCATTTGAATCATTTGAAAAAAATGATTAAAAAAAAGAAGGTGGTGGAAGAACTTGATTAATCCAGCAAAGCACTGAGTACTTTTAGGAAAAGTGAAGCATGTTCGTTTTTGATAAAGTGAAGCATATTCGTTTTTTTATTTTCTAGTTCGCACTAAATGGATAATAAAGTGAAGCTTGGCAGTATTTGGGTCGGTGGTGGTCAGTTGATTGATTCCACTAACCGTATTGAGTGTTTTAGGAAAAGTAAATGGAAAGAAGGAGAAGGTGGTGGAAGCACTTGATTCTTTTTCTTTTTCTTTTTCTTTTTCTTTTTCTTTTTCTTTTGAGTACTTTTGATATTTTTTTGTGCTTTCGAGCATTTGTGATCTTTTTGATGTTTTTGTTCCCTCTGGTTTATGGAGTGGGGTGGCTTTGTTCATTCTTAATTACTTTTAATAAACCATTTTGACCTACCAAAAAAAAGTATTATGAGTGGTTTGTAATATATTCATATTTCTGTCTTTTACAGTAAAAAGATTGATAAGGGAAAAACCAATATTAGAGACATAAGTTGTTATTGCGTTGAGAGTAAAATTGAGCTTATTTTCAAGCAATTAAAAAGAGATAAGATGATTCTGAGGATATTAGAGCAAATGGTTCATAGGAAATTATGTTTGGAAGATATAGATGATGTTGTTTTCCTATGGATGTCATAAAATGGAGTTCCATGGACACTAAAGAATGATAGTTCATTTTTTTGGTTTTGGGAGAATACTGCAATAAATGGCAAAGGTTTTATTGAGTTGCTTGTGAAGGTTCAAAATCCATAATGGGACAAGGAACTCTCACCAAAGAAAACAGTATCAAAGTCACCTCAAGTTAGAAGAAGCCCAATACTTGGAGGTGAGAAGAAAAAACTGTTGGTGGTTCTAGTGCTAGGAAGTTGTTTGGGGAGGGCAGTTCACCAGTTCAAGTAGATGGGGAACCAAAGGATGGCATGAAGGGTGTAGATCAGTTATTGGGTTAGATGCTTGTCATTTAAATGGTAAGTGTGGTGGTGTGTTGATGGCTGCAATAGGGTTAGATGGACAAAATGGATTAGTTACATTAGGAATTGGAGTTTTCCCTGCTGAAACAATTGAGAATTAGATTATGTTCCTGAATGACTTGAAGCCATTTCTCTTAGGCCATGAAAATCCATTGACATTCATTTCAGATAGGCATAAAGGGATACTTGAAGCTGTTCCTGCTGTGTTCCCAGGCTCACATCATAGATACTGTTGGAGGTAAGATTCTCAACTTCCCTATTTTTTTGTTCTGAACATAAATTTTCATATAGTTGCTAGCTACTTACAAGTTTTTGTTGTTTCAGGCACTTGTATAACAATTTCAAGAAGCATTTTAAGGGACAAAAGTTGTATAACTTATTTTGGAATGCATCCAAATGCTACAAGAAAAAACATTTCTATGTAACATCTCACATTATTTTACATATATGTTGATATTTTTATGGTTTGTAATGTCTTATTATTTGCCAGTATGTTTATGGTTTATGTGTGTAGTATGCAGAAACATATGGAAGATATGAGGAAAGAAAATGCTGCTGTTGTGGTTTACCTTGAAGAGGCTGGTGTTGAGTCATGGGCTAAAGCATTTTTTGATGACAATAGTAAGTGTGAACACCTAAATAACAACTTCAGTGAGTCTTTTAATTCCATGGACAAAAATCTTAGGGACAAACCAGTATGTAGACTAGGAATTCTTTACAATCAATTGGTTATGAGTATATTTCACAAAAGAAGAAAGGAGAGTGCATCTTGGAATCCACATGAATTGGTTCCAACTGCAATGAAACTAATTGGGAAGATGATGAAGTTGGTTGGTGCATTTAAAGTTGAACCATGTGTTAGTGGTAAATTGTATGAGGTTATAAATGAAGGTAGCAAGGCAGTTTTTATTGTCAACTTGGAAGAAAAGACATGCAGTTGTCTGCAATGGCAACTCAGAGGTTTTGTTTGCCAACATGCAGTTTGTTGCTTGAAACCATTCAGGCCTGATTGGACAAAGTAAGTACATACTGTCCAACTTCCCCCCCCCCCTTTTTTTTATTGTTGTTTGTCAACTTTACTATGTCTCTTTATGCAACGACAATAAAAAAATTGGAATGTTGGCAGGTACTGTTCTCATTATTATTCAGTTGCTGCATACAGGGCCACATATGCTCCAGTTGTGTTTTCATTTCCTCCTCAAGAAGATTGGCCTGAGGTATTTTTTTTAGTCATTTTAATCAAGTTATTTCATGTAATTTGTTCTAGTAATTTGCATTGTTGACTTCATTTTTTTAACTTTATAGTCCATTATTATTTTTTAGTTGCAAGAACATGAAAAGATTGAGCTGGAATCTGCTATCAAGATCAGAAAAACAGGTAGGCCTAGAGTTAAGAGGAGGAGAGCATGGGATGATCCTAAATCACAGACAAAGGTATATTCATGTCGAAACTATGGTTCAACTGGTCATAAAAAAAGCACATGTCCAGGTGGTGATGTTGGCAAGAATCCTAAAGCAAAGAGGCAGAGAACTCAAGTAGATGGTGCTACCTTCACATTCAATGAAAGACCTGTTGCATCAATTTCTAAAGCTAAGAAATCTCAACCATCTTCTTCTAAAGTTTCATTTTCTTCTAAAGCTAAGAAATCTCAACCATCTAGTATTCCAAAGGCACCTGCTAAAGCTTCTACAACTTCAAAGAAACATAACAACACTCATACAAAGAAGTGAATGGTTGCAGTATAGTAATGTGGTTTACAGTAGTTAAGGTTGTCTTTTTTTAGTGCTATTTTGGTTGCTGAAAACATTGAACATATGCTGTAATATTTTGGAACATCTTTTTATATATATAATTAAGTACTTTTGTGAAAATTTTAGACTTGCAGAAACTTGGGTTCATCATTTCTATAAATACAGGTTGAAGAATATTGAATTGGGAATATGACAGTTGCAGAAACATGACTCGGTGTTTTGACTCGGTGTTTTGAATCGGTGACTCAAGTGGATTCATCTCAACTCAGTTTGAAGGGTTTTTTAGACTTTTTGTCACTGCCACCTAAGCATTAACGTCTGTTAACTAACAATTAGCGTTTTTTCCCGTTTTCTGAAAAAACCTGTCAAAGGAAGGGTACTTTAACAAATTTATAAAAAACGGGGGAACTTTTTTAGTGTAATGTTAAAAACCAGGGTACTTTATCAAAAAGCCCTAAAAAGTTTTACACTAAAAAAAATTTGTCATTTAGTAATGACCCACGCAAAAAATGTGTTAATAAGACCTCCATATAGGATTACCTTGACCCTTTGCATTGGAGATGCTCTAAGAACTATTGGAAAATCAAAACCCCACTCACATTTTTCTCCACAGTGGGGCCCAAAAGTGGCCCTTGCTAATCACCACACGACGGGGCCCACAATTAATGTGAGAGGTTGTTTTAACCAACAGTTCTTAACAGACCGAGAATCTGGACAACGCCAAAACAGAATTGGCTTTTTATTTCACATTTTTTGTGGGTCCCGTGGGCCTGGTGAATGTGAGAGCTTTTCTCGGGTTTTTTTTTCTCGGTTTTCTTCATTGTCTTTGAAGAATTTTTGTGTTTTAACCTTGTTTTTCTCCTCGGTGTGTTTAGAAGCGATGTTGTTTTTATGCTCGGTCTATTAAGACTTTTTGTTTCTAGTATATATAATATATATACAAGAATAGAATAGGGAAGATAGAACTTGTTGTGTATTTTTCAAGGTGTTGCGAAAATAAAATCTTGATTGCAAACAAACCCTAATTTGACACAGTTAAAAATGGATGTCGTTGCAAATGTTGTCAAAGTAAAAGAAGAGAAACCAATTGAAGAAGAACCAGATAGTCGCATTAATATCAAGGTCGCGAGTAATGACGTAAGTGTGATATCTCAAACTCCATCAATTGTTTAAAATATTTCAACTTTTAATGTTTGGGTTCTAGGATATAACTCTTTATCTTATTCTAAACTCGTCTTGTTGTCAAAAAATTTCTCGTTTCTATACTGTATTTTTTCCCTATAATTTAGTCTGATTGAGAATGGTGTTATTGGTACCGGTAATCTTCTCTTTTTCCTTTATCGTTCTGACTGGGCTTGTTATGGTTTTGATGTATATACTCATGGTGATGCATGCCTAATTATGCATGTGTGTAAACGGTTTTTTTTTTTTTTTTTTAATCTTCAAACGTAGGGTAATAGTATTGTGGTTGGATTTAGGATCAAGCGCAATGGTCGGATGGGTAAACTCATGCAAGCCTACTGTGATGCATTTAAAATTGATATTACGTCCATACTTGATGGTACTCAGATAAAGCAAGAACATACCGCAGATCAAGTAATTTTTCTCTAATCTATAGTGTCTTGAATTTAATGACAAGGTTTTGGTTTTCAAATCTGAGATTATTTTTTTGTAATAAGGATCAGCTTAAATTGGTAGAGGGGGGCGAGATTCAGGTCGTACAAGACATGATAGGGGGTGGATGGGTCTTAATGTGATGATGAAGGTACAACAAATTATGGTTATATTTTTCTCTTGATTTTTTCAGTTGTTAATGGTTTTTGTTTGTTTTTGAGCTCTATGTTGTGTTTTTTTTTATATCTTATTCCATGTCTTTTTACCATCAGTATTACATTCTAATTATGGAACGTTATGTGATGGTATTTACAAGAGTAACAAGTGAACTCTCTTTCTCCCAACTTCAGAGGGCAATTCTGATGAAAGAAGGATACTTAACCGGCAGTTTCCTACTCCCAGATCTGTTTTATTTATTTTTAAATTCAAGAGTATCTGAGCTGTAATAGTATTATTAGTAGTAAGTTGTTTTTAGATCCAAGAATATCTAATCCCAGATCTGCTGGACTACTCTTATATTTTGAGTATCTAGAATCCAAGAATACATAGTGATCCAGATTTGTTTAGAGTGATCCAGGTTTTTCACACATTTTTATTATCACACTATCTCAGTATCTCAAAAATTTGATGTCATTTTTCGAATAAAAACCAAACCGTAACGGATTTGAAGTTAATATTTAGAGAATATGTTACTATTACATAGATCTACGTTCCTACCGAAAATGAGTGTATTCCGAGATGTATAACACCACCATCTTCTACTTTGAAAATGAGTCGTTGAAAATGAGTTTGCTAAGAACTACTGTGAAAATAAAATAAAAAAAAATACTACCTCTGTTTTTTGAAACCTGGCTTGATTGGGGTATACCCATATTAATTGGGGTATACCCAATAAGACAAAATAGGGTGATTTTACTTCAATACCCTTGAACTAATTAACTTAAAATTAAACCCTAAAATTAAAAATTAAAAAACTCTTAATCTTCCCTAATCTCTCTGCTCTTCCCCTTCATCTTCTTCCATTTCTTATATCAAACGAAAATATTAAACTTTAATTTTCCAAAAAAATCGTTGATTCTACCGGCGAAAAGAAGACTATAAATGATGTTTAAACTCAAACACATCATTGTGTTGTGTGATTTGATTTTTATATTAAGTTAGAAATTGAAAATTATGATTTTTGTGTCTTTGGCCGGCAAGGTCGTAACATGCACATCTTGCCGACTTTTCATAACATCCATGGCGGTGACTGTAAAAAAATTCAACAGCCGGAAGGGTATTTTTTGAATACCTTGCCGGCCAAATACATCCGGAAGGGTATTTTTTAAATACCTTGCCGGCCAAAAAACAGCCGGAAGGGTATTTTTTAAATACCTTGCCGGCCAATATTTTTTTCAGCAGCCGGCGGGTTTTTTTTTTGTAGACCTTGCCGGCTAATAAATTTTTTCTGTCGTATCCTGTGTGTCAAAAAAATAAAGTCGGAAAGGTCGACGAATGAAGTGTTTGGGTATGATTTCATACAACAGCTTTGCAATCCCCTTTTTAGAAGTGTTTGGGTTGTGTGCTTTCATTTCCGTTGCAAAAGATTTTCTCAAAACAAATTTTTTTCATAAAAAATCTTCCCAAATAAGTTCAATCAAAAACAAAATTTCAATTCATAAGTTTTAATCCACTCAATTAATCAATCTAAACTCAATTAATTAAGCTAATCATATTTTTTAGTGTTAATTAAACAAGGGTATATTAGCCATTTAGAAAAATATATTGCTAAGGGGTGGCTTCTTTTACTTCAAAATGACTCTATTTTGTCTAAGGAGTATACCCCAATTAATCTGGGTATACCCCAATCAAGCCAGGTTTTGAAAAGTGTTACTTTCATTTTTTATTTCCGGAAATTGGGTCAATTGTCCAAATATTTTTAAAACATGGTTCTAATGGACAAGTAAAAATTAGTATGGGTGAAATGGACACCAAAAAAATGGCAAAAATGAAACTGGAATCATCCTAGTTTAAACTTTAAAAATAGCAAGGATTAATCTGGATTCATCCTACACGTACATAAAAGTCTTAGTTTAAACCCCTACGGTTGGAGATGATTTTGGTTATCTTCCTTGATGTAAGGGATTTTTGTTTTCACATTACATTAGAACACCTTCCATGTAGGATCCACACCACATTCCCATTGAAGAAGTTCTTATAACTTTATCGGCGATTTCTCCTGGTAAATAATCCCGACTTTGAGAACAGTGGGACCCACTGTAACCCTATCAGTTGGTGTGTCACTAGTCACTACCGTCACTTCCGAGCGAAGATGATGCTTTCCATACACCATACGTATCATCTTGTCTATGAGTCTCATCTTCTGAGTATACACCACCATCTAGTCAGCCTTAACCCTGGATTTTTTGGGAAACGAAAAGGGCCTCGTCTTGTCATGTCTTATCGACTGGAGAGTAACACCATTTGTAATCGCAATGTAGAGAAGAATTCCCAAAACCAAACCATCCATTATCAAGTGGGTGCAAGGAGGATCCCTAACTTGCCAACTTCAAGCTTGGAAGTTCAGAAGAGGAAGAAATAGGGGTAGAAAGATTTGGCCACTCATCATCTTTGCAATTGTTTGGGCCATTTGGAATGAAAGAAACAAAAGAGTTTTGACTCATAAAAGACATAAAGAAGTGAAAGAGATCATTACTGAGATCAAACTTCTAATATACCAATGGGGAGAGGATCAAAATTGGTTTACAAACAATGTATTTAGAGAACTAATCACTCATTGGAGGTTTGTAATAGATAGTTAAAAACATATTCTTGTAACACTCAAAAATGGGAACTAGTCCAAACCATCCATTTATTATCCATTGGTGTATCACTTCCGTCAAAACTATTTTCTCGGTTGTAGCAAGGTCCCTAATTTAATGCGAAAATGAGAGTATGTTTAGAGTTCGAAAATGTTTGGTGTATCGCAAAGCAGAACCGTGATCTAAACCGTCTTTTTGGTGTGAGAGAAATAAGTGGTGGGCCCCACCCCCTGGGACACGATGTGGCATAATCTGCGCGGTGGAGAGGGAAATGGCTCTAGCATCAGGATTAGTAATAGGGTGAAGAGGGGAATGATCAAAGGATTAGATTTTAGAGTGTGTCGATTAACGAGATGTAAACTGTCTGTGTTTTACTGTGCAATTTTCGCCTATATGCCGTGATATAACCTATAATTTCGTGTTTCGTGATCTGGGACTCTCCTCCTATCTTGTTTCAGTACCTACACCACCAGCTAAATCTACAAATCCTAGAGTGAGTACGGCAAAGAGATGAATCAGAGGTCAGCTGTGGAAAATAACCTAAGGTCCTTTCCCCCATTACGTGTCATCGTTCTTAGCCCTTGATCCCTGGATTGAGATTAGCAGGGGGGCCATTATTATTGGATTTAACCAATTGATGTTTGACACATAGGCGAGGGAAAGCAGTGGGGGAAGAGAGCGAGGGACGTCTTTCGAGCATTTTAGCAGGATTTCAGGTTTGGTGGGCCAACATGTTTAAGTTGTGAGGGGTTATTTTTAGGGTGTCCAAAGTGGCGGTACACCAATAATCATTATAATGATGCTATGTATTTTTATTGTGTTTCACCCTTTTTCTATTCAAAAAATCTTAACGTACCGCCTAGAAATCAAACCAAAAACCGGGCTCTCTCACAAACTTAATAAGATGGGGCCCAATAATGGGACCCCCTGCAGTTTCCTAGGGGCATGGGACCCGCCCTCATGTTAGAGGGCGGTTTCTACATCGTTTTTATCCCCGGTACGTATAGAATCACTGTTTTCTATTTATTTGTGGAAATTTGTTTTTTCACCTTTGCTCCAGGTGCAGAATTGTATTTTCACCTTAATTCTACCATTATAAAATAGAGGTTAAGAATCTTCATAAAAAAGTCAAAGGTGAAATTTATTTTTTTTCCCCGGAGAGAAAAAGAAATCTCACTAGGAAATTTTTTGGGAGAAAAAAAGAAAAGAGATTTGGCTCATTTTGAAGTAAAACCCAAAATCCCTTAGCCTTAAAATGGCTAAATTACCACTTAGCCCAAAACCACTAATTTAATTGATATGATTAGATTAGTTAAGTTAGTTAGATTACTTTGTTGATTTATATGATTGATTTTGGAAATAACTGAGAGAGAAAAATAGAGTGAAATAGTGGTAGAAGTTTTAGGGGGAAGTTAGGGTTTTAAGAGTCGGGTAAGTTAGGGCTCAATAGTGTCCCCCTGCCCTGAACCATTGTTTGGAAATGGGGTATACTTTTAGGTTTTGTTAGGTCAAGGGAATTAAGGTAAGTTCACCATGTTTTAACACCCCCTGGATATGGCACTTCTTGGGGCCCACTCCTTCCCTTTCTTATTACAGAAATTCTTGGTGAACCGAGAAAAAATACTACTCCTACATAAAAAAAACACTCTCACGACCAAACCTTTTGAATGGGTCCCATGGAATTAAGTCGGGACCCACTACTCCCCAATGGGTTCATCGCAGCCCTTCATAGGGTATATTGTTTTGGTGGAGTTCAAAATCTCGGTTCGCTAAGAATTATTGTTCTTATTATAGTCTTGCTAGACCCACCGATGGATTGGCACTGTGAATACACAGAGGGAGATCCACGGACCTAGGGTAGCATTCGGTGCATTGGGATAGGGGTTGGGCTGAAGTGTGACCCATCCATCCTATCAAATTCTCTCACACAGTGAGAATGCGGTGCAAATTCTTCTCTGAGTAAACAACAATGCTTCGTGTACCGAGAGTGAATCCTGAAGCCACCTATGAGTGAGACAAAGAAAAAGGTGGCCCCCACCTTATCCCCCACACCCTGCAAATCTCCCCCTAGGGCTCCCCTCTCTCAGCCATTGGATCAACCTGCGATATTTCTCACGGTTTTTCGGGCATCAACATAGCACTACTCCTAAGTAAATCATTTTCGTTCTTATTATAATCAGAAAAAAAAAATTACTAATGAACTGCACGAAAAACTAAGCCAAAACCGGGCTTCTCACAAACTTTCCAATGACCCCACCCCATGCTAATTCCATGCCACGCGGGACCTGCCCCCCATATGAGGGGCGGTTTTTTCATCGTTCATTTACACGGTACGTGTAGAACGACTGAATCATAAATGATTGGTGTACCGGGAGATAATCCCGCCGAGGACACCGTGTGAGAGGAAAAAAAAAGTGGTGGACCACACCCTTAACCCCACCCCCCTGCAATGCTCCATCGGGGATGCCCTAATGGCCCTTAGATACCTCCAATATGCAGATCACACGATATTGCTTCGGTGTGTGTATAATCGCTGTATTATAATGCTGAGAACTCGGGGTTGGGACCGTTCTATTCCCTCACGCTTTAATCCTCTGGACTTTTTCCGATCAACCTAGAATCACATCTGCGGAATGGTGAACCCTAGAGCCGGGCCTGAGGACGTGCAGGCCGTGCGACCGCACAGGGCCCCGCTCTGTCGAGGGCCTTTTTCTCCTACGATGTACTCTTTATTTTCCCTTCAAGCCCAGTTCAGTCCAACATTTCAAAGGAAAAAAAATGCTTCTGAGAGAACTCGAGTGTGTGGCCTTCAGGGGTGAGCATTTTATCCGTAATCTGCGGATTTAACCGGGACCAACCGTAATTTTGCGGACGGATGCCCGGACCATTCACTAATGGGTTGGACGCGGATGAAATTTTTGAAATCCAATGGATTACGGATTGGGCCCGGATGCAACCTTGAAAATCCGTTGGACATCCATATCCGTTAGATTAAGGACATTTATATAGTTTCTAAAAAATATATAGATAGTTTTGGAATTTTCAAGGTGTTTGCTTGGAGTGTTGTCCATGACACTTCTATATTTAAAATGTGTAGGTTCTATAAGAAGTCATCTATATTGGTTTTATTTTTTCATTATCAATTTTAACTAACACAAATCCATTGGATTATCCGCACCCAATCCATCCATCCGTCCATCCATTGGATGCAAATCTGTTGGATGTTGGATTGGATGCGGATGACAAATTTGAAATCCGTAGTGGATTGGATTGGATGCGGATGAGGTAAAAACCGGCCCATGCTCACCCCTCTGACCTTGTTAAGAAAATTAAACCTTGGTGAGCAAATTAACTTAACTTAAGTATGTCGATCCACTAGGCCATCGAAATGTTGGTGTTATTTATCAGCCCATAGAATATAGTTAGACTCGCACCTTTATCATATTATTTCCACCTCCATACATATAAATATTGGTATAACCATGGCCATACGTTTTGAGTTTCGTTCGGGTATTCTTGTTCTTGTAGGTGAAAATTAACAAAAAAATCACTGCTCTCGTTTAACTTAACACTTCATCTAGTGCACCATTGTCTGTAATTTTGCAAATTATTGACACTTTTTATTTATTGTCGTTATAAAATTATCAAAAAAAAAAAATTGACCTTATAAAAGGCCCTAAGATTTTTTTTCGCACAGGGCCCTTATCGGCACAGGATCGGCTCTGGTGAACCCTACTTATGTAAATCTAAATCTAAATTTGTGGTTTAGATTGTAGGGAGGTGAAAGGAGGTGGAAAAGAGGGAGTTGAATAGCATATTTAATTATTAAACTTCATGTTTTACTCGATATACTTACAAAATACACCGAAAACAAAGTATCAAATTTTAATTATTAAACTTCATGTTTTACTCGATATACTTACAAAATACACCGAAAACAAAGTATCAAAAGTTGCACCGTACGAGCGGGATGGTGGGGACCACTCATTTCCCTTCCCTACTCGCATTGCGGATAACCGAGTCGTCCCGCGGTAAATAAGTAATATATAAAGCCGAGGTTAAGCAATGCCTATCAATTTTCTTACTTTCACAGGAATCCACCCCCCTTTAAACTTGAAATCAATTTTCTAATTTTGAGTTTGAAGGAACCCTCAGTTTTCGTCTAGAAATCCCTTTCTGTTTCGGGTCTCCTCAAAATTTCACATACTGCCTTTATGATCTATAGTAGTAGCATCAGAGATGTCATTGAAGTACTATTTGTTAATATTAATGGAAGTTGGGGTGATTCGACCAATTATATAGGTGGTGAGTTAACTGTTGTTTCCCTTAAAGAATTCAACTTCAGCGAGCTAGCCGCTGTGGTAGCAACTGTGTTGGATGTTAACTCTGGGTTGTTCAATATTTACGGCCTTGCACATGTTTTTGTCATGGCTAAAACGATGCGGCTTCCCATAATAAACGATTCCACATTGACGTACTATGTGCAAAATTTCACTTCTCTCAAACCTCTAGAAACTCCATGCTTCTGGGTTGTGAGAACCACGAGGGAAAATTTGTTTGAGGTCCACACATCAAACCTCCAAGATGCTCACCATGTCTCCTCCAAGTAACAAGGGTGTGAAAAATTCCCCAGGTCAGTATCGTTATGTTTATGAGAGATTTGTATTAATGTTAGCAACCCCAAAGTTTCTTATCAGCGTCTTCCTTATTTGTTTATTTTCAGCAAATTCAGACTCAAATACTGCGGGACCAAATACTCCAGAAGGTATTGTTACGCTCCTTCAGTCTTTTGGGAAACGCATTTTATTTGTTGTTCTCTAAGCAAGACCCATGGGGAGAGTCTATCTTAGGAACACTCGTTTCTTTGTTTCTGTGTGGCTTTGTTGTGTGTTTTTTGCAACGCTTTGCTTCCTTTCGGGTCATGTGTTCGGTCTGCGTCAGAGTACATATATCATGTATGTTTGGCATCTTTGACAACATAAAACTTAACTGGGTTAGAGTTTTCTTTTACTTAATTAGGATTATCATAAAACAGTTTAGCAAAGTTGTTATTTGTTTTTCCATAAAATTTGTTATGGGTGTATGTTATATTAATAATAATTAGTTTTATTATTAATTTTTATTATAAAATAAGTTTGTAAAGAAAAATTATGAAATTGCTATAAGAATGGCTAGCTAACAGCTAATTGCCCGCAAATCCAATGTCTACTTGGCAGAGAATTGTTTTGGGATTTTTTATAAAGTACCCTTACTTTTCACATTACACTAAAAAAGTGCCCCCGTTTTTTAGTAATTTGTTAAAGTACCCTCACGTTATTTGAAACTGGATGTCTCCCTCTTTTACCTATCCGTTTAATATCTTTTACTGGTACTAATCCCCCCCCCCCCCCGTTCAGTCAAACCTCGCGTGGTTGCGAGTTCTCCTACAACGCCAGAAACACATGTTTGGGATATTCTTCATCGTGCCGTTATTCCGGAACCAAGAGAAAATATTCAGGCCCCCTCATCCAAAAGGAAAATGGATTACCTAGAGATGAATGAAGGTGCGCTCTACAAAACAAAAAGATCATTGAGAGAGAAACTCGACGTGAATTCAGCTATGTCCAAGGTTGAATTCAGGATAACACATTCTGATTGGTAACGATTTTTTGCCAGATGCACTAACCCATTGTGTGGATGCTCACTACATGCATACCCCATTTGTCTGTCATCTGATTACTTTGAAGTCAGAAAACACTCCTCCAAGCACACATGTGTTGAAACCCGAGTAAATCCATTACGTGGGAGGTCAAAATTTCATGTCCTTGCTGAAATTGTGGACATGAAGTTGCGCGCTGATGGTGTATGTTCACCTGCAGCCTTGCAAAAAGAAGTTGGTTCCACACTTGGAGTCACACTTAATTACAATCAGGCACACAAGAGGGTCATCCACGGGATAGAATGTAACAGAGGTAATCCAGACGATTCGTACTATCACCTGATTGGTTATAGCTACTTGTGTAGGTACTGAATATCGCAAGATAATAGTTCACGAGTATCGTAATAAATAAAGGAGAAAAGAGTTATAAAATGATACGATGATAGAAGTAGCGCGGAGAAATATGAAGTTTTGCGAGGATGTAATAATTTTGCGAGTATGAGTTGCGATACTTCGCAATTCATATACAGATGTATAAGTTTTACTATAAATAGGAGTTCAAATGTAAAATTCGAGAGGTTCTTTTAGTGAGTGTAAGAAATTATCTTAGGAAAGAGAATAGAAAAAGTTGTAACTATTCTAGTTCCATTTTGATAATTCCATGTAATCAATTAAGAGAATTAATAAGAAAGTTATCATTCACCATCAAGAACATCTTGAGTTTTTACTAATTCTATTGAGGGTGTAGTTGTAGGTTATTCTGCAACTACATAATTGGCGCTAGAAACAGGGAACTTGAGAATTGTGGTAGCCTAAATTTGAGGGAATTGTGGAAAATTTGAAGATCAAATGAAGTTAGTAGATGGATATTGTAAAAAAGAAGAATGTAATGTGATCACAAAGACAATGATTGATGAATTTCATAGTAATATGAAGGGGAAAATATACAAGTGTGATTGTAGAGGAAGAAAGATCATGGAGGAAGAAAAGATAACAACTTTAGAAGAATGGGAAAAGCGAAAAATCACATTTTCAGCAGCAGAAATTCTAAATGAAGACTTGAACCACACTTCACCATTGGTGATCACAATTCCGATCATGCTAGAAGATAAGCAAGCTGTAGAAAAATGGAAATTAAACCGAATTTTGGTTGATACAGGGAGTTCTGTTAATATCATATTCTATCATGCACTTAAGGGGATGGGAATTAAAGATGAAGAAATCACAAATTCAAAATGTCTTATTCATGGATTAGGAAAATCAACAACAAAATCTAAAGGGGAAATCGCGCTGCGAATATTACTACGAGAAATCGAAACACATGTAATCTTGTGTGTGATAGATATGGAATCTCCATATAACATGCTGATAGGAAGGCCGTGGATTCATGCGATCAAAGCTGTTGCTTCAACATTACATCAGAAAATCAAATTTCCTATACCAAATGGAATACAAGAAATAAAAGGAGATCTTGATAGTGCAAAATTTTGTTATCAAATTGAAGTAACGCAATGCGGAGGAAGAGCAAGAAAGAAACAGCTTCGTAGGAAACTTGCGAAGGAAACAAAAAAGGAAGAAGAATTCCGAGTGTATACAGTAAGAGCAAAGGAAGGAGAGGTATACCAAATGAGATTCCAGAAAAAGAAGGGGAACCATCAAAAATAATCAAAGAACCAACACCTATGGGGGAGCAAAATCCAAGCTATGTTGCAGCTGAACCAACTAAAGAAATAAATATTGGAAGTAAAGAGGAGCCTTTATTCTTGCGAATTGGAACTAAGATGGATGAAGAAGAAGAAAAAAGAACTATTGATCTTTTACGAGAATATAAAGATATCTTCAAGAAAGTGTAGATGAGATACCAAGAATTGATCCATCAGTGGCGTGTCATAGATTGAACATAGATAAAAATGTAAGACCATTCAAACAAAGAATAAGGAAGATATCACAAAATTATCATGTACAGATAGAAGAAGAGTTATAAAAGATGTTGGATGCAGGGATCATAAGGGAAGCGAAATATCCAGAATGGATTGCGAATATGGTCATTGTTACGAAAAAGAATAAAGGAATAAGAATTTGCATAGATTTCACTGATCTAAACAAGGCATGTCCCAAAGACAGTTTTCCATTACCAGATATACCACAAATGGTGGAATCAACTGTAGGTCATGATAGAGTCACTTCACTTGATGGATACAAAGGGTATAATCAAATATCACTCGCATAAGAAGATCAAGAACATACTTCCTTTTTTGCTCCAAGGGGTTTGTATTGTTATGTGAAGATGACATTTGGTTTGCGGAATGCGGGTGCTACATAACAACGTATGGTTAAAAAGTGTTCGCGAAATGGATACATAAAACTTTGGAGGTATATGTAGATGATATGTTGATAAAAAGCAAGGAATCTAAAGATCATGTGCAAGACTTGAAGGAAATATTTGAGCAAATGAGAAAGTTCAACATCAAATTAAATCCTGAGAAATGTATAATTGGGGTTTCATCTGGAAAATTCTTGGGATACATAGTATCAAAGGAGGGAATACAAGTTGATCCAGAAAAGGTCCAAGCAATTCGTGACATGCCAACACCTGCAACGGTAAAAGAAGTACAAAAGCTAAATGGACTCTTAGCTTCACTTGGAAGATTTATTTCGCGAATGTCAGATAAGTGCAAGCATTTTTTCAACATACTTAAAAAGGGAGCAAAATTCAAGTGGACTGATGAATGTGAAAAAGCTTTTCAAGGAATCAAAGAATACCTCGCAAATACATCTATACTGCAGAAACCAGAGAGAGGCGAAGAATTATTGGTATACCTCGCAACAACTTCATATGCTCTAAGTGCAGTTCTGTTACGAGCAGATGCAGGAGTAGAGAGGCCCATTTACTATATTAGTAAAACCTTTAATGCAGCAGAGAAGAATTATTCTAAAATGGAGAAGTTAATCTTAGCCCTGGTTTATGCATCATTCAAGTTACGAATATACTTTCAAGCACATGTGATAAAAGTGGTAACCAAAGTCCCAATTGAATCAACCATGAAGAACACAAAAAGGTCAGGAAGAATAGAAAGGTGGAATGCACAAGTACCATTACAAGATAAAATACGAAGTATTGTCATCGCAAAAATCACAAGTTATCGCAGATTTTTTGGCAGAATTTCCTTTGGAAGAAGATGAAGCAGTAGAGGAAATGATGGATGTTGAAGAAGAATTTGGAAATCCAAAAGACTTGTTAACAGAACCAGATAGATGGGAAATTCTAGTGGACGGATCATCCAATAGTGAGGGAAATGGAATTGGAGTCGTGCTTATTTCACCGAAGGAGAAAGAACAAAGATTCTCATTCAGACTAGAATTTGCATCCACGAACAATGAAACAGTACGAAGTCAGTAGTGCATGCATTAAAGATCGCAATAGAAAAGAAGCTCGAAAGTATAAGGATAACAAGTGATTCGCAGTTAGTGATTTGTCAAATTAAAGGGGAATATACCACAAATGAATCTTCTTTGAAGAAATACAAGAAACTCGTTGAAGAATTATCTGCGAAGATACCAAAATTAAAATGGAGACATATATCTAGAAAATATAACCGTCTCGCAGATGCTTTTGCATTTATTCCAAGCATGATGACAAATCCAAATACAGACAATTCAACACCCATCAGTGGACAAAGAGAAAGAAATTGAGGAAGCTGTTGCGATGGAAGTAGAAAGAGAGTTATCAAACAACATCGCAGATTGGAGAAAAGAATTGCATGCATATCTCGCAACAGGAGAAATATCCAGGAACAGACTAGAAGCACATAAATTAAAGAGTCGTGCAACAAACTATGAGTTGCGAGAAGGAATTTTATATAGAAAATCTTTCAATGGACCACCTCTCAGGTGCTTAACTCGCGAAGAAGGAGAAAAAATATTGAAGATGTTACATGGAGGAGAAGCTGGAAATCATAGTGGGGGAAGATCTCTAGCATATAGAGCAAAGATACAAGGATATTACTGGCCTTATATGCATACAGACGCAAAATTGTTCGTACGAAGATGCAAGGAATGTCAACGACATGGTAAAAGAATTCATGCACCAGGAGCCACATTAACTTCTTCAACAAGCTGCTGGCCTTTTGGAAAATGGGGTTTGGATATTGTTGGACCATTTATACCTGGATTTGGACAAAGGCGATACTTGATAGTTGCAACAGATTATTTCACGAAGCTCGCAGAAGTAAAATCAAGACAAAGATATTCGTGATAAAGATGTTTTTACATTCATATTTGAGAACCTCATTTGCAGTACGGGGTTCCAAAGACAACTAGTATATGATAATGGAAAACAATTTGAGGGGCAGAACATAGAGATGTTACTCAGTGATTTTAGGATAAAATGTGGGAAGTCAACCCCGTTATATCCATAAGCTAATGGACAGGCAGAAGCAACAAATAAAACAATCGCAGATACAATCAAAAAGAAATTAGAAGGACATCTCAAAGGGTGGTGCGAGCAAGTACCTAGCGCAGTTTGGGCATACAATACAACTAGAAGAGAAGTAACTGGAATGTCTCCTTATTTTCTAACATATGGAGTAGAAGAAGTATTACCCACAGAGGTTGTAATTCCGACAACAAAGAAAGAAGCTTGGGAAAGAAATTTAAGTGCGGGAGTAATATTAAGTGAATTGGATGATTTGGAAGAAAAAAGAGAAAAGGTGTTGCACCATATGAAGATTTATCAGGAATGATTAGCTCGAGAATACAACAAGAGAGTCATTGAACGTGAATATAAACCAGGTGATTTGGTCATGCGAGAAACACCTCCATATCAAAAAGAAAATGGAGGAAAATTAGCACCAAAATGGGATGGACCATATGTTATTAAAGAAGTTGTAGGAAGCGGAGCTTATCGGCTGATGGATCCAGAAGGGAGAGACATGGGTTTGAGGCTTGGTAAACCTTGGAACAGACTATATTTGAAAAGGTATTATCCATAAAACTCATAAATTTTTTTACGAATATTGTTTGCTCGCAGGAAATTGGGAAAAGTTACGAGTTTCAAAATTTATATTGCGATTAAACTTTCATTAATTTGCGAATAAAAGACCGCAATCTGTGATCAGCCTCCAAAAAAGAAAGAGAGCCGCAGAAAATTTTATACAGGAAAACCTTTGTGGCGTACACCCTAGTTCGCGAAGTTATATTTCGTAAGAGGCAAAGTCCTAAAGTACGTCATTTAAGGGGGTACCTATAAACGTGGCTAAGGGTAACCGGAACACCACCAAGGACCCTTAGTACATGGTAAAAATTTAGGGGTACAACCCAATAATGGGGTACCTATCCGGGTTAGACACCTTGGATTCTCACCTAATCTAGCGACATTACGCAATATAAAATGCGGTGTAAGAGGATTTAGGTTGGGTGACTAAGGCATACTGTCTTTCCCAAGAAGTGCAGAAAACGATCAAGGCGCCGAGGTACACGGTTGAGTCAAGAGTGCCGGGTGAGGTTGAACCACATCTTCCATTTTTGACAAGTCTTGGCAAATGATGCACTTGGCCCAAAGATACCCCATAGGGTGCAACCTCGTAACTATAATCCCTATAGGCAAAAAGGATAAGAGGTTGCGATCAAAAGCTGGTTGTTGGCAAAACCGGATGGGAAGAGCTAACCTTGTATGGTCGATGTACGCTTCCTTGAAGGGGCAACCAGGGGGAATATAAAGGGCAGCACCCTCCATTAGGGAGCTGATACGTGCTATAAGACGCAAATGTCACGAGGCTTCTTGTTTGCGAAAACATAAAGGCTTGTCATATTTGTGCAACAAATGAAGTTCTGCGAGCATTCTAAAAAAAAAAAAAAAAAAAAAAAAGAAGGAAAGCATACAAAAAGAACTCGCAGAATGAAACAAAGAAGTTAAGATGAGATCAATGGGTTATTACATGAAAGTGTAAAAACGTCCTGCGATTTCATCGCAAGACGATAATGTCACGAGGTTGTATGTTCGCAAGAATGTTCAGACTTGTCATATTATCGCAAATACAAAAATTCACTACAAAAGAGGTGGAAAAATAAGACCTTTACTTAGGAAGGCATGATAAGACCACAGAAATTAATGAAATTCATTGCATCAACATCATTGAAGAAATTATACAAGAATATACATTATGAAGATCTGAAAAGAATACAACTTCGTCAATATCATTGAAGAAATTTTACAAGAATATACATCAAGAAGTTTTGAAGAGAAGACAGCTCTGTCAATATCATTGAAGAATTTTTACAAGATGTCCTATCAAAGAAGACAACATCATTGAAGAATTTTAACGAAGATTTAACAAAAGATGCAATTTTGATAGCAATCAAATACAGATAAGTTCATATTCGTAAAAGTTTACGAGAATTACATACTTCTTATACTTCTCCATATATTGAATATTTCTCCAAAATTTGAATACTTATTATAATTCTTCAAGAATATCTCATATTTATTATACTTCTTTAACGGATATTTCATTTGGTGAAGGTTAAATAATCATTATACTTTGTCATATGTTACATAATTATTCACAGATTGAATACTTCTTATATTTCTTCATTTGGTGGATCGAATACTTCTTATATCTCTTCATTTGACGGATTTAGTACTTCTAATACTTCTTCAAAGGTATTGTATATGTAATATACTTATTAAGGATATTTCATATATTTTATTTCTTATACTTAAAAGGGAGGATTTCTTATTTACAATCGTAACAAGTTGAAACTTCGTAAGATAAATTGAGGCAGATATTCTAATACTACAAACAATGTTTAATCATTTAAAGAGAAATAATAGGGGGAAAAGGAGATACTAGGCTTTATCTGTGAGTTATATATTATTTCTCTTCATATGATTAAATGGGGCAAATTTAATTAAAGAAAGATTAAATTATCTTCGCAAAATATCAAATATACTTCTTAAGAAAGGATAAATCATCTTCGCAAAATATCAGATGTACTTCTTAAAAAATAGAATTATTCGCAAAAAGAAAACCAACAGTAACTAAGGGAAGGAATTCAAAAGAAAGGAGGACAGGAGAGTCAATGATAAATTGAAAAAAGAATGTTATCATGCTTCATCAACACTCTGTACTGGATCTTTAAGATGAGTAGGGTCATTAGCAGCCTTCGACTTTTGCGAGATATCATCCTTTGAAGAATATGCAACAGGAACATCTCCTTGAGGAATAGATTCTTTCTCGTCATCAAGATCTTCATCATCACTCTCATAATCGAAATCACAATCAGGCTCACGAGCAACTTCATCGTCAGATATTTTCAGAGGAGTAATTTTCACATGAGGCAATTCTCTTGATAAGAGAATGTTATTCGTAAAGACTTGAGCTTTCAGATGACTTTCACGAAGTATAGCTTTTTGATGGTTGGTATCTTCGATATCTTTGGAATAAGCAAGATAGTTGAATCTCCGAGTAGCACGGTCACGAGAGTTGATTAAGCGGGTAGAAAGCAAAGCATTTTTCTTACGAAGCTCGGAACAAGAGGCTTCTAATCCAGCTTTCGCATTACGAAGATTGTTCTCAGATTCTGCAAATAAAACAAAATTCAAAGGATAAAATTTGCGAGTATAATAAAATCTAAAAGATATACCAGAGGCAGTCAAATTTTAATGACTACCTTCTCTTTGCGAAGTAAGAGATTGAGCTAAAGATAGACAACAGTTCTTCATATGATTCATCGCATTATCAAAACCATCACCAACTAATCCTTTAAGTCGAGATCGAAGCTTTTGATCTTTAGAAAGAAGAAAATTTTTATCCTTCGCAAGTTTGGCATTAAGACTTTTTAATGACGAATAATCTTCTTCAAGTTGATTCTTCTTAGTAATCAAGACTATATTCTTATTAATAAGGGAATTATTCTCAATAACAAAAGAATTTCTTTCAACATCTGAAGACTTCTTTAATTCCTCAAGTTCACCTTTCAACGGAGAAAGAAGATTTTCTTGATCGCAACATTTATTCTGAAGAGTTTTTAATTCTTGCGAAGAAACAATCATTGTATTCAAAAACGAACATTTCTCTTCTGATAAGGTTTTGTTCTCTTCTAATAAGGTTTCTATTCTCAAATTAGCTTTAGTTAAGGAAGAAAAAAGTTGAGATATATCATCATTCAAAAAAATTCGATCATATATTAGTTGAGTATTCTCTTGAAAAGGAGCATCAGAGTTGTCAAGAGCACACGAGTAAAGATTAGATAAATGGGAGAATTGGTTTGAGAGGCTTTCATGCTTGGTTCGATATTCTGTTGCATCTGATTCATGGTGAAGTACCAATCTTCTACATTTATGGATGGATTCTATAAAGGGGAATGGGTTTTAATGGATGTTTCAAGCATATGAAGAATATAAGTAAATAAAAGGGAAAATATGAAGACAGTAATCATACCTTTTAATTCATAATTTCTTTTTCGAAGTATCGCACAGTCGAGAGAATTATTTTGAAGATGATAATTTTCTTTATGGAGATCCTCGCATTCTGCTTGAGAAGATTTCAGAGATTGGCGAAGCGATTCAATTTCTTTTTCCAAGGATTGACGTGAAGAAGAAATGTCTGGATTGACGAAATTATTTAGAACTTCGCAAAACTCATATTGCGAACGAACATTAGTAGACTTCGCAGTATTGGTCAAAACCTCAGATAACATTCGGAAAGTTGAATAAATTCCATCTCGAATTTCTGAGGAAGAGGAGAAGAATTTGAAGGAATAAGAGCAAGCTGCAAATTGTCTGGAGAAATAGCACTCAAAGGATTTGGGGACAAGATAGGTTTTTCAAGAGAAGAAGTTGAAGAAATATTTTGCGAGGGTTGTTTATCAAGAGAAGAGGTTGAAGAAATATTTTGTGAGGGTTGATCTTGAAGAAGTGTTGATAAATTGACACTGATGGGAGATTGAAAGGTAGGTAATGGATTAGAGGCAGGAGTTTGTGAAGAAGAATTTTCACGAGGAGGAGAGGAAAATTCCTTATCAACTTCAGGAAGGAAATCATCAATCGGAATTAATGGTGTGGGTTTAGTTATTCGATATCTCTTACCAGGGTGTGGTTTTTCGCCAACCTGCGAATCAAAATGTAGATTAAAAACTGAGGCAACAATATATTGTTCAGGAAAGAAGGCAAAGTATTTTAACTACCTTTTGATTCTAAGATTTTCTTCTTCGTGGATTAGGGCTTGAGTTTTCTGGTTGAGGTTTCATCTGAGGAGTTATTTTGCTGAAATAAACCAAAATCAGATAACAAATTATACAGAAATTAAAGAGGAGAACAAATTAAATGCGCGGAGATAGAAGGAAATTACCTTGGAGAACTCATGAAGATATAATAGAAGAAAAAATTGCAGAGAAAATAGTAATAGAGAGTATGAGCAGAAGATAAAATTGCAGAAGTAAGAAGAAGAAAAGGAAGAGAATATAAAGGAGTTATATAAGGGAATAACTAGAAAAGAACGGTTACAAAAGACGTGTCCAAATTCTAAAAGACTAAGTAACGGTAATGTTCTCACGATCATTTCTTCTTCGTAGAATTGACATGAGAAGAGGCAAGATGTAGGTACTGAATATCGCAAGATAATAGTTCACGAGTATCGTAATAAATAAAGGAGAAAAGAGTTATAAAATGATACGATGATAGAAGTAGCGCGGAGAAATATGAAGTTTTGCGAGGATGTAATAATTTTGCGAGTATGAGTTGCGATACTTCGCAATTCATATACAGCTGTATAAGTTTTACTATAAATAGGAGTTCAAATGTAAAATTCGAGAGGTTCTTTTAGTGAGTGTAAGAAATATCTTAGGAAAGAGAATAGAAAAAGTTGTAACTATTCTAGTTCCATTTTGATAATTCCATGTAATCAATTAAGAGAATTAATAAGAAAGTTATCATTCACCATCAAGAACATCTTGAGTTTTTACTAATTCTATTGAGGGTGTAGTTGTAGGTTATTCTGCAACTACAACTTGCTACAGAAGTTGAACCCCGAAACTCATGCAGTTGTCCACACTGATGATAGTCATACTTTTTGTTATTCTTTCATGGCACTGGGGTATGCGTTCAGGCATTCAGGGAATCTTGTTTAAAAAGATACGTTTCTCCTGAGATAAAGTTTTATTTTCATCTGATAAAGATTCCATCGCCAAGTTAGCTCGGGTTAACAAATATGAGAGGCGAGTAGCTTCCCTATTTAATAGATTTTTCTTTTGCACTAATTGATCGTTCTCATTGGTAAGATTATTTATTTGATCGATTGAGTATGTGTAGAGATTATCTAATCTATTATATTGATCCATCCAAGAATCTCTCTCAACACGGGCTTTTTCAGCAGCAGATTCTAATTCAAATATCTTCATTACTCGTTTCTGATTTAAAGCTAAATAGGCACACCAAATATTTAAAAGGAAATTGAGTACTGAAAAGATAAAAATCTACAGGAACAGAAAAGTTAGAGTTAGAGGCAGAGGCAGAAAAAATATACCTTTTAATTCCTTGTTTTTATTGCGAATATTTTCGCAATCTAGTGAAGAGTTGCGAAGCTTATGATCAAGGATATCATATTCTGAAGTTTTGGCTTGGAGACTTCTCTTTAGAGCTTCAATTTCATTTTCTAAAGACGCTTGCGAAGCAGTGCGGTCAGAACCAAAATATTTTATTAAAGTCTCGCAAACATCGTATTTGAAGGGGTCTGTAGAATATTTTCTTGCATCATCCAAAATGTCAGACAGAACTCTAAAAGCAGCATCAACCCCTATTGATGATTCTTTAAATGAGGGAAGAGTTGTAGAATGTGAAGTGGTAATGATGGCGAGTTGGAGATTTGAATCATTTATGATAGTTGCATCATCAGAAGGAGGAGTGTCCGGAAAGGTAATGGTTGGGGGTAAAATAGGAGAGGAAGAAACTTTGTTCATAACAATTCTGGGAGTCTCATTTATTGGAGGATTGATGGAATTAGGGGTATTGATAATGACATTCTCGTAAATAGAGGATGGAGGTTCTATCTGCGAAGTAATAGAAACAGGTTTTGAAGATATAAATTTGGGAATAGTAATATCAATCTCAAGAGTCTTGACCTTGCGATGTTGCTTGCGAGGTCTAGCAGCATCTTCATTATCCTGCGGATAATAATATAGATAAGAAACAGAGGCAACAATATTATTATTACGAAGAAAAATGTTTCTTCCTACCTTATTACTCGCAGACTTACTTTTCTTTTCGACGGGTTTTTGTTGGAAATCTTCCTGAAGATTAGGGTTTTGGACTACAACTCTGGTGTTGGGAACGGCTTTGCTGAAGCAAAGACACAGTATGGGAGTTATATAAAATTAGATAAAAATGGATCAAAAAAATAATGATGAACATAATCTAAGTAAGTAAGATCAAATTTAACAACATTAGAAGAAGAGATACCTCGATGACTCCATGGAAGTAGTAGCAGAAGAATCTTTGAGAGAAGAAAGTTGCAGACGGAAAACCGAATGAATAAGACGAAGAAAATAGAAAAGTAAAAGAAGAAAATTAGTTTTGTAACCAGATTCTACCTTTTATAGACAAAAGGAGATGACCTGTTGAGGAAAGACGTGCAAGTAAAAAAGGGGGGATTTTACGACACGTGTAGGCAGTTAAACTAAATTCACGGAGTGTTGTCGAAAGGAAAATACGGAAAGATAGTAAGTTGCGATATTATGAAGAGTTGGAGATCCTCATATCCTCTTCACTCCACGAAGAATACATGAGGAGAGGCAAGATGTAGGATCATAATATCGCTGCAAAATTTCTGCGAGATTCTAAAACAACACTCTACGAGCGTTGCAGAATAGCTCGAAGAATAATCCAAAGAATGACGTAACACGGGAAAAGCGTGATTGTTCTGTGATGGTTACAATTCCTGCGAGATTTAGCATTACAACTAACGCGAGAGCATCGCGAGCCAGATCCGAAATTAAAGGACAACTTAGTTATCATCCACTATGTAATTATCCCATATAAAGATATCCATTAGATTCAGAAGGGGGATGATGCATTTTTTGAGTGTTGAGAAAGTCTTGAGGAGAGAGAAAATTCAAGAGAGCGGTTGTATTCTTGATTTCTTCCATTTCTTGTAAGCATTTCTGAGAATCAAATAATAAAGTGTCGTTTTTAATCTTCAAAATATGTTAATTAGTGTGAATTATTATCAAGGGTGTAGTGTAGGATTTCCTGCAACTACAGAGGTGAGATTGAAGATAAGAATTATTCAAGATTGAGAAGGCGATTGAACAAATTGGTGAAATAGTTGAAGGAAAAATGATTAGAGCCAAAGAGAATTGTAGGAAACTGGAGTGTAGTATGATAACGAGAGAAATTATCCACAAATTCCATGAAAACATTAGGGGAAGGATACATAAACGAGATTCTGAAGGAAAGAAAATTATGACGGTGGAGAAAGTATCACCTCTGAAGGATTGGGAAAAGCAGAAAATCATATTTACAGCAGCAGAAATACCAGAAGAAAATTTAAATCACACATCTCCTTTGGTAATCACGGTATCCACTGTACCAATGGAAAGGGGAAAATCAATAAAATCTGCGGAAGAATGGGCCGTGAATAGAACTTTGGTGGACGCATGAAGTTCTGTGGATATAATATTTTATCATGCATTTAAGAAAATGGAATACAAGGATGAAGAAATATCTTGTTCAACATATCATATTCATGGCTTTGGAAAATCTTTAACAAAACCTAAAGGCGAAATAGTGGTACGAATTCCGCTAGGAAAGATTGAAACACAAGTAACATTATGTGTGGTAGACGTGGAATCGCCGTATAACATGATACTGGGAAGACCATGGATACATGCAATCAAGGCTGTAGCATCAACATTGTATCAATGCATCAAATTTTCTATGCCCAATGGAATTGGAGAAATTAGAGGAGATACCGATCTTGCGAAGCTGTGTTATCAAACTGAAGTGAGAAATTATGAAGAGTGTCCAAATCTGCGAAAATATCGCATAAAAATGGAGAAAGAAATAAAGAAATAAGAAGAATTTAAAGTTTACATGATAAGAGCAAAAGAAGGAAACGGAATACCCATCGAAATCTCGCAGGAAGGAGATGAACTCGCGAGAGTTGTGAAAACCACAACACCAATGGGAGAGCCTGAAACCAGCTACACCGCAACAGAGCCAACAAAAGAAGTAAATATTGGAAGTAAAGAAGAAACTAAGATGCTAAAAATTGGAACGAAGATGGATGCAGATGAAGAAGAGCGAACCATAAACCTCTTGCGAGAGTATAAAGACATCTTCGCGTGGAATATGGATGAGATGCCTGGAATAGACCCATCAGTTGCATGTCATAAGCTAGAAATTAACAAGGAGGTAAGACCATTTAAACAAAGGATAAGAAAAATCGCAACAACATACCATTCCCAAATAGAAGAAGATTTACAGAAGATGCTTGATGCGGGATTATAAGGCAGGCTAAGTACCGGGAATGGATTGCAAATATGGTGGTGGTTCCAAAAAATAATAAAGGGATAAGAATTTGTTTAGATTTTACAGGCTTAAACAAAGCTTGTCCTAAAGATAGCTTTCCATTACCAGATATTCCTCAAATGGTCGAATCAGCAGCGGGAAATGATAGAATATCTTCATTAGATGGTTATAAAGGATATAATCAGATTCCTCTCGCTGAAGAAGACCAAGAGCACACCGCATTCTTTGCCCCAAGAGGATTGTACTGTTATACAAAGATGCCCTTTGGTTTACGAGATGCTGGTGCAACATATCAAAGAATGGTGGATGACATAAAACATTAGAGGTATATGGATCCATAAAACATTAGAGGTATATGTATATGACATGTTAGTCAAAAGTAAAGAAGCTAAAAACCATGTGCAAGACTTAAAGGAGATTTTCGATCAAATGCGACATTTCAACTTCAAGGTGAATCCCGAAAAATGTATTTTTGGAGTAGCTTCAGGAAACAATTTGGGGTACATTGTGTCAAAGGAAGGAATACAAGTTGATCCAGATAAAGTACAAGCAATTCACGACATGCCAACGCCAGCGACAGTAAAAGATGTGCAGAAGTTGAACGGGCTTTTAACCTCGCTAGGAAGATTTATCTCGCGATCTTCAAATAAATGCAAGCATTTCTTCAACATACTCAGGATGGGTACAAAGTTCAAGTGGACAGATGAATGTGAGAAGGCTTTTCAAGGAATTAAAGAATATTTAATGAACATATCTATCTTGCAGAAACCAGAGCCCGGAGAAGAATTATTGATCTACCTTGCGAAAACTTCGCACGCGTTAAGTGCAGTATTACTGTGAGTGGACGCAGGAATAGAAAAACCAATTTATTACATCAGCAAAACATTTAATACTGCAGAGAAAAATTACTCAAAGATTGAGAAGTTAATTCTGGAATTGGTTTATGCAACCTTTAAACTTCGCATCTATTTTCAAGCACATAAAATAAAAGTATTAACAAAGGTACCAATTGAGTCAGTAATGAAGAATTCAAAAATATCAGGCAGGGTTGAGAGATGGAATGCACAAGTAGGGAACTTTGAAGTCAAATACGAAATCCTTTCCTCGCCAAAATCACAAGCTGTAGCAGAATTTCCTCTAGAAGATGATGAAGCTGTAGAAGAAATGATGGACATAGAAGAAGAACATGGAGACCCAAAATATCTATTAAAAGAACCCAACATGTGGGAAATATTGGTGGATGGATCATCAAATGGGGAAGGTAATGGAATTGGAGTTGTCTTTATTTCGCCAGAAGGAAAAAAAATGGCTTTTTCATTTCGTCTGGAATTCACGTCCACTAATAATGAGACGGAGTATGAAGCGGTGGTGCATGCGTTAAAATTCGCAATATAAATGAATTTGGAAAATACTAGAATTACTAGTGACTCGCAATTGGTTATTCGCCAGATAAAAGGAAAATACACAACAAATGAACCATCTTTGAAGAAATACAAGAAACTTGTTGAAGAATTGTCTGCGAGAATTCCAAAAATAAAATGGAGACATATATCAAGAAAAGATAACAGACTCGCAGATGCTTTTGCTTTCATATCTAGCATGATGATAAATCCAGCTGCGAGATGCATAAAAATTCAGACACTTGTATCACCCTCAATCAATAAGGAAGAAGAAGATGAGGCAGATGTGATGATGATAGAAGGTGGTGAAGAAGAACCAAAAGGAAATATTGCAGATTGGCGAACATAACTTCATGCATATTTTGCAAGAGGATAAACACTAAGAAATAGATTAGAAACACGTAAATTAAAAAGCCGAGCAACAAATTATGAATTAAGAGATGGAGTATTATATCGCAAATCTTTTAGTGGACCATCGCTAAGATGCTTGACACGGGAAGAAGGAGAAAAGGTGTTAAAGATGTTGCATAGTGGAGACGTTGGTAATCACAGTGGGGGAAGATATTTGGCATACAGAACAAAAATGCAAGGTTATTATTGACCATACATGTATGAGGACGCGAAGCAATTTTCAAGACGATGCGAAGATTGTCAGCGATATGCAAAGAAAATACATGCACCAGGGGCACCATTATTATCCTCAACCAGTGTGTGGCCTTTTGGAAAATGGGGTTTGGATATTGTGGGACCATTTGTACCGGGTTCTGGACAAAGAAGATATTTAATTGTCTCTACAGATTATTTCACAAAATGGGGAGAAGTAAAGGCAGTGCAACACATCCGCGACAAAGATATTTTTACATTCATATTTGAAAATATAATTTGCAGATTTGGGATTCCTGCACAGTTGGTATATGATAATGGAAAACAATTTGAAGGACAGAATATCGAATTGTTACTTAATGCATTTAAGATTAAATGTGGAAAATCAACACCACTATATCCACAAGCCAATGGACAGGCAGAGACAACAAATAAGACAATTGCAGATATACTGAAGAAGAAATTATAAGGACACCACATGGCATGGTGCGAACAAGTACATAATGTAATATGGGCTTATAATACAACTAGACGGGAAGCTACTGGAATGTCACCTTTTTGTTTGACATATGGGGTTGAAGCTGTATTACCAATAGAAGTTGTTATTCCTACAACAAAAATAGAAGTTTGGGAGAAGAATCTTAGTGCAGGTATGATTCTAAATAAACTTGATGAGTTAGAAGAGAAGATAGAAAAAGCCCTACAACATATGGAAAATTATCAGCGGAGATTAGCTCGCGAGTATAACAAACGTGTTAAAATACGTGAGTTCCAACCGGGTGATTTAGTGTTGCGAGAAACACCAGGGTATTAGCGAGAAAATGGTGGAAAGCTGGCAATAAAATGGGATGGACCATACATCATTAAAGACATAGTTGGAACTGGGGAATACAAATTAATGGATCCAGAAGGTAGAGATGTTGGTCAAAGACTTGATAGACCATGGAATAGATTATATCTGAAAAGATATTATCAATGACAAATTCTACGAGATTAGAGATGCTGGTATATTATATGATGAAATGGATAATAAATTTTTCTTTCTCTATTACAACTGCGAGATTCTTCCAATGACAGAGCAAGTAAGAAATGCGAAAATATCGCAAGAAACGCGAATAAAAATTTCGCAGAGATTAATAGAATGGGACGAACCTTTATGGCGTACACCCTAGTTCGTGAATACAATTTCGTAAAAGGCAAATTTAAGACCTAAAGTGCATCATATTATATCTTTGCATGGCTCAGGGATAAGGTTATACCGCTGCTGGAACCTGAGTCACGGAGATTAGGGTTATTGAAAACCCATCCAGAAGAGGTTCCTTGGATTTCCAACTATACAAGGTTATACCCTGGTTGGATGACCGAGGGCCTCTCCTAAGGAGTACAGAGTATGATTAAGGCACCGAGGTACACGATTGAGCAAAGAGTGCCCGGGGCGTACGAAACTACCCTGGCCATTCTTGGCAAGTCTTGGCTATGATGCACTCGGCCCGAAGAAAACCCCACTTAGGGTGCAGTCTTGTAACTATAATCCATATACGCATAAAGGACAAGATGCTGCGAAAACAGCTGGTTGTTGTTAAGATCGGATGGGAGGAGCTAGTCTTGTATGGCCGATGTTCCCTCCTTGAAGGGCCAACCAGGGGGAAGATAGGGCGGCACCCTCCATTAGGGAGCTGATAAGTGTCTAAAGACGGAAATGTCATGGGGATTTATGATCGCAAGAACATTTAGGCCTGTCATATTGTCGCGTGACAAATATTATACAGAGGCAACAAGCCATGAGAAAAAGTTAAGATGATATCAATGGGTTTTTACATGAAAGTGTAAAAACGTCATGCGATTTCATCGCAAGACGGAAATGTCATAAGGCTTTGTTCTCGCAAGGGAGCTTAGACTTGTCATATTATCGCAGATAAATAGACAAAATACGGATAAGGAAATATCAATGGGTTTTTACATGCAAATGTAAAGTCGTCCTGCGATTTTGTCGCAGACACAAAAAATTGGCAAAATAAGACCTTTAACTAGGAAGGCAAAATAGGACCAACAGAATAATCCCAAACATTAACTATTTTGTTTTAAGAATGCAGGAAATATTTGTTCATCGGAGGAGAGATGACGAGAAACAAGTATCCTTCAGAATTTCTCAGAAATATTATTCAGAATCACACAACATGATTATTCATAATTTCGCATTAGTATTCATAATATCGCAGTATTATCCATAATTTCGCAAGTACTATTCGCAACACAGTTCGCAAGGAGAAAATACGGGAAACGTTCATTACAAGAAAGATAATGAAGGGAAAGTATGGGAGTTGATAAATAAAATATCATTATCTTCCTTGAGATTATTCAAAATAACAGAAATAAAGTTGAATTCCAAAGTTGCATAAAGATACATTGCTCGCAAGAAAGAAGAAGAAAAACAAAACAAAAACAAAACTCAAGCTTCAGTATTGGTCTCGCCATTAGTCTCGCCAGATTTATTCTCCTTCCCAATATTCTTCGCGTCACGATCAGCTCGAGTTTCTTCTTTATATAACTTTTCACCAGTAATTGCTTCACCACCAGTAGCCACTTCTCTAGAAGGAATTTTTTCTTCTTATATTGGGTCTTCTTGAGAGACATCTTCTTCACCACTTGCATAGTATAGATCATTATCAATGGGAAGAGGAATTTCATCATCGTCTACTTCTAGAGGCTCAATGGATACATGAGGGAGAGACTGGGATATCAGAATGTCATTCACAAGAACTTCAGCTCTGAGATGAACCTTGCAAAGGAAACCTCTATTGATGTGATTTTAATGTTGTTGTAGAAAGTGGTAGTAAAAGTTCGTTCAAAGACTTGTAGAGATTTATTTTAGACTTAATATATATACAAGATTGTCATGATAACGAGAAATACTAGGACTTGGGATTCCACCATAAACTCATTCATGCGATTCAAATATTAATTCTTTTAACAACTATAGCTCAATAAAGACATGGACTCTTATTTTTTCTAAGGTGGATTCTCAAAATATTAGTTGTAAATCCTAAGCATGGGACATCAAAACATCTAAGCAAGCATGACCCATCAAACGAGATGACAACTAATTAATCAAAATCCTAATTCAATTTTAATTAATGAAAAAGTCAAATAAGAATTAAATATAATTACCACACGCAAGAAATATGGCTTCCTCCGTCATCCCAGTATTGGAGTTTAGCTCCTCATGTTATTCACATGCTCAAAGTAGGTGTTCATATCTCAAAAGGGTGAAAAACAAGAGAAAACCACTAAAGCTGAGAGTCTGTAACAGATATAATTATTACAAAGCTCGCTGTTACAGAGAAGGCTTAACATAACTGTTACGAACTGTAAATAATTGTTACAAGAATTTTGACTAAAGGGATTGAATATGAAACTAAAGGCCATGGATTCTGCGACAGTGTCTGAGTGTTGTTCTTCTTCTTCTTTTCCGGTACTCGCATGCAGCTATTATTCTTGACTTTGTAACTTCCCGTACTTCTCCCAACAACCCCCCAAGGTCTCGATGATCCCTTATGGCTTCTACTAACTCCTTATATACATCATAGCCCCTCAAACCTCTCGGAATATTTTTCTTCCTCTTCACGGAAAGTCACGAGAATAATTCAGTTTTCTTCGATTCTTTACGCATCCAAGTTATCATGCCCTCCGTAGATTCTCCAAGGACTTAATAGAAATAAACCACAGCGTAAGATCCTTTCAAAACTTCCCAGCATAAGTCGAGAAGCAAAAACAGAAACCCCGAGATATTTTCTTCCATGTTTAAATAAAACCGTAACTTCCTTATTCCATTTTCATATCACGAGTCTCCCTGATTTTTCAAACTCTTCCCAAATATAGAATCACATATCTATTTTTTTTCCCAAGTTCTCACGTACCTTCCATGTATGAAGAAGAAAACCCGAGATACCCTGTATTAGAAAAGAAAAATAAATCTTCCCTTATTTTGGAATTTCGAAACTCATACGTCCCTGATTTGTCGTAAAAGGAAAACCCCAATCCATTCCTGTGAAAATCTCCTAATAAAATCTTTCCCAAATCATCTCAGGTAGTTCACACGAAGCTGTAATTATTTCCCGCCTTTTTCTGAATTTTAAACCATGAAGAATGGTAGCCCTTATCCAATCCGGGGGTGCCAATAGTCGTGAGGTGTAAATAGCAATTAGGACACCCCTTAGTAATTGAGTGCCCCTTATCCAAATAAGGAGTGCCTTTAGTGATTTTATCCCACGAGCGCAAATACCACTTTTCGAGCTAATTTTCCCGCAAAAGCTTATTTCACCAAAAACACCTACAAAGACATAAAAAGCCATAATAAATACAAAATCGAGCACTAACAATATATATAATTGAGATTATATCAGACACAAAAACGTGTCTATCAGCTCGAGTTTATATCATTCTCCATGCCAATATTCTTCGCGTCACAATCAGCTCGAGTTTCTTCTTCATCTAACTTTTCACCAGTAATTGCTTCACCACCGGTAGCTACTTCTCTAGAAGGACTTTTTTCTTCTTCTGTTGGGTCTTCTTGAGAGACATCTTCTTTACCACTTGCATATCATAGATCATTATCAATGGGAAGAGGATTTTTATCATCATATACTTCTAGAGGCTCAATGGATACAGGAGGGAGAAACAAGGATATCAGAATGTCATTCACAAGAACTTCAACACTAAGATGAACCTTGCGAAGGAAACCTCTATCACGATTTCTAATCTCCATATTTTTGAAGTATTCACGGTAGTCATATCTCCTCTATGCACGATCGCGAGATTGAACAAGATTGGCGGTGAGCACTCCGTTTTCTTTGCGAACTTTAGCCAGTTTTTTAGTCATATCAGAAATGGTAGAATGAAGGCCTTTTTCAGATTCTGCGAGAAACATAAGTTGACAAGAAAATATTCAGATGAAAATTTCACAAGAAATATATCAGAGAAATTAAATAGAAAAATTAACAATTAAGGCAGTCAAAATGACTACCTTCTTTTTGAGAAGTTAAGTTTTGAATTAGTGTTAAGAAACAATTCTCCCATTGGTTCATGGCATCATCAAAATTATCTCCAACTATACCCTTCAGGCGAGATTTTATAATTTCTTCTTTGGAGAGGAGATAAGTATTTTCTTTTGCTAATAAGGAGTAATATTCTTCTAATTGAGAATATTGATCTTGGAGTTTACTGGCCTTTAAACTTAGAGTTAACCTGCCTTTGATAAGTTTATCTTTCTCAACAACAGGAGATTCAGTTACTTCCTTGAGTTCGTCTTTTAATGAATGAAGAGATTGTTCTTGGTCGTTACACACTTTCTGAAGAATATTTATTTGATGCAAGAAGATCGCCATCTTGTTTAAAAAGCTACGTTTCTCCTGAGACAAAGTTTTATTTTCATCTGATAAAGATTCCATCGCCAAGTTAGCTTGGGTTAACAAATATGAGAGGCGAGTAACTTCGCTACTTAATAGATTTTGCCTTTGCGCTAATTGATCGTTCTCATTGGTAAGATTATCTATTTGATCAATCGAGTATGTTTAAAGATTATCTAATCTATTATATTGATCCATCCAAGAATCTCTCTTAACACGGGCAGACTCAAATTGAAATATCTTCATTAATCGTTTCTGATTTAAAGCTAAATAGTCAAACCAAATATTTAAAAGGGAATTGAGTACAGAAAAGATGAAAATCTACTAGAACAGAAAAATTAGAGGCAGAGACAGAAGAACTATACCTTTTAACTCCTTGTTTTTATCACGAATATTTTCGCAATCTAGTAAAGAGTTGCGAAGCTTGTGATCAAGAGTATCACATTCTGAAGTTTTGGCTTGGAGACTTCTCTTTAGGGCTTCAACTTCATTTTCTAAAGACGCTCGCGAAGCAGTTCGATCAGAACCAAAATATTTGATTAAAATCTCGCATACATCATATTTGAAAGGGTCAGTAGAAGATTTCCTGACATCATCTGAAATGTCAGACAAAACTTTAAAAGCAGCATCAACCCCTACTGATGCTTCTTTAGATGAGGTAAGAGGTGCAGAGGATGAAGTGGTAATGATGGAGAGTTGAAGGATTTGAGTCATTTGCGATGGTTGCATTACTAGAAGGTGGAGTGTATGGAAAAGTAACGGTTGGAAGTAAAATAGGAGAGGAAGAAGCTTTGTTCATAACAGTTTTGGGAGTCTTATTCATTGGAGGGCATTGGGGGTATTGATAATGATATTCTCGCAAATAGAGGATGGAGGTTCCATCTGCGAAGTAGTAGAAACAGATTTTGAAGATGAAAATTTGGGAATAGTAATATCAATCTCAAGAGCCTTGGCTTTGCGATATTTCTTTCGAGGTTTAACAGCATTTCATCACCCTGCGAGTAATAATATAGATAAGAAACAGAGGCAACAATATTGTTATTAAGAAAATAAATGTTTCTTCCTACCTTATGACTTGCAGACTTCATTTTCTTTTCAGTGAGTTTTTGTTGTGAATCTTCGAGAAGATTAGGGTTTTGGTCGACAAACTGGGTGTTGGATGTAGTTCCACTGAAAAGAAAACATAGTATGGGAGTTATATAGAATCAAGCAAAAAAGATCAAATAGGGTGAATAAATATGATTTATACAAGCAAAATCGAGTTTAATAACGTCAGAAGAACACATACCTTGGAGATTCCATTGAAGCAGCAGCAGATGAATTTGCAGAAGAAGAAAGTTGCAGGTAGGAAAAATTTGCAGAGAATGAAGAGGTGAAGAAGATGAAGAAGTAAAAGAAGAAGAAAATATTTCTTTGATAAGTTCTCTCTTTTATAGACAGAAGGATGGTAACCGGGTAATAAAAGATTAACCGGTAAAAAGAGGAATATTCGACACGTATAGGCGGTTATACTTAATTCACGGAGCCTTATCGAAGGAAGAAGATGAAATGACGAATAGTAAAGAAAAATAAATTCTTATGATCTTTCCTCCTTCGCAGAAAAGACATGAGAAGAGGCAAGATGTAGGATCAGAATATCGCCACAAAAATACTCCTGCGAGATTTACAGCGACAGTTCTGCGAGCTCTTCAACAACACACTGCGAGTGTCACAGAATAATATAAAGAGTGACGTAATAGCTGGCGAATAAAGAAACACGATAAGAGCATGATTGTCCTGCGATGGTTACAACGCTTGCGAGAATTGACATTATAACTACTGCGATAATATCGCGAGTCAGATCCGAAATTAAAGGACAACTTAGTTGTCATCCACTATGTAACTACCCTATATAAAGAGACCCAGTAGATTCAGGGAGAGGATGATGTATTTTAGAGTGTTGAGAAAGTCTTGAAGAGAGAGAAAATTCAAGAGAGCGGTTGTATTCTTGATTTCTTCCATTTCGTGTAAACATTTCTGGGAAACAAATAATAAAGTGTTGTTTTTAATTTTCAAATATGTGTTAATTACTATAAATTCTTATCAAGGGTGTAGTGTAGGTTTTCCTGCAACTACAAGTTTCATTTGAGTCAATTGAACTAGTTATGGTTAAGATGAATAAGGTTGATATGAAAGTGTTCATATGGCTAACTTCGTTTAAGTATTGTTGAGCCAACAAGGTGTAAACGTTTAGGTACGGTTACTCATATCTAAATGAAGGTACGTTTCATTTGTGTGTAACAAGCTAAGTTCGATCTAACGGTTGAAATATATTAGCTTGAGTCAAATCAGATTTTCATCTAACGATAAATATTAAATGCTTTGTTACTAAGGTAACATTGATTGTGAACCCTGATTTGAAGACTATATAAAGGAGAACTCTAACATTTGGGAAACCTAATCCCCATACCTCTTGTGTGATACTAGTTGTGACTAGAGTCGATTCTCCTTTAACCTTAGGTTTTTCATGAAACCGTGAAAGTTAACGACTTAAAGAATTCATTGGGATTGTGAAGCCAGAACCAACTATTTTCTCTGTAATTGCGTGACCTGATCTTGCATATTCTATCATGATTGAGTACTATCTTTTCTAAGATTGGCTCAAGATTTAATCTCTGATAGGCAAGAAAAAAAGTAGTCACAAACATCTCCGTCTCATCGTTTGTGATTCCACAATACTTGTTTCGCTACCATATGATTAAGATTATTGTGAGATGATTGATATTTCTAGGATGTTCTTCGGGAATATAATTTCGGTATATCAATTGGTTCCTGTTCACCTTGATTTATCAAAAGACGGAACAAAACTCATAAGTTTATCTGTGGGAGACAGATTTATCTGTATAATAGACTTTTCTGTGTGATACATATTTGTTTATCAAGTCTTCGACTTTGGGTCGTAGCAACTCTTAGTTGTGGGTGAGATCAGCTAAGGGAATCAAGTACGTAGAGTCCTGATGGGATTCAGAGACGTAAGGAGCGCAACTGTAGCTTGATCAATGTGAGATTGGTTAGGGCTCAACTATATTCTAGTCCGAAGTTAACTTGGAGTAGGCTAGTGTATGTAGCGTCTTAATACAGTATGGTGTTCAAATCTGGACTAGCTCCCGGGGTTTTTCTGCATTTGCGATTTCCTCGTTAACAAAATTTCTGGTGTTTGTGTTATTTCTTTTCCGCATTATATTTGTTTATATAATTGAAATATCACAGGTTGTGCGTAGTTCGATCAATTATAAAATCAAACCTTTGGTTGTTGATTATATTGATTGACACTTGAACATTGGTCCTTGGTACCGTTCAAGTTGTTTCACATAATAATCAGGCTCGCGGATTTCTATTTGTTTGATTTGCTGATTACATTGTGAAACAGAGATACAACTCTTGGATATATTTCCATTGATTGAGTCTGACTATCTAGTTGATTCTCTTGGAATTATATTGGAGTTTGTCCATACAGATTGTTAAGCGAAATATTGGGTGTGGTTGTTAGACCCCCGCTTTTTCAATTGGTATCAGAGCAGGCAAACACGCTAAGACCTCATAAGTCTATGTTTGTAGCGATCTGGTTATGGATGATATAATATCTCATATAACACATCACCAGTTCAGAAACATTCTGATTTGGTTCAAAGCCTTATTTTTCTTGAGAAGTCTCTCACATCTTCTCAATTGTCTAAAACTGTGTATGACTAGGAAGCACGCCTAGATGAGCAGTTGGTCGATCTTTCAGATGGAAGTAATTATGATGAAAGGCAAGGTGTTGATGAGGAAGTCTCACAATATATCAATATTTTTGACCAACTCATGAAGAAGAAAGGGTCAACATCTTTCTTGACTGAGTTTCTGACTCCTCTCTGTCTAGCAAACAAAAAAATGAGAAAACTCTTTAAGGGATACGATTATAGTTATAATCTTTTACAATATATACTTAAAGATCGTGAAGAAGATCTACGTTCAAAGAAGTCTGAATGTGAAAATCTTCGTAGAAATCTCTTTAAGTTGAAAGAAGAACTTGTTGAATCTGAAGCAAGGATTAACTCTCAACAGAGTTGTTTCAAAGACAGTGAAATCGTTTTTCTTTCTCGAGAAAAGCAACTTAAGGCTGATTTAGCCGCTGCTCGTGATAAAATCAAGATGTTGGAAGAGGACTTGAAAAAAATCAATTCTAATTTAAACAAATAACCACAATGCTAGGTCAAGTAAAAATCATCGTGATACACGAGGATTGGGCTATAAGGGAATAGATGCTCCAAGTACTAGCAAAGAGGTAAAATTTTCAAGGCTAGTAATTCTTCTCAACAAAAGGTTTCCACTGATAACAAAAGTGAAATACTTACACCGGAAGTTAAAGTTCAAAAGAGCAAAGTATATCAGCCTCCAAAGTCAGCACACACGGATCGAGGTAAGAACATCCCTTTTTTGCCACTATTTCGGAAACAAAGGTCACTTGGAAAGGAGATGTCGTTTCCGTATAAGGAATGAGAAACTTCATGATGTTCTTGTTTGGGCATCATAATAAGTTGTGAAACCAATATCATATGTTAAGAGTAATCCCCTTAATGTTACAGGTTGAAACTATCCAACCTTTAGGCAAAGGAATCAGTGTTGTGATAAACCTAGATTTTCCTATAAACGTCATACGAATCCTTTTCAAAATCATAATGGTTATCAAAAGGATAACTTCGTAAAGACATGGACAAGATCTGATGCTCCTAATTGGAGAAAGACTAACTTGGAAAAGAATAGTCAATCAAGTTCTTTTTCGAGAAATCTAGAAGAGAGTAATGAGAAGAAGGTTCATATTATTCCTAAACGCACTCAGAAGTGGAGCCAAAGAAATCCTATGATAATTTGAGTGTGAAAAGGAATGATCTCCCAGAAAATTCCATGACTGTGGATAAGGCAGTATCCATGATGTTGGAACTTACAAAGTTCTTTGGAAAGATGGGTTTTGTTAGAGCATAACTCGGTTGAACCTACCAAGCGTTGGTATGTCAATTTTGGTTGTCATATTTTAGTGAACCAAAACTTATTTAAGAGTCGCTTGATTTAAATGTACTAGAGTCAACTTCGTATAGGTTAGCTTGAAAGTATTAGGATGGGACATTACAAGTATTGCGAAGACTTGAAGAAGTGAAGAAGTACGGAGCTACAACCACAACATCATCCTTCCACTTGAGGTTAGTGATATTTGACTTGAACTGTTTCATTCCCTAACTTATCTTTCAAGTCGTGCATATTGAAAACATAAAACTGCGAAGCATGAACACTCTAGATAGACATAGTATTAAGGAATACAATATGAAGTTTCTTGCTTAACCATTAAACTTTGTATATAAAGACATCAACATGATCATATGAATGATATTGTGATTATGTATGGGGATGAGGTGAGTATTTCATCCTAGGAAATAATGTTTTTATATGTGTTTTAAGGAAGTAAGTTCATGATATGTGTTGTGAACCGAAAAGGAAATCGACATGCGTTATTGGGGCCGTTCTTCATTGCAAATCTTATGAACGACCAATATGTGTGATTAGTATAACCGCTCATGACTTGTTTGTGTTCTTGGTAAAACTATTCACATGAGGCCTAACTTATGTATTGGTATGACTTTTATTAGTGAAACCGATCTTAAGTAATCACCTGGGCTATGATCAGGTTTGTGAGTGTCTGACCAAATTTTGGGAGAGGGGAACCGATCTTAGTAATAGGTGCAGTACATCACAAGGGGTAACCGATCCTTGTATGAGGTGCATCAAGGTTTATAGAAGAAAGGGGAACCGATCCTATGAACATGTGCAACACGTTTTTAGGCAAGGGGGAACCGATCATATGTACATGTGCAGTGCATACAAGTTAGATACCAAATATATGTGGGGAACCGATCCTAGTACCTAGTCAGCCGAATTTTGGTAAGCTAATGTGACTATGCACAATACTCACATGGAGGTAGAATCGAAACTTGTTTGGGTAACCGTTACACCCATGATTTTTGATTGAGTGTTACTTGATCAATCACATAGTTATTGAAAGTCAGATGGACCAATTCTAAACTTGTTTGGAAGTGTGGTAAATCGGTTTCAAGTGAGTAAGTATGAAAAAGGACTTGCAAGAGAAAGATGTCGACACACTTTGAACACGCGCATTAATGTGTATTATTTTATTGTTCAAAGATATTCCTTAACAGCTAAGAAGGAAGTAAATCCCAAGATCGAATTTAAATAAGTTAAGAATCTTTTAATTAAGGTTTTTAATTATATATGGAAAATAAGAATTAGTAATGTGCATTTACTAGTTAAAGATTTTCTAAGGAAATTTCGATCATTATTTTGGACAGTGCATTCACAGGAATTATGAAAACCGAATTTGGGTTAATATGGAAAAATATCTTGAGAATATTTTCGGTTTTGGGAATTCCTTGGTGTCCAAACTTCCTTGTCTATAAATAATTTGAGTTTGCATTTGTAGCAAACCAGTCCTTCGTGACAGTAAACTTCCTCTGTTGTATTGTTACTAGTGAAGCCGCCTATCGGAGAGGAGAGTAATCTAATTAGGTGAAATCTCTTACGGCCGATCAGTTTAAAGTCTTCTTTGGGATTGAGAAGCTCTAGTGCGGACCGTTGGTGGGAAACTAGATATTGCGTATTATCTTTAGTTTTCGTATTGATTTGATTGACTAACGGTGGTTGAACTTTGATTGTACCTAGTTTGTTTATGCTTGAGAATCTTCTCTTCTGATATAAGATTAACTCAAACTAGTTCAAGGTTTCGACATGGATATTTAGACTCACTACACCAGAAACCCGAATTTGCAACGTTTATTTTTGTTGCTAAGAATTTAAGCAACGCTTATGTAAGTTGCCCACACACCGTCACAAACTTTAGGCGACATATACAAACGTTGCTTCAATTAATTAAAGCAACGTTTCAAATGTTGTTTCATACGTTGCTTTAATTAGACTTAATGCAACGTATATAATAATTTAAACAACACATATATGTTGCAAATTATTAGTTATTTAATAGTTTAGCATATACCTTTTTTTACACAAAGCTTTTGGTTGGTAACCTAGCAAAGTTGGGCTCCAACACCCTTTTGAATAGCAATGCCTAATCTATGAAAAATAAAACTACCAATACCACTACTAGCGTCTTTACTGACTAAACAATTTTTCAAACGCTTAAAGAAACATAAAGTATCCTCACCTAACTCTCCTAAGGTAGTGAAAGCTAAAACACCCAGACCATGGCCATGCGAAACACACTTGTCCAAGTATTTGGAGTGTTTCCGAGAGACCGCATTAGCAATGGCTTTCCCGGGGACGAAAGAGCGAATTCCTTCACCTGTGAAAGGTGAAACACCTGTGACATCCATACAAACATCATTTTCGTCTTCCCAGTTGAGCACAAGAATATCAGCAGGTTTCAGCTCCTTGTTATCATCTGTCAAAAAACCCAAGCAAACTTCCTTATGCGCAGGCACATCAGCTTTGTAACAAATGTCAGTGATTATATCACAAACAAAATCATGGCGGAACTTGGGGCCTATATCCTTAGCACAATGAAGCACATGATCTCCAAAGATGTCCATTGATTTGTTACAGCTTGGACATAAACCATTCTCATCAAACAACAGAATACCAAGGCGATAACAAAGCACAGCTCTAAAATGTCTGGGTCCAATACACTGATTAAGCCCACTGATAGGTATCACCGGCAAGTAATCTTGTGCATGTTTGACCTGGTTGCACTGCCACAGGATGGAATCTCTTGTGGTCATAGAAAATCGGTCTGGTATTTGCTTCTTGACTGCATCAAAATAAGTGACTGCCAGGGAGTGCATGGAGTATCATCGACACAGTATGTAGAAGGCAAACCACATACCTGAATAAACTTCTCAAGTGCAAAATGATAAGCAGAGCCTTTGTCGGATGAGAATGAATTACCAAGAATCACCTTTTGCATCGAAATAGTCTGACTCTGAGAAGCAAGGAAGCAATAAGCGCTGGTGTCCGCCATGGTGTAAATGCCAAGTCCATCATCCTTAAAAGGCAAAGTAGCTAATCGTTGCTGAAGAGGACCAAACCCTGCACCATCATCAGTGATAAGAAGTCTCAAGTACCTAAGTAAGTGATCATCAAACAGGCAACAAATGATTGCGGCGGCAGGATTGGTAGTACGCATTGCAAAGTATAATCTAGAAACTCCAGTGCAATTTCGAAGTAACAACATCTCACTTTGAGGGTCTTTGAGTTTTTTGATAGCAGACATCAATTGAACAGTCTTGTTCACCCTGCTCAACAACATGTCACTGATAAAGTTCAAGTCTAAACTCACCGGTCCACCCAAAAGTTTAACGCCATTAGACGGTCTACCAATATTAGCAGGGAAAACACAATCAGTTGTGCTTCTAGGGTCAATAGAAGGCCAAAAAACTTCAGTCTTCTTGACATTAAGATGTAAGCCCCTGCAAGGTCCTTCAGTCTCGATTATACTCAGAGCCTTAGCGACCTCTAAAGTGTCACCAATAATTGTACCATCATCAAGATATCAAGCATGCAAGTCAAGATTGCACTGAGACGCAATAGTCTTCACGAGAGGGTGAAGTGTTAATGCAAAAAGCAAGGGACCAAGAGGGTCACCCTGCTGAACTCCAAGGGAAGATGATAAAATATAATGGTCGTAATAGAGTTTAGCAGACCTCAAGTAACAAAATTCTACCCAGCGAGAAATACCTGGACAACGAAGACGAACCTCCTTGATGAGCTGCGATCTGCTCACCATGTTGAAAGCATTGGAAAAGTCAATAAGAAGCATTGACATTTTGTTCAAGTGGCCATTCAACTCCAATAAACGATTTACAGCGTGTAAAATACTTTCCCCACCAGCAGGAATTCCAACCCCGAATTGATAATCTCCCAAATAAGCGGACATATCCTTCCCAACTGAGACAGCAGCCACCTTCGAAACCAATCTACGCCACACTGTACCAACTGCAATGGGCCTAATACCACCTCCAGGTAGTAACGGAGTTAAGGGTGCACTTGCGATGAACTCGCCCAAAACTGCTGGACATCGCCCTGCCAACCAAAGATTGACCACTCCAGTGATTGAAACAAGTAAATCGTCTGCAATAGCGGCTGCCGCCCCACTAATTGCATCAACTAGATGCTGAGCACGCAACCCATCACGACCGCATGAAGTGCCTTTGTGTAAAAACCTAAAAATTCCATCAACGGTTTGATGTCATAACATTAACAGCATGTCAACTTTTCATGTAAGCTCAGCATGTCAACTTTTCATGTAAGCTCAGGAGATGTGATCAGCTAACTGGCACGTAGTTAAATTTTTATATCATGGTCTAGAGTACTCTGGCTGTACAACAACTTACTCATCTAGATCAGACCCACTTTATACCATAAAATGAACATGGTGTCACAAGTGTATTAGTGTCCCTTTACATGCAACAATATCGATTTTTAAAGGTGCTATCAATTAGGTAATTGCATTTTAAATCCATTTCTTGTTGTGTCGGGTAATTAGGGGAGCACTTATATGTTGGACTTTTTTAATGAATATCACATCCCGAACACCATAAAATGCCTGTGTGCCATATAAAATTACAGTACAACACATTTACCAAACCCAATGTTAATTAAATTTCTCCTCAAGAAAAACAAGATCAAGAGAATTAAAAAATGCAGAAGGTATAAGCCATCAAATATGATATATGAGAAAGCGAATAAAAAGCATCACCTGCTCTCTCTCAGGAAGTAGGCTGAAACAGAGTTGAATGAATATGAGCCCAGCTTGTAATCCATTTGCAAAACCTGAAAACAGGTAGCACCAACTTAGATTAGCCAAACTGTGTAAACCAATGGCAGCACTCAAGAGTAAAAATTGACATTAAAATTACCCTGCTTTGGCTCTTTTACAAGCAACAATAACTTTTCCATAATTTCAGGAATAATTCCCTCCAGATTCATTAAAAAAAGAAAATTTAGTAGCTGACTCGTGCACCTGTAGGGGATCAGACACCTTACTTAAGCAACTTGTTGCAGAATTTCATCAGAGACCAATTCCTCTATGTCAGCATTAGATAAGTTCTACAAAACGTTGAAATCCAGAACTCATTTATAGTTTATGGGTTGTATATCTGGAACATAATTCATTCTCAAGAGAACATAAACACTTCAGAGAATGACCAAGTAAAAGCAACAACATACTCATATTCATTGGATATATCTGTATTTGAACCTTCATACATATCTACGCATACACTCTTCACATAGGAACAAAAAACTGGATCTCAACCTAGATGATATAATTTGATTTGTGAGAGACATACAGATACTAGTAAGGAAAACCAGAGACCAGAGCAATAAGCAATACATGGTTCATGCATCAGATCACTAAACAGCTTGGTTAGTCATGCTTAAGTGGGAACAGAAACGTCTATAGATATGTATGAGTTTAACATTACGGTTCAGCACTGTAGTGTAGGGAGAAAACCGAGATACCAGCCAACTCACCAAAAAGTCTCCATGTACGGTTCCCATTTCCATTGATTGACCAACCTCTATCTTAATCTGCTTCACGATGTACTCTTTTCCGCCCAATTTCCTTCTTTGTTGCTGCATTGAAAACAGAACAATTTTTAAATTATGAACTCATGGGTTCAGCAATAGCTCAACCAAAAGAAAGATAAATTATGTTGCATTTAAGCTAAGGATGCATACTGTTTACAGTGTGAGGTTTATCTTCTTGACAACAGTCTATATACAAGCAGGCCATTCAACATCTTGATTTCTTGAGCAAATGGAAAGATAATTCCTAGTATTACAATTTTAAAGTGTAAAGTACATAAAGGCTTTATAAATCATAGTGTCGTGGACTTGAACCCACATTAGTTGTAACCGATGTCCGTTAAACAATAGTCAATGAATGAGCATCCTCCTATGGGGTCATTCTGCTTCACATAGTCCTCATGCTAGTGCTAAAAGGCAACGTGGGCTCTACATAATGGCAAGTTTAAAAATGATATAACACCATCTATAATAGAATACTAACTCTCTTTTTTTTACCTTTAAAAAAAGAATACTTAATTTTTGTTTTTGGGTGATCAAACATTTAACTGAACAAGAGTCATGGTTTAACCAAAAAGGCGAAATGACCAATAAATCACTTGACCAAAACCTCCCTGCTAAGCTTTTCATCAATTTTGTATACCCTCACATCCACCCGCAAAAATCTGCAACAAAGAAACCAAAAGGTGTATACATCAATAAAAAGGCAGTGCAAATTTATTTATTTTGATCCTGAGAGGAGAGATTTTTAAAGAAAGGAGGACGAATAGGCACATATCAATTTACAAAAGAGAGCTGAAAACAGTAATAAAAAGAGATGTAGTCGTAATGTATGAAGTATAATATAGAGCACATACAACAATTGACGTTAATGGGAAAATGATTTTGTAGGGCTAGGAGAAAATGTTAGATTGAAGGCAACTTTAATGCTACAACTCTTTTATGTAAGAAGGAATGGGCTAGTCCTGCATTTAAGAAAGAAAGATAAATCATGTTGCATTTAAGCTAAGATGCATACTGTTTACCATGCGAGATTTATCTTCCTGACACCAGCCTACATACAAGCAGGCATTCAACATCTTGATTTCTAAGCAAATGTAAAGACAATTCCTAGTATTACAACTTTAGAATGTGATGTACATTAAAATTTATGAATCATAGTGCTATTTTCATCCCCTACATCCATTTCGTGCGGCCAGGCTAGTGTTTCCTCTCTGCAAAATCAGTCCAAGTACTCATTTTGCTCGCATAATCTACTAGTAAAATCAATATAGTGAAGATACAACTTGAGTAAAACAGAAAACTTAATATGCATATTTAACTTGCAGGGATTTCTCACCACTAGAAAATCTCCATTAAATATCAAAAATAAGTTGATGATTACACAGTGGCAATGGTTGCATCACCAAGAGCAGGTCCATCCACCATCATCGAAGTACCACCGACAACACAAACAGCTGCGGAACCACCAGTTTCGCCGCCAATCCACCATTAACAGCGGAAAAAAAAAACACTAGCTGCCAACACTTGCAGCCAATCTTTACCAGCAATGACATCTCCACCCACTGCGAAAAACCTCAAAGAATGAAAAACTCCATCAATTTCTTCCAAATAGTTCAAATCTCCACCTGTTATCCACAAACAAACACTAGGGATATAATCAGTTGATGTATAATATTACATTAAATGAAAATAAAATACAAAAATCAAGGTTGAGAGCTTACATCAACAGCAGCAAGCTGAAGAGCCCTGAAATAGATCGAAAATCACTGAATCTATTTAAACAAGACGAGACCAAAGCAGAACAAGAATCTCCAAATACACGAAGTGGGGAACATAAAAATAAGAACTAAATCAATAGATTAAACATAATAACCCCTAAATCAAATACACTTAGCAATAAGACCAAAAAATCAACATCACTGTATCATAGGAAACATATACCAATAGATCGAGAAGTGAAAAGATTAATACCTTTTATACAAAAGAAACTAGACCCACAGAATCAAAAACAACGAAATTAGGTTTTTACTTGAGATACGCATCTCTTTGGAATGGTTTAATCTCCAGTGACATGTTTGCTGGGTTAATGGAAAAGAAAATCACATTTTGGGGTTTAATACGAATTTGAGTGGTTGAAAAATTGGTGTAGATACACTTATTTACCTCCCTCACCACGTGTACTAGCATCCCCACGTGGAAGCCACGTCACAAAGGTGGGTGACACACAGGATCATCCGTGGGTCTAGATAGTGCGCCATCTGTCAAGATAAGCGATCGAAGATGAAGGAGCATCAAAGGAAGGTATACCCGCGTAGCACCAAAGAACTTCCCTATTACACTTTACCCCCTCACGAGGCAAGATGTGATCAACGGCTAGGTGAAGCCCCACTGACAGACGCGACGACAGGAAGGACCGACACCGCTTTGCGCGAAGGGCATGTGTCGGTTGGATCGACGACAAGAACAAAGGCGAGCCGGCGTGATGAGCGTAGGAATAATAGAAGCCGCGGGATGACGAGAGGTCCGCGGACTATGCACAAAACACAAGAAGATAAGGATACAACGGCTCTTTCCCGTCTTAGGAAGAGAGAGACAGAGATTGGTCGTGATGATCTTAGGAAGCATAAAGCCGCGGGATGACCAAGAGGTCCGCGGACTATGCACAAAGCACAAGAAGATAAAATTATAACGACTCCTTTCTAAGGGACCCACGTAGAAGAGCTATATATATGACCCTTCTGTTACATGGAAGGGGGTCGAACAATTGGAGAGAGAGGGGGAACAATTAGAGAGAAAGAAGGGAAGAGTAAGTATGAGCGTTAACCTTCGGGTTCCATGATCACCCAAAGTCTTTCGACTAATCTTGTAATCTTTTACCATCATAGTGAATCACCCTCGGACACTGTGGATGTAGGCCTTAGAGCCGAACCACATAAATCTTTGTCTTATTTACATTTCGTATTGATCTACCCTAATATTTGTATGCATCTCTTAGATCTGTCGTTATGGATGTTGAGGAGATCATGAAAAACCCGTGGGGTTTAGAATCAATGAATCAACATCTATCCCAAAGATCTCACAATATATTCGTACTTTAATGCATGCACTCTGTACATGCGAAGATTGGTTGTGGACACGTTGATGCCTACGTGATTTGCGTGTTCACAATTTGGCGCTAGAAACAGGACTTTTGTCCCTATCAAAAGATTTATCTCTCTCGTGATTTTTTAGACAGTTTGCGCTTTAAACTCGTTTTTTCGCATCATATCTATGTTCTTTGTATTTTCTACTCGCAGATCTGGGCCTCTTACGAATTTTAACCTATAGATCATGTTTTGGGCTACTTTGTGCATATATTTATGACCAATGTATTTTCTACCAACAGGTCCGGCGTTTTATAACCTCTGGACCGACAGACTTATGTTTTAACTATTTTTTATACTTATTTTCTACCAGTAGCCTCATAACGACCCTAGGACCCCATTATTTCAATTGAGTCGGTACATCTACCCACGTTTTTTTTTATATTACCCGCATGATCAGTAGTTTGAATGCATTCTTTGCCGCTAGGAATCCAATTTGTGGGTACCGTGAACTAATAGCTAACCCGTGAATCTTTCCTCGTTTTATCTCCGTGCCATATCTGCAGAGTATTGCAATGGAAAAGAGCAAGGACGTAGGAAAATCGAAGGTACCATCAAAAGAGACGCCTAGGACTATGCCAATAATAACAAGGAGCAAACAGGACAAGCGAAAGACTCATATCCCAGGGGCAAAACGCAGAACGGATCGGAAGAAGCATTACTCTCGGAAGCGGGCATCATTGCAATGGAAGCACGAAGGCTGCGGCGGAAAAGGCTACGTCATCTACAAAGGTAGCTTCTCAAGTGGTCTGTCTCCAAAGCGATGGCTACGGCCATACCTAATGAGCCCCAACATGCGGCGAAGAGGCTCGGTGATCCAAGACCCTCCGTACGGGATGCCGCCGGTTAATGGACGAAATACACAACTACGAGCGAGGATACCACGGGGTGGTAGAACCCATTGTGCACCTGGTGGAAGAAGTTAATACCGCGATCCCAAGACGGACAAGCCCAACTTCAAGCGAGAACGCTAAGTCAAGAATCAAACCAATCTGCGCATATGGGCGGAGCTAGAAGAGATGAAAAGGAGTCAAAAGACATACGCAGACGCGGTGACCTTGCTAGCCCAAGAAAATCAGCAATTGAGAGAAAAGATCCTCCAAAACGCGGAGCTAGGGAATCAACAAGACGAGGCTAACTCTGCGATGCGAGAATGCGATCAAGAGTGATCCTTGAAAACACCCCTGCGGCAGTAACCAAAGAAGAATACCCAAGAGGTGCGCGTAGCAACAGGAGGTCTGACCAGGACTATTACCGGAGACTTCGGACTACTACGACGAAGATGAGGACACGTTGCTACTGACCCTACGAAGAAGGCACAATCATCCATGCAAGACGAGCACTATTTGGCGATGGAGAGTATTCGTGCGAAAATGCTAGCGAAAATCAACCAAATCAAGACCGGGGAAGGAGGCGGAAGGCTAGAGCGGTTATGAAAGAAGCCGATTACTACACCCACTAGCGCACCGATTAGCTACGGCTACTATTCCACGAAATGTCCAGTCCCATCCTTCGAATATTACGACGGGTCCGCGGATCCCGCGTCCATCTACGATATTACAACAGGGTAATGGCCAGGTGGGACTATGATGAAGCTATACTATGCGAGATATTTCCCTTACGGCTGAAGGGATCCGCGCTATCCTGGTTCGATAACCTCAAGCCAGGATCCATCGATTCATATGATCGGCTCACCGAAAAGTTCTTTGCCACCTACATGTATAACAAGGTCGTCAATACAGGAATGGACAAACTCTTCTCGCTTGCAATCAAGTACAGGGAATCCATTCGGGAATACACGGATAGGTGGCACAAGATATGTCAAGCCATAGGACAGGTAGATCCCGTATTAAGTATTAATTGTTACAAATGGGGACTGGACAGGATGAGCCCATTGTTTGTCGAAATCCACGGCATCATCCCCGCCACGAGGGGAGATTTGAGGATAATCATCGAAAAACATGCAAGGTTGGAAGAAATTCAAATGAGAACCCAAGAGCGCAGGCTCAACGACCTCCACGGACCAATTCCGCGGAACAAGCAAGCGGATCTAAAAGTTACCAAAGAGATTCGAAAGACGACTACAAGAGGTCTGGTAGAAGGTTCAAGATCAAATCTACACGAAACTCAATACCACTACTCACGCATCTTAAAGGAGATCAAGGATCGCGAAAATTTAGACCGGGCCTTGGACTAAGGGGGAAACAACCACCACCCTCGAGAGAAGTCCAGAGAATACGTGATTTCCATCGCTTCAACGGGCACCCAACAGAGAAGTGCAAAAACCTCAAGATAGTGATACAAAAGCCGATAGACGCGGGGATCTCAAGAAATACGTTGAAAAGACCGCACCGAAGAAAGGGCCAAACGCAAAGAAACAAGTCAAATTACCGAAGGCAACCGCACAAAGTGAATACTATATCCTGCTCAGATAATAAAGAACCAACCCTAACTGCATAGATAGGAAAAAGACTGAGGAAACAATTTGAGGACTATTGTGAGCTTTACAATTTGGAGGGGAAAGAGGTGGAAGATCATCAAGAATGGATGGACGCACCCCTAACCTTTGAAGCCGAGGACATTGAATATGACATGGAAGACCACAACGATCCTCTGATCCTCACCTTGCCAATTGCAGGATGCAACATAAAGAAAATCCTCATCGATGGGGGGAGTTCCGTAAACGTCCTATTTTACGATACCTTCAAACGTATGGAGCTCAATGACGAGCAACTCTCGGCCTCACACCACACCATCCACGGATTCAATGGTACGGCTACGAAGCCTATCGGAGATATTGTTCTGCAAGTGGATGTCGGCCCCATGAAAGTTGACGCTCGTTTCAGTGTGGTAGACACCCCTTTACCTTACAATGCCATTATTGGGCGGAGGTGGATCCACAAGCTTAAGGGGTCGTGACTACCTACCATCAATACCTTAGGTTTCCTACCCCCTAGGAGTGATGGAGATTAAGGGTGATCAAGCTTCCGCAAAGGAATGCCGCAATGCAGATGCAACTCAACAATGAGGAAGACGAGAAAAGGAGAACTCGTAGGGCTCGAAACAAAGCAATATCAAAGGACAAAGCCATCGATGAATACTTGAAATAAATCTCGGGGAAAAGCTTATCCAAGGGGCACTCCGTAGGAAACACGAAGTATCAACATCAATTGCCGACCGGACGCCCCTACGAACAAACAACCCGAGCCTCGCCAAATAGCAATTACTGAAAAGTTCCTCACCTTGGGAACCAAAACCCACGTTCACATCCTTGGAAGCGGTGAAGGAAGTTAACATCGGGACGAGAGGAGCCCGAAGAAGATCAAAATAGAACTCGATGGATGAAGAACGCTAAGCCTCTCTAGTGAAACTGCTCAAGGAGTACGCGGACGTCTTCGCGTGGAAACTATCTCGACATGCCAGAATAGATCCAAAGATCGTACAACATGAGTCGCGATTAAACCCGGCATACCCCTAGTAAGACGGAAGGTGCGAAAGGTAGCCACGGAGTATCACAAAGCGATGGAAACGGAATTGCGAAAGTCGTTGGAGGCTGGTTTCATAAGAGAAGTCAAATATCTCACCTGGATATCTAACATGGTGATTGTACCAAAGAAGAATGGCGGGGTCAAATCGCATCGACTTCACCAACTTGAACAAAGCATGCCCCAAGGACAGCTACCCACTACCCAAGATCGATCAACCGGTCGACGCGGTAAAAGGATACGAAGAGCTATCATTCATGGACGGGTACACGGGTACAATCAACTATTTTTAGCGAAGAAGACCAGCAACATACATCATTCTACACACCCCACGGCCTCTATTGCTACGTAAGAATGCCCTTCGGACTCCGGAACGCAGGAGCAACATACCAAAGGATGGTCGATGCTGTTTCCAAACCGTGGATTGGTACTACCCTAGAAGTCTACGTTGATGATATGCTCGTAAAAAGCAGATTCAAGAAGAACCATCACCAAGACTTGAGGGACATCTTCAAGCTATGAGGGGGCACAACATGAAGGTAAACCCGAGAAATGCACCTTCGGAGTAACATCCGGAAAATTCCTCGGATACACGGTAACAAAAAGGGGCATTGAGGTAGATCCCGCAAGAATCCGAGCCATAGTAGACATGCCATCCCCAAAGAACCTAAAAGAAGTACAAAAGCTCAATGGATCCATAGCCGCTTTGGGAAGATTCATCTCCGAGATCCTCGGATAAGTGCAAGTTCTTTTTCAACATATTGAAGAAGGGAACAAAATTTGAATGGACTACGGAATGCGAAGAAGATTTCCTAGGCATCAAGCAATACCTAGCGGAGATCCCTATCCTTCGTAAACCAGATCCTGACGAAGTTTTGACGTTGTACATCGCAAAGAACCGATGACGCAGAAAGCGCAAGACTTGTCGGGACCCATACAAAGGAAGAACAGCCAATATACTATGTCAAGAAAACCACTGAACTCCTCGTAAAGAAATTACACGAGGATCGAACAACTGATTTTAGCCATCGTATGGTCCACCGTGAAGTCGAGAATGTACTTCTTGACGCATGAAATACGTATCCCGTGTCGAGCACCCTTAGAAGCCATCCTCAACGGGGGGAAAGGTAGGACGCATAGCAAAATGGAGCACATACCTCGACCAATTCAAAGATCCACTATGAGCTTCAACACTCTCGAAATCCCAAGTACTTGCGGACTTCCTAGCGGACCTACCTCTGGACAACGAAGAAGAAGTGCGCATACGGGGATGGAGAGCCATGGTGCCCCGTAAATTGAAAAGCAAAAGGAGCCAAACGATATCCTTGAACCAGTAAACCCACGGCAATGGGAGGTCTTCGTAGACGGATCCAAAAATAGAGAAGGCGCTGGATTAGGCATCGTTATCACCACACCCACAGGGGATAGAGTCGTACACGCATTCAGGTTGGAATTCGAAGGCCATACAAATAACATCGTAGAATACGAAGGAGTGGTCCACGCCCTCCGCTTGATAATCGAGATGGGGATACAAGAAGTACGGTTGACCAGCGACTCCCAGCTAATCATACTTGCGGATAGGCTACGAATACAACGTGTACGACGAAACACTAATGGCATACATGGCTTTGGTGCAAACGTTGGTTTCCCAAATACCAAAAATCAAGTTCCGACATCTGCACAGGAAGGAACTCAGGCACGCAGATGCCTTGGCTTATGTTTCGGCCATGCTCAAGAACAAAGATGTCAAAGCAATCAAGGTGACAAGAGTGTACGAGCCATCCATCAAACTCCAGGAGATATGCGCGAGTAACCAACGCAGGTCCGCAACGGAGAATGTGTCTGAGGAAGAGGATATTGGAGAGCTCATATTCGACGAATTCCAAGACAACGATATAATGCAACAAGCAGATGCGGACGACGATTACAGATCGGAAGAGGATTGGAGACTCGGAATCCACTCCTTCCTCCAAGAAGGGAAGCTACCCCAGGACACCAAACAAGCTAGGAAAATACAATCCAGAGCAGGGATGTATGAGCTAAGAGACGGAACCTTATACAGAAAATCATTCCTCGGGCCACTTCATCGCTGTTTGTCCCGATCCGAAGGACACGGCATCTTGAAAGATATCCATAGAGGATATGCAGGAAATCACAGCGGAATGAGATCGCTTGCAGATAAGGCAAAGACGCAGGGTTACTATTGGCTAACAATGATCCAAGACGCGGCTAGAATGGCGAAAAGGTGTGAGGAATGTCAAAGATTTGGCAGGCGAATCCATTCCCCAGCCACAAAGTTGAATTCGGTGGACAGTCTGTGGCCCTTCGCAAGGTGGGGAATCGACATTGTGGGCCCGCTTATATCAGGAACCGGGAAAAGAAGATTCCTAATAGTGGCTACGGATTACTTCAGCAAGTGGGTAGAAGCCAAGGCACTTGCGAGGATTCGTGATTCAGACGTCTTCACTTTCATATTTCAAAATATCATTTGCAGGTTCGGCATCCCATGAGATAGTTTCCGACTATGGTCAACAACTACAAGGAAAAAATATCGACTTGCTGTTCGACACCTTCAAAATTCGGAAAAACAAGTCCACTCCTATATACCCGCAGAGCAACGGACAAGCGGAAGCCACAAACAAAACCCTAGCGCTCATCCTCAAAAAACAGTTAGACGAGTACAAAGGGCGATGGTGTGAACAGTTACATAACGTTTTGTGGGCATACAGGACAACTCGAAGATCATCTACTGGGGAATCTCCATTTCTACTCACATTCGGAGCGGAAGCAATAATTCCCACGGAAGTTCTACTACCCACAACAAAGACAGAAGCGTGGGAGAAGAACCTCACCACGGACATGATGTTAGAAAAGCTTGATGACCTCGAAGAAAGAAGAGAGACCGCACTACGAGAAAATGGAAAACTACCAACGCAGTCGAGCGTGAGAGTATAACAAGAAAGTAAAACTTAGGAATTTTGTAGAGGGCCAGTATGTGTTAAGAACTATTCCCAAATACCAGCGACAAAAGAAGTGGGGAAAATTAGCACCAACTTGGGGTGGACCCTACGTGATACACGACGTCGCCGGAAATGGCTCCTACTACCTGCGTAATCTGAAAGGGGAAATACTCAGGCACCCGTGGAACGCCAAATACCTCAAACCATACTATCCATAATCTATCATCTTCGTATGCATTTCAGAAGAAGAAAGTTGACTTACAAGTCCGCATGTTTCTATCTCTGATGGAGGAATAGCACGCCTCAACTTTTCAATCAATACAAATTTTCATCTTCAATTGACACAACTCTACTCGTTACCTATACGCATCTCGATGCGCTCAATACCCATAACCAAAACCGTATGAGACACATGTATATACCCATAAGCATTTCAATTTACACATGTATATACATATAAGCACTTCAATTTACTCAGACTACTCAATACCTATCCTTACACAAAGAGATCAACAAAACAACCGAATACGAATGTACATTGAAAATCATTCCATATATTAATAAAGTGTCAATGCTATTGTTACCCCGTGGACGTAGGCCCTAGGGCTGAACCACGTAAACTTGTGTGCAGTTACTATCATGGTACTTCAACAAGGTGAATGTTCCGCACAAAGCGCGGAACATACTCACTCTGATACACCGGGAACAAACCGGACAACGCATACACATGCCATCTCTTGAACTCCCCCATAAGCGTCTATAAGTGTACGACCAGGGGGTGACTTCCTAAGGAACGAGATACCCAAGCAATAATTATAAGTTGCGTTACTCTTGAACGCCGGCTAGACCCCCACCGCTCAGTAATCCTCTGGCCCAGGAATTAGCTGAGCGGGTGACAGTCGCAAGACGATTCCGAGGACACCAACCTACGGAATTGCATTAACACTACAATTTATCAGATCTTACAAATCAAGATCCACGGATAGCAAAACCAATCCCGTGGACAACGCAACCATTCACGTGGATTTCAGAACTAATCCACGACACTGTTTAAATACAAAGTTTACGGAATTACTTACTATATTAATAGGGATCTATAAAAATAGACGCGATTTCAACAAAATACAAGTTCAGATTTACACATTGAAGTTTGATCTATTACGGGGCGGTTGATTACGAACCTAGCAAGAAAAGTAGCAAAAACGCTAAGAAAATTAAGCAACCGAGATCAATCCCCAACATACTAGTTACGATCTATTGAGAAGGAGCACCATCCGCCGGTTTCTCCTTTAACGACGAAGGAACACTACCACCGGATGAGGGGCCGGAGGAACTCGAAGGAGATGGAACGGACGCCGAGTATAATTCTTGCTTATTCCATGGGTCTTCTTGAGATCCAGCTCAATCTCACCAAGAGTCCCGTTAATCTCCTCCGCCAATCGCTTACGCGCCACGAAGCCTATAGCTACGCTCTTCATCTCGGCTTGAGTTAGGGAAATGGAAAGATGCTCCGCCTTCTCGGTAGCATGCTTCATCACTTCCTCTCGAGACGAAGCCAGACCCTGATGATAGCTAACCTGCTCTTCCAATTGAACTATTTTAGCCTGAGCTTCGGAAAATTTGTCATTTGCAGCTTGAAGCTGTCCTTGGAGCCCTGCAGATATTAGAAGAAAGTGAGTAATAACAAATACAACATGAAGCACACTCGATAACGAAGACATATACCTTCACAATGGTTAACCGCGGAGTCTCGTGCTTCTGCGGCATAATCATATTCGTTCGAAAGCCTATCATAGTCTACCTGCAGGAGATTATGAGCATATTGACTCGCGCTAAGATCATCTCGAAGCATTGAGTTCGAGTGATGATATCGGTTAACCTCATCATTCTTCGATTCTAACCCCTTGTTAAGACGATACATAGTCACCTCTAAGTTCCTCTCATACTCGGCCTGACGAGCCACATCAGTTCGAGACGCGGATAAGGCACTACTAAGAGCGCCAGATTCCGCCCTAGCATCATCTCGTTCCTTGGCAAGACGTCGCATATAATCCCGCACATCAGAGGGATGAGAAGAACGTGCTCGCCGCAATTCTTCTTCCATATCATTAAGCCTAACCTCTAGGGAGGAAATCTGTCCACGGGCTTCCTCGAGCCTATCCCGTGTCCATAAGAGAGTCCCGTTGAGCAACTCACGATCGTGATCGTTTAGATTTTGCAAATCTACCCAACTAAATTTTGTCTGACGCCATTCTTCGGCCATAGCGTTATGAACATCCGCGCGAGCATTCCATTTCACTGCTTCGCTCTTAAGTTTCTCAACTAACTCAAAGAATACGCCCTTTTGGCGAACTCTCTCACTACGAAGCCACATCAATTCTGTGGACTCCGCCCATCAAGACAATACCGCGGGAGGAGAGAAGAAAGAGACGACTCGTAACATATAGGGAACATCGGAAAAGAAAAGTAGGGAGGTTCAAACCTGAAAGGGACGAAGAATTCGCTCAAAGAACCTCTAACTTTTCCTCGACTAAATCTAGCTCGGAACGGAGCGCACCTCATCCACGCCCGTTGTTCCTTGCGCTTAAGAAGATCCCTCGGTTCGGTTATCTCCCTATCTTTAGCAAAGGCCGCAGCTTCGACGCTCGAAAGCACTCCTTCACGGTGGCGGAGTTTCGCCTCTAGCTTAAGATACTTGGCCTTGAAGAGCCGGTATAGAGTATGGTTACAATACTCACTCCTCATCACCTACGGATCAAAAAGAAATTAGTTCAAATAACATATCCAAGTAAGAGCAGTGGTTACGAAGAATGGGACATACCTCCAATAGTCGTGTTTGAGGATAATTATACTTGGTACCCACCAAAGAATAGCCATCATACCAAATGACGGTAGAAGGAGGATTCACCACCAAATCAACCACGCCGGACACAAGATCCTTATCCCACTCTACATCTACAATCTCCGCAAAGATCGACTCCATATGCTTTGGCGAGTAAAAGAGTCCGAACTCTTTTCCCCTTCAATCACAAAAGCGGGATGCGGCACGACGAGCAAACCCTTCTCTCTAAGCCAACCTAAGACAAAGATCATCACCATCCGCGATTAAGGATTGCGGAAATCATCGTAGGGAGAACCCAAGGGATTCACACCAGGTGCGGCACTAGCTTGACCTTGCGTCAAAATACCCCCAACACCGGAGGAGGTGCCACCATAACCCTCCTGGATGAACCAAAGGAACCTCAGCACTAGGCACAAACTGTCGCGCCACCACCACCGCTACCTTTAAGCACATCCCAGTCATCACTAGGAGAAAGAAGACTAAAATCCAAGACGAGTCCCATAGCCGCGGCCATATCAAAAGACTGATCCCCGGACGAGTATTACCAAAAGAAAACTCACCACAAGCACCCACGTCCTGACCACTGCTAGCCACAAAAGCAACTCCCTTGCCCTTGTCCGTGACTGTCTGATGTTGACCGACCTCCATGACCACAGCCCTAGTAGATTTTGCTCCATCACTGGTCTGATCACCATCACCACCGAGGACTTGATTACCATCGCCACCTCCAACTCGCCACCACGCCCTCATTAACAATACCACCATCGCCACCTCCAACTCCGCCACCAACCTCATTAACAATACCACCATCACCACCGTGGCTTGATCACCAACGCCACCATCACCGCCACCAGCAATATCTCCTTCTTGCAAAGGTGGAGAAGTCTCAATCCGCTCCTCTTCGTCGGACACATCCTCTCCAGCGTTCACTGGATCGCTCACATCTTCGAATCAAGTAGAGTCTCCAAAGTAGGAGAATTTGACGATTGCTTGGGGTTGATCTTTTTCTTTCTAACCACCTGCGAGACATAATAATAAATAACCTTGAGTATCTCCTTTCCTTGGCATAATCCATATTACTTAAGAAAAGGAAGGGGCATATATACGAAGAATACAAACATACCTTAGCAACACTAGCATTCCGCGGAAGAGGGTTTGCGTCGGAGTTACCCTCCTCATCCGCGTCATCAACATCACGGTAGTAATCAAAATCCATACCTTCGAAACTCATCTGCCAAGGGCAATAATGGGTGTAACGAGAAGGAGAGGTTTCGCGGTAGGAGCTGTCAACACTAGGTTGCCAACCATGTGGCCCAGGAACCCAGCCATAGGCCCACGGACCAACAACCTCAATAACGGTGGAAGACCATTCGTAATCATGATCACGCTTGATCCTCTCATCAGCAGGAATAGGAAGACCTTCGGCACCAGGAATCCTTGCCATATTGGAGTCACTTACTTCGCTCAAGAGGCGAATTTCCCCCTTTACAGGAGCAATATTCCGCAGATTCACAGACCACGGCTTGCGCGTCTTCCCCGTTAACATAATCTCCAAAGGATTTGTTAAAGTTTTCAGGAGTATACCACCCTTTCTCCTCTTCTAAGTTGGGAGCATAGCAGGTCATCATCGTTTGCCCCTTGCTACGAAGATAGCACTCTCGGAGATGACGAAGGTAATTTCCCGTCAATTGCTGCACCCCACGGTTATGACTCTTCTTAGCAGTACCGCGGCTAGATAAGACCCGGTAATAGAAATCATCACCAGCTTTATATAAAGGCAACATCAGACAAGCCTCAAAAGCGCTCACGGTCGTCAACAGATTCAAAGCATTGTACTGATAATTAACAACCATCTCGTAAGTTATGTCTTTATCAGGGGCATAGAAACTCACTTGGAAGTGCTGAAGACCGTGCTTCACTTTGAAGGCTTCGAGATCTATGTGCCTGAAAGTGAACTTCTTATTACCCATGGGTAGGGGACGAAATGTGACAGCATAGTCATCTTCATAAGCATCCCCGCAACATCTTCCGCAGAATCTGCTACCTTCTTCTTAGGAGGAACCACGTCTCCCAAAGACTCCATCTCTGAGGCCTTCCTATTCGCGGGCTGGTTCTTAGTTGTTCTGCCTGAGCTAGGTACAGATGAAGACGGAGGAAGATTAGCCCGCAAAGGAGGCATGGTACGAAGAGGCTGCACATTTAAGAGTTCAGTGCGCGGAGTCTGTTGCCTCTTAGAAGACTCATCTCTAGGACGGCTCGAGGCGTATTTCGACCCCCGGGGTGGATCACCTCTTTGGAACGAAGGCCTCTGGCTAGAAGGCGAGGATAGACGCCTATCCCGAGGGTTACCATGAGCAGAGGAAGGAGAAGCCCCTTCCCTGATGTGATAATCTCCCCGAGGAGATCTATGAGGACTCGGCGGAGGAGTTTGATAAGGTACCCGCGGATAATCCTACATATCTGCGAACACAAACACAAACAGGAGGACTAGTCAGTCAAGGAAGATCAAAACCGAGGAAATCTCAAGAACAGTGAAGAACACGAAGAAAACCCTAAGTTTCACCAGCCGCCGATTAAATTCTCAATTCATTACCCCACTCAAAAAGGATCAAAACGTAGCCGGTAAAAACGCCCAGTTCAAATAGGCAATCTTCGATTCCATGACATGCATGGGATTAAAACCCATCACGATTCATCACCAGAAAATCAAAAACTCCACAGTAACAAAAATGGCGAACAAACGAGACAAAAACCCTACCTGAACCTCAATAGTTGTACGAAGCAGCAGCGACGGTAGCAACAACAAGCAGCAGAATGGAAGCAACAAAGAATACAATGACGGCAACAACAAGAACGACGGCAATAGTAGCAGAGAAGCAAAGAATGGTAGCAGAAGAAGTTAAGAGGGTAAAGAAGAAAATGGGGCAGAGAATAAAACAGAGAATGTGAGTTTAATTCACATTCCATCATTCTCTCCTCTTTTATGTCGCCAGAAGAAACCGCCCACTACCCAAGGGGCAGTCATGACATGTAGGGGAAACGTGCACAATAAATTCAAATAACTCCTTTTTAGGAGAAGTTATGAGGAGGGAGATAAAAACATATCACACGGTTCTTCTTCCAACTATAGCTGGCGCCTAGTCACAAGAAGAGGGGCAAATTGTAGATACACTTATTTACCTCCCTCACCACGTGTACTAGCATCCCCACGTGGAAGCCACGTCACAAAGGTGGGTGACACACAGGATCATCCGTGGGTCTAGATAGTGCGCCATCTGTCAAGATAAGCGATCGAAGATGAAGGAGCATCAAAGGAAGGTATACCCGCGTAGCACCAAAGAACTTCCCTATTACACTTTACCCCCTCACGAGGCAAGATGTGATCAACGGCTAGGTGAAGCCCCACTGACAGACGCGACAGGAAGGACCGACACCGCCCGGCGCGAAGGGCATGTGTCGGTTGGACTGACGACAAGAACAAAGGCAGGCCAGCGTGATGAGCGTAGGAATAATAGAAGCCGCGGGATGACAGAGAGGTCCGCGGACTATGCACAGAACACAAGAAGATAAGGATACAACAGCTCTTTCCCAGTCTTAGGAAGAGAGATAGACAGAGATTGGTCAGCGTGATGATCTTAGGAATCATAGAAGCCGTGGGATGACCAAGAGGTCCGCGGACTATGCACAAAGCACAAGAAGATAAAATTATAACATCTCCTTTCTAAGGGACCACATAGAAGAGCTATATATATGACCCTTCCTGTTACATGGAAGGGGGTCGAACAATTGGAGAGAGAGGGGGAACAATTAGAGAGAAAGAAGGGAAGAGTAAGTATGAGCGTTAACCTTCGGGTTCCATGATCACCCAAAGTCTTTCGACTAATCTTGTAATCTTTTACCATCATAGTGAATCACCCTCAGACCTGTGGATGTAGGCCTTAGAGCCGAACCACATAAATCTTTGTCTTATTTACATTTCGTATTGATCTACCCTAATATTTGTATGCATCTCTTAGATCTGTCGTTATGGATGTTGAGGAGATCATGAAAAACCCGTGGGGTTTAGAATCAATGAATCAACATCTATCCCAGCATCTCACAATATATTCGTACTTTAATGCATGCACTCTGTACATGCGAAGATTGGTTGTGGACACGTTGATGCCTACGTGATTTGCGTGTTCACAATTGGGTTAATTTCATTTATGAAATATGGGTTTTTATTCATGAGATGAGGGTTTCAGGAAGATATATCTTTTAATTTCTGAATGAGGTTTGATATATTTCAGAGGTCGGTTAAGGAAAGAGGAGAAAAAGCTGCGGAGAAAACGAAGCCTCCTTTTGGGAGAGAGAGAAGAAAATGAAAATAATAGAAAAAATAAAAGAAAAAGAATTAGCCAATTAGGTCAGTATTAAAGACATGGTATTATAGACATTTCATTCCTCCGTCATTTAATTTAAATAAAGTACAACCGTGTCCTACTCTCCTTATTTTCTACTGATTTAATGCAACGTATCTGCCATTTGCGCAACGCATAAATGTGTGCAACAAAAACATACGTTGCAAACCAGAAATACTGAACGTTGCAAACCAGAAATACTGAACGTTGCAAAAACCTGGAAATGGTGTAGTGACTGTTGTTAGATCTAAAGACGATCTTGTGATAATCCATTGTTAACAGACTCCGTTCTGTGTGTGATTGATCACAAGAGATTCAAGTAGTTGTGTGCAGGTGTTTATTGAAGATCTAAGAAGATTTGAAGACAAAGAAGAGATAGAAGATTTCTGACTTGGTTTTATAATCTTTGGTGTGCACAATACTTGTTTTGGTAAAATGGATCCAATTAATAATCGGTTTATCCTTGTGGTATATTGGATTGATTAATTGAGAAGATCGGCATCAACACAATTCTTTGGATTAAGAGTGTTGTTGGCTTAATCTTAAAGATTACCTTTTGGTGATTGAACATAAGATAGATCTTGGAACCTGGCAAAGGAGTTTATGTTAAGATAAATAGAAGAGACTTTGTGCAACTCATATTACTTGGTTGAAGAGAGTTTATACCAAACATATTTGTTGTTCCTATACTGTTTGGAATACTAACCAAAGGAATTGGTCCAAGTATGTGACTTGTTTACAGGTTGGAGGCGTGGGAATATAGACGGAACTAGGTGAACTATAGGTTTATTTTCTTGGTATCAACTATACGAAGTTGGTTTATTTTGTATAGCGGCTTAATCCTGAGAGTATTCAATTCTGGACAAGGTCCCGGGGTTTTTCTGCATTTGCGGTTTCCTCGTTAACAAAATCTTGCTGTGTCATTTACTTTATATTTCCGTATTATAATTGTTTTATTATAATTAAAGTAAATTGCACAAACGTTAATTCCTATTTACTTGATATGTGAATCCTATTGAGTTTGGTTAAGTCCGAACCTTTGTATCAAGTAAACATACTTCGTTGTTGTATTGTCTCGATCTTGTATCCATAGATGATCACATGAAGTGTGAACCGATTAGTTGCATTGTCTTGACTCAGTTCATAGACAATCACTTTTGGAGAAAGGACTTATAGGCAGGAAAAGTTTTAGCTTGAGGTATATTTGGGTACCCTCGCCTTTTCAGGTTTGGATGTGAAAGGTTCTAAAAGCGATCTCTTTCATGATAATCCAAAAATGAAGCAGAATAATTATGCCAAAAACTATAGATAGTGAAAATTCCATAGTTACAGAAAAGTTTGCTTCAGTCACTTGTAGTGAGAAAGATATTGTTCACCTCAACACAACTTGATTGTGTTGTTAGTGCATCCTCACAAAGGAATGCCCTGTTATGTATACGGTGAGGGAAGCACGAGAATTGGGGCGCACAAATTATGTTTGGTAAGGCTGTAGAATTCGATTGGATTCATTTAAAAAGGTATGTCTATAAACTTGAGCAAGATTTGTGCTCTTATTTATTTTCTTAGAGTACTTATAATGATCCATATACGTTTCTTATTGTTCATTTCTACCTAACTTAATCTGTGTTTAAGGTTCTTAAATGTTTAGGTTTAAAAATAGTAGTTCGGGATGGTTGGACATCATGGTACACATACCAGGTATGCATACCATCATTTAAAATCAAAATACGGGGTTTTTAGTATGCAAACCCGTTTGCAAACATGTATGCATACTGGCCTGTAGACGTCGATATTCGGTAAATGTTTTTTGGCCGTAACTTCTTCGTCCGAACTCGGAATGACCTCAATCTTTTTGCATCCTCTTCCTTTTTGAATTCTATTCAAATTGAAGATGAGAATTCATGAATTTGGATGTGTTAAAATTGGTCTTTGTCCCGTCTCTTGTTTTTGAGTGTTTTGCTCCGTTTCGTCGCGCTTGTTCCACTTCTCTTGGACTTGGGCACTTGGATTCTTGGAGTAATTATCTTCTAAGCTCATTTGTAGCTTTTACAAGAATGTTGTTGGTGAATCACAAAGAAGGAAGTTCGAGGATGGGCATTAGTACGCATTGCTATGAGATTCTTGAATGTTCACAATCATCTTATGTGAACTATGGTGCATGGTCGTTAATGAATTTGTATGTTCTTCTTTGTTAAGAAAATATTTTTATATGCCTTTGGCTATTATTGGTGTAAATTCATGCGAAAAAAATTGATTCTACCTCCAAAGGGCAAATGATTTTGCAGTATTAATCTTTATTGGTTTTATATATTGCAACTTGTTACGGGATATGTGTGTTTGTGTCCATGAACTATGATTGTCCCATATATTTCAAAAGTTAAGTATTTCATATGTCATTATACAAATATTGATAAAGGATTGAATGAACTTTTGACAACAAAAGCTAAGCCTATTATGTCATTATGCAAATATTGATGGAAGATAGGATGAACTTTTGTTTACAAAGATTAAGTCTATTATATATCTCTATGAAAATAATGATGAAAGATAGAATGAATCTTTTTTTATTCCACAGTATTGGTCTACCCTGATCCACTTCTTTATGTAAACATTGTGCAGCTCCGTAACTTCTCTTATGTGAGTATTTCCGATTAAATTAATCATGGGTTCTCTTGTGGTTAATTTAATTGAGTATTTTGGATACAAATTCATATTTCATGTGATTTTTTAATGTCCAAAGAAATCATTCTTTTCTTGTGAAAGTGGGGTCACTCTTGTTGTTCTTTCGGGAATGACATTTTATGGGGGAGAGTTCTTAATTGAACTTGTGCTTAGTTGCCAAATCTTTGTGGGGAGTGCGGCTGTGGAATATTGTATGAGTTATCTTGTATCTTTTATAAACTCCTTGATGAATGCATTTAGATTCGGCTATATGATGTCATCTAAACAACTTGATATGTTGTTCTCTTTTGGTCAAGAAGTATCTCTATGGAAATTTCATTAGGATCCCACTAATTTTTGTAACTTTGCCAATTTTTATTGACAAGAAGGGGGAGAATTAATGTGTAGTTCACACTACAAATATATATGGTTTACGGATCATTATGTAAGGGGGCGTGGTTTTCATGTAAGATGAAGTATTGACTAAGGGGGAGTGATACATATCACCATAGTATTGTTGTCAAAGTTGTGATACAATTGAACTTTGATGTTGTGTTATAATACTGTGACACTGTATAACAATGATTGAAAACAATTGTTTTCTCATTGTTACATCTCCGGATCTTCAACAACTATGATGCTGAGTTGAACACGTTCAGAATCATTGGATTACTTGGAAGTGACGAAGATTTTGAGTAATGTTGAAGAACCAAGGAGATCAAGCATTTGGATGAGAAGCTACAAAGTTTATTTATTTTGTAATCCATATATATTGATAGTTTTGTCACTAAAATTGACAAAGGGGGAGATTGTTAGAGCACTGCTCGGTCGAACTCGCAACCATTGCTATCTCAAGCTTGTTGTCAAGTTTAGTTGCCAAAACTATAAGTCTTGATCTCTAGTCTACGTATAGATAAGTCTCGGATTAGGATAGAAATTAAAGTTGAGTTTTATACTTCACGGCGTTCATCGATTGAAGACGAAGAACTAATAAGGGGAGCTTGTGGAACTTCATCAACAAAAGGTATGTGGAGACTTGAACTCATCTATCACTCAAAAGTCTATCTACTTTATATCCTATTTGAGACAAAAGTCGTATATCTATATAAACTTCGATTATACACATTCTATATTTCGAGATGAGTTTAACTCGCTTACATATTTTTCGAAATATGTGTTGGTAAGCTTTCGCTTCAACCAAGTTCATCTTATACTCTTGACGAAAGTCAAAAGATGATCATATGTAAATTGCCTGGTAACATCTTACATGATTTGTGTGATACAGTCATTTGATGTAGACTCGGAATGTTTCGTATTGATTATTTCAATAACTTAAAAATTGCTTTGATGTTAATAATTAGTGAAAACAACTATTTCCATCCTCTAATAAATTTTCAATGATTGAAATAGAGTTTAGAACAAATAGATTTAAATATAGTATGCATACTTGCATATATGTAATCCATGTCCGAGAACCATGGTATGCATACCCGTATGCGTACTTGTTGGTTTGAGGAAGTCCGGGAACTTGGTATGCAAACCGGTATTTGTACTGGCGTAAGATTTAGTTTCAGGAATTTTTGTTGAGTTTGGATGGTATGCGTACCAGTTCACATACTGGTGAAACCCAAACTTGGTCCGGCTACTTAGGTACGCATACCCGTATGCATACCTAAGTAATGATGTTCTAAAATCGGTTTGTTCATGAACTAATACATTTATAAAATAAGGAATGCAATCTTTTGCAAACCGTGGAAACAATGTTCATTACTTGATTCGAGTGAATCAAAATCAATTTTGCTTCAATTGTGTCTTGTATACTTCTATGAGAATATAAACAATTGAACAACTCTAGAACTAGTTTCATTTGAGTCATTTGAACTAGTCATGTTTAAGATGAATAAGGTTGATATGAAAGTGTTCATATGGCTATCTTTAGTTAACTATTGTTGAGCCAACAAGGTGTATACGTTTATGTATGGTTACTCTTATCTAAATGAAGGTATATTTCATTTGTATTTAATAAGCTAAGCTCGATCTAACGGTTGAAAGATATTAGCTTGAGTCTAATCAGGTTTTCATCTAACGGTGAATATTGAATGCTTTGTTACCAAGGTAACATTGATTGCAAACCCTAATATGAAGACTATATAAAGGAGAACTCTATAAACTGGGAAACCTAATCCCCATACCTCCTGTGTGATACTAGTTGCGACTAGATTCGATTATCCTTTACCTTAGGTTTTTCAAGAAACCTTGTAGGTTAACGACTTAAAGACTTCATTGGGATTGTGAAGCCAGACCTTACTATTTTCTCTGTAGTTGAGTGATCTGTTCTTTCATCTTATATTGTGATTGAGTACTATCTTCTCTAAGATTAGCTCGAGATTTAATCTCTGATAGGCAAGATAAAAAGTAGTCACAAACATCTTTGTCTCATCGTTTGTGATTCCACACTATCTTGTTTCGCTACCATACGATTAAGATTATTGTGAGATGATTGATATTTCTAGGCAGTTCTTTGGGAATATAAGTCTGGTATATCAATTGATTCCTTATCACCTTGATTTATCAAAAGACTAAACAAAACTCATAGGTTTATCTGTGGGAGACAGATTTATCTATACAATAGACTTTTATTTGTGAGAACGATTTGTCTATCAAGTCTTCGACTTTGGGTCATAGCAACTCTTAGTTGTGGGTGAGATCAGCTAAGGAAATCAACTGCGTAGAGTCCTGATGGGATTCAGAGACGTAAGGAGCGCAATTGTGCCTTGATCAGTGTGAGATTGGTTAGGGCTCAACTACATTCCAGTCCGGAGTTAACTTGGAGTAGGCTAGTGTCTGTAGTGGCTTAATACAGTGTGGTGTTCAAATCTTGACTAGGTCCTGAGGTTTTTCTGCATTTGCGGTTTCCTCGTTAACAAAATTTCTGGTGTCTGTGTTATTTCTTTTCCGCATTATATTTGTTTATAAAATTAAAATATCACAGGTTGTGCGTAGTTCAATCAATTAGAGAATACAACCTTTGATTGTTGATTATATTGATTGACACTTGAACATTGGTCTTTGGTACCGTTCAAGTTGTTTCACATAATAATCAGGTTAGCGTATTTTTATCTGTTTGATTTGCTAATTACATTGTGAAATAGAGATACAACTCTTGGTTATATTTTCATTGATTGAGTCTGACTATCTAGTTGATTCTCTTAGAATTATATTGGAGTTTGTCCATACAGATTGTTAAGAAAAATATTGGGTGTGGTTGTTAGACCCTCGCTTTTTTAGATGTAGTCAATAACAGCATGTTCCAACTCTACCTTCGCCTGATCTACCTGAGTCTCCAGATCATAATCTGACTTTTGATGGAGTTCCCTTAGTTGAGCACTCAGATGATCATTAACCTCCTGAAGGGACTCTTCCTTGAACTTTGAAGTAGTGGAAAATTGGCACTTTTTATCCAAGGAAGCTACCTGGATCTTGAAATGACCAACCTTCGCAGTCATACATACGCGTTGTTCCTGCAAACCCGCGGGTATGCAAAGGAAAGGATAAGTAAATGAAGGATGCAATGGGAAACATAAGGAGGCTTCGGAAGCAAAAAAAATAAGATAAAAATCCTAAGCTACCTCTGGCATGGTTAAGGGATTCTTCTAAACTATGCTCAGCTTCGGCAAGCCCTTCCTTAGAAGCTTTAAGATTCTTAGCCAAAGAATCTCACTCAGTTTGGAGATCATCAACATCGATCCGAAGCGAAGCATTCTCAGATGATATAACTTGGTAAACATCCTCTAACTCTTATACTCTCTTAACCATAGCAACTCGAGACATGGAAGAAGTAAACTGAGGAGCCTTAGTAAGTTTTTTCTTAAGGGTACTACTTCAGAGGAAAACACATTATGTTCAGCAGTCACTTTGGCTAAGGAAGCACATGCATCTTCAAAGTTGGCATAATATTTATTACGAATGGTTTCCTGGGATGTAAGGAGTTTCTCCAACAAATCAATATCCTCCTTTTGCTTCATAATGATATTCTCCTTCCACTTAAGGGTCTTTTCACTATCCTTACGAATGAGAGACATGTTCTTCAAAAGGTCTGCATTATGAGAAGATTTGAGAGAGAGTTAGGCCTCATCATGAACGATCACGTTCATTAACCTATCATATTTCTTATGATAATACCAAACATCGGAGGTCAATTTACGAATATGATCCTGAAGGCGTTCAAGTTCACCGGAGCTACCAACTAGCAGACGTAGGTACTCTCAGGACGCAGCTACCAAAGGGAAACAAAAATAAAGCTAAAAATAAGAATGGACGAACCTATCAATTTTGATGATTCAGAAGCCAAAACCATATCAGCCTCTTTGCTTCCCTCTTCAGCAATCTTAGCAGCATCATTGGTGTTACAGCACTGCTCAGTTGAACCCACCAAGCGTTGGTATGTCAAGATTGGTTGTCATATTTAGTTCCAAAACTCGAATCGCTATTATGTAAACTATAGTCAACTTCGATAGTTTAGACTAGAAATGATAGAAGTATTGTTCTCTAGTTACTCACAAAGATCGGAAAATGGATTGAAGACAACAAAGACATCATCCTTTAGCTTGAGGTTAGTAACTATGAATTGACTTGTTCCATATGTATCTTGTGTCTTTCAAATCTTTTAGATTGAAAACATAACATGCAAAATTATATTCGTATGAGTAAATTGTCAAGGAACTTATTAACATAATCTATTGAATGCTATTATGATTATGTATGAGTATGAGGTGAGGATTTCAGCCTAGGAAACAATGTTTGTACATGTGTTTTAAGGAAGTAAGTTCATGATCTTGTGTTGTGAACCGAAAAGGAAATCTCCAGGCGTTATTGGGGCTGTTCTTCATTGCATATCTTATAAATGACCAATATGTATGATTAGTATAACCGCTCATGACTTGTTTGTGTTCTTGGTAAAACTATTCACACAAGGCCTGACTTATGTATTGGTATGACTTTTATTAGTGAAACCGATCTTAAGTAATCACCTGAGGTATGATCAAGTTTGTGTGTGTAAAACCTAATACTGGGTAAAGGGGAACCGATCCAAGTAAGAGGTGCAACACATACAAAGGGGAATCGATCCTTGTATGAGGTGCAGTAAGGTTTATAGCAGAAAGGGGAACCAATCCTATGAACATGTGCAACAAGTTTTCCTATTGGGGGAACGGATCATATGCACATGCGCATCAAGTTTTCTTATTGAGGGGAACAAATTCTATGCACATGTGCAGCAAGTTTTGTTATTGGGGGAAGAGATCCCATGCACATGTGCAACACAATTTTAACTATAGGGAACCGATCCTCCAGACATGTGCACCAAATTACACCGATTTTGGAAATATATTGCATATCTTGAGAATTTTTTTTGGTTTTGGAAATTCCTTGGTGTCCAAACTTCCTTGACTATAAATACTTGAAGTTTGCATTTCTAGCAAACTAATCCTTCGTGATAGTAAACTTCCTATGTTATACTGTTACTGGTGAAGCCGCCTATTCGGAGAGGAGAGTAACCTAATTAGGAAAAATCTCTTACGGCCGCTCAGTTTAAATTCTTCTTTGGGATCGAGAAGCTCTAGCGTGTACCGTTGGTGGGAAACTAGATATTGTGGTTTATCTTTAGTTTTCGTATTGACTTGGTGAATGGTAACTTCTTTCTTTAGTTTTTGTATTGATTTTTAGAATTGAATACTAAGATCCATGTCGAAACCTTGAACTAGTTTGAGTGAATCTTATATCAGAAGAGAAGATTCTCAAGCATAAACAAAGTAGGTACAATCAAAGTTCAACCACCGTTAGTCAATCAAATCAATACGAAAACTAAAGATAAACCGCCATATCTAGTTTCCCACCAATGGTACGCACTAGAGCTTCTCAATCACAAAGAAAACTTTAAAATGACCGGCCGTAAGAGATTTCACCTAATTAGATTACTCTCCTCTCCGATAGGCGGCTTCACCAGTAACAGTACAACAAAGGAAGTTTACTGTCACGAAGGACTAGTTTGCTAGAAATGCAAACTCAAATTATTTATAGACAAGGAAGTTTGGACACCAAGGAATTTCCAAAACCGAAAATATTCTCAAGATATTTTTCCATATTAACCCAAATTCGGTTTTCATAATTCCTGTGAATGCACTGTCCAAAATAATGATCGAAATTTCCTTAGAAAATCTTTAACTAGTAAATGCACATTACTAATTCTTATTTTCCATATATAATTAAAAACCTTAATTAAAAGATTATTAACTTATTTAAATTCGATCTTAGGATTTACTTCCTTCTTAGCATGTTAAGGAATATCTTTGAACAATAAAATAATACACATTAATGCGCGTGTTCAAAGTGTGTTGACATCTTTCTCTTGCAAGTCCTTTTTCATACTTACTCACTTGAAACCTATTTACCACACTTCCAAACAAGTTTAGAATTGGTTCATCTGACTTTCAAGAACTATGTGATTGATCAAGTAACACTTAATCACAAACCATGGGTGTAACGGTTCTACCAAAACAAGTTTTAGTTCTACCTCCATGTGAGTATTGTGCATAGTCACACTAGCTTACCAAAATTCGGCTGACTAGGTACTAGGATCGGTTCCCCACATATATTTGGTATCTGACTTGTATGCACTGCACATGTCCATAGGATCGGTTTCCCCTTTCCTAAAAAGGTGTAGCACATGTTCAAAGGATCAGTTCCCCTTTCTTCTATAAACCTTGTTGCACCTCATACAAGTATCGGTTCCTCCTTGTGATGTACTACACCTCTTACTAGGATCAGTTCCCCTCTCCAAAAATTTGGTCAGACACTCACAAACCCGATCATACCCCATGTGATTACTTAAGATCGGTTTCACTAATAAAAGTCATACCAATACATAAGTCAGGCCTCATGTGAATAGTTTTACCAAGAACACAAACAAGTCATGAGCGGTTATACTAATCACACATATTGGTCGTTCATAAGATTTGCAATGAAAAACATCCCCAATAACGCCTGGAGATTTCCTTTTCGGTTCACAACACCTATCATGAACTTACTTCCTTAAAACACATGTAAAAACATTGTTTCCTAGGATGAAATCCTTACCTCATGCCCATACATAATCACAATAGCATTCATACGATCGTGTTGATGTATTATATACAAAGTTTAATGGTTAAGCAATAAACTTCATATTGTATTCCTTAATACTACGTCTATCTAGAGTGTTCATGCTTCGCAGTTTTATGTTTTCAATATGCACGACTTGAAAGATACGTTAGGGAATGAAACAATTCAAGTCAAATACCACTAACCTCAAGTGGAAGGATGATGTTGTGGTTGTAGCTCCGTACTTCTTCACTTCTTCAAGTCTTCGCAATACTTGTAATGTCCCATCCTAATACTTTCAAGCTAACCTATATGAAGTTGACTCTAGTACATTTAAATCAAGCGAATCTTAAATGAGTTTTGGTTTACTAAAATACGACAACCAAACTTGACAGTTGACATACCGATGCTTGGTGGGTTCAACCGAGCTATGCTCTAACAATCTCCCCCTTTGTCAATTTTAGTGACAAAACTCTTACAATCATATGGATAAACAAATTACAATAATTCATTACACATGCTTGATTCCTGAATTCAACAACACAAAACCTGCATTAATTCAATCCTTAAAATGCAGCAGCGGCATTATAATAACAAAGCTTATACTCTCCCTAAAGGTGAGATAGGTAGATTTTCAATCCGCACGTCTTTGTTATCCGAATCATATGATATGTTACTCCCCCTTAGTCTGTGCTTTTCCTCATTCGTTAGATAAACGTTAAAGCACCATTGTCCTCTTCCCTAGTGACACCAATCAACATAAAATTGATACCAGCATCACCTATTTACTCCATATATTTCTCCCCTTTTTTGTCACAAAAATGACAAAGAAACAAAAAAATAAAGGACAACACAAAAAGGATCTTACAAATCTCAAAATAGACTTGCAACCTGTTGAGTCAAGCACGAGGGTTCTACATACCATTTTTGATAACCAATATTAAAACCGAAACTACAAAGTAATTATGTTTTGATATGTTATCATGGAAATAATTGCCCGAAGCAATTTTCCCAACTACTTTAGCAAACCAAAAATCAACTAAGCAACTTAGTTCCTTTGCTAAACTGATTGTATAAATACAACCGCTTCATTCGATAAGACCAAAACAAAGATAAACTCCATTTTTCTCATCAGGTTCTAATTATCCATATAACTTAGACCTTTAGATTCTAAACAAGCCAAATACTAGGTTAGTTAACTAGCATTTCCTTGTTTAGGCATTCAGCTAGACTTGAATAACCGAAACCTCCACTTTGATAAGTCTAACTAAGATCAGAATTAACTTAGTTTATCTTATCCGGAATCGAATTGGACTAAACAACTCATCCCATTAATATATTCATTCGTTAAGCCATAAATAATTCATACAAACCAATAAATCAACTTGCATAATTATTCACCTCAACCGAAAGCAATTGAAACAACATATATTGCCCCGAAATTTCGTAAGCCTAAACAATTCATACTACACAATAAAGAAAAATAACAATAGTTTTACCTAACCAGAACCAATCAATCACACATACATCCACACATTCATAATGGAATAAATACATCAATTGTACCGACAATTTCGTTCAAGCAAAAGCAGTAGATATATCAAATAAAAACAAACTTTTATTAAAACAGAAAAACAATTAACTAACAAGATTGTTACCTCAATTTCGCATCCAACTTCTCCAATATGATCGCATCTTCTTCTTCCAAGGAGAATTGATATCGAAATACCATTATGTTATCATCCTTCTGCCAAAAAAAGAAAAGAATAACAACAACCAACCTTTACCAGAGAAAGTTTGAAAATCGGTTTTAATAATTGCAAGCAAAAGTTGAAAACCGTCGAAACACATATGCTTTTATGCTAAACCAAAACCGATTCAGCATATTGTGACTTTTTCACATATTGTTTCTACATAACCCCTTATGATACTTTGATAAAGCCTACCAACATGGGCTAGAACTTAATCCTGCTAAATCAAAAAGTCACCCGAACCATAAGGGTTCACAACATATTATGAGATCGAATATCAAGGTAATAAAACCGAAACCAAACATCTCATAAACATCCATAGCAAATAATTAAAGCATTAAATCACCGGCTTTGTAAATCAAAAACTATCACAAGGAAAATTATAAAAATAACTTTATCCATAATAGTTTTTATTCAATAGACTTATACCATCAATGAAAGAAATCAAAAATTGATGTCTATTTTTCCAGATTAAGTATTACAGCATATAACTTAATCTCTAGTGGTGCTCTTGTTGTCAACTGAAGTTTCATCAGCATTTTTACTATTAAAGTATGTCTCAATAATTTTGTTGGCAACCACCTTTTGTCTTCCAATAACTCCAAATTGAAGTTTCAAGTCAGCAAGCTCACTTTTTATCTCTTCCAAGCTTTCTTTTAGTCCATTTCGAACTTGTATCAAGGAAAAACGATTTCCTATGAGATCTTTAAACTCATGCATAGTTTCATGCATACCATCTGTGGAAAACTGAAAAAGCGGGGGTCTAACAACCACACCCAATATTTCGTTTGGAAATCTGTATGGAACAAACCTCAATATAATCTCAAGAATAAAAATCCAATTGAGAAATAATATTAAAGAGATTTATCTCCTTCTCAACACAATCAATAGTTAAACATAAGCAAGTCCATAAACCTGATTTTAGTGTGAGGTTTCTTGAAACAAGCTTTTGTGTTAATCACAACCTATTCAATATCCACCGTGTATAAACCTCTTTAAGCGACAATCACTAAAGGAATATTTCAACATGGTGTCCACTTGAAACGGGGTTAGTCCGGACTGGTCTAACAATGTGAAAATAACAAAAACAATTGTTCAAGATCAATCAAGTCTTATCCAACAAACAAGGTCGGATTTAACAACTATGATTGATTAACATACAACTTGTATTATTTCAATTATAAAGATAAACAATATAATGCGGAAAATGAAATAACACATACACCAAAAAAAAAAATTAACGAGGAAACCGCAAATGCAGAAAAACCCCGGGACCTAGTCCAGAATAAACACACACTGATTATAAGTTGTTACACTAATTTCCTACTACCTATTTGGACTAGATGTAATACCTTCTTCAGCTGTATTCTTATCGAACTCCAAGAAGAACACCGATTCTCTTTAGGAACTCTTCTCGTAAATCTTCTAGCAGAACCCAAGGTTCTCTTTAGAAGATACAACAACACGGTTGATACGATTCGATATTTTGTTTGCACAAAACACCGGTTTGATTTCCCTTTAGATATAAATCAAGGTTTTGGAAATCTTATAGATTAGGGTTTTAACTTATAATCAGTATGCGTACTCACAAGAAGTCCGTGAACTTGATTTTCGTAAGTGAACTTGGGTGATTCCAAAGATCAATTTCCAATTTAAGAAAACCCAAATAATTCTACAAAAAGAAAAACTAGATAAATCTAGAGATATCTTGTATAAAACTTCTCAAGGATTTTTACGAGATGCCTCAATAGAAGTTTTTATTTCTAGTCTCCGATTTCGACTAACAAGTGTTGGTATACGATCGGAAACTGAAATCTATCAAAACCTAGGGTTTATGATCAACAACTCTTGAATGGTTTTATATCAGAAGAGAAAACCTTAGAATAGACAAGAGGTGAAAAACCTAGATTACAAGTTGTATAATCAATCAAGAAGATTAGATTCAACTTGGCTTTGTGTCCCCAATACAAAGACTTTTATCCCACTCTTGTTCACGAAGAACAGAAGACATGGAAAACAACCTTATGAAGCTAACACCAATTTTCCAAAAGAGGATGAAAACGTGTAGCACTCACGAACCCTTATTTATAGTGAAACATAGCTTGAAAACTAAGCAAAGCTATTTTCCTTTTTCAAGACTCTCCTAATTTTGGGAGTCTTTCCTAAGTTACAACTCTTGCCAAATTAATTAAATAAATAATTAATTAGCAAATATTATATTTATGTGAATAAATCACATTTTAACTTAGGAAGGAATCACAAACACTTTAATATGGTAATCAAAGATGTTTGGAGCAATAGATAACTTGCCTAGATAAGGGAACATCACCGACTTGACCAAAAATCCCTTTTAGTCACTATTGGGCCCAAGTTCGCGGACCGTTACAAACAGCCCACAGATTGTTTCCTACTAATGAACTTAAATCACTCATAACTCTATCGTTATAACTCGGAATTGAGTGATTCTTGGCTCGTTGGATTTGTAATCTCATTCACTATAACATGAGATCCTTTATAGGGATAACGGTTATTGTCACAAAAGTCATGAATCAAATAACCTCAAGTATATATACATAAATGTACATTTACCATCATAGGAATTGTTCCATAGAGTGGGCATTTATCTCGATAGATTAGAAAGGTAGAATTGAACAAGAATCCAAATGAAATCAATCACATACCTTTGTTGATGAAGTATTTGATGATGTATTCTTATAGTATTCAATCTTCATCCTTTTAGGATAGCTTCGATTCAACTTCTTAGACCTAATCTAGTCCGAAACTATCTTTAGTATGCTAAATCAAGAATGAATTTTGGCAACTAAAATTGACAACTAACTTGACATACCAAAGATAGTGGATTCAACCGAGCAGTGCTCTAACAATCTCCCCCTTTGACAATTTTAGTGACAAAACCATTTTACATATGGCTTGTACTTGTTAAAAGCAAAATCCACAAGCTTGATTTCCTTGGTTCTTCAACTCTGCGTGTGTTCATCCTGTACTTGTTGAAGATCCATCATAGTATTATCATACAATATCAAAGTTTCATTGTATCACAAATTTGACAATAATACTATGGTGATATGTATCACTCCCCCTTAGTCAATACTCCATCTCAACATGAAAACCACTCCCCCTTACATAATGATCTGTAACCATATGTATTTGTAGTATGAACTACACATTAATTCTCCCCCTTTTTGTCAATATAAATTGGCAAAGGTACGAAAACTAGTGGGATCCTCATGAAATTTTCACGGAGACACTTCATGACCAAAAGAAAAACATATCAACTTTGTTTAGACGATATCACATAGTCGAAACTTAGTGACTTCATCAAGGAGTTTATTAAGATACAAGTTAACCGCTACATGTTCCACAACTGCTTCTTCTCTTAAAGATATTGCAATTAAGCACAAGTTCATTTAAGATCTCTTCCCCATAAATTGTCATTCCTTAAAGAACAACAAGAATGACCTTACTCCAGAGAGAAGGATTTATATATTGGATTTTTGAAATCCTACAAGGAGATACGATTTAAGAACCAATCATTGAAAGTCTCTCATGAGATTGTGTTACTAAAAATTAGAACTAGTAAAAATACACAATATGTAATCATATAGATCAAGTATTGTGATCATCTTTTCTAAGACACAAACTTGTATAATCAAGAGTTGATATGCTTAGAAGGAAGAATAACCTTTTCCACAAGGATTTACACCAAGCATGGTTACCATAAGTGTATGAAAAAGTTTCTTTGACAATAAAAACCAACATCCAATGGCTTTGATTATTGCTTCTAACATTAAGAATTTCAATCACAAATCAAGTTCGGTAATTAAGAATCATACGCGTGGTATTTATCCATATGAGCACTTTTATATCAACCTTATTCTTCTTCAACATAACTTGTTCAAATGACTTACATAAACTAGTTAGAGAGTTGTTTAATTGCTTAGATATTATGTACTACATAAGACACAATTGAAGCAAAAAAGATGTGATTCACTCGAATCGATTCATGAACTATAAATCCATGGTTTGCAATAGCATTCCTTAGTTTATTAAGATAAGTTCACAAACATCGTTTTTATACATAACCTATTCAAGTTCGCGGACTGGGTTCGCGGACTTAAGTTCCTGGAAGGAGTTCACAAACTCCATCAGAAATTCTCGGGTCGAGAACTTCCGCCAGTTCGCGGACTGAAGCTCACGCACTTCCAGTTTCACTTGATTAACAAAGTTCGCAAACTTTGGTTCAAGCAATAAGGACTTATACATATATGTGTTTCCACAACAATGCTTATATCCTCCAATGGTTATATTGTCTAAACTCTCATTTCAATCATTGAAACATTCTCAGAGGGTGTTATATAGTTGTTATTCACAAACTATTTTTCGTCAGAGCAATTTTCAAAGTGATTGAAACATATCATGACTTTTGTCACTATGTAAAGATGAACTTGGCCAAAGCTAAAGCTTACCAACATAATTTTTATGCCCCAATTCTTTTGCAATCCTTACCGTATTTACAAGGGATTCTTGGTGAGGATGCACTTTCAACACAATTAGGTTGTGTTGAGGTGAACAAAATCTTTCTCACCACAGGTATTCGAAAAAAAATCATGCACGGACTCTAGGAATTTAACAACTCCCTTAAATATTTCAATAACTGTTTCATACCTTTTTAAGATGTTATCCCTTGTCGAACTCTTGTCTGGGAGATCCTTCTTAATAGTACTTGTTGTTTTATTTATCTTCTTTGGTACCCATTTCTAAGTAACTTTTGGAGCAACGTATTTCTTTTTCTCCCCAATGTACTTATGAAACTTATTTGGGGGAATACTAGAAGAACTGATAATATGAGACTTAGCTTTTCTCCAGTTTAGAACATTAGATCTTGTCTTCTTAACAGAATCAGATATGGATTTATCTTGTTTAAGAAATCTGTAATTCCTTTGAAAGTGACCTGGTTTTCCACAATAAAAATAACGTTTAGTTGAATGAAAAAAGTTATGTTTAGTGTTACCCGAATGTGTATGTTATTTCTTTGGAGATTGCCAGGATTTCCTCTTTTCGGCATCGGATGTTTGTAGAAATACTTTACTTTTGTCAACCGTGGAAGGTTTTTGTTTATAAGAATCTTTAGCTTTGACAAATTTTACCTCTTTACAAACACTAGGAGCGTCTATTCCTTCATATCCCAATCCTCGTGTATCACGATGAATTCTACATGCTCCCAATATCGAGGTTAATTTATCTAAGCTGTTATTTCTAGAACTCTCTTTTAAGCTCGAGTTTTCTTCTTCCAAACTTTTGACCTTCTCAAGCGCAATAACTAGATCATTCTTGGATGATTCACATTTAACTTTGAGATCTTCTCGCCCTGAATCAAATAACAAGTTCATCTCAATATTTTCCAAGTTATCTCGCTTTGCTTGAAGAATAATTTTCCGATCACGACCTTTGGCGATTTCTTCTTTAAGGTTTCGTATTTCGTTGAGATAATCTCTTGCACCACTAGAATCAAGTAGGTCTTGCAAGTCTTTATTCCGACTACGAAGTCTGTCATATTTAACTCCCTCACTGAAAATAGTGCATTCAGCTTCAGAGATTTTTTTATGATATTCCTTAAGAAGATTATTAGCAACTGGATCATCATGGAACACTTTTTCGTCAGAATCAGAATCAGTATCCGAAAGAATTTTTCCATAAGCTAATGCAACCTCGCCTGACAACTCTTAGGGATTATAAAATTCAGGTCCATCATCAAGAGTGGCTTCTGCATATGCCGATTTTCTACGGCTCTAGATAGGACATACTAAAGATAAGTGCCTGAAACCACGACAGTTATAACATTGTACATCATCATTAGGAGATGTTGCACCTTTAGAAAAACTCTTTTTTCTGTCTCTCAAGAATTTTCTAAATTGTCGTGGAGTAACATCCTTAGTATCTGGTGAACCAGATTTATCCTTAGAGCATTCAGAATTGTTTGTAGCTTTAAGAAAACTCACCTCTTTTCTAGATGCGTGTTCTTTATCAAAGATCTTTAAATTTCCAACAAGAGTATTTCTGGAGAATGTAGAAAGATCATTTTCATCTTCAATGGTATGTTTCTTAGAGTCGTATCTAGATGGCAACAATCTCAGAATTTTCATCACAATTTCCTTCTCAGGAATAGTCTTACCCAATGCAAAAGATGCATTAACAATTTCAGAAACTTTGTGATTAAACTCATAAAATGTTTCATCATCATACGTGCGAAGGTTTTCCCAGTCAGATGCTAGGTATTGAAGCCTTGCTTCTTTCTCTGCGGAATTCCCTTTAAATACGGTTTCTAAGATATCCCAAGCATATTTAGACTTATTACACGTAGTAACATGGTGCTGAAGATCCGGGGTAATGGCATGGATGATAGCATTTAATCCTTCAGAATTTTGCTTTGCACCAAGAATATCAAGATCACTATATTCACCAATATCCATTGCAACAGTTACACCATCTACTATAACTAATAGAGGATTATAGATATTAACAATACGAACCCATGATTGAAAATCTCGCGATTGAATAAAAGAACACATAACAGTTTTCCATCATAAATAGTTTATGCCATCGAAAACAGGTAGTACGTTTATTGAGATAGCACCTCTGTCCATAGATTCAGATTGCTACAAATACAGACTTATAAGGTCTTGAACGTGTTTGCCTGCTCTGATACCAATTGAAAAAGCGGGGGTCTAACAACCACACCCAATATTTTGTTTGGAAATCTGTATGGAACAAACCTCAATATAATCTCAAGAATAAAAACTCAATTGAGAAATAATATTAAAGAGATTTATCACCTTCTCAACACAATCAATAGTTAAACAGAAGCAAGTCTGTAGTTGCAGAATTCCTACACTACACCCCTCACAAGAATTCATAATAATCAACACATATTTGAAGATTAAGAACAACACTTTTATTGATTAATTCTCAGAAATATTACAAGAAATGAAAGAAATCAAGAATACAACCGCTCTCTTAAACTTTCTCTCACCTCAAAACTTTCTCAATACTCTCAAAATGATATATATTTTCTGAGTCTATTAGTTCTCTTTATATAGGGTAGTTACATAGTGGATAACAGCTAAGTTATCCTTTAATTTCGGATCTGACCAGTAATACTCTCGCAGTAGTTGTAATGTTATCTTTTCGCAGATGATATAATCTTCGCAGGACCGTCATGCTCTTCTCGTGTTTCAGTTACCATCATCCGTTATGTCATTCTTCAAGTCATTCTACGACACTCGCGGTATGTTGTTGAAGAACTCACAGAAATGTTGTTTATAAATTCCACAAGAGTACTACTGTGGCGATATTCTGATCCTACATCTTGCCTCTTCTCATGTCTTTTCTGCGAAGGGGAAAAGATCATGAGAATTGAAGAATGCCGCAGCTTCCTATATTTCCATATTCCATTATCGACAAAGCCCCGTAAATTAAGTATAACCGCTTACACGTGTCGAATATTCCTCTTTTTACCGGTATTTTCATTATTATCCGGTCACCATCCCTTTGTCTATAAAATGTAGAATCTGGTACATAAATAATCTTCTTCTTCTGCTTCTCCGTCTTCTTCGTCTTTTCGTTTGTTTGTACTTTTTTCCGTCTACAACTTTCTTCCTCCAAAGATTCATCTGCTACTGCTTTCATGGAGTCATCAAGGTATACGTTCTTCTGACGTTGCTAAACTCAATCTTGCTTATCTAAATTATGTTCATCAAAATTATTTGATATGTCCTTATTTGATTTTATGTAATTCCCATACTTTGTTTTTGTTTCAGCGGAATCACCTTTAACACCAAATTTGTAGTCCAAAACCCTAATTCTTCCAGAAATTCGCAGCAAAAATATACTGAAAAGAAAAAGAAGCATGTGAATCATAAGGTAGTAAGAAACATTTGTTTTCTTAATAACAATATTGTTGCCTCTGTTTCTTATCTAGATTGTTATTCGCAGGGTGATGAGAACACTAATGTGCCTCGCAAGAAATCTCGCCAGGTTAAAGCTGTTGATTTTCCGTTACTATTCCCAAATTAATTTATGCCAGTTCTATTCCTACACCTTCGCAAACTGAACCTCAAATTTCTGTCTGCGAGAACATCGCCATAAATATCCCTTCCTTAACTGATCCTTTTACAAATGAAATTCCTGAAATTGTTACAGATGAAGTTTCTTCCCCTTTTACTGTAGTTACTTCTCAAGTTAACTCTACTTCAATTCCAATTATTACTTTTCCAGAAACTTCACCTTTGGATGATGCATTTGCTGTGAATAATTCAAATACCCCACTTTCTATTGTCACTTTTCGCCATCTACATCTCTCCCCTCTTCTAAAGAAACTTCAGTAGGAGTAGATGTTGCTTTTAAAGTTTTATCTGATATTTTAGATGATGCTAGGAAGTCTTCTATCGATCCTATTAGGCATAGTATCTGCGAGATTTTAAATAAATATTTTGGTTCTGACTGAAAGGTTTCGCAAGCATCTCTAAAAAATGAAGTTGAAGATTTAAAGGGGGCTCTCCAAGCCAAGACTTTAGAATGTGATACTCTTCATCATAAACTTAACAATTCTTCACTGAATTGCGAGAATCTTCGCAAGAAAAATGATGAATTAAAAGGTATAACTTTTTCTATCTCTGCCTTTGATTTTCATACGTTAATTGTTTTTCTTCTTTTCATACTTCATTTTCTTAAAATCCTTTATTCGCACATTAAGACTTAAATCAGAATCGATTAATGGGGATATTCAAAGTTGAATCCGTTACTGAAGAGATTCGTGTTGATAGATATTCTTGGATGGACCAATATAACCGACTAGATAATCTTCACACGTATTCCCTTGATCAAATAGAGAACCTTACCAAAGAGAACACACAATTAGCACAGAAACAAGATCTATTAAGTAGCGATATATCTCGCATTTCTTATTTGTTAACCAAGGCTAATTTAGCGATGGAAACTTTATCAGACGAAAACAAGATTTTATCTTAAAAGAAATGGGGTCTTTCAAATAAGGTGGCGATCTCCTCGCAACAACTAAGTACTCTTCAAATAATATATGATAACCAAGAACGATCCCTTCATTCGCTAAAAAGTGAACTTAAGGAAGTAACTGAATCATCCATCACTGAGAAAAATACACTCATCCAAGGTAGAATAGCTTTAAGTATAAAGGTAAGCCAACTTAAAGAACAATATTCCCAATATTCCCAATTAGAAGAATCTTATTCTTCATTAGCAAAGGAAAATACTCATATCCTCTCTAAATAAGAAAGCATAAAATCTCGCCTGAAGGGAATATCTAGAGATAAATTTGATGATGTCATGGACCAATGGAAGGATTCTTGCTTGACACTAGTTCAAAATTTAACTTCGCAGAAGGAAGGTAGTCATTTTTGGCTGCCTCAACTGTTAATTCCTCTATTATATTTCTTTATAATTCTTCTTACGAAATCTTCGCCCGAATATCTTTCATGTTTACTCTTGTTTTTCGCAGAATCTGAGAGGAGTATTCATTCAACTATTTCTGCTTTGAATGATAAATTGGATAAACTTTGCAAGGAAAATGAATTGCTTGATGCTCATCTTGCCCGTTCTCGCGGTCGAGCATAAATAAAATATGACTACCTTGAATATTATAAAGATATGGAGATCAGAAACCGTGATAGGGCTTTTATTCGCCAAGTTCATCTTAGCACTGAAGTTCTTGTGAATGAAGTTTTGTTGCCAAACTCTCTTCCCCCTATATAAATCAAGCCTCTCTAAGTAGATGATGATGAAATTCCTTGCCCTGCTGATAGTGATCATGATTATGTAAGTGGTGAAGAAGATGTTTCTCAAGAAGATTCAGTAGATAAAGAAGAAATCCCTCCCGAAGAAGCAGATACTGGTGGTGAAGAAATAGTTGGCGAGAAGTTAAATGAAGAAGAAACTCGAGTTGAACATGACGAGAGAAATACTGGCGAAGGTCATAACACAGGAAAATATAACGAAACTGGCGAGGCTAATACTGAAGCTTGAGTCCTGCATTTGTTTTCTTGAATTATCTCCTCTTTTCCCTTTTCTTGCGAGCGATATGCTTTTACACAACTTTAGAATTTAGCTATGCTTCTATCAATTTAAGTATTTGTGAGAAAGATAATGATATTCAATTTATAAATTCCCATACTTGCCCCTCATTATCTTCCTTATAATGAACAAATCTTTCCTGCATTCTTAAAAGAAAATAGTTAATGTTTGGAATTATTCTATTGGTCTTATTTTGCCTTCCTAGTTAAAGGTCTTATTTTTCCAATTTTTGTTTATGCGACAAAATTGCAGGACGTTCTTACATTCGCATGTAAGAACCCATTGATCTTGCTTTATCCTCATTTTGTCAATTTGTTGCGACAATATGACAAGCCTAAGTTTTCTTGCGAAAATAAAGCCCCATGACATTGTCGTCTTGCGATGAAATCGCAGGTCGTCTTTACACTTTCGTGTAAAAACCCATTGATCTCATCTTATCTTTTTTCTCATGGCTTTTTGTCTCTGTATATTTGTTGCACAAATATGACAAGTCTTGATACTCATGTGAGTAAAAAGCCTCATGACATTTGCGTCTTAAGACACTTATCATCTCCCTAATGGAGGGTGCCTCCCTTATCTTCCCCCTGGTTGCCCCTTCAAAGAGGCGTACATCGGCCATACAAGACTAGCTCCTCTCATCCGGTCTTAACAGTAACCAGTTGTTTTCGCAGCCTCTCATCCCTTTTGCCTATATGGCTTATGGTTACGAGACTGCACCCTAGGTGGGGTTTTCTTCAGGCCGAGTGCATCATAGTCAAGACTTTCCAAGAATGGACAGGGTAGTTTCATATGCCCCAGGCACCCTTGGATCAACCATGTACCTCGGCGTCTTGATCATACTCTGCACTCCTTGGAAGAGACCCTCAGTCGTCCAACTTAAATCATAAGTTCATGTTGAAAATCCAAGGTACCTCCCCCGGATAGGCTTCATTGACCCCAAATCTCCATGACTCAGGTTCCAACAGCGGTATAACCTTATCCCTGAGCCATGCAAAGAGATACCCCCTTATATGATGTACTTTAGGTCTTACATTTGCCTCTTGCGAAATTTTATCCGCGAACTAGGGTGTACGCCATAAAGGTTCGTCCCATTCTAATATTTCTCTTACGAATATCGCTATTTTTTATAATCTTGAATAATCTCGCAGCTATGATAAAAATTTCTTTTATTCATTTCTTCTTTGTTTCATCATATATTATGTCACCATCTAGCCTTTCTCAGAATTTATTACTGGTAATATCTTTTAAGATATAGTCTGTTCCATGGTCTACCAAGTCTTTGACCAACATATCTACCCTCCGGATCCATCAATTTATATGCCCCAGTTCCAACTATCTCTTTAATAATATATGGTCCATCCCATTTTCTCGCTGATAACCTGGTATTTCTCGCAGCACTAAATCACCTGGTTGGAACTCACGTTTGTTATACTCGCGAGCCAATCTTCGCTGATAATTTTCCATATGTTGTAAAGTTTTTTCTCTCTTCTCTTCTAACTCATCAAGTTTACTTAGAATCATACCAGCACTAAGATTCTTTTCCCAAGCCTCTCTTTTTGTTGTAGGGATAAAAACTTCTATTGGCAGTACTGCTTCAACACCATATGTTAGACAAAAAGGTGACATCCCAGGTGCTTCTTTCCTAGTTGTATTGTAAGCCCATTGTAGTTGCAGGAAAACCTACACTACACCCTTTACAAGAATTCACAATAATCAACACATATTTGAAGATTAAAAACAACACTTTATTATTTGATTCTCATAAATGTTTACAAGAAATTGAAGAAATCAAGAATACAACCATTCTCTTGGATTTTCTCTCTCCTCAAAACTTTCTTGACGCTCAAAAATTCATCTCCCTTTTCTGAATCTACTAGGTCTCTTTATATAGGGTAGTTACATAATGGATGACAGCTAAGCTGTCCTTTAATTTTGGATCTGACTCGCGATATGCTTGTAGCAGTGATAATGCTAATTCTCGCAGATAATATAACCCTCACAGAATTGTCATACTCTTCTCATGTTTCATCTATCGTCATCTGCTACATCACTCTTTGAGTCATTCTGCGACACTCGCAGTATGTAGTTGAAGAACTCGCAGACGAATTCGCAGAAGTGTTGTAAATCTCGCAAGAATAATATCATGGCGATATTCTGGTCCTACATCTTGCCTCTTATCATGCCTTCTCTGCGAAGAGGAGAAGATCATGAGAAATTTATCTCTTCTTAATGCCGCAGCTACCCATTTTTTCATCTTCTTTTTCCGAAAAAACTTCGTAAATTAAGTGTAACCGCCTACACGTGTCAAATATTCTTTTCTTTACCGGTTAATCCTTTATTATTCGGTTACCATTCTTCTGTCTATAAAAGATAAAATCTGTCAAAGAAATATTTTACTTCTTCGCCTTCTTCACCTCTTCGTTCTCTGCAAACTTTTCCCACCTGCAACTTTATTCTTCTACAAATTCACCTGCTACTGCTTTAATGGAATCACCAAGGTATGTGTTCTTCTGACGTTATTAGACTCGATTTTGCTTGTCTGAACTATGTTCATCCATATTATTCAATCTTTTCTACTTGATTCTTCGTAATTCCCATACTGTGTTTTCTTTTCAGTGGAACTACTCCTAATACCCGGTCTGTAATCCAAAAGCCTAATCTTCTTAAAGATTCGCGGAAAAAACTAGCTGAAAAGAAAAGGAAGCCTGCGAGTCATAAGGTAGTAAGAAATATTTGTTTTTTTAATAACAATATTGTTGCCTCTGTTTCTTATCTTAATTATTATTTGCAGGATGACAAAGGTATTGCTAAACCTCGCAAATGATCTCGCCAAGCTAAAGCTGTTGAGATTAACATTCTCATTCCCAAATTAACATCTGCGAGTTTTGTTCCTACAACCTCGCAAATGGAACCTCCATCCTCTATCTGCGAGAATATCGTTACCAATATCCCTGTCTCAGATGATCTTCTGACAAATGAGTCTCCTAAATCTGTTGTAAACAAAACTTCTTCCACTCCTATGTCACTTCCAACTGTTACTTTTCTAGACACTCCACCTTCTGGTGATGCAATTATTGCGAATGATTCAAATATCCAGCTTTATACTATCACTACTTCACCATCTGCATCTCTCCCTTCTTCTAAGGAAACTTCAGTAGGAGTATATGTTGCTTTTAAAATCTTGTCTAATATTTTAGATGATGCTAGGAAGTCTTCTACTGATCCTGTCAAGCAAGGTGTCTGCGAGGTTTTAGGTAAGTATTTTGGTTCTAACCAAATGGCTTCACATGCATCTTTAGAGAATGAAGTTGAAACTTTAAAAAGAAATCTCCAAGCCAAGACTTCAGAATGTGACACTCTTTGCCAAAAGCTTCGTCATTCTTCACTTGATTGTGAAAATCTCCGCGGTAAAAACAATGAACTAAAATGTATAATTTCCCTGCCTCTGTCTCTTGTTTTTCTGTTCTAGTAAATTTTCATCTTTTCTATACTCAGTTCCCTTTTTAAATCCTTGGTTCACATATTTAGTTTTAAATCATAAACGATTCATGGAGAGATTTCAATTTGAGTCTATTGCTGAAGAAGCCCGTGATGAGAAAGATTCTTGGATGTACCAATATAATAGACTGGACAATCTTCACACATAATCGATCGATCAAATAGATAATCTTAATAATGAGAATGGCCAATTATTGCAAAAGCAAAATTTATTAAGTAGTGAAGTTACTCGCCTCTCATATTTGTTAACCCAAGCTAACTTGACGATGGAATCTTTATCAGATGAAAATAAAACTTTATCTCAGGAGAAATGTAGTTTTTCGAAAATGATGGCGATTTCCTCACAACAATTGAGTATTCTTCAAAGAGTGTGTGATAATCAAGAGCAATCTCTTCGTTCACTAAAAGATGAACTCAAGGAAGTAACCGAATCATCTGCCGCTGAGAAACATAAACTTAGCAAGGGTAGGATAACTCTAAGTTTAAAGGCCAGTAAACTCCAAGATCAATATTCCCAATTAGAAGAATCTTACTCTTTATTATCAAAAGAAAATTCGTATCTCCTCTCCAAAGAAGAAAATATAAAATCTCGCCTGAAGGGTATAGTTGGGGATAAATTTGATGATGCCATGAACCAATGGGAGAATTTTTGCTTAACACTAATTCAAAATTTAACTTCGCAAAAGTAAGGTAGTCATTTTGACTGCCTCAATTGTTAATCTCTCTGTTAAATTTCTCTGTTATACTTCTTGCTAGATCTTTACCTGAATATCTTTTTTGTTAATTTGTTTTTCTCGCAAAATCTGAAAAAAGCCTTCATTCTACCATTTCTGATCTGACTGATAAATTGGCTAAAGTTCGCAAAGAAAATGGAGTTCTCACTTCTCATCTTGCTCAATCTCGCGATCGAGCAGAGAGAAGATATGACTATCTTGAATACTTCAAGAATATGGAGATTAGAAATCGCGATAGAGGTTTTCTTCGCAAAGTTCAGCTTAGTGCTGAAGTTCTTGTGAATGACATTCTGATATCCAAGTTTCTTCCCCCTGTATCCATCGAGCCTCTAGAAGTAGATGATTATGAAATTCCTATTCCTTTAGATAATGATCTAGATTATGCAAGCGGTGAAGAAGATATTTCTCAAGAAGACCCAACAGAAGAAGAAAAAGGCCCTCCTAGAAAAGTAGCTACTGGTGGTGAAGCAATTGCTGGTGAAGAGTTAGAAGAAGAAGAAGCTCGAATCAATCGTAACGAGAAGAATATTGGCGAAGTTGATAACATTGGCAAAAATAATGAAGCTGGCGAGACCAATACATAAGCTTAAGTTTTGTTTTTGTTTTCCTTTACTTCCTATTTCTTGCGAGTAGTGTACTTTTATGCAAATTTGGAATTCAATTACATTTCTGTTATTTTGAATATTTTGAAGAAAGATAATGATATTTTATTTATCAATTCCCATACTTTCCCCCCATTATCTTTCTTGTAATGGACAAGTGTTTCCTGCATTTTAGTACATTTCCGCGAACAATGTTGCGAATAGGACTGCGAAATTATGGATAGTGCTGTGAAATTATGGATAGTGCTGCGAAATTGTAAATAATCCTTCTGAGAGAATTTGAATAATACTTCTGAGAAATTCTGAATAGTACTTGTTTCTCACTATATCTCTTGCGATGAACAAATCTTTCCTGCATTCTCAAAAGAAAATAGTTAATGTTTGGGATTATTCTGTTGGTCTTATTTTTGATTCCTAGTTAAAGGTCTTATTTTACCAATTTTTTGTTTCTGCGACAAAATCGCATGACATCCTTACATTTGCATGTATTGACCCATTGATCTTTCCTTATCTTTATTCTTTCAATGTATTGCGACAATTTGACAAGTCTAATCTCCCTTGCGAGAACAAAGCCTCATGACATTGCTGTCTTGTGATGAAATCGCAGGACGTCTTTGCACTTTCATGTAAAAACCCATTGATCTCATCTTAACTTTTTCTCATGGCTTGTTTCCTCTGTATAATACTTGTCACGCGACAATATGACAACCCTAGATGTTCTTGCGAACATAAAGCCCCATGACATTGCCGTATTTAGACACTTATCATCTCCCCCATGGAGGGTGTCGCCCTTATATTCCCCCTGGTTTCCCCTTCAAGGAGGGCACATCGGCCATACAAGATTTGCTCCTCCCATCCGGTCTTAACAAAAACCAGTTGTTTTCGCAGCCTCTTATCCTTTTTGCCTATATGGATTATAGTTCCGAGACTGCACCCTAAGTGGGGTTTTCTTCGGGCCGAGTGCATCATATCCAAGAATTGTCAAGAATGGCCAGGGTAGTTTCGTACGCCCCAGGCACCCTTGGCTCAACCGTGTACCTCGGCGCCTTGGTCATACTCTGCACTCCTTAGGAGAGACCCTCGGTCGTCCAACCAAGGTATAAGCTTATATATATAATTGGAAATCCAAGGTACCTCTCTTGGAGATGGACCCCAGCTCTCCATGACTCAGGTTCCAGCAGCGATATAACCTTATCCCTGAGCCATGCAAACATATACCCCCTTATATGACGTACTTTAGGTCTTACATTTTCCTCTTGCGAAATTTTATTCGCGAACTAGGGTGTACGCCATAAAGGTTCGTCCCATTCTATTAATCTCTGCAAAATTTTATTCGCGTTTCTTATTTTCTCTGTCATTTTAAAAATCTTGCAGCTGTGATAAAAAAAATTATTATCCATTTCATCATATAATATACCAGCATCTCAAATCTCGCAGAATTTGTCATTGATAATATCTTTTCTGATATAATCTATTACATGGTCTATCAAGTCTTTGACCAACATCTCTACCTTCTGGATCCATTAACTTGTATGCCCCTATTCCAACTATCTCTTTAATGATGTACAGTCCATCCCATTTTCTCGCCAGCTTTCCACCATTTTCTCGTTGATAACCTGGTGTTTCTCGCAACACTAAATAACCCGGTTGGAACTCACGTATGTCAAACCAGCACTAATATGTTTCTCTCTTCTCTTCTAACTTATCAAGTTTATTTAGAATCATACCAGCACTAATATTTTTCTCCCAAGCCTCTCTTTTTGTTGTAGGAATAGCAACTTCTGTTGATAACACAGCTTCAACCCCATATGTCAAACAAAAAGGTGACATTCCAGTAGCTTCCCGTCTAGTTGTATTGTAATCCCATATTGCATTATGCACTTGTTCGCACCATGCCATGTGGTGTCCTTCTAATTTCTTCTTCAATATATCTGCAATTGTCTTATTTGTTGCCTCTACCTGTCCGTTGGCTTGTGGATATAGTGGTGTTGACTTTCCACATATAATCTTAAATATATTAAGTAATAATTCTATATTCTGTCCTTCAAACTGCTTTCCATTATCAGATACCAACTGTGCAGGAATCCCAAATCTGCAAATTATATTTTCAAATATGAATGTAAAAATGTCTTTGTCGCGAATGTGTTGTACTGCCTTTACTTCTCCCCATTTTGTGAAATAATATGTAGCAACAATTAAATATCTTCTTTGTACAGAACCCGATACAAATGGACCCACGATATCCAACCCCCATTTTCCAAATGGCCACACACTGGTTGAGGATGATAATGGTGCCCCTGGTGCATGTATCTTCTTCCCATATCGCTGACAATCTTCGCAACGTCTTGAAAGTTGCTTCGCGTCCTCATCCATGTATGGCCAATAATAGCCTTGCATTTTTGTTCTATATGCCAAAGATCTTCCCCCTCTGTGATTACCAGCGTCTCCACTATGCAACATTTTTAACACCTTTTCTCCTTCTTCCCGTGTCAAGCATCTTAGTGATGTTCCATTTAAAGATTTGCGATATAATACTCCATCTCTTAATTCATAATTTGTTGCTCGGCTTTTTAATTTATGTGCTTCTAATCTTTTTCTTGGTGTTTCTCCTCTCACCAAATATGCATGAAGTTCTTCTCGCCAATCTGCAATATTACCTCTCGGTTCTTCTTCGCCACCTTCTATTATCATCACATATGCCTTTTCTTCTTCTTCTTCTTTATTGATTGAAGGTGAAATAAGTGTCTGAATTTTTATGCATCTCACGGCTGGATTTGTCATCATGCTAGATATGAAAGCAAAAGCATCTACGAGTCTGTTATCTTTTCTTGATATATGTCTCCATTTTATTTTTGGAATTCTCGCAGACAATTCTTCAACAAGTTTCTTGTATTTCTTTAAAGATGGTTCATTTGTTGTGTATTCTCCTTTTATCTGGCGAATAACCAATTGCGAGTCACTTGTAATTCTAGCATTCTCCAACTTCATTTCTATTGCGAATTTTAGAGCATGAATCACAGCTTCATATTCCGTCTCATTATTAGTGGACGCGAATTCCAATCTGAATGAAAAAGCTATTTTTTTCTCCTTCTGGTGAGATAAAGATAACTCCAATTCCATTTCCTTCCCCATTTGATGATCCATCCACTAATATTTCCCACCTGTTGGGTTCTGTTAATAGATCTCTTGGGTCCCCATGTTCTTCTTCTACATCCATTATTTCTTCTACAACTTCATCATCTTCTAGAGGAAACTCTGCAAATAAATCTGCTACAACTTGTGATTTTGGAAAAGATAGGATTTCATACTTAATGTCGTAGTGTCCTACTTGTGCGTTCCATCTCTCAACTCTGCCTGATCTTTTTGAATTCTTCATTACTGACTCAATTGGTACCTTTGTTAATACTTTTACTTTATGTGCTTGAAAATAGATGCGAAGTTTAAAGGTTGCATAAACCAATGCCAGAATTAGCTTCTCAATTTTTAAATAATTTCTCTCTGCATAATTAAATGTTTTGCTGATGTAATAAATAGGCTTTTCTACCCCTGCATCTACTCGCAGTAATACTGAACTTAATGCATGCGAAGTTGTCGCATGGTAAATCAATAATTCTTCTCCCGGTTCTGCTTTCTGTAAAATAGATATGTTCATCAGATATTCTTTAACTCCTTGAAAAGCCTTCTTGCATTCATCTGTCCACTTGAAATTTGTACCCTTCCTGAATATATTGAAGAAATTCTTGCATTTATCTGAAGATCGCGAGATAAATCTTCCTAGCGAGGCTAAGAGCCCGTTCAACTTCTGCACATCTTTTATTGTTGCTGGCGTTGGCATGTCGCGAACTGCTTGTACTTTCTCTGGATCCACTTGTATTCCTTCTTTTGACACATTATATCCTAAATTTTTTCCCGAAGTTACTCCAAAAGTACACTTTTCGGGATTCACCTTGATGTTAAAATGTCGCATTTGATCGAAAATCTCCTTCAAGTCTTGCACATGGTTTTTAGCTTCTTTACTCTTGATTAACATGTCATCTACATTTACCTCTAATGTTTTATGGATCCACTTCGTAAACACTTTCTCCACCATTCTTTGATATGTTGCACCAGCATTTCGTAAACTGAAGGGAATCTTTTTATAGTTGTACAACCCTCTTGGAGCAAAGAATGTGGTGTGTTCTTGATCTTCTTCAGCGAGAGGAATCTGATTATACCCTTTATACCCATATAATGAAGATATTCTATCATTTCCCGATGCTGATTCGACCATTTGAGGAATATCTGGTAATGGAAAGCTATCTTTAGGACAAGCTTTGTTTAAGTCAGTAAAGTCTATACAAATTCTTATCCCTTTATTTTTCTTTGGAACCACTACCATATTTGCAATCCATTCCGGGTACTTTGCCTGACTTATAATTCTTGCATCAAGCATCTTCTGTAATTCTACTTTTATTTGGGAATGGTATGTTGTTGCGATTTTTTTTATCCTTTGTTTAAATGGTCTTACATCCTTGTTAATTTATAACTTATGACATGCAATTGACGGGTGTATTCCAGGCATCTCATCCATACTCCATGCGAAGATGTCTTTATATTCTCGCAAGAGGTTTACGATTCGCTCTTCCTCATCTGCGTCCATCTTCGTTCCAATTTTCAATAACTTAGGTTCTTCTTTACTCCCAATATTTACTTCCTTTGTTGGTTCTGCTGTGATGTAACTGGCTTCAGGCTCTCCCATTGGTGTTGAGGTTTTCACAACTCTCACGGGTTCATCTCCTTCTTGCGTGATTTCGCTGGGTATTCATTTTCCTTCTTTTGCTCTTATCATGTAAACTTAAAATTTTTCTTCTTTCTTTGTCTCTTTCGCCATTTTTCTGCGAACTTTTCGCAGCTTTGGACGCTCTTCATAATTTCTCACTTCAATTTTCTAACACAGCTTCGCAAGATCAGTATCTCCTCTAATTTCTCCAATTCCGCTGGGCATAGGAAATTTGATGCATTGGTGCAATATTGATGCTACAGCCTTGATTGCATGTATCCATGGTCTCCCAATATCATGTTATACGGCGATTCCACGTCTACCACACATAATGTTACTTTTGTTTCAATCTTTCCTAGCGGAATTCGTACCACTATTTCGCCTTTAGGTTTTGTTAAATATTTTCCAAAACCATGAATATGATATGTTGAACAAGACATTTCTTCATTCTTGTATCCTTTTCTTAAATGCATGATAAAATATTATATCTACAGAACTTCCTGCATCCACCTAAGTTCTATTTATAACCCATTCTTCCGCAGATCTTGTTGATTTTCCCTTATTCATTTGTATAACAGATACCGTAATAACCAAAGGAGATGTATGATTCAAATTTTCTGTTGGTATTTCTGCTGTTGTAAATGTGATTTTCTGCTTTTCCCAATCCTTCAACGGTGATATTTTCTCTACCGTCATAATTTTATTTCCTTCAAATCTCGTTTATGTATCCTCCCTTTAATGTTTTCATGGAATTTGTCAACCATTGTTCTTGTTATCATACCACACTCCAATTTCCTACAATTCTCTTTGGCTCTAATCATTTTTCCTTCAACTATTTCACCGATTTGTTCAATTATCTTCTTGATCTTGAATAATTCTCATCTTCAACCTCGCTTTTTCTAAGATTTTTGTTAATTCATTCCTTGTTTCGGGCGGCAAAATGTAGTTGCAAGAAAACCTACACTACACACTTTACAAGAATTCACAATAATCAACACATATTTGAAGATTAAAAACAATACTTTATTATTTGATTCTCATAAATGTTTACAAGAAATGGAAGAAATCAAGAATACAACTGTTCTCTTGGATTTTCTCTTTCCTCAAAACTTTCTTGACGCTCAAAAATTCATCTCCCTTTTCTGAATCTATTGGGTCTCTTTATATAGGGTAGTTACATAATGGATGACAGCTAAGCTGTCCTTTAATTTCGGATCTGACTCGCGATATTCTCGCAGCAGTGATAATGCTAATTCTCGCAGATGATATAACCCTCGCAGAATTGTCACACTCTTCTCATGTTTCAGCTATCATCATCTGCTACATCACTCTTTGAGTCATTATGCGACACTCGCAGTATGTTGTTGAAGAACTCGCAGACGAATTTGCAGAAGTGTTGTAAATCTCGGAAGAATAATATCATGTCGATATTCTGGTCATATACCCATATTGCATTATGCACTTGTTCACACCATTCCCTGTGGTGTCCCTATAATTTTTTCTTCAGTATATCTGCGATTGTCTTATTGGTTGCTTCTGCTTGCCCATTGGCATGTGGATAAAGAGGTGTTGATTTTCCATATTTGATCTTAAATGCATTAAGTAACATTTCTATGTTTTGTCTTTCAAATTGCTTTCCATTATCAGATACCAACTGTGCAGGAATTTCAAATCTGCAAATTATATTTTCAAATATGAATGTAAAAATATCTTTATCGCGAATGTGCTATACGACCTTTACTTCTCCCCATTTTGTGAAATAGTCTGTAGCGACAATCAAATATCTTATTTGTCCAGAACCGGGTACAAATGGTCCCACAATATCCAACCCCCATTTTCCAAAAGGCCATACACTTGTTGAAGATGACAATGGTGCCCCTGGTGCGTGTATCATCTTTCCGTGTCACTGACAATCTTCGCAACGTCTTGATAGTTGCTTCGCATCTTCATGCATATATGGCCAGTAATAGCCTTGCATTTTTGTTCAGTATGCCAAAGATCTTCCCCCACTGTGATTACCAACGTCTCCACTATGCAACATTTTTAATACTTTTTCTCCTTCTTCCCGCGTCAAGCATCTAAGTGATAGCCCATTAAAAGATTTGCGATATAATACTCCATCTCTTAATTCATAATTTGTTGCACGACTTTTTAACTTGTGTGCTTCTAATCTATTTCTTGGTGTTTCTCCTCTCTCCAAATGTGCATGTAGTTCTGTTCTCCAATCTGCAATATTGCCTCTTGGTTCTTCTTCGCTACTTTCTATTATCATTACATCTGCTTCTTATTCTTCTTCTTCTTTATTGATTGAAGGTGATATAAGTATCTGAATTTTTATGCATATCGCAGTTGGATTTGTCATCATGTTGGATATGAAAGCAAAGGCATCTGCGAGTCTGTTATCTTTTCTTGATATATGTCTCCATTTTATCTTTGGAATTTTCGATGACAGTTCTTCAACAAGTTTCTTGTATTTCTTCAAAGATGGTTCATTTGTTGTGTATTCTCCTTTTATTTGGCGAATAACCAATTGCGAATCACTGGTAATTTTAGCATTCTCCAACTTCATTTCTATTGCGAATTTTAGAGCATGTATTACAACTTCATATTCCGTCTCATTATTAGTGGATGCAAATTCCAATCTAAATGAAAAATCCATATTTTCTTCTTCTGGCGAGATAGAGATAACTCCAACCTCATTACCTTCCCTGTTTGATGATCCATCCTCCAATATTTCCCACCTGTTGGGTTCTGTTAACAGATCTCTTGGGTCTCCATGTTCTTCTTCTACGTCCATCATCTCTTCCACAGCTTCATCATCTTCTAGAGGAAATTCTGCTAAGAAATCTGCTACAACTTTTGATTTTGGCGAAGATAGAATTTCATATTTGATTTCGAAGTGTCCTACTTGTGCATTCCATCTCAAAACTCTGCCTAATATTTTTGAATTCTTCATTACTGACTCAATTGGCACCTTTGTTAATACTTTTACTTTATGTGCTTGAAAATAGATGCGAAGTTTAAAAGTTGCATAAACCAATGCCAGAATTAGCTTCTCAATCTGTAGTTGCAGGAAATCCTACACTACACCCTTGATAAGAATTTACAGTAATTAAGACATATTTGAAGATTAAAAACAACACTTTCTTATTTGATTCTCAGAAATGTTTACAAGAAATGGAAGGAATCAAGAATACAACCGCTCTCTTAAACTTTCTCTCTCCTCAAGACTTTCTCAACACTCAAAAATACATCATCCCTCATCAGAATCTACTGGGTTTCTTTATATAGGGTAGTTACATAGTGGATGACAGCTAAGCTGTCCTTTAATTTCGGATCTAACTTGCGGTATTATCTTAGTAGTTATAATGTCAATTCTCGCAAGCGTTGTAACCATCGCAAGATAATCATGTTCTTCTCGTGTTTCTTTATTCATCAGCTATTACGTCACTCTTTAAATTATTTTTTGATACTCGCGAAGTGTTGCTGAAGAACTCGCGGTGGTGTTCGCAGAAGTGTTGTTAATCTCACAAGAATAATATCATGGCGATATTCTGGTCCTACATCTTGCCTCTTCTCATGTATTTTCTACGAAGGAGGAAAGATCATGAGAAATAAAATGCCGCATCTATTCATCATTTCATCTTCTAGGGTCAACAAAATTCCGTAAATTAAGTATCACCGCCTACACGTGTCGAATATTCCTCTTTTTACCGGTTAATATTTTATTACCCGGTTACCATCCTTCTGTCTATAAAAGAGAGAACTTATCAAAGAAATATTTTTTCTTCTTTTACTTCTTCGTCTTCTTCACCTCTTCATTCTCTGCAATTTTTTTCTACCTGCAACTTTCTTCTTCAACTTCTGCAAATTCACCTGCTGCTACTTCAATGGAATCTCCAAGGTATGTGTCCTTCTGTCATTATTAAACTCGATTTTCCTTGTATAAATCATATTTATTCACTTTATTTGATCTTTTTTGCTTGATTCTATATAACTCCCATACTATGTTTTCTTTTTAGTGGAACTACATCCAACACCCAGTTTGTCGATCAAAACCCTAATCTTCTCGAAGATTCACAACAAAAACTCACTGAAAAGAAAAGGAAGTCTGCGAGTCATAAGATACGAAGAAATATTTGTTTTCTTAATAACAATATTGTTGCCTCTGTTTCTTATCTATATTATTACTCGCAGGGTGATGAAAATGCTGTTAAACCTCGCAAGAAACATCGTAAAATCAAGGCTCTTGAGGTTGATATTACTATCCCAAAATTTTCATCTTCAAAATTTGTTTCTACTACTTCGCAGATGGAACCTCCATCCTTTATTTGCGATAATATCATTATCAATACCCCCAATGCCATTAATCCTCCAATGGATGAGACTCCCAAAACTGTTATGAACAAATCTTATTCCTCTCCTATTTTACTTCCAACCGTTACTTTTCCAGATACTCCATCTTCTGGTGATGTAACCATCGTAATGACTCAAATATCCAACTTGACATCATTACCACTTCACCCTCTGTACCTCTTCCCTCATCTAAAGAAACATCAGTAGGGGTTGATGCAGCTTTTAAAGTTTTGTCCGACATTTTAGATGATTCCATGAAATCTTCTACTGACCCTTTCAAATATGATGTCTGCGAGACTTTAATCAAATATTTTGGTTCTGATCGAACTGCTTCGCGAGCGTCTTTAGAAAATGAAGTTGAAGCTCTAAAAAGAAGTCTCCAAGCCAAAACTTCAGAATGTGATATTCTCGATCACAAGCTTCGCAACTCTTTACTAGATTGCGAAAATCTTTGCGATAAAAACAAGGAGTTAAAAGGTATAGTTCTTCTGTCTCTGCCTCTAATTTTTCTATTCTAGTAGATTTTCATCTTTTCTGTACTCTATTTCCTTTTAAATATTTGGTTTACCTAGTTAGCTTTAAATCAGAAACGATTAATGAAGATATTTCCATTTGAGTCTGTCGCTGAAGAAGCTCGTGTTGAGAGAGATTCTTGGATGGATCAATATAATAGATTAGATAATCTTTCCACATACTCTATCAATCAAATAGATAATCTTACCAATGAGAATGATCAATTAGCGCAAAGGCAAAGTCTATTAAGTAGCGAAGTTACTTGCCTCTCATACTTGTTAACCCAAGCTAACTTGGCGATGGAATCTTTATCAGATGAAAATAAAACTTTATCTCAGGAGAAATGTAACTTCTTAAATAAAATGGAAATCTCCTCGCAGCAAATAAATATTCTTCAGAAAGTGTGTAACGACCAAGAACAATCTCTTCGTTCATTAAAAGACAAACTCAAGGAAGTAACTGAATCTTCTGCCGCTGAGAAAGATAAACCTATCAAGGGCAGGTTAACTATAAGTTTAAAGGCCAGTAAACTCCAAGATCAATATTCTCAATTAGAAGAATCTTACTCCTTATTAGCAAAAGAAAATACTTATCTCCTCTCCAAAGAAGAAATTATAAAATCTCGCCTGAAGGGTATTATTGGAGATAATTTTGATGATGCCATGAACCAATGGGAGAATTGTTTCTTAACACTAATTCAAAACTTAACTTCTCAAAAAGAAGGTAGTCATTTTCACTGCCTTAATTGTTAACTTTTCTATTTAATTTTTATGCTATATTTCTTGCGAGATTTTCATCTGAATGTTTTCTTGTCAATTTATGTTTCTCGCAGAATCTGAAAAAAACCTTCATTCTACCATTTCTGATCTGACTGAAAAACTGGCTAGAGTTCGCAAAGAAAACAGAACGCTCACCGCCAATCTTGTTCAATATCGCGATCGTGCTGAAAGGAGATATGACTACCTTGAATACTTCAAAAATATGGAGATTAAAAATCACGATAAAGGTTTCCTTCGCAAGGTTCATCTTAGTGCTGAAGTTCTTATGAATGACATTCTGATATCCCAATCTATCCCTCATATATCTGTTGATCCTTTAGAAGTAGATGATGATGAAATTCCTCTCCCCATGGATGATGATCTAATCTATGTAAGTGGTGAAGAAAATGTCTCTCAAGAAGACTCAACAGAAGAAAAAAAAATCCCTTCTAAAGAAGTAGCTACTGGTGGTGAAGCAATTACTGGTGAAAAGTTAGATGAAGAAGAAACTCAAGCTGATCACGACGCGAAGAATATTGACAAGGAGAATGAAGCTGACGAGACTAATGGCGAGGCCAATATTGAAACTTGAGTTTTGTTTTTGTTTTCTTTTTTTCTCCTCTTTCTTGCGAGCAATGTATCTTTATGCAACTTTGGAATTCAATTTTATTTCTATTATTTTCAATATTCTCAAGGAAGATAATGATATTTTATTTTTCAACTCCCATACTTGCCCCTAATTATCTTTCTTGTGATGAACACGTATTTCCCTCATTTTCTCCTTGTGAACTGTGTTGCGAATAATACTTGCGAAATTATGTATAATACCGCGATATTATGAATACTTCTGCGAAATTATGAATAAACCTGCTGTGTTATTATGAATAATATTTCTGAGAAATTCTGAAGGATACTTGTTTCTCATCATCTCTTCTGTGATGAACAAATCTTTCCTGCATTCTTAAAAGAAAATAGTTAATGTTTGGGATTATTCTGTTGGTCTTATTTTGCCTTCCTAGTTAAAGGTCTTATTATGCCAATTTTTTGTGTCTGCGACAAAATCGCAGGTCGTCTTTACATTTGCATGTAAAAACCCGTCGATCTTGCCTTATCCGTATTTTTTCGATTTCTCTGCGACAATATGACAAGTCTAAGCTCCCTTGCGAGAACAAAGCCTTATGACATTGCCGTCTTGCGATGAAACGCTGGACGTCGTTACACTTTCATGTAAAAACCCATTGATCTCATCTTAACTTTTTCTCATGGCTTGTTGCCTCTGTATAATATTTGTCATGCGACAATATGACAGGCCTAAATGTTCTTGGGATCATAAATCCCCATGACATTGTCGTATTTAGACACTTATCATCTCCCTAATGGAGGGTGTCGCCCTTATCTTCCACCTGGTTGCCCCTTCAAGGAGTGCACATCGGCCATACAAGACTAGCTCCTCCCATCCGGTCTTAACAACAACCAGCTATTTTCGCAGCCTCTTGTACTTTATGCCTATATGGCTTATAGTTACAAGACTACACCTAAGTGGGGTTTTCTTCGGGCCGAGTGCATCATAGCCAAGACTTTCCAAGAATGGCCAGGGTAGTTTCCTACGCCCCGGGCACTCTTGGCTCAACCGTGTACCTCGACGCCTTGATCTTACTCTGCACTCCTTAGGAGAGACCCTCGGTCGTCCAACCAGGGTATAACCTCATATAGTTGGAAATCCAAGGAACCTCTCCTGGATGGGTTTTCAATAACCCCAATTTCCGTGACTCAGGTTCCAGCAGTGTTATAACCTTATCCCTAAGCCATGTTAAGAGATACCCCCTAATATGACGAACTTTAGGTCTTACATTTGCCTCTTGCAAAATTGTATCCGCGAACTAGGGTGTACGCCATAAAGGTTTGTCCCATTCTATTAATCTCTGTGAAATTTTTATTCTCGTTTCTTGTAATATTTTCGCATTTCTTACTTGATCTGTCATTGGAAGAATCTCGCAGTTGTAATAGAGAAAGAAAAATTTATTATCCGTTTCATCATATAACATACCAGCATCTCTAATCTCGCATAATTTGTCATTGATAATATCTTTTCAGATATAATCTATTCCATGGTATATCAAGTTTTTGACCAACATCTCTACCTTCTGGATCCATCAATTTGTATGCCCCAGTTCCAACTATCTCTTTAATGATGTATGGTCTATCCCATTTCTCGCTGATACCTCGGTGTTTCTCGCAACACTAAATCACTCGGTTTGAACTTACGTATTTTAACACGTTTGTTATACTCGCGAGCTAATCTCCGCTGATAATTTTCCATATGATGTAGGGCTTTTTCTCTCTTCTCTTCTAACTCATCAAGTTTATTTAGAATCATACCAGCATTAAGATTCTTCCCCCAAACTTCTCTTTTTGTTGTAGGAATATCAACTTATGTTGGTAATACAGCTTCAACCCCATATGTCAAACAAAAAAGTGACATTCCAATAGCTTCCCGTCTAGTTGTATTGTAAGGCCATATTGCATTATGTACTTGTTCGCACCATGCCCTATGGTGTCCTTCTAATTTCTTCTTAAGTATATCTGCAATTGTATTATTTGTTGCCTCTGCCTGTCCGTTGGCCTGTGGATATAGTGGTGTTGATTTTCCATATTTAATCTTAAATGCATTAAGTAACACTTCGATATTCTGTCCTTCAAATTGTTTTCCATTATCATATACCAACTATGTAGGAATCCCAAATCTGCAAATTATATTTTCAAATATGAATGTAAAACTGTCTTTGTCGCGGATGTGTTTCACTGCCTTTACTTCTCCACATTTTGTGAAATAATCTGTAGCGACAAATAAATATCTTCTTTGTCCAGAACCTGGTACAAATGGTATCACAATATCCAACCCCAATTTTCCAAAAGGCCACACACTAGTTGAGGATGATAATGGTGCCCCTAGTGCATGTATTTTCTTTCCATATCGCTGACAATCTTCGCATCGTCTTGAGAGTTGTTTCGCGTCCTCATGCATGTATGGCCAATAATAACCTTGAATTTTTGTTCTGTATGCCAAAGATCTTCCCCCACTGTGATTACCAGCGTCTCCACTATGAAACATCTTTAACACCTTTTGTCCTTCTTCCCGTGTCAAGCATCTTAGCGTTGGTCTACTAAAATATTTGCGATATAATACTCCTCCATCTCTTAATTCATAATTTATTGCTCGGCTTTTTAATTTATGTGTTTCTAATATATTTCTTGGTGTCTCTCCTCTTTCCAACTATGCATGAAGTTCTGTTTTCCAATTTGCAATATTTTCTTCACCACCTTCTATCATCATCACATCTGCTTAATTTTATTTTTCCTTAATGATTGAGGGTGATACAAGTGTCTGATTTTTTATGCATCTCGCAGATGGATTTATCATCATGCTAGATATGAAAGCAAAAGCATCTGCGAGTTTGTTATCTTTTTTTGATATATGTCTCCATTTAATTTTTGGAATTCTCGCAGACAATTCTTCAACAAGTTTCTTGTATTTCTTCAAAGATGGTTCGTTTGTTGTGTATTCTCCTTTTATCTTGCGAATAACCAATTGCGAGTCACTAGTAATTCAATCATTTTCCAACTTCATTTCTATTGCGAATTTTTACACATGCACCACCGCTTCATACTCCGTCTCATTATTAGTGGATGTGAATTCCAGACGAAATGAAAAAGCCATTATTTCTCCTTCCGGCGAAATAAAGACAACTCCAATTCCATTACCTTCCCCATTTGATGATCCATCCACCAATATTTCCCACATGTTGGGTTCTTTTAATAGATCTTTTGGGTCTCCATGTTCTTCTTCTATGTCCATCATTTCTTCTACATCTTCATCATCTTCTAGAGGAAATTCTGCTAAAAATTCTGCTACAGCTTGTGATTTTGGCGAGGATAGGATTTCGTATTTGATTTCAAAGTTCCCTATTTGTGCATTCCATCTCTCAATCCTGCCTGATCTTTTTGAATTCTTCATTACTGACTCAATTGGTACCTTTGTTAACACTTTTATTTTATATGCTTGAAAAAAGATGCGAAGTTTAAAGGTTGCATAGACCAATGCTAAAATTAACTTCTCAATCTTTGAGTAAATTTTCTCTGCAGTATTAAATGTTTTGCTGATGTAATAAATTGGTTTTTCTATTCCTGCATCCACTCGCAGTAATACTGCAGTTAACACGTGCGATGTTGTCGCAAGGTAGATCAATAATTCTTCTCCGGGCTCTGGTTTCTGTAAGATAGATATGTTCATTAAATATTCTTTAACTCCTTGAAAAGCCTTTTCACATTCATCTGTCCATTTGAATTTGGTACCCTTCTTAAGTATGTTGAAGAAATGCTTGCATTTATCTGAAGATCGCGAGATAAATCTTCTTAGCGAGGCTAAGAGCCCGTTCAATTTCTGCACATGTTTTACTGTTGCTGGTGTTGGCATGTCGCGAATTGCTTGTACTTTATCTGGGTCAACTTGTATTCCTTCCTTTGACACAATGTACCCCAATTTTTTTCCTGAAGCTACTCCAAAAGTACATTTTTCGGGATTCACCTTGATGTTAAAATGTCGCATTTGATCGAAAATCTCTTTTAAGTCTTGCACATGGTTTTTAGCTTCTTTACTTTTGACTAACATGTCATCTACATATACCTCTAATATTTTGTGGATCCATTTTGCAAACACTTTTTCCACCATTCTTTGATATGTTGCTCCAGCATTTCATAAACCAAAAGGCATATTTATATAACAGTACAATCCTCTTGGGGAAAAGAATGCGGTGTGCTCTTGATCTTCTTCAACGAGAGGAATCTGATTATATCCTTTATACCGATACAATGAAGATATTCTATCATTTCCCGCTGCTGATTCGACCATTTGGGGAATATCTGGTAATGGAAAGCTATCTTTAGGACAAGCTTTGTTTAAGTCAGTAAAATCTATACAAATTCTTATCCCTTTATTATTCTTTGGAACCACCACCATATTTGCAATCCATTCCGGGTACTTTGTCTGCCTTATAATTCCCGCATCAAGCATCTTATGTAATTCTTCTTCTATTTGGGAATGGTATGTTGTTGCGATTTTTCTTATCCTTTGCTTAAATGGTCTTACTTCCTTGTTTATTTCTAGTTTATGACATGCAACTGATGTGTCTATCCCAGGCATCTCATCCATATTCCATGCGAAGATGTCTTTATACTCTCGCAAGAGGTTTGCAGTTCGCTCTTCTTCTTATGCATCCATCTTCGTTCCGATTTTCAGCATCATAGGTTCTTCTTCACTCCCAATATTTACTTCTTTTGTTGGCTCTGCTGCGGTGTAGCTGGCTTCAGGTTCTCCCATTGGTGTTGAGGTTTTCATAATTCTCGCGATTTCATCTCTTTCTTGCGAGATTTCGCTGGGTATTCCTTTTCCTTCTTTTGCTCTTATCATGTAAACTTTAAATTCTTCTTCTTTCTTTGCTTCTTTCACCATTTTTCTGTGAGCTTTTTGCAGCTTTGGACGCTCTTCATAATTTCTCACTTCAGTTTGATAACACAACTTCGCAAGATCTGTGTCTCCTCTAATTTCTCCAATTCCACTGGGCATAGGAAATTTGATGTATTGATGCAATATTGATGCTACAGCCTTGATTGCATGTATCCATGGTCTTCCCAATATCATGTTATACGGTGATTCCACGTCTACTACACATAATGTTACTTGCGTTTCAATTTCTCCTAGAAGAATTCGTACCACTATTTCGCCTTTAGGTTTTCTTAAAGATTTTCCAAAGCCATGAATATGATATGTTGAACAAGACATTTCTTCATCTCTGTATCCCATTTTCTTAAAGGCATGATAAAATATGATGTCTACAAAACTTCCTGCATCCACTAAAGTTCTATTTACATCCCACTATGCAGATTTTGTTGATTTTTCCTTCTTTATTTGTATAACAGATACCGTAATTACCAAAGGAGATGTATGATTCAAATTTTCTGTTGGAATCTCTGCTGCTGTAAATGTGATTTTCTGTTTCTCCCATTCCTTCAATGATGATACTTTCTCCACCGTCATAATTTTCTTTCCTTCAAAATCTCGTTTATGTATCTTTCCTTTAATGTTTTCATGGAACTTGTCGATCATCGTTCTTGTTACCATGCCATACTCCAATTCCCTACAATTCTCTTTGTCTCTGATCATTTTTCCCTTCAACTACTTCACTGATTTGTTCAATTATCTTCTTAATCTTGAATAACTCTCATCTTCTACCTTGCTTTTTCTATGATTTTTGTTAATTCATCCCTGTTTCCGGGGCCAAAATGTAGTTACAGGAAATCCTACACTACACCCTTGATAAGAATTTACCGTAATTAATACATATTTGAAGATTAAAAACAACACTTTATTATTTGATTCTCAGAAATGTTTACAGGAAATGGAAGGAATCAAGAATAAAACCGCTCTCTTGAATTTTCTCTCTCCTCAAGACTTTCTCAACACTCAAAAAATACATCATCCCTTTCTGAATCTACTGGGTCTCTTTATATAGGATAGTTACATAGTGGATGACAACTAAGTTGTCCTTTAATTTCGGATCTGACCCGCGATATTATCGCAGTAGTTATAATGTCCATTCTCGTAAGCGTCGTTCCCATCGTTGGGCAATCATGCTCTTCTCGTGTTTTTTTATTCGTCAGCTATTACGTCATTCTTTAAATTATCTTGTGACACTCGCAGAGTGTTGTTGAAGAACTCGCAGAACTATCGCTGTAAATCTTGCAGAAGTGTTGTAGTGGCGATATTCTGATCCTACAGGCATGTCGCGAATTGCTTGTACTTTCCCTAGGTCAACTTGTATTCCTTCTTTTGACATAATATATCCTAAAAAAATTCCTGAATCCACCCCAAAAATGCACTTTTCGGGATTCACCTTGATGTTAAAGTGTCGCATTTGATCGAAAATCTCCTTCAAGTCCTGTACATGGTTTTTGGCTTCTTTACTCTTGATTAACATGTCATCTACATACACCTCTAATGTTTTGTGGATCCACTTCGCAAACACTTTCTCCACCATTCTTTGATACGTTGCATCAACATTTCGCAAACCAAATAGCAATATAACCCTCTTAGAGCAAAGAATGCGGTGTGCTCCTGATCCTCTTCAGTGAGAGGAATATGATTATAACCTTTATACCCATCTAACGAAGATATTCTATCATTTCCAGCTGCTGATTCGACCATTTGAGGAATGTCTGGTAATGGAAAACTATCTTTAGGACAAGCTTTGTTTAAGTCAGTAAAGTCTATGAAAATTATTATCCCTTTATTTTTCTTTGGAACCACCACCATATTTGCAATCCATTCCGGGTATTTTGCTTGTCTTATAATTCCTGCGTCAAGCATTTTCTGCAATTCTTCTTCTATTTGGGAATGGTATGTTGTTGCGATTTTTCTTATCTTTTGTTTAAATGGTCTTACATCCTTGTTAATTTCTAACTTATGACATGCAACTGATGGATATATTCCAGGCATCTCATCCATACTCCATGCGAAGATGTCCTTATATTTTCGCAAGAGGTTTACGGTTCGTTCTTCCTCATCTGCATCCATTTTAGTTCCAATTTTCAGCATCTTAGGTTCTTCTTCACTTCCAATATTTACTTCCTTTGTTGGTTATGCTGCGGTGTAGCTGGCCTCATGTTCTCCCATTGGTGTTGATGTTTTCATAACTTTTGCAGGTTTATCTCCTTCTTGCGAAATTTCGCTGGGTATTCCTTTTCCTTCTTTTGCTCTTATCATGTAAACTTTAAATTCTTATTCTTTCTTTGTCTCTTTCACCATTTTTCTGCGAGATTTTTGCAGCTTTGCACGCCCTTCATAATTCCTCTCTTCGATTTGATAACACAATAGCATGTTATATGGTGATTCCACATCTATCACACATAATGTTACTTGTGTTTCGATCTCTCCTAGCGGAATTCGTACCATTATTTCGCCTTTAGGTTTTGTTATAGATTTTCCAAAGCCATGAATATGATAAGTTTAACAAGACATCTCTTCATCCTTGTATCCCATTTTCTTAAATGTATGATAAAATATTATATCTACAGAATTTTCTTTATCCACCAAAGTTTTATTCACATCCATTATTCCACAGATCTTGTTGATTTTTCCTTTTTCATTCGTAAAGTGGATACGGTGATTACCAAAGGAGATGTATGATTCAAAATTTTTCTTGGTATTTCTGCTGCTGTGAATGTGATTTTATGCTTTTCCCAATACTTCAGAGGTGATACTTTCTCCACCGTCATAATTTTCTTTCCTTCAAAATCTCGTTTATGAATCCTTCCTTTAATATTTTCATGGAATTGGTTGAACATCGCTTTCGTTATCGTATTACACTCCAACTTCCTATAATTCTCCTAGGCTTTAATCATTTTTCATTCAACTATTTCACCAACTTGTTCGATCATCTTCTTAACTTGAATACTGATCTTTAATCTTGTTTTTTCTACAATTTTCAACTTTCGATCCCTGTTTCTAGCGCCATTATGTAGTTGCAGGAATTCCTACACTACACCCCTCACAAGAATTCATAATAATCAACACATATTTGAAGATTAAGAACAACACTTTTATTGAATAAATCACATTTTAACTTAGGAAGGAATCACAAACACTTTAATATGGTAATCAAAGATGTTTGGAGTAATAGCTAACTTGCCTAGATAAGGAAACATCATCAACTTGACCAAAAATCCCTTTTAGTCACTATTGGGCCCAAGTTCGCGGACCGTTACAAACAGCCCACGGATTGTTTCCTACTAATGAACTTAAATCACTCATAACTCTATCGTTATAACTCGGAATTGAGTGATTCTTGGCTCGTTGGATTTGTAATCTCATTCACTATAACATGAGATCCTTTATAGGGATAAAGGTTATTGTCACAAAAGTCATGAATCAAATAACCTCAAGTATATATACATAAATGTACATTTACCATCATAGGAATTGTTCCATAGAGTGGGCATTTATCTCGATAGATTAGAAAGGTAGAATTGAACAAGAATCCAAATGAAATCAATCACATACCTTTGTTGATGAAGTATTTGATGATGTCTTCTTATAGTATTCAATCTTCATCCTTTTAGGATAGCTTCGATTCAACTTCTTAGACCTAATCTAGTCCGAAACTATCTTTAGTATGCTAAATCAAGAATGAATTTTGGCAACTAAAATTGACAACTAACTTGACATACCAAAGATAGTGGATTCAACCGAGCAGTGCTCTAACAATCTCCCCCTTTGACAATTTTAGTGACAAAACCATTTTACATATGGCTTGTACTTGTTAAAAGCAAAATCCACAAGCTTGATTTCCTTGGTTCTTCAACTCTGCGTGTGTTCATCCTGTACTTGTTGAAGATCCATAATAGTATTATCATACAATATCAAAGTTTCATTGTATCACAAATTTGACAATAATACTATGGTGATATGTATCACTCCCCCTTAGTCAATACTCCATCTCAACATGAAAACCACTCCCCCTTACATAATGATCCGTAAACCATATGTATTTGTAGTATGAACTACACATTAATTCTCCCCCTTTTTGTCAATATAAATTGGCAAAGGTACGAAAACTAGTGGGATCCTCATGAAATTTTCACGGAGATACTTCATGACCAAAAGAAAAACATATCAACTTTGTTTAGACAATATCACAGAGTCGAAACTTAGTGGCTTCATCAAGGAGTTTATTAAGATACAAGTTAACCCATACATGTTCCACAACCGCTTCTTCTCTCAAAGATATAGCAATTAAGCACAAGTTCATTTAAGAACTCTCCCCCATAAATTGTCATTCCTTAAAGAACAACAAGAATGACCTTACTCCAGAGAGAAGGATTTATATATTGGATTTTCGAAATCCTACAAGGAGATACGATTTAAGAACCAATCATTGAAAGTATCTCATGAGATTGTGTTACTAAAAATTAGAACTAGTAACAATACACAATACATAAATGTACATTTACCGTCATAGGAATTGTTCCATAGAGTGAGCATTTATCTCGATAGATTAGAAAGGTAGAATTGAACAAGAATCCAAATGAAATCAATCACATACCTTTGTTGATGAAGTACTTGATGATGTCTTCTTGTAGTCTTCAATCTTCATCTTTAAGAATAGTTTCGATTCAACTTCTTAGACCTAATCTAGTCCGAAACTATCTTTAGTATGCTAAATCAAGAATGAATTTTTAAAACTAAAGTTGAAAACTAACTTAACATACCAACGCTAGTGGGTTCAACCGAGCAGTGCTCTAACAAAAACCACTTGGTGGAATCTGACTCATCAATTGCAAGGAGACTTATTTCTTTATAGTTGCAGGAATTCCTACACTACACCCCTCATAAGAATTCATAATAATCAATACATATTTAAAGATTAATAACAACACTTTTATTTATTAATTCTCAGAAATATTACAAGAAATCAAGAATACAACTCAAGGATACAACCGCTCTCTTAAACTTTCTCTCTCCTCAAAACTTTCTAAATACTCTCAAATTGATCCCCCCTTCTGAGTTCATTAGTTCTCTTTATATAGGGAAGTTACATAGTGGATGACAGCTATGCTGTCCTTTAATTTCGGATCTAACTCGCGGTAGTCTCGCATCAATTATAATGTTAATTCTCGCATATGCTATAATCTTCGCAGGATTTTCATGCTCTTCTCGTGTTTCAGTTACCGTCATCTGCTATGTGATTCTTTGAGTCACTCTGCGACACTCGCAGCGTGTTGTTGAAGAGCTCGCAGAAATATTGTTTATAAATTTTGTAATAGTATTATTGTGGCGATATTATGATCCTACATCTTGCCTCTTCTCATGTCTTTTCTGCGAAGGGGAAAGGATCATGAGAATTGAAACTTTTTTAAACACCGCAGCTGTTCATCTTTTCAGATTCTTCCATTCTGACACGTTTCTGCATTCTTCGCCAGATTTATTACACGTATCTTTTCTTCCATTTAACTTCTGACACGTCCTTTTTAACCGCTGCACTTCAACCGTTCACGTCTTCTCTTCGCATTAAATGCACTTATCTTCTCGAGAATTCTTACCCTCTATATATATCTTCTTCATTCTTTTCTTTTATTCTTTTTACTTTCTCTTTCCTTCTCTCTGCAATTTCACTTTTCTTCCGCAACTTTCGCATCTGTTACTGTTGTAACTTTTCTCTTATTCTTTTGAACTTCTATTCTTTTCCTCATTCCCATACTAAGAATTCCTCCAGCGGGTCATAAAAATCTAATTGCCTTTCAAAAAATGCAGAAGAAGCTTCAAGATAAAGGTTTTACTCTATCTACCATTCCCGAACAAGATAATGTTGAGCTCTCTGTTAAATTATTTTCTGATCATCCATGTAATCGCGAGAAGATCATAGTCTCACTAAGTCAACTTGAAGCCGTCCTTCCCATTCCTCTCTATGACCATGAACTTTCTTTATTCTATGAAATACTTTCTCATGCGAAGTTCACGCGGGCTGTATATCAGTTGAATGGGGATTGCATTCGTTTGATGCTTGAGTTTGCTATTCGTGGTGCCGGTAAGGAATCTCTTTACCCCCCTGAAGCGAAGAACCCTAAATTTGCTAAAGTTCTAATTGTCCCTGCGAAGTATACTGTAGAAAATTTCTTCGCGAATTATGAAATAATCCCCATGAGGAAGGATAACACTTGTTGGGGTGTCCGCTTACAGAAGAAGGATGACGTTGCTGAAGATAAAGTTCTTATATTAGACATTGATTGGCATCCGAGCACTAATTCATCTCCTCGCTATTCTAATGATAATAAATGGTGTATTTTCCTATTATTTTTAGAGGGTCCATACATCTCTGGCTCTCATGCTTTACCTGCGAATCTCGTAGAGTACCAACCATGGGTGTTCATCTGGCCTGAAAGGAATACAGAGGTATGTTCCCGAATTTTTTGCTTGAATTACCATTATTATTTTCCTCATGATTTTATATATACCCTCGCTGACTACTCCAATTTTATCAGATTAAAAGGCTGAAAGATAGCTACAAGAAGTTAAGGAAACCCAGTACTTTATTAGCTCTCAGATCATTCATAGATGAAGTAAGAAATATTCCTTTCTGATTCTTAACAATATATTGTTGCCTCTATTTCTTATCTTTATCTGTGTTTGAAGGTTATTGAAGAAATTGAACCTGTTAAGCCTGCGAAGACTAGGGGGAAAGGCAAAGGTGCTCCTCGCAAGGAGAAATCTGCTGCTCCTCTTTCAAAGAAAAGAAAAGTCCAATTCTCTCCTCCTTCAACTCCTCAATCTAATGAAGAAAGTTCAAGTGATGATACTGATAATGACGACGATGATGATGATGTTGATATCTCCTCCGCGAAGGAATCCTTCCAACCAGAGTCTTCTATGTCTCAGCTATCTAGTATATTCTCTGATACTATGCATGGTATTGGGAATGATGCCCTAACTGGTATATGTCAAGCTCTCGAAAATTTCTGCAATGCTCCTATACTAGTTGATAATGAATCTCTTCACGGAGTTTCAAGATCTGTAACTCCCAACCTCTTAAATTCACTCAACATTCTGGTATGTTCTCATTTCTTCTCCACATTTGTGTATTCTTACTTCCTCGCAAGGTTTTAATTTATGTTTGCTTTGACCATTTTTTATTTTCCTTCGCAGGCTGGAAGAGCTTCTTTTGATGTTGCCTTAGACTTGGAGAGGAGACACGCTACTTTTGAAAAGAAAAGTGCAAATCTTCGCAAGAAGAATGGAGATTTGGAAGTTGAAGTCCTTGAGCTTCGCAAGAAAAATAAACAGCTAGAAGTTGATGCTTCAAGCAGCAAAACCAAGATATCTAATCTTGAAACAATCAACTAGCGACTCTATGGTACGAGTCTTTTCCTCTTTCTATTAATTCTTTTACCCTATTATTTTAGCTTATTCAAGCAACCATTTTTTGCAGATATTTATGGTCTTACTGATGAGGCTATACTCCTCCGTTCTTTTCCTGAACCTATAGATGAGTACACCCTTCTTGATTGCCTTAACAATTCCTTAAGCAATTATTCAAATGAAAAACTTGAATCTCTTTCCATAAATAACCTCAGATCCAAACTTCGTCTTTTAGAAATTGACCATAGATCTAGTTTGAGCGCACTAATAAGTCTAAACATCGCTATCTCACCTCTAAAGAAGAAATCAATAGTTTAAGAGCCAAGAATAGCACTCTTATAGATGAAAAAGATCGCATATCTAGACAAGGTGCTCAACCCTTAGCGGAATTCCATAAAACCCTTCTTGAAGTTCAAATTGAAAGAGATAGATGTAGTTGCAGGAAATCCCACACTACACCCTTGTTAAGATCTTGCTATAATCAACTCACAATTGAAGATTAAAAACGACACTTTTATTATTTGATTTCAGAAATGTTTACAGGAAATATCAGAATTCAAGAATACAACTTTTCTTTTGAAGTTTCTCTCTCCTCAAGACTTCCCCAACTCTCAAAAATACATCATCATTTTCTGGACATATTGGGTCTCTATTTATAGGGTAGTTACATAATGGATGACAGCTAAGTTTTCCTCTTACTTCGGATTTTTTATGCGATTGTACCGCGATAGTTACAATGTTCATTCTCTCCAGTTTTGTAACCATCGCGGGACAAACATGCTCTTCTCATGTTTTCTTCAATCGTCAGTTATTACGTCACTCTTTTGACTGCTTTTGTAACATTCGCCAAGTGCTATTAAAAGCTTGCGGTATTTCTCGCTGGGAAGCGTTGTTAATCTCACAGAGGTATTGTAGCGATATTCTGGTCCTACATCTTGCCTATTCTCATGTCTTCTTCGCAAAGTGGAGAGGATATGAGAATCTTCAATTCTTCAAAGTGCTCGCAGCCTCTTTTCTTTCCATACTTTCTTCTCGACATTGCTCCGTTAATTTAGCTTAACCGCCTACACATGTTGTAAATTCATCTTTTTACTGACACGTCTCTACTCAACAGGTCATTCCCTTTTGCCTATAAAAGGTAGAGCCAGACTTCAAAAATAATTTTCTTCTTTTATTTCTCTATCTTCTTCAAATGTTTATTTTGTCTTCCGTCTGCAACTTTTCTTCTTCTTCATATTCTCCTGCTACTGTTCTAATGGAGTCATCAAGGTATGTTTTTTGGATATAATCTTTATTTGAGTTAATTTTTACTCATAATTTTTGATCTTCTCTATTTGATCCTTCATAACTCCCGTATTATGTCTTCTCTTTAGTGGAACTATCCCTAACACCCAATCCTCAATTCAAAACCCTAATGCTCGCAAAAGGCCAACTGATAAGAAGAAGAGGAATTCTGCGAATGATAAGGTGGTAGGAAACACATCCTATTTCTTAATAACAATATTGTTGCCTCTGTTTCTTATCTAAGTTATTATTCGCATAATTTCGAGAACATCGTTAATCCTCCCAAAAGACCTCGTCAATTTAAAGCACTTGAGGCTGATTACATCATCCCCACGTTAACATCTGCGAGAGTTACTCCCACACCTTCGCAATTGGATCCTCTTTCTTTTACCTGCGAGAATATCGCTGCCAACACCTCTAGTTCTTTTGATTCTTTGACAAATAAATCTCCTGAAATTTCTGTGACTGAAACTCCTTCTAGCCCTTTATTGCCTTCAACTGTTGTTTTTCCAAATACTCCTCCTTATGATAATACAACCATCGCAAATGACTCAAATTGTCAACTTGTCCTTGTTACTACTTCACCCTCTGCATCTCTTCCTCCATCAAGTGAAACCTTAGCAGGAGTTGATGTTCCTTTTGAAATTTTATCTAACATTTTAAACAATGCTAGAAATTCTTCTACTGACTCTCTCCAATATGAAGTTTGCGAGACCTTACTCAAATATTTTAGCTCTGATAATACTGCTTCACGAGCATCTTTAGAAAATGAAGTTTAAGCTCTAAGAAAAAGCCTTCAAGTCAAAATTTCTGAATGTGATACTCTGAACCATATGCTTCGCAATTCTTCACTTAACTGCGAGAACCTTCGCAGAAAAAATGACGAGCTGAAAGGTACAATTTTCCTGCCTCTACCCTTTTGTTTTTCTGTTTTGCTTTCATATCCTATGTACTCAAGTCTCCTCTTTAATTCTTGGTTCATATATTAGTTTCAAATCGGACTCGTTTCATGGAAAGACTTAAATTTGAATCTATTGCTGAAGAAGCTCGTGTTGAAAGAGATTCTTGGATGGACCAGTATAATAGATTAGATAATCTCTACACATATTCGATCGATCAAATAGATAATCTTACTAATGAGAATAATCAACTATCGCAAAGTCAAAATTTATTAAGTAACGAGATTACTCGTCTCTCATATTTGTTAACCAAGTCTAACTTGGCGGTAGAATCTTTATCAGATGAAAATAGAACTTTATCCCAAGAGAAACATAGATTTTCAAGATTGATGGCGATTTCTTCGCAGTAATTGAGTAATCTACAAAGAATATGTGATAATCAAGAGCAATCTCTTCGTTCCCTTAAAGATGAACTCAAGGAAGTAACTGAATCATCTGCTGCTGAGAAGGACAAACTTATTAAGGGTAGATTAACTCTTAGTTTAAAGGTCGGCAAGCTTCAAGATCAATAATCCCAATTCAAGAAATCTCATTCTTTATTAGCAAAGGAAAACTCGTATCTACACTCCAAAGAAGAAAACATGAAATCTCGTCTGAAGGGTATGGTTGGCGATAAATTTGATAATGCTATGAACCAATGGGAGAACTGTTTCTTTTCATTAATCCAAAACTTAACCTCTAAAAAAGAAGGTAGTCAATTGACTGCCTCATTTGTTGATCTTTCTGTCAAATTTTACGTTATGTTTCTTGTGAGATCTTTGTCTGAATAATATTTAATCATTTTTAATGCTCGCAGAATCTGAAAGAAATCTTCATTCTACCATCGTTGATCTTACTGATAAATTGGATAAAGTTCGCAAATAAAACAGGATTCTCACTTCTGATCTTATAGAATCTCGCGATAAGGAAGAGAGAAGACTTGATTATCTCGAGTACTTCAAAAATATAGAGATTAGAAATCGTGACAGAGGTTTCCTTCGCACGGTTCACCTTAGTGCTGAAGTTCTTGTGGACGATATTCTGATATCCCATTATCTCCCTCCTGTATATGTTCCTCCTCTAAAAGTTGATGATGATGAAATCCCTCTTCCTATGGACAAGGATTTAGAATACCCGTTGAAGAAAATGTTGAAGAATATAAACCATAAGAATAAGAAAAAAGTTCTCCCAGAAAAGGAGAAACTCGTAATGAGAAAAATGTTGGTGATGCTGATAATAACAGTAAAAATCCTGAGTCTGGTGAGACCATCGCTGAAGCTTGAATTTCATTCTTACTTTATTTTCCTTCTTCTTTCTTGCGAGCAATGTAACTTTTGCAACTTTTAGAATTCAACCTTTAATTTTTGTTTACTTTGAACATTCTCAAGGAAGATAATGAGATCTTATTTATTCATTCCCCTACTTTCCATTTATTTAACTTTCTTGAGATATTGAATTATTTCCTGTATTTTCTTGCGAAAATAGGATTATATCTGCGATGTAATGAATTCTTGCGATATTCTGAAAAATTCCGAAGAAAGTTGCCTTCTCATATATTCTCCTGCGAGGAACAAATATTTCCTGCATTCTGAAAATAGTTAATGTTTAATATTATTCTGTTGGTCTTATTTTGCCTTCCTAGTTAAAGGTCTTATTTTTCCAAACTTTTATTTCTGCGACAAAATCACAGGACGTCTTTACATTTGTATGTAAAAACCCATTGATCTTGCCTTATCCTTGTTTCTTTGTATTTTCTGCGATAATATGACAGGTCTATATCCTCTTACGAGAACAAAATCCTATGACATTTCCGTTTTGCGATGAAATCGCAGGACGTCTTTACACTTTCGTGTAAAAACCCATTGATCTCATCTTAACTTTTCTATTTTGGCTTGTTACCTTTATATAATTTTCGTCACGCGACAATATGACATGCCTAAATGTTCTCGCGATCATAAAGCCCCATGACATTGTCATCTTAAGATACTTATCAGCTCCCTAATGGAGGGTGCCACCCTTATCTCCCCCTAGTTGCCCCTTCAAGGAGGGCACATCGTCCATACACGACTAGCTCCTCCCATCCAGATTTTCCAACAACCAGTTGTTTTCGCAGCCTCTTGTCCTTTATGCCTATATGGCTTATAGTTACAAGACTGCACCCTAAGTGGGGTTTTCTTCGGGCAGAGTGCATTATAGCCAAGACTTTCCAAGGATGGCCAGGGTAGTTTCATACTCCCCGGGCACCCTTGACTCAACCGTGTACCTCGGCGCCTTGGTCATACTCTGCACTCCTTATAAGAGGTTCTTAGTCGTCCAACCAGAGTATAACCTTATATAATTGGGAATCCAAGATCCCTCTCCTAGATAGGTTTTCTTTAACCCTAACATCTTCATAACTCAGGTTCCAGCAGCGGTATAACCTTATCCCTGAGTCATGTAAAGAGATACCCCATTATATGACGCACTATTAGGTCTTACATTTGCCTCTTGCGAAATTTTATTCGCGAACTAGGGTGCACGCCATAAAGGTTCATCCCATTCTATTAATCTCTACGAAATTTTTATTCGCCTTTCTTGCGATTATGCTCGCAGCTCTTGCTTTGCTTTGCTTTGTTATTATAAGAACCTCTCAGTTGTAATCAGAGAAAGAATTTTTTTTTTTTTTTTTACAACGTACCTGTATCTCTTATCTTGCAGAAGTTATCATTGATAATACCTTTTCAGAAATAGTCTATTCCATGGTCTGTCAAGTCTTTGACCAACATGTCTCCCTTCAGGGTCCATTAGTTTGTATACCCGGTTCCAACTATCTCTTTAATGATGTATGGTCCATCCAATTTTCTCGCCAATTTTCCACCATTCTCTCGCTGATAACTTGGTGTTTCTCGCAGCACTAAATCGCCAGGTTAAAATTCACGTTTCTTAACACATTTGTTGTATTCGCGAGCTAATCTTCGCTGGTAATTTTCCATATGTTGCAAAGTCTTTTCTCTTTTTTATTTTAATTCATCCAATTTATTTAAAATCATTCCAGCACTTAGATTTCTTTCCCAAGCCTCTCTTTTTGTTGCAGGAATAGCTACTTCTGTTGGTAACACAGCTTCAACTCCATACGTCAAATAAAAAGGTCACTTCCAGTAGCTTCTCGTCTAGTTATATTGTAGTCCCATATTGCATTATGTACCTGTTCGCACCATGCTCTGTGGTATCCTTCTAGCTTTTTTTTAAGATGTCTGCGATTTTCTTATTAGTTGCTTCAGCTTGACCATTTGCTTGTGGGTATAGAGGAGTAGATTTTCCACACTTTATCTTAAATGCATTGAGTATCAATTCTATATTCTGCCATTCAAATTGCTTTCCATTATCAGACACCAACTGTGTTGGAATCCCAAATATGCAAATTATATTCTCAAATATGAATATAAAAATATCTTTATCGCGGATATGTTGTACTGCCCTTACTTCTCCCAATTTTGTGAAATAATCTGTTGCGACAATTAGATATCTTCTTTGTCCAGAACTAGGCACAAATGGTCCCACAATATCTAACCCCCATTTCCCAAAAGGCCATACACTTGTTGAAGATGATAATAGTGCTCTTGGTGCATGTATCTTCTTTCCATATCGCTGGCAATATTCGCAACGCCTTGAGTGTTGTTTTGCATCTTCATGCATATATGGCCAGTAATAGCCTTGCATTTTTGTTCTATATGCCAAATATCTTCCTCCACTATGATTACCAGCATCACCACTATGCAACATCTTCAACACTTTTTGTCCTTCCTCTCTCGTCAAACATCTAAGCGATGGTCCACTAAAAGATCTGCGATATAATACTCCTTCTCTTAGCTCATAATTGGTTGCCCTACTTTTTAATTTATGTGCCTCCAATCGATTTCTTGGGATTTCTCCTCTTGCCAAGTATGCATGAAGATCTGCTCGCCAATCCATAATGTTGCTCTTTAATTCCTCTTTGCCAACTTATACCATCATCACATCTTCCACTTCTTCTTCCTTGTTTATCGCTGGTAATAAAAGTGCTTGAATTTTTATGCACCTCGCAGCTGGATTTGTCATCATACTGGATATAAAAGCAAAAGCATCTGCGAGCCTATTATCTTTCCTTGATATGTGTCTCCATTTTATTTTTGGAATTCTCGCTGATAATTCTTCAACTAATCTTTTATACTTTCTCAAAGATGGTTCATTTGTTGTGTATTCTCCTTTTATCTGGTGAATAACCAACTGTGAATCGCTGGTAATTCTAGCATTTTCCAACTTCATTTCTACTGCAAATTTTAAAGCATGAATCACGGCCTCATATTCTGTTTCATTATTAGTGGATGCAAACTCCAATCTAAATGAAAAAGCTGTTTTTTCTCCTTCTGGTGAAATAAAAACAAATCCAATCCCATTTCCTTCCCCATTTGATGATCCATTCACTAATATCTCCCATCTGTCGGGTTCTGTTAATTTCTCTTTTGGATCTCCATGTTCCTCTTCTACATCCATCATCTTTTCCACAGCTTCATCATCTTCTAAAGGAAATTCATCTAAGAAGTCTGCGATAACTTGTGACTTTGGCGAGGATAAAACTTCATATTGGATATCAAAGTGTCCTACTTGTGCATTCCATCTCTCAACTCTGCCTGATCTTTTTGAATTTTTCATTACAGACTCAATTGGCACTTTCGTTAACACTTTGACCTTATGTGCTTGAAAGTAGATGCGAAGCTTAAAAGTTGCATGCACCAATGCTAGAATTAGTTTCTTAATCTTTGAATAATTTCTCTCTGCAGAATTGAACGTTTTGCTGATGTAATAAATTGGTTTTTCTACCCCTGCATCTACTCGCAGCAACACAACACTTAGCGCATATGTGGTTATTGCGAGATAAATCAATAGTTCATCTCCCGGTTCAGCTTTCTGTAAGATAGTTATGTTTATTAAATGTTCTTTTATTCCTTGAAAAGCCTTTTCACATTCATCTGTCCACTTGAATTTTGTTCCCTTCTTGAGTATATCGAAAAAATGTTTGCACTTGTCTGAAGATCGCGAGATGAATCTTCCTATCGAGGCTAAGAGTCCATTAAATTATTGCACATCTTTTACCGTCGCAGGCGTTGACATATCGCGAATTGCTTGTACTTTTTTCGGATCAACTTGTATTCCTTCTTTTGATACAATATACCCCAGAAATTTTCCTGAAGTTACTCCAAAAGTACACTTATCGGGATTTACTTTAATATTAAATTGTTGCATTTGATCAAAAATCTCTTTCAGATCTTGCACATGATTCTCAGCTTCTTTTCTTTTGATCAGCATATCATCTAAATAAACTTCTAATATTTTATGAATCCACTTTGCAAACACCTTATCCACCATTGTTTGATACGTTGCCCCAGCATTTCGTAAGCCAAAGGGCATCTTTGTATAACAATATAATCCTCTTGGAGCAAAAAATGCGGTATGTTCTTGATCTTCTTCAGCGAGAGGGATTTGATTATATCCTTTATATCCATCCAACGATGATATTCTGGCATTTCCCGCTGCTGATTCAACCATCTGTGGGATATCTGGTAACGAAAAACTATCTTTAGGATAAGGCTTATTTAAATCAGTGAAATCTATGCAAATTCTTATCCCCTTTTTCTTCTTTGGGACCACTACCATATTTGCAATCCACTCTGGATATTTTGCTTGCCTTATAATTCCTGCGTCGAGCATCTTCTGTAATTCTTCTTCTATTGGAGAATGGTATGTTGTTGCGATTTTCCTTATTCTTTGCTTAAATGGTCTTATGTTTTTGTTGATTTCTAATTTATGACATGCTATTGATGGATCTATCCCTGGCATCTCATCCATGCTCCACGCGAAGATATATTTATATTCTCGCAAGAGATTTATAGTTCTTTCTTCCTCATCTGCCTCCATTATAGTCCCAATTTTCAGCATTTTAGGCTCTTCTTTACTCCCAATATTTACTTCTTTTGTTGGTTCTGCTGCAGTATAACTGGCTTCAGTTTCTCCCATTGGTGTTGGTGTTTTCATAACTCTCGCGAGTTCATCTCCTTCTCGCGAGATTTCGCTGGGTATTCTTTTTCCTTCTTTTGCTCTTATCATGTAAACTTTAAATTCTTCTTCCTTCTTTGTTTCTCTCGCAAATTTTCTGCGAGCCTTTCGCAACTTTGGACGTTCTTCACAATTTCTTACTTCAATTTGGTAACACAATTTCGCAAAATCTGTGTCTCCTCTAATTTCTCCAATTTCACTGGGTATAGGAAATTTGATGCATTGATGCAACGTTGATGCTACAGCCTTGATTGCGTGTATCCATGGTCTTCCTAATATCATGTTATACGGTGATTCCACGTCTACCACACATAACGTTACTTGTGTTTCAATCTCTCCTAGTGGAATTCATACCACTATCTCGCCTTTAGGTTATGTTAAAGATTTTACAAAGCCATGAACATGATATGTTGAATAAGACATTTCTTCATCCTTATATCCCATTTTCTTAAAAGTATGATAAAATATTATATCTACAGAACTTCCTGCATCCACCAAAGTTCTATTCATAGCCCATTCTTCTACAGATTTTATTGATTCCTCCTTTCTCATAGGTATAGTGAATACTGTGATTACTAATGGAGATGTATGACTTAGATTTTCTTATGATATTTCTGCTGCTGTAAATGTGATCTCCTGCTTTTCCCAATCTTTTAATGGTGATATTTTTTCCACCGTCATAATTTTCCTTCCTTCAAAATACTGTTTGTGTATCTTCCCCTTAATATTTTCATGAAATCTATCAATCATTGTTCTCGTTACCATACCACACTCCAATTTTCTACAATCCTCTTTGATTCTAATCATCATTCCTTCAAATATCTCACTGATTTTTTTTATGACTTTCTTAATCTTGAACAATTCTTATCTTCTTCTTCACTTTTTTCTATGATTTCGCTAATTCAATCCCTGTTTCGGGCGCCAAAATGTTGTTGCAGGAAATCCCACACTACACCCTTGTTAAGATCTTGCTATAATCAACTCACAATTGAAGATTAAAAATGACACTTTTATTATTTAATTTCAGAAATGTTTACAGGAAATATCAGAATTCAAGAATACAACTTTTCTTTTGAAGTTTATCTCTCCTGAAGACTTCCTCAACTCTCAAAAATACATCATCATTTTTTGGACATATTGGTTCTCTATTTATAGGGTAGTTACATAATGGATGACAGCTAAGTTTTCCTCTTATTTTGGATTTGTTCTGTGATTGTACCGCGATAGTTACAATGTTCATTCTCGCCGGTTTCGTAACCATCGCGGGACAAACATGCTCTTCTCATGTTTTCTTCAATCGTCAGTTATTACGTCACTCTTTTGACTGCTTTTGTGACATTCGTCAAGTGTTGTTAAAAGCTTGCGGTATTGCTTGCTGGGAAGCGTTGTTAATCTCGCAGAGAGGTATTGTAGCAATATTCTGGTCCTACAATAGACTTACTTGCGAGAATAAATCTCTTGTTGAAAGGAAAAATCAAGTTCGCTCCCGCCTTCTCATTAGCAGTGATGATGAGTTTGCTTGGGCTGCGAAGATTCTTGATAATGACAGCAATAACTTAGGTGTAGATGTTAGTCTTCAAGATGAGCATTCTGCCTTAATTAAGGATATGATCTCTGAAAGAGAAGGTTGTTATTCTTGTTTTTCCACTAATCCATTTTTTTAACTGAATCTCCACTATTTTATTAATATGTTGTCATGTGTTCGCAGCATCTGTAGGAAATTTTCGCCAAAGAGTTGAAGAGTTGGAAGAATAAAAAGGTCAACTCGCAAAACTTCTATCTTCTCGCAACGAGAAGTGTTCCAAGTTCAAGAAGCAGCTACAGATTACCCTGGCGAATTTTAGTAATGTTCTTATTGGTGTTCACAATGATTCCATTAAGATGGTCTGTAATGATCATAAAATTCCTCATTCTGCGTATCCTTATCCCACAGATGAAATACTAGAGAACGTTCCAAATCTTGTCATCTCTGATAGTGAAGCTGAAGAGTCCGAAGAGGATGAAGAATATAATGAAGATGAAGATGAAGGGGGGAAATCTGATGAAGATAATGAAGGATCTAAATAGTTTTATCTACTTTTTTAATCTCTTTATAATATTTGTACATTTATCTCTTTCTCCTTGTAACATATTTCTTCGAATTTCTCCAGCTTCTAAAGTTCCTTGGTGTATAGATTTCTTTTGTTTCTATCTACATACATTAGAAAACAATTCCTTTTTGCGATATGGTTAATCAATATAATTATTAATTTTTAATCATCTACGTAAATTTATCATATAATGATGAATACCAATTTTATCATCCTGTTCATTCCCATACTTGCCTCTGTTATTCATTTGCAACATGAAAAATCAAGTAGATTACTTTCTGAATAAGATATGTGTTTAAATTTTGGCCATAATCTCGCAGCCATTTCTTGCTCTCTTGTGTGGTCTTATTTTGTCTTCCTAGTTAAAGGTCTTATTTTTCCACGTTTTTGTTTTGGCGACAAAATCACAGGGCGTCCTTATATTCGCATATAAAAACCCATTGATCTTGCCTTATCCTCATTTTCTCAATTTGTTGCGACAATATGATAGGCCTAAGTTTTCTTGCGAAAACAAATCCCTATGACATTGCCGTCGTGTGATGAAATCGCATGACGTCTTTACACTTTCATGTAAAAACCCATTGATCTCATCTTATCTTTTTCTCATGTATTTTTGCCTCTGTATAATCGTTGCACAAATATGACAAGCCTAAATATTCTTTCGAACATAAAGCCTCATAACATTTGCGTCTTAAGACACTTATCATCCCCCTAATGGAGGGTGACGCCCTTATCTTCCCCCTGGTTGCCCCTTCAAGGAGGCGTACATCGGCCATACAAGACTAGCTCATCCCATCCGATCTTAACAACCAGTTGTTTTCGTAGCCTCTTATCCCTTTTGCCTATATGACTTATGGTTACGAGACTGCACCCTAAGTGGGGTTTTCTTCGGGCCGAGTGCATCATAGTCAAGACTTGCCAAGAATGGCCAGGGTAGTTTCATATGCCCCGAGCACTCTTGGCTCAACCGTGAACCTCGGCGCCTTGATCATACTTTGCACTCCTTAGAAGAGACCCTCGGTCGTCCAACTTTTAATATAAAATAGTTGGAAATCCAAGGTACCTCTCTTGGATGGTCTTTCATTGACCCCAAATCTCCATGACTCAGGTTCCAGCACCGGTATAACCTTATCCCTGATCCATGCAAAGAGATACCCCCTTATATGACGTACTTTAGGTCTTACATTTGCCTCTTGCGAAATTTTATCCGCGAACTAGGGTGTACGCCATAAAGGTTTGTCCCATTCTATCATGTCATTATTCTTTGATTTTCTCTTTTTGGATTTCATCTCTTGTATGATTTTTCAATTTCATCTTTTTCATTAAGTCAAAATATACTTTTGTAAAATTTTCTCCAACAAATCATTCATACATCTCTTGTATTTCACGATTTAGAAATTTTACCTTTTCTACTTACTATTTTCTCGCTTCGCTTTTTGTTATGCTTTGCTACTTTTTCTCTATCTGCGAGACGCTCGCCATCTATTGGTTTCAGTACATGTTGATTTCGCAGCATTCCTTCTTCTTGCCGTTCTACTGTATCAACCATCAACTTTTCACTTCTTTGCTTTTGTTTGATGTCATATTTCCAATTTCTGTTCTTCGCAACCCTTTCCTCTCAAGATTCCATATCAATTTCATAGCACTTTTTTTCCATCAATCCAATCTCCTTTTATAACTCCAACACCGCTGGGAAGAGAAAACTTAATGCACTGGTGGAAGGTTGACGCTACACCTAGAATCCCATGCATCCAAGGTCGGACAATCAAGGAATTGTAAGGAGATTCAACATCGACAACACAAAATAGAATATTAGAAGATATCCCCTTCAATGGAATTCGCATAGTGATTCCCCCTCTAGGTTTATTGGCAGTACCATTACAACCATAGATTTTATAGGTTGAAGGTATTAGATCCTCATCTCTACCTCCCATTGTTTTATAAGTGTGATATAACAGGATATCTACAGAACTCCCCGTATCAATTAGAACTCTGTTGATTTCCCATGAGTCTTTGGCCTCATCATCCTCATCTTTTCTTTGTTTTGGATTTATCTCTAGTTTTACCACTAATGGATTGTCATGCATCTATCCAGGCTCAGGTACTTCTTGTGCAGTGAAAGAAATTGTCTGTTTTTGCCATTTTTCTAATGGCGAAGCTTTCGCAATATTCATTATATCTCTCCCATCAGCATCTCTCGCAAAAACTCTGCTTAGAACATTGTCATGGAAATCTTCTATAGTTTTGTATGAATGTATGATGGAGTTACAGAATAGATTCTTCGCTTTTGCTCCAACTTCTATCACAAACGTATCTCCTCCCTTTGTTGTATTCACTCTGCGAATTTCTGGTGGTGGCGGTAAGAGTTGAGATTGAGGGTGCCCTATTAAGAAATGATTTAATTTTCCCTGGTCTATCATTCTCAAGATGATTCTTTTTACATTCCTGCATTCATTCGTTGAGTGACCATGAAAATGATGATAAGAACAAAATTCTAGATTTCGATTATTTGGGTGTGGCTCTTTTCCCATGTTCCACGGTGCGGGTATGTCCTCCATCAAGATTATAGCCTCCCAAATTTTCTCTATGCTAGCATTTAGGGGTGGCATCTTTATTTATTCCCATATTATCTCCTGACTTCCTTGCCATCTATAATAATTTTGTCTCTGACCACCATAAGTCTCTTGCGGATGATCAAGTCTCTGAATCTTATTATTTCCACCTTGATTGAAAAAATTTCTTTCCCTATCGAACTCTTCTTGATCTCTGCTTCCCATAGCTACTAATTTCTGTTGTCCATCATCCATACTCTTTTCTTGCTTCACCTGCGAAGTGCTCGCTACTGTATTTATTAACCTGGGAAGTAGACTTGCGTTTGCTGCAATTAAGATGGTATTCGCAATAGGGTATGATTCCATCTCTTTTTTTTTCTCCTCCAAAGCAATGTATTCTTCTTGCAATTCTCGCAGCTTTGTCATTGTGATGGTATTCTTGATTCTGAAGATTTGGACGTATAACAGATTGGTTGCGAACATTGCATTAATGAATGATAATATGAGATATCTCTCATCCACGCGGCCTTTCATTTCGCGGAACATTGTTTTCCACCTTATGGTTAGATGTTTTAAGCTTTCACCAACCCTTTGCTTTAATCAAAATACATCTTCAATGCCAGGTCGCGAAGAATTGTTACTTATATATGCTCCCAAAAATGTAGTCTGCAAATGATTGAAAGAAGTTATAGTGTTCTTAGGTAATCCTTCGGACCATTTTAGCGCCTCGCCTGTTAAGCTGGATGCGAAATATTTGCATAATACATCATCATGGTTTTCCCATTGTAGCATACACCTAACATAAGATTTGACATGTGGAATAGCACAAGTAGTTCCATCAAAGATACTGGTTAACATTGGAAAATTGTATTTTGGGGGTATTCCTCCTAATTGTACTTCTTGGGTGAATGGAGTTTTCGCAGCTTCTTCAATGGCTTATGCCTCCCTCTCTTCTGTTATTTAACATTCCCCTCATTTCTGCTAACTCTCTCAAGATCTGTTCATTCCCAACTGAATTTTGCTCCATTGGTCTTAAAGCCTCTACTGCTTTATATTCGTCATCTCCATGAATTAATCCTCCAACCGCTTCTTGATCTCTTCCCTCTCGCCTTCCTTTCTTAACTGTCGATTTTCTGCTTCTTCTATTGTATCTGATCGCCAAGTGTGCACGCTCACCCTGTCATAATCCACAGTTCTATCTTGTATCGGTGTTTGCTAATTCGGTTGTTGAACTTGTTCTTCTCCATTATTCCTTGTTCTGTTGCTCCTTGTTCTTAATCTTGAAGATTCTCCTATTTCATTTGTCTCTTCTCCAGCAAGTCTTTTTACTCCTCCTTACGGTTGTTGGTTGTTCTGATGTATTTCTTCTTCTAACCATTCCTTCAATTTTGATGTATCACTTTAAATCACGTAAAAATCTTTTCCAATTTCTTCAAATTCTTACAAATCACAATTTCAATCTTTGCTCAGAAACATCCCTGTTTCTAGCGCCATTATGTAGTTGCAGGAATTCCTACACTACACCCCTCATAAGAATTCATAATAATCAACACATATTTGAAGATTAATAACAACACTTTTATTGATTAATTCTCAGAAATATTACAAGAAATCAAGAATACAACTCAAGGATACAACCGCTCTCTTAAACTTTCTCTCTCCTCAAAACTTTCTCAATACTCTCAAATTGATCTCCCCTTCTGAGTTCATTAGTTCACTTTATATAGGGAAGTTACATAGTGGATGACAACTATGCTATCCTTTAATTTCGGATCTAACTCGCGGTAGTCTCGCAGCAGATATAATGTTAATTCTCGCAGATGCTATAATCTTCGCAGGATTGTCATGCTCTTCTCGTGTTTCAGTTACCGTCATCTGCTACATCATTCTTTGAGTCACTCTGCGACACTCGCAGCGTGTTGTTGTAGAGCTCACAGAAATGTTGTTTATAAATTTCGTAAGAGTATTATTGTGGCGATATTCTGATCCTACATTCTTCTTAAGAACTACCAGAGTTATGATCAGACACGGTTCTCGAGACAATCTTTCTGATTCTGTTTTTTTTAGATGAAACCTCGACAGTTTCTAATATTTCTAGCTTCCCTTTTATTACTCCTTGCAATACTTCGAGTTATAGGAGACATGATTTAGCTCAAAAATATTTGTCAAGGAAGACTTATTCTTAAGAGACGATTTTCTTCCTCTTAAGCAGAATATATTCGGTTCAGAAAGTAGGGTTTCCGAATATATAAAAGAATTTTTACAACTTCTCTTTTTTATTAAGGAATAATATCCCTTATTTACTGAACACAGAAACTAACACGAAATTGTTCTCTTCTTTTATTGTGCTTTTCTCATCCGCAGTTATGAGCACGAGAAGGATGAGAGTGCACAATTTCGATGCAACTAAGTTGCATCAGAGTAAGCTTTTTCAAGATTATCGTGAATATCCGAAACATAGTTCATGCTTCTTTTAGGGAATTTTTGCCCAATATATTTTCTCCCAAGATGATGATCTTTTCTAACTCTAGAGATATGATCATATGGAGAAACCGTACTGATGTGCGAATTCTTAGAGATTGATAGATCTCTCTTAATTCTTTCAGTGAGATTTTCATACGATTTTCTCATTATAAGGACTTCCTTATGATTCACATCAGTGTGATTATCTGAAACAATTATTGGGAATTCCTCATTGTTTTTTTTTTTGGTAGAGATTCTCTCTTTCCTTTCCTTTTGGAATCGTTATTCATCAAAAAAAGAATTGTTTATACATTGATGAGGAGGAATCTTCTTCCAAAAGCTGTTGTCAACTCTTTCCTTTGATCTTGAGTTGATCTTATAGGGTTGTGGCATAATCTGTCTTTCTTCTGAGGAATGATCTTTTAGTTTTTTAAGACAAGAAACTTCCTTCAATATTTTGACCACAGTATGTTGAAGAATTATAAGTTTTCTGTCAAGTGACTGAAAAGTGTATTCCTTAAGATCATTGTCATGGAATTGGTTCAAAGTTTTCTATGGACAATATTTCATTTGATCATCAATCGATGTAGAAGCTTTTTTCCCATCCTCTTCTGACTTGATGTAGTTCGGAAAGCCACCATCATCTTGATCTGTTTTAGATGTGACTAAAACAACAACATCATTCGTCAGAGTCATTGGACATGTCTCTTTATTAAGAGAATTAACAAGAGATTCTAATTTGACAGTGAGATTCATATTCTCTTCAGCAAGACTATCAAGTTGAGTGTCTTTATTTCTGATCTCCTGTTTAAGAAGATTTGACTATGTTTTTAAAATCATCATTTTAGAAGACAGAGATTTTATAGGCTTTAGTAGTTTTATCAACTATTTATCACCATCTTCTTTTTCATCAGAAAAAAACACAGATGTTTTCGCTACTCCTGGATCATGAGTCAACGAAGTATTAACATCTTCAACCTTTGAGTAGTCATACTCTTGCTTAACGTTAATTGAATCAGACATGGATTCAATTCTTATAGGATGGATCGCACCAAACACAGATTATTAGATCTTTTCGTGTCTACCTGCTCTGATATCAATTGAAAAGGTGAGGGTACCCAAATATACCTCAAGCTAAAACTTTTTCTTCCTATAAGTCCTTTCTCCGAAAGTGATTATCAATGGACTAAGTCGAGACAATGTAACTAATCGGTTCACACTTCATGTGATCATCTATGGATACAAGATCGAGACAATACAACAACGAAGTATGTTTACTTGATACAAAGGTTCAAACTTAACAAATCTGCTTGGTATCAACTCTCTTCAACCAAGTGATATGAGTTGCACAAAGGCTCTTCTGTTTATCTTAACATAAACTCCTTTTCCAGGTTCCAAGATCTATCTTATGTTCAATCACCAAAAGGTAATCGTTAAGATTAAGCCAACAACACTCTCAATCCAAAGAATTGTGTTGCTGCCGATCTTCTCAATTAATCAATCCAATCTACCACAAAGATAAACCGATTATTAATTGGATCCTCTTTTACCAAAACAAGTATTGTGCACACCAAAGATTATAAAACTAAGTCAAAAATATTCTATCTCTTCTTTATCTTCAAATATTCTTAGATCTTCAATAAACACCTGCACACAACTACTTGAATCTCTTGTGATCAATCACACACAGAACGGAGTCTGTTAACAATGGATTATCACAAGATCGTCTTAAGATCTAACAATAGTCTAAAGATCCCTGTCGAAACCTTGAACTAGTTTGAGTGAATCTTATATCAGAAGAGAAGATTCTCAAGCATAAACAAACTAGGTGCAATCAAAGTTCAACCACCGTTAGTCAATCAAATAAATATGAAAACTAAATATAAATTGCAATATCTAGTTTCCAACCGACGGTACACACTAGAGCTTCTCAAACCCAAAGAAGACTTTAAACTGAGCGGCCGTAAGAGATTTCACCTAATTTGGTTACTCTCCTCTCCGAATAGGCGGCTTCACCAGTAACAGTACAACAGAGGAAGTTTACTGTCACGAAGGATTAGTTTGCTAGAAATTAAAACTCAAAGTATTTATAGACAAGGAAGTTTGGACACCAAGAAATTTCCAAAACCGAAAATATTCTCAAGATATTTTTCCATATTAACCCAAATTCGGTTTTCATAATTCCTGTGAATGCACTGTCCAAAAATAATGATCGAAATCTCCTTGGAAAGTCTTTAATTAGCAAATGCATATTACTAATTCTTATTTTCCATATATAATTAAAAATCTTAATTAAAAGATTCTTAACTTATTTAAATTCGATCTTGGGATTTACTTCATTCTTAGCTGTTAAGGAATATCTTTTAACAATAAAAGAATACACATTAATGCGTGTGTTCAAAGTGTGTCGACATCTTACTTTTGCAAGTCCTTTTTCATACTTATTCACTTGAAACCGATTTACCACACTTCCAAATAAGCTTAGAATTGGTTCATCTGACTTTCAAGAACTATGTGTTTGATCAAGTAACACGCAATCATAAACCATGGGTATAACGGTTCTACCAAAACAAGTTTCGGTTCTACCTCCATGTGAGTACTGTGCATAGTTACACTAGCTTACCAAAATTCGGCTGACTAGGTACTAGGATCAGTTCCTTACATATATTTGGTATCTAACTTGTATGCATTGCACATGTCCATAGGATCGGTTCCCTCTTGCCTAAAAATGTTGTGCACATGTTCATAGGACCGGTTCCCTTTTCTTCTATAAACCTTTTTGCACCTCATACAAGGATCGGTTCCCCTTGTGATATATTGTACCTCTTACTAGGATCGTTTCCCCTTTCCCAAAATTTGGTTAGACACTCACAAACCTGATCATACCCCAGGTGATTACTTAAGATTGGTTTCACTAATAAAAATCATACCAATACATAAGTCAGGCCTCATGTGAATAGTTTTACCAAGAATACAAACAAGTCATGAGCGGTTATACTAATCACACATATTTGTCGTTCATAAGATTTATAATGAAGAACAACCCCAATAACGCCTGACGATTTCCTTTTCGGTTCACAACACATATAAAGAACTTACTTCCTTAAAACACATGTAAAAACATTGTTTCCTAGGATGAAATCCTCAACTCATACCAATACATAATCACATTAGCATTCATACGATTATGTCGGTGTCTCATATACAAAGTTTAATGGTTGAGCAATAAACTTCATATTGTATTCCTCAATACTATGTCTATCTAGAGTGTTCATGCTTCGTAGTTTTATGTTTTTAATGTGCACGACTTGAAATATACGTTAGGGAATGAAACAATTCAAATCAAATATCACTAACCTCAAGTGGAAGGATGATGTTGTGGTTGTAGCTCTGTACTTCTTCACTTCTTCAATTCTTCGCAATACTTGTAATGTTTCATCCTAATACTTTCAAGATAACCTATACGAAGTTGACCCTAGTATATTTAAATCAAGCGACTCTTAAATGAGTTTTGGTTCACTAAAATATGACAACCAAACTTGACATACCAACGCTTGGTGGGTTCAACTGAGCTATGCTTTAACACTTTACCACAAAGATACGAATCTAAAAAGCATGCCATCATGAAAGCTAATGATCTTTCCACACTATCTAGAAGCGCCCTAGTTGTTAAATTAAAGATACTTGACCTTGAATATCAATTCAAGAATGAAGTGGGTATTACCCTTTAAGTTGTAACTAAGACTTGTTCTTCAGATACAAAAAATGAGAATTGCAGTGTTGATATGATTGCACGAGAATTTAGAAAGTTATTAAGATAAAAGAAAATTAATTCTTCTCAAAAATTACAGAAGTGTGTAGAGAATATGTAGGACCAGAATATCACCATGACAATATTCTGGCGATGTTAACAAAACTTCTGCGAGAATACCGCGAGCTCTTCAACAACACTTTGCGAGTGTCACAGAGTAGGTTAAAGAATGACGTAATAGTTTACGATTGAGGAAACACGAGAAGAGCATGATTTATCTGGGACGGTTACAATGCTTGAGAGATTTCATATTATAGTTGTAGCGATAAGATCGCAAATCAAATCCGAAAGTAAAGGACAGCTTAGCTGTCATCCATTGTGTATCTACCCTATATATAGAGACCCAGTATGTCCATAGAGAGGATGATGTATTTTTGAGAGTTGAGAAAATCTTGAGGAGAGAGAAACTTTGAGGGAATAGTTGCGTTCTTGATTTCTTCCACTTCTGTAATACATTTCTGAGAATTAAATGACAAAGAGTTGTTTTTAATCTTTAAAGTATGAGTTGATTTTTATGAAATCTTAACAAGGGTGTAGTGTAGGATTTCCTGCAACTACATTTTAGCGCCCGAAACAGGGACTGAATTAATGAAAATCATAGAAAAGGCGAAGTAGAAGTTGAGAGTTATTCAAAATCAAGAAGATAATTAAGCAAATTGGTGAAATAGTTGAAGGAAAAATGATTAGAACAAAAGAGAATTGTAGGAAGTTAGAGTGTGATATGGTAACAAGAGCAATGATTGATAAATTCCATGAAAACATTAAGGGGAAGATACATAAACGGGATTTTGAAGGAAGAAAAATTATGATGGTGGAGAACATATCACCATTAAAGGATTGGGAAAAGCAGGAGATCATGTTTACAACAGCAAAAATACCAAAAGAAAATTTAAATCATACATCTCCTTTGATAATCACGGTATCCACTATACCAATGGGAAAAGGAAAATCAACAAAATCTGCGGAAGAGTGGGCCGTAAATAGAATTTTGGTGGACGCAGGAATTTCTGTGGATATAATATTTTATCATGCTTTTAAGAAAATGGGATACAAAGATGAAGAAATATCCTATCCAACATATCATATTCATGGTTTTGGAAAATCTTCAACAAAACCAAAAGGCGAAATAGTGGTACGAATTCCGCTAGGAGAAATTGAAACACAAGTAACATTATGTGTGGTAGACGTGGAATCACCGTACAACATGATATTGGGAAGACCATGGATACACACAATCAAGGCTGTAGCATTAACATTGCATTAAGAAATCAAATTTCCTATGCCCAATGGGGTTGGAGAAATTATAGGAGACACAGATCTTGCGAAGATGTGCTATCAAATTGAAGTAAGAAATTATGAAGAACGACCAAAGCTGCGAAAAGCTCGCAAAAAAGTGGCTAGAGAAACAAAGAAAGAAGAAGAATTTAAAGTTTATTTGATAAGAGCAAAAGAAGGAAAAGGAATACCCAGTGAAATCTCGTAAGAGGGAGATGAATCTGCGATAACAGTGAAGACACCAACACCAATGGGAGAACCTGAGGCCAGTTACATCGCAGCAGAACCAACTAAGGAAATAAATGTTGGGAGTGAAAAGGAACCTAAGTTGCTGAAAATTGGAACTAAAATGGATACAGATGAAGAAGAGAGAACCATAAATCTGTTGCGAGAGTATAAAGACATCTTTGCATAGAACATGGATGAGATTCCAGGCATTGATCCATCAGTAGCGTGTCATAAACTAGAAATTAATAAAGATGCAAGACCATTTAAACAAAGAATAAGGAAGATTGCAACAACATATCATTCCCAAATAGAAGAGGAGTTACAAAAAATGCTTGATGCAGGAATTATAAGGCAAGAAAAATATCAAGAATGGATTGCAAATATGGTGGTGGTTCCAAAGAAGAACAAAGGAATAAGAATTTGCATAGAATTTACTGATTTAAACAAAGCTTGTCCTAAAGATAGTTTTCCATTACCAGATATTCCAAAAATGGTTGAGTCAGCAGCGGGAAATGCAAGAATATCTCCATTAGATGGATATAGAGGATATAATCAAATTCCCCTCACTGATGAAGATCAAGAACACACCGCATTTTTTGCTCCAAGAGGGTTATACTGTTATACAAAGATGCCCTTTGGCTTGCGAAATGCTGGTGCAACATATTAAAGAATGGTAGAGAAAGTGTTTGGGAAGTGGATACACAAAACATTAGAGGTATATGTGGATGATATGTTGATCAAAAGTAAAGGAGCTAAAGACCATGTACATGATTTGAAGGAGATTTTCGATCAGATGCGACATTTTAACATCAAAGTGAACCCTGATAAGTGTACTTTTGGAGTAACTTCAGGGAAATTTTTGGGGTATATTGTGTCAAAAGAAGGAATACAAGTTGATCCAGAGAAGGAACAAGCAATTCGTGACATGCCAACACCCGCAACAGTAAAAGACGTGCAAAAATTAAATGGACTCTTAGCCTCGATAGGAAGATTCATCTCGCGATCCTCAGACAAGTGCAAACATTTTTTCGATATAATCAAAAGGGGAACAAAATTCAAATGGACAGATGAATGTGAAAAGTCTTTTCAAGGAATTAAAGAACATTTATTGAACATAACTATCTTACAGAAAGCAGATCCAGGAGAAGAACTATTGATTTATCTCGTAACAACTGCGCACGCGCTAAGTGCAGTATTGCTGCGAGTAGATGCAGGGGTAGAAAAACCAATCTATTATATCAGAAAAACATTTAATTCTCCAGAGAGAAATTATTCAAAGATTGAGAAGTTAATTCTAGCATTGGTACATGCCACTTTTAAACTTCGCATTTACTTCCAAGCACATAAGGTAACAGTATTAACAAGAGTGCCAATTGAGTCAGTAATGAAGAATTCAAAAAGATCAGGCAGAGTTGAAAGATGGAATGCACAAGTAGGGCACTTTGATATTAAAAATGACATTTTATATTCGCCAAAGTCACAAGTTATAGCAGATTTCTTAGCTGAATTTCCTTTAGAAGATGACGAAGCAGTGGAAGAAATAATGGATATAGAAGAAGAACATGGAGACCCAAGAGATCTATTAACAGAACCCAACAGGTGGGAGATATTAGTGGATGGATCATCAAATGGAGAAGGTAATGGAGTTGGAGTTGTTTTTATCTTACCAGAAGGAGAAAAAATGGATTTTTCATTTAGATTGGAGTTTGCATCTACTAATAATGAGACAGAATATGAAGCTGTGATTCATGCTCTAAAATTTGCAATAGAAATGAAGTTAGAAAATGCAAGAATTACTAGCGATTCACAATTGGTTATTCGCCATATAAAAGGAGAATACACAACAAATGAACCATCCTTGAAGAAATACAAAAAAATTGTTGAAGAATTATCTGCAAGAATTCCAAAAATAACATGGAGAAATATATCAAGAAAGGACAATAGACTCGCAAATGCTTTTGCTTTTATATCAAGCATGATGACAAATCCAGCTGCGAGATGCATAAAAATTCAAACACTTTTGTTACCTTCGATAAACAAGGAGGAAGAAGAAACAGATGTGATGATGGTAGAAGCTGGCGAGGAAGAGCCAAAAAGCAATAATATAGATTGGAGAGAAGATCTACATGCGTACTTGGTAAGAGGAGAAACTCCAAGAAATAGATTAGAAACACATAAATTAAAAAGTAGGGCAACCAATTATGAGCTAAGAGACGGAGTATTATATCGCAAATCTTTTAATGGACCATCGCTAAGATGTTTAACGAGGGAATAAGGAAAAAAGGTGTTGAAAATGCTGCACAATGGCGATGCTGGTAATCACAGTGGGGGAAGATATTTAGCATATAGAACAAAAATACAAGGCTATTACTGGCCATATATGCATGAAGATGCAAAGCAACTCTCAAGGCGTTGTGAAGATTGTCAGCGATATGGAAAAAGGATACATGCACCAGGAGCACCATTATCATCTTCCACAAGTGTATGGCCTTTTGGGAAGTGGGGTTTAGATATTGTGGGACCATTTGTATCTGGTTCAGGGCAAAGAAGATATTTAATTGTCGCTACAGATTATTTCACAAAATGGGGAGAAGTGAAGGCAGTACAACATATTCGCGATAAAGACATCTTCACATTCATATTTGAAAATATAATTTGTAGATTTGGAATTCCAGCACAGTTGGTATCCGATAATGGAAAACCGTTTGAAGGGCAGAATATAGAGTTACTACATAATGCATTTAAGATAAAATGTGGAAAATCTACCCCTTTATACCCACAAGCAAATGGTCAGGCTGAGGCAACTAATAAGACAATCGCAGACATCTTAAAAAAGAAGCTAGAGGGATACCACAAAGCATGGTGCGAGCAGGTACATAACGCAATATGGGCTTACAATACAACTAGACGAGAATCTACTGGAATGTCACCTTTTTGTTTGACATATGGGGTTGAAGCTGTGTTACCAACAAAAGTCGCTATTCCTACAACAAAAAGAGAGGTTTGGGAGAAGAATATTAATACTAGTATGATTCTAAGAGAACTTGATGAACTAGAAGAGAAGAGAGAAAAAGCATTACAACATATGGAAAATTACCAGCGAAGATTGGCTCGCGAATATAACAAACGAGTTAAGAAACGTGAGTTTCAACCAGGCAATTTAGTTTTGCGAGAAAAACCAGAGTACCAATGAGAGCGTGGTGGAAAGTTAGCGAGAAAATGGGATGGACCATATATCATTAAGGAGATAGTTAGAACAGGGGCATATAGGTTGGTAGACCCAGAGGGCAGAGATGTTGGTCAAAGACTTGGTAGGCCTTGGAACAGATTATATTTAAAAAGGTATTATCAGTAACAAATTTTTAATAAAACAAAGAAGAAATGAGAAAAAATTTTTTTACAGTTGCGAGTTTATTCACAAGAATATTCAAGATTACATAAAGAATGAAAGATTGCGATATACGCAAAAGAAACAAAGAATGGGACGAACCTTTATGGCGTACACCTTAGTTCACGGGTACAATCTCGCAAGAGGCAAATGTAAGACCTAATAGTGCGTCATATAAGGGGGAATATCTTTACATGATTCAGGGGTAAGGTTATGCCGTTGCTGGATCCTGAGTCATGGAGATGTTGGGGTTAAATAAAACCTATCCAGGAAAGGTACCTTGGATTTCCAACTATATAAGGTTATACCCTGGTTGGACGACCGAGGGTCTCTTCTAAGAAGTGCAGAGTATGACCAAGGCGCCGAGGTACACGGTTGAGCCAAGAGTGCCCGGGACGGACGAACCTACCCTGGACATTCTTGGTAAGTCTTGGCTATGATGCACTTGGCCCGAAGAAAACCCCACTTAGGGTGCAGTCTTGTAACTATAAGCCATATAGGCATAAAGGATAAGAGGCTGCGAAAACAACTGGTTGCTAGTAAATCCGGATAGGAGGAGCTAGTCTTGTATGGCCGATATGCCCTCCTTGAAGGGGCAACTAGGGGGAAGATAAGGGCGGAACCCTCCATTAGGGAGCTAATAAGTGTCTTAAGACGGCAATGTCATGGGGCTTTATGATCGCAAGAACATTTAGGCCTGTCATATTATCGCGTGACAAAATTTATACAGAGGCAACAAGCCATAAGAGAAAAAAGATAAGATGAGATTAATGGATTTTTACATGAAAGTGTAAAGACGTCCTGCGATTTCATCGCATGACGGCAATGTCATAAGACTTTATTCTCGCAAGGGAACTTAGACTTGTCATATTATCGTAGAGAAATTGAAAAAATACAGATAAGACAAGATCAATGGGTCAATACATGCAAATGTAAATGCGTCATGCAATTTTGTCGCAGAAAGAGAAATTTGGCAAAATAAGACCTTTAATTAGGAAGGCAAAATAAGACCAACAGAATAATTTCAATCATTAACCGTTTTCTTTTAAGAATGTAGGAAAGATTTGTTCATTGAAGGAAAACCTATGAGAAACAAGATTCCTTCAGAATTTTTTTAGAAACGTCATTCAGAATCACACAACAGGATTATTAGAAGACATTATCGCAGTAATATTCATCAGCTCGCAAAAAGAAGGCATGAGAAGTAATTAATTATTTCAAAAAAGATCATGAGGGGCAAGAAAGGGAGTTAATAAACAGAATATCATTATCTTTTTTAAAAAGTATTCAAAATAAAGGTTGAAATCTAAAGTTGCATAAAGGTACATTGCTCGCAAGAAAACGGAAGAAAAAAGAAAACAAAATAAAATTCAAGCTTCAGCGTTGGTCTCGCCAGATTCATTCTCTTTGCTAGTGTTATCAGCTCCACCAGCATTCTTTTCATTACGATTAATTTGAGATTCTTCTTCTTTTTCTTCTTCTTCTATTGGGTCTTCTTGAGGAATATATTCTTCTCCACCTACATATTCTAGATCTTTATCCATAGGAAGAGGAACTTCATCATCATCTACTTCTAGAGGAAGAACGGATACAAGGGGGAGAGACTGAGATATTAGAATATCATTTACAAGGACTTCAACGCTAAGGTGAACCTTGCGAAGGAAACCTCTATCACGATTTCTAATTTTTATGTTCTTGAAGTATTCAAGATAATCATATCTTCTCTCTGCCTGGTCGCGAGATGTTACAAGATCAGAAGTGAGAATCCTGTTTTCTTTGCGGACTTTATCCAATTTATCAGTCAGATCAGAAATAGTAGAGTGAAGACTTCTTTCAGATTCTGCGAGAAACAAAAATAACAAGAAAATATTCAGATGAAGTATAGTTGAGAAATTAAATAGAAAAATTAACAGTCAAGATAGTCAAAATATAACTACCTTATTTTTGAGAAGTTAAATTTTGAATTAATGATAAGCAACAATTCTCCCATTGATTCATAGCATCGTCAAATTTATCCCCAACTATACCCTTCAGGCAAGACTTTATATTTTCTTCTTTGGAAAGGAGATATGAGTTTTCCTTTGCGAATAAAGAATAAGATTCTTCTAGTTGGGAATACTTGTCTTGAAGCTTGCTGGCCTTTAAACTAAGAGTTAATATACCTTTGATAAGTTTATCCTTCTCAGCGGCATATGATTCATTTATTTCCTTGAGCTCATTCTTAAGAGAATGAAGATATTGCTCTTGATTATCACATATTCTCTGGAGATTACTCAATTGTTTCGAAGAAATCGCCATCAAGCTTGAAAAACTATGTTTTTCTTGAGATAAAGTTCTATTTTCGTCTGATAAAGAATCCGTCGCCAAATTAGCCTTGATTAACAAATATGAGAGGCGATAATTGATTATTCTCATTAGTAAGATTATCTATTTGATCGATTGAGTACGTGTAGAGATTATCTAATATATTAAACTGGTCCATCCAAGAATCTTTTTCAACACGAGCTTCTTCGGCGATAGACTCAAATTTAAGTCTTTCAATAAATCGATTCTGACTTAAAACTAATTATATAAGCCAAGGATTTAAGAAAGAAGCTTAAATACAGAGAAGATGAAAACTTGCTAGAACAGAAAAATAAAAATACAGAGGCAGGAAAATTATACCTTTCAGCTCGTTATTTTTTCTGCAAAGATTCTCGCAATCAAGTGAAGAGTTGCGAAGCTTATGATTAAGAGTATCACATTCTGAAATTTTGTCTTGGAGGTCTCTCTTTAGAGCTTCAATTTCATTTTCTAAAGACGATCGCGAGACAGTGCGGTCAGGACCAAAATATTTGATTAAAGTATCGCAAATAACATGTTTGAAAGGATCAATAGATGATTTTCTGGCATCATCTAAAATGTTAGATACAACTTCAAAAGCAGCGTCAACCCCTATTGGTATTTTTTTGGGTAAGGGAAGAGGTATAGAAGGTGAAGTGCTAATGATGGCGAGTTGGAGATTTGAGTTATTTGCAATAGTTGCATCATCAGAAGGAGGAGTATTTGGGAAAGTAACAGTTGAAGGTAACAAAGGACTGGAAGGAATTTCATTGACAACGGCTTTGGAAACCTCATTTATCAAAGGGTTAGTGGAGAAAGGGATGCTAGTGGCGATGTTCTCGCAAGAAGAAGAAGGAGGTTCCACTTGCGAAACTATGGGAATTGCTCTCGCAGATGTCAGTTTGGGAATGATAATATCAGCCTCAAGAGTCTTAACCTGGCGAGATCGTTTGCGAGGTCTAGCGATGTTCTCGTCATCCTGAGAGTAATAACTTAGATAAGAAACAGAGAAAACAATATTGTTAAGAATAAATAAAATGTTTCTTACTACCTTATGACTCACATGATTCCTTTTCTTCTTAACTGGTTTCTTATAAAGACTAGGGTTTTGAATTACAGATTGGGCGTTAATTCCACTGAAGAGAAAAACACAGTATGTGAATCAAGAAGAATCAAATAGAAAAAGACTAATAAAATATGAGTAAACATGATTCAAATAAGCGAAATGGAATTTAGTAATATCAGAAAAACACATACCTTGAAGATTCCATTAAAGCAGTAGCAGGTAAATATGAAGAAGAAGAAAAGTTGCAGACGGAAAAACGAAAAGACAAAGGGACGAAGAAGAAAATTGGTTCTGTGACCAAATTCTACCTTTTATAGGCAAAAGGAGATAACCCGTTGAGTAGACACATGCCAGTAAAAAAGAAGAACTTACGACACGTGTAGGCGGTTAAGCTAAATTCTCGGAGTTTTGTCGAGGAGAAAACATGGAAAGAAAATAAGTCACGAGTGCTATGAAAAGTTGGAGATTCTCATATCCTCTCCACTTTGCGAAGAAGACATGAGAAGAGGCAAGATGTAGGACCAGAATATCGCCATGACAATATTCTGGCGATGTTAACAACACTTCTGCGAGAATACTGCGAGCTCTTCAACAACACTTTGCGAGTGTCACAAAGTAGGTTAAAGAATGATGTAATAGCTGACGATTGAGGAAACACGAGAATAGCATGATTTATCTGCGACGGTTACAATGCTTGCGAGATTTCATATTATAGTTGTAATGATAAGATTGCAAATCAAATCCGAAAGTAAATGACAGCTTAGCTGTCATCCATTATGTATCTACCCTATATATAGAGACCCAGTATGTCCAGAGAGAGGATGATGTATTTTTGAGAGTTGAGAAAATCTTGAGGAGAGAGAAACTTTGAGGGAATAGTTGCGTTCTTGATTTCTTCCACTTCTGTAATATATTTCTGAGAATTAAATGACAAAAAGTTGTTTTTAATCTTTGAAGTATGAGTTTATTTTTATGAAATCTTAACAAGGGTGTAGTGTAGGATTTCCTACAACTACAGAATAAATAACAAAATAATTTTGATAGCTCTAATTGTTCCAAGGATCAAGAGAACAAAGCTTTTCATGCAACTGTTGATTGCATACCAGAAAAGGATTCTGAAGTAACTTTAGAATCAAAGACACTTGAATGTGATAAACTCTGCAAAGAGAATGAAAATCTTAAAAGAGAACTTGATATTTTATATAAGGATATAGAACGTGTAAGCAATGGTTAGACTTATCTTGAAGTCTCGGAAGAATACAGAAAAAAAAGAAGGTGATGATCGAGAAGCTCCAGAGCAAAAGGCACTTGACTGTGATCTTCGTGAAGATAATGAAAGATTGAAAAAGGAACTTGATGATTTGTATAACGATATAGAGATTATTGGTGGTGGTCATTATCGTGAATGCATGTGAAGTTATATAGAGCAAATCGAAGAAAGTCATGATCGAGAAAGGAAACTATATACAGAACTGGGGAAATCTAAAGAACACTGAGGTAAGTAATTCTACCGAATCTGAAATTTCTTTGGATTATAAAGTTCAAATTGATAAAGTTAAGGTTGATCTAGATGATGCTCTTGAAAAAATAAAAATGTTGGAGAAAAAGAATATGAGTCTGAAAACGGACTTGAAAAGTTCGATAATAGCACAAAACAACTTGACTCAATGTTGAAGTCAAATAGAGTTCCTCGTGACACTCGAGGATTGGGCTACAAAGGTAAACAAACTTTGAATGCTAAACATGAGACAAAGTTTGTAAAGCCTAAGGACTCTGCTGAATAAATTGCTTCAAAAGTTGCCACAAAAGATTGTTCTTCCATAAAAGAAAAATATGTAGCACCTTCATCTTCAACGAAAGATGGAAAACAAAAATTCCGTCAAACTCCAATGAAAGAAATTCCACATCAAGATAACACTAAACCCCACGGTTCGTATATTACTAAGCATTTTCTTATTGTGGAAATAAAGGACACTTGGAAAGAGGATGCAGATTCCGTAAAAGGAATGTAAAATCCATAGATGCACGTGTTTCCGCAAAATTAGCTGAACTCAATAATGCTAAATCAGGACATGATTGTCCTAAAAATGAACAAAAGAATTATTGTAATGATAATTTAAAGTTTGCTTATGAGGCTTCTACGAAGTTTTCTCAGAATCGCTCAAACTACAAAAAGAGAGATAACTTTGTAAAGACTAGATATGATGTTACAAATTGGTGAAAGGCTAACTCTCAGAGTTTTTAACATTTCAGTTACCCTAATGTTTCCTCAAGAGATTCATCTTGGATTTCAGGAAGAAATAATAGGAAGAACAAAGCTGCTTCAGCAAAACCCATTTCTAAATGGAGTCCAAAGTATTCTCTAAATATAACCAGGATGGTATCAAAATATAGTCACAATGATGACACTCAAATGATAAGTTTCAATACTCATGACATTCAGAATATTGTGTTAAACGTTCTTGAACAAATGAATATATCTTCGTGTTGTCATCGGTATATGAGATAGGTCTCATAATCAGTTACCTTTTTATGATTTTGTGACTTTTGATTTAGCGGATTTCATATCTAACTTGTTGGGTTTCTTAATCAAATAATCATAAAAGGATGATGACAATTAATCCCATATGTGAGTCACGATTATACTATTATCAATTTATTTCTCATAAGTTGTGTATATAGTATATATATATGAGTCTTTGGTATTATCTTATTACTATTGGCACGTAATAGTTAAAATCTTTTCAACCTTTCTCTGGTAAAGGTTTCGTTTGTTGTTATCTTGTCTTTGCAAAAGGATGAGAAAAACAATGAGGAGATCAAGTGGATGCGAAATTTGAGGTAACAATCTTGTTAGTTAATTGTTTTCCCGTTTAAGAAAAGCATGAGTTTATACTATATATATTTGTTGCTTCTGCTTAACAAAATTTCGGTATAATTGATGTTTATTCCATGATGTGTGTGTGGATGTATGATTCAATTGGTTTCGGTTAAGAAAAACTATTGTTATCTTGCTTTATTATGTGGTATCAATTGTTTAGGCTTACAAAATTTCGGTAAAATTGATGTTGTATGTGATTCAGTTGGTTCCGGTTAAGTAAAACTATTGTTATCTTGCTTCGTTGTGAGATCAATTGTTTAGGCTTACAAAATTCGGTGCAATTGCGGTGCTTTTAATGTCTATGTTGTTTCAATTGCTTCCGGTTGAGGTGAATAATTATGCAAGTTGATTTATTTTGGTTTGTACGAATTATTTATTGCTTAACGAAATAAAATGTGTACGGGATAAGGGTGCACAGGAACCGAGCCGGACCAATGGATCGTCCTGGAACTGGTGGAACCGTACCTGTTTTTGTACCGAACCGAGAAATAGGGTACAGGTACCGGTCCAAAAAATAAGAACCGAGGATAGGGAGGTACAGGTACACGGTCCTATCCAAGTCCCGTACCGTCCTGGACCGAATGTACCGAGTAACTACATCAAGTAACTACATTCACCAATCTTTCTCTGGATAATGCACCATCCAAAGAGACGTGCATTTAAAGTAATGAGGAGGAGGTCTGGTCAGTGAGTGATATCACTCAGTAGTGGTGGTGGTGGGGGGACCTTCTTAGTTATATAGTAAATCAGTTGCTTTAGTTGGAAAAAGGTTCATCAGATCATTTATGCATGCCACAAGAATCAAATTTAATTTCATGAGATTGATTTCAACACATCATACCTCTGAACCACGATACTTTTTTGGAACATGTACAATACCTCCTATAGCTAGCGAAAGCAAAGTACTCTGTCTGAAATGGTTCTTGTCCGACCCGATTCATTCTTCACTTTTTAGGTCCATTTTGATCACTGTGATTAGTGATTGCTACAAATTGGTAATTGGATGAAGACCAGAACCATCCAGATCAAGATCAATAATTCTTTATAATTTTAGGAAAGAGGAAGTACTCCTTAAACTTGTTTCTCTGTTGTTGCTGGTAACAATCCAAGTGATGATTTGATTGATTGAGGTCAGATCAGAATATGTTTGTTTGCTTTTTTGATCACGTTGGTATCAACATTTTTTGTCTCACTTTTTCTTCTCCCTTTTTTTTTCCTTTCCCAACTCTTTTTTTTCTCAAAAATTTGTCTGGAACCGAGACTGGTACCGGAACCGTACCTAGTACCGTACTAGTCCCGAATAGTACCAGAACCGAGGTACAGGGTACAGGTACCGGTCCAAAAAATAGGAACCGAGTCTAGGGAGGTACATGTACTCGGTCTCGGCAAGAACCGAGCCGAACCGTACCGTGTGCACCCTTAGTACGGGATGAGTTGTTTAGTGCAATTCGATTCCGGATAAGAGAAACTAAGTTAATTCTTATCTTAGTTAAACTTATCGAAGTGAGGTTCGATTATTCAAGTCTAGCTGAATTCCTAAACAAGGAAATGCTAGTTAATTAACCTAGTATTTGGCCTGTTTAAAATCTAAAGGTCTAAGTGATATGGATAATTAGAACCTGATGAGAAAAATAGAGTTTATCTTTGTTTTGGTCTTATCGAATAAAGCGGTTGTATTTATACAATCAGTTTAGCAAAGTAACTAAGGTGCTTAGTTGATTTTTGGTTTGCTAAACTAGTTGGGAAAATTGCTTCGGGAAATTATTTCCATGATGACATATCAAAACATAATTACTTGTAGTTTCGGTTTTGATATTGGTTATCAAAAATGGTATGTGGAACCCTCGTTCTTGACTCAACAGGTTGCAAGTCTATTTTGAGATTTCTAAGATCCTTTTCGTGTTGTCCTTTATTTTTTCATTTCTTTGTCATTTTTATGACAAAAAGGGGGAAAAATATATGGAGTAAACAGGTGATGCTGATATGAATTTTATATTGATTGATGTCACTAGGGAAGAGGACAATGGTGCTTGAACGTTTATCTAACGAAAGAGTAAAAGCACAGACTAAGGGGGAGTAACATATCATATGAATGGAATAACAAAGATACGCGGATTGAAAATCTACCTATCTCACCTTTATGGGGAGTATGAGCTTTGTTATTGTAATGTCAACATTTGCATTTATTTTTGAATATCTCCAGGTTTTTGTACCATTGAAAAGTGAATTTAGCGTATGTAGAATGAGTTATGTTTGTAATTCGTTTATCTTCATATGTAATAGAGTTTTCTCACTAAATTGACAAAGGGGGAGATTGTTAGAGCACTTCTCGGTTGAACCCACCAAGAGTTGGTATGTCAAGATTGGTTGTCATATTTAGTTCCAAAACTCGAGTCACTATTATGTAAACTACAGTCAACTTCGATAGGTTAGACTATAAATGACAGAAGTATTATGCTCCAGTTACTCACAAAGATCTAAAGATGGATTGAAGGAAAAAAAGACATCATCCTTCAGCTTGAGGTTAGTAACTATGAATTCACTTGTTCCATATCTATCTTGTGTCTTTCAAATCTTTTAGATTGAAAACATAACATGCAAGATTATATTCGTATATGAGCAAATTGTCAAGGAACTTATTAACATAATCTATTGAATGCTATTGTGATTATGTATGGGTATGAGGTGAGGATTTCATCCTAGGAAACAATGCTTTTACATGTGTTTTAAGGAAGTAATTTCATGATCTTGTGTTGTGAACCGAAAAGGAAATCTCCAGGCGTTATTGGGGTTATTCTTCATTGCATATCTTATGAACGACCAATATGTGTGATTAGTATAACCGCTCATGAATTGTTTGTGTTATTGGTAAAACTATTCACATGAGGCCTGACTTATGTATTGGTATGACTTTTATTAGTGAAACCGATCTTAAGTAATCACCTGGGGGTATGATCGAGTTTGTGTGTGCAAATCCTAACACTGGGTAAAGGGGAACCGATCCCAGTAAGAGGTACAACACATACAAAGGGGAATCGATCCTTGTATGAGGTGCAACAAGGTTTATAGCAGAAATGGGAACCGATCCTATGAACATGTTCAACAAGTTTTCCTATTGGGGGAACGGATCCTATGCACATGTGCAACAAGTTTTCTTATTGAGGGGAATGGATCCTATGCACCTGTGCATCAAGTTTTGTTATTGGGGGAAGAGATCCTATGCACATGTGCAACACGATTTTAACTATAGGGAACCGATCCTCCAGACATGTGCACCAAATTACAAGTTAGATACCATATATATATATAAACCGATTTTGGAAATATATTGCATATCTTGAGAATATTTTTGGTTTTGGAAATTCCTTGGTGTCCAAACTTCCTTGACTATAAATACTTGAAGTTTGTATTTCTAGAAAACTACTCCTTCGTGACAGTAAACTTCCTCTGTTGTACTGTTGCTGGTGAAGCCGCCTATTCGGAAAGGAGAGTAACCTAATTAGGCGAAATCTCTTACGGCCGCTCAGTTTAAAATCTTCTTTGGGATTGATAAGCTCTAGTGTGTACCGTTAGTGGAAAACTAGAAGATTGCATTGTTATTTCAGTTTTCAATTATTGATTTGATTGACTAACGGTTGTTGAATCTTTGACTGCACCTAGTTTGTTTATTCTTGAGAACCTTCTCTTCTGATATAAGGCTCACTCAAACTAGATCAAAGATCAACATTTCTACGGATTTAAGTCTTTCTAGATCCGTAAGATAGATTCATTGATTTGCCATTGTTAACAGACTCCGTTCTGTGCGACTAATTAATAAGGAATCAAGTTTGTATTTTTGCAGATTGTTACTTTGAAGATTAAATTGAAGATTGAAGATTTTGAAGATTCGAAGAAGAAGTTGTTGTGAACCATTAAGATGATATATTAGATCTAATCCTAAAGAGAATGCCTGTTCTGCTAGGATATTGGGTAACAAATATTTATTGAGAACTTTGATTATGCTAGATATTATCAAATCAAGAATACCGCTGAAGCTGAGTAACTAGGATTTTAGTATACTCAGTATTGTCTACACGAAGTTGCAGGTTTACTTTTTGTAGCGTCTTAATTCAATTGAGTATTCAAAACTGGACTAGGTTCCTGGGTTTTTCTGCATTTGTGGTTTCCTCGTTAACAAAATTCTGGTGTGTGTGTTTTACTTTATTTCCGCATTATAATTGTTTTTATATTCTAATTAAAGTAAATACACTTGTACGTTAATTAAGCACTTGATATTTATCTTATAAGGTTTCGGTTATCAAGTGAACACTTTGTCGTAGTATTGTCTTTATTCATATCCATAGACGATCACACAAAGTGTATTGGATTTCTCCACTTATCTGATATAATAATTCACGTGTTAGGTCAGTCCGGACTAACCCTATTTCAAGTGGACATTGTGTTGAAATATACCTTGAGTGATTGTTTCTCCAAGAGGTTTATACACAGTGGGTCTTGTATAGGTTGTGATCAAAATAAAAGATTGTGGTGGATTTGGGTACCCTCGTCTTTTCAATTGTCTTTCTTAAGAGCCAGCAGACACGCTTTTAAAGACCTTTGGGTCTTTTTTAGCTCATCCTCCAACAAAGGTACCTTGGCGGAAAAAGCTATGTCGACAGAAGAAGGTTGCTGAGAGCTAAAAAAGGCATAATCCTGACGAGCATGCTCTAGTAGGGTGTTCAAGTGAGTACACTTGGCTTTATAAAACTTGAACAAGGTACAACCAACATCGATTTTCTTGCAAAGTTGTAAAGAAGATAGTGTGAGAACGAACGATGGCAACAAATGAAACAAATGGGAAAAGAAGGAGAAACACTTACGGAAAACATGGAGAGATGAGGAAGAAAATCAGCATAACTATCAATGAAGGCCTCCATATCCTGAATACTACCCCTGCGGATCTCACCAAGGCTATGACAAGAACGAAGACAGTCCGGATCAAAGAATAAACCCTTAGCCATCTGATACTGATCCATCGAAGCATCAAGCTTAGAAGCAATCTCCAAAGAGTTACTCAACTAGTGGGGGGAAACTCCGGAAGTAAAGGGACCCTTGGAATCATGAAGGATAGCTTCCAGGATGGCATCATCAGAACTCCCAAGGCTCAGATTCTCAGGTAACTTACCTCTCCCATGATCAGCAGATGCTCCCCCAATCGCTTGATGATACACCAGTGCCTGATCATCACCACGACGAAGGGTTGGCATGGTATAATAGATGGGAACAATGGGTTCTTTTCCAGAAGTGCTACCCAAATTCATGTCACCGACAGAAGAAAGATTACCAAGGTTCATCCAATCAGGCGACAAAGGTGGTGGACCAACATGCTTACTTGTAAGGGCAGAAGATGTGGATTGAGCACTACCAAACGAAGTATGTGCAACATTGAAGGAGAAGCTGCCTAATGAAAATACAACCTTCTTCTTCGGCTGAGAATATGAACTACTAGCCCTTACAATTAGAGTAATACCCCTCGCAAACAAACCACTGGAATGTTACAAGGTAGATGGAGAAGACGAAGGACCCTTGGTCGATAATACCATGGCATTGGTAGAAGTCGGAGCAGCAGGCTGAGTACCAAATGAAGCCGAAATCTTTTATCTCTTCTTTGTCTTCATATCTTATTAGATCTTCAATAAACACCTGCACACAACTACTTGAATCTCTTGTGATCAATCACGCACAGAACGGAGTTTGTTAACAATGGATTATCACAAGATCGTCTTTAGATCTAACAACAGTCTAAAGATCCCTATAGAAACCTTAAACTAGTTTGAGTGAATCTTATATCAGAAGAGAAGATTCCCAAGCATAAACAAACTAGGTGCAATCAAAGTTCAACCACCGTTAGTCAATCAAATCAATAAGAAAATTAAAGATAAACCGCAATATCTAGTTTCCCACCAACGGTATGCACTATAGCTTCTCAATCCCAAAGAAGACTTTAAACTGAGCGGCCGTAAGAGATTTCGCCTAATTAGGTTACTCTCCTCTCTGAATAGGCAGCTTCACCAGTAATAGTACATCAGAGGAAGTTTACTGTCACCAAGGATTAGTTTGCTAGAAAGGCAAACTCAAAGTATTTATAGACAAGGAAATTCGGACACCAAGGAATTTCCAAAACCGAAAATATTCTCAAGATATTTTTCCATATTAACCCAAATTCGGTTTTCATAATTCCTGTGAATGCACTGTCTAAAATAATGATCGAAATCTCCTTGGAAAATCTTTAACTAGCAAATGCACATTACTAATTCTTATTTTCCATATATAATTTAAAACCTTAATTAAAAGATTCTTAACTTATTTAAATTCGATCTTGGGATTTACTTCCTTCTTAGTTGTTAAGGAATATCTTTGAACAATAAAAGAATACACATTAATGAGCATGTTCAAAGTGTGTCGACATCTTACTCTTGCAAGTCCTTTTTCATACTTACTCACTTGAAACCGATTTACCACACTTCCAAACAAGTTTAGAATTGATTCATCTGACTTTCAAGAACTATGTGATTGATTAAGTAACACTCAATCACAAACCATGGGTGTACGGTTTTACCAAAGAAAGTTTCGGTTCTACCTCCATGTGAGTATTGTGTATAGTTACACTAGCTTACCAAAATTCGGTTGACTAGGTACTAGGATCGGTTCCCCACATATATTTAGTATCTAACTTGTATGCACATCACATGTCCATAGGATCGGTCCCCCCTTTCCTAGAAACGTGTTGCACATGTTCGTAGGATCGGTTCCCATTTCTTTTATAAACCTTACTGCACCTCATATAAGGATCGGTTCCCCTTGTGATGTACTGCACCTCTTACTAGGATCGGTTCCCCTCTCCCAAAATTTGGTCAGACACTCACAAACCCGATCATATCCCAGGTGATTACTTAAGATCGGTTTCACTAATAAAAGTCATACCAATACATAAGTCAGGCCTCATGTGAATAGTTTTACCAAGAACACAAACAAGTCATGAGCAGTTATACTAATCACACATATTGGTCGTTCATAATATTTGCAATGAAGAACAACCCCAATAACGCCTGGCGATTTCTTTTTCGGTTCACAACACGTATCATGAATTTACTTCCTTACAACACATGTAAAAATATTGTTTCCTAGGATGAAATCCTCACCTCATACCCATACATAATCACAATAGCATTCATAGGATTATGTCGATGTCTCATATACAAAGTTTAATGGTTAAGCAATAAACTTCATATTGTATTCCTTAATACTATGCCTATCTAGAGTGTTCATGCTTCGCAGTTTAATATTTTCAATATGCACGACTTGAAAGATATGTTCGGGAATGAAACAGTTCAAGTCAAATATCACTAACCTCAAGTGGAAGGATGATGTTGTGGTTGTACCTCTGTACTTCTTCACTTATTCAAGTCTTCGCAATACTTGTAATGTCTCATCCTAATACTTTTAGGCTAACCTATACGAAGTTGACTCTAGTACATTTAAATCAAGCGACTCTTAAATGAGTTTTGGTTCATTAAAATATGACAACCAAACTTGACATACCAACGCTTGGTGGGTTATGCCGAGCTATGCTCTAATAATCTCCCCCTTTGTAAATTTTAGTGACAAAACTTTTACAATCATATGGATAAAAAAATTACAATAATTCATTACAGATACGCTTGATTCCCGAATTCAACAACACATAACCTGCATTAATTCAATCCTTAAAATTCAGCAGCGGCATTATAATAACAAAGCTTATACTCCCCCTAAAGGTGAGATAGGTAGATTTTCAATCCGCGCATCTTTGTTATCCCAATCATATGATATGTTACTCCCCCGTAGTCCATGCTTTTCCTCATTCGTTAGATAAACGTTCAAACACCATTTTCCTCTTCCCTAGTGACACCAATCAACATAAAATTGATACCAGCATCACCTGTTTAATCCATATATTTCTGCCCCTTTTTGTCACAAAAATGACAAAGAAACGAAAATATAAAGGACAACACGAAAAGGATCTTACAAATCTCAAAATAGACTTGCAACCTGTTCAGTCAAGCACGAGGGTTCCACATACCATTTTTGATAACCAATATCAAAATTGAAACTACAAAGTAATTATGTTTTGATATGTTATCATGGAAATAATTGCCCGAAGCAATTTTCCCAACTAGTTTAGCAAACCAAAAATCAATTAAGCAACTTAGTTCCTTTTCTAAACCGATTGTATTAATACAACCTCTTCATTCGATAAGACCAAAACAAAGATAAACTCCATTTTTCTCATCAGGTTCTAATTATCCATATAACTTAGACCTTTAGATTTTAAACAAGCCAAATACTAGGTTAGTTAACTAGCATTTCCTTGTTTAGGCATGCGGCTAGACTTGAATAATCGAAACCTCCACTTTGATAAGTCTAACTAAGATCATAATTAACTTAGTTTATCTTATCCGGAATCGAATTGGACTAAATAACTCATCCCGTCAATATATTCATTTGTTAAGCCATAAATAATTCATACAAACCAATAAATAAACTTGCATAATTATTCACCTCAACCGGAAGCAATTGAAACAACATATATCATTAAAGTTCCACTATTGCACCGAAATTTTGTAAGCCTAAACAATTGATATCATACAATAAAGCAAAATAACAATTGTTTTACTTAATTAGAAGCAATTGAAATAACATAAACATTAAAGCACCGCAATTGCACCAAACTTTTGTAAGCCTAAACGATTGATATCACACAACAAAGCAAGATAATAATAGTTTTACTTAACCGGAACCAATTGAATCACACATACATCCAAACATTCATAATGGAATAAACACATCAATTGTACCAACAATTTCATTTAAGCAAAAGAAATATATATATCAAATAAAAATAGCCTTTTCTTAAAACAGGAAAACAATTAACTAACAAGATTGTTACCTCAATTTCGAATCCAATTTCTCCAATATGATCGCATCTTCTTCTTCTAGGGAGAATTGATATCGAAATACCATTATGTTGTTATCCTTATGCCAAAAAAAAAGAATAACAACAACCAACCTTTACCAGAGAAAGGTTGAAAATTGGTTTTAACAATTGCAAGCAAAAGTTGAAAACCGTCGAAACACATATTCTTTTACACTAAACCAAAATCGATTCAACATATTGTGACTTTGTCACATATTGTTTCTACAGAACCACTCATGATCCTTTGATAAAGCTTACCAACATGGACTAGAACTTAATCCTTCTAAATCAAAAAGTCACCCAAACCATAAGGGTTCACAACATATTATGAGATTGAATATCAAGGTAATAAAACCGAAATCAAACATCTAATAATCAAACATAGCAAATAAATAAAGCATTAAAACACCGGCTATGTAAATCAAAAACTATCACAAGAAAAAATATAAAAATAACTTTATTCATAATAGTTTTTATTCAATAGACTTATACAATCAATGAAAGAAATCAAAAATTGATGTCTATTTTTCCATCTTATTTTTCAAAGATCATCTTCAATTTCCTCAAATATTTTAGGATCTTCATCAACAGCATCTCGACTGATATCTCGGATTCTACACACAGTACCTTGGTTATGTTCACAGTCTAGAGCATTAACCTTTCGATTAATATTGCGATAGTACTCCCTGTTACCTATTCCAAGTTTGATCATCTTCCTTTGGTTACGGATAACAGTTCTTAGTAGTGTTGCCTGTCTATAATGAGTTTCAATGGTACTGAGGAGAACCTGACGAAGATTGATAATATCAATCTTGGCATCCAAACTGTTTTGGACTAGGAGATTAGTAACATCTTCCTTTTCATTTTCTGAATCTTCACAACCAGATTTCTTGAAGGTATTATCAAGATGAAATGTTTCCTTAGAAGTCATTCCACTCAAGGCTTTCAGAAGTTTCGCTTGAGATCTGGTTTGAGAATACATCCTTTAGTATACTTTTTCAGACACGTTGAGTACATATACTTGAAATACCTTTAACACATACCAAACATAGATATCATCCTTAAATAAATAATTATGATCAGATTTGAAAAGATTTTCGCATCTAATGTGTTACATACATTTTTTCTCAAAGAGATTATCTTCGAAATTAGTATCAAGGAATACTTCAAACCACAAATCCTTTTTACACAAGTTGTTGTCACACAACCTTTCTACTCATAATATTTTCAAACGTACTTAAGGTAGATCGTGTAATGTCTCTATGTTGAATAAGAGATGTTATTAGGATTCTGATTGCCCAGTTATATGTACTTCCTTACATCCGAAGATTGGGCAAAGTAAGGATGCACATTCTAATGCGTTTAAGAATTAGGATGAGGATTTACCTCATCAAGTCCCTTTTTTGAAGATACTTTCTCCCGTTATTGGGTGTTGAACCCTTCCTCTTGATTAGGATTATTTCGAGATGCAATCTCTTTAATTATATCTTGAGCCCAAGATATAATTTTCTCTGACCTAGAACCCATGTGATCAAGATTAGCCCTTCGGAAAATTGTTAATGTCTCTTGTTCTAGACCTTCTATATGTTCCCTTAAGGTATTCATTCCTTGTTGGAAATAATTTTCTAAAAACTTGTCTAGATATACCTTTTGGCATGTTCTTGTAAGAAGATCTTCAGTAAGGATCTTATTCCTCGTTAGTGAGTGCTCCAGCGAATGAGCAAGAGTTTCATACTATGTAGCCTGCAGATGAACTTTGCTACACAAGTTCATTTTTTGTTCCTCATAATCAATTAGATTTTTTTGAAGACTGATTATATATCACTTTTCTTCACAAATCCTTACATTCAATTGAACTATAAGTTCTATGACATCATCTAGTCTATCAATAGATTTTCCCTTATCTAAAAGGTTATCGATCTGTTTGAAAAATATCTTTATCATCTTGCCAAATTCAGAACTTGGACATATTAGTGAATCTAATCTCTTTTCAGATGATTTTTAACTAGAAATTGGTCTCGAATCCAAATTAGGTTTCTTGAGGTATGAACTCAACTTTTTCTGATCAGCAAACTGATATGCAATTGAGTCTTTAGTCGAAGACTTTTTCTTTGTCTTTTAAAGAGACTTTTGAGACCGTTTTTTATTTTCCTTCTCTGAGATGTTATTCTCATTATCTTGGCATACGTTAACTGAGTTCTTCATAAGTTTAGCTTTGCTTTTCTTATTTTGACTCATTTCTTATAGGATGGATCGCACCAAACACAGATTGTTAGATCTTTTTGTGTTTGCCTGCTCTGATACCAATTGAAAAGGCGAGGGTACCCAAATATACCTCAAGCTAAAACTTTTTCTTCCTATAAGTCCTTTCTCCGAAAGTGATTATCAATGGACTAAGTCGAGACAATGTAACTAATCGGTTCACACTTCATGTGATCGTCTATGGATACAAGATCGAGACAATACAACAACGAAGTATGTTTACTTGATACAAAGGTTAAAACTTAACAAAACTCAATATGATTCACGTATCAAGTAAATAAGAATTAACGTTTGTGCAATTTACTTTAATTATAATAAAATAATTATAATGCGGAAATATAAAGTAAATGACACAACAAGATTTTGTTAACGAGAAAACCGCAAATGCAGAAAAACCCCGGGACCAAGTCCAGAATTGAATACTCTCAGGATTAAGCCACTATACAAAATAAACCAACTTCGTATAGTTGAGACCAAGAAACTAAACCTATAGTTCACCTAGTTCCATATGTATTCCCACGCCTCTAACCTGTAAATAAGTCACGTACTTGGACCAATTCCTTTGGTTCATATTCCAAACATTAAAGGAACAACAAATCTGTTTGGTATCAACTCTCTTAAACCAAGTGATATGAGTTGCACAAAGGCTCTTCTGTTTATCATAACATAAACTCATTTGCCAGGTTTGTAGTTGCAAGAAATCTTACAACTACACCCTCAGTAAAGTTCATAAAACTCTAAGATGTTCTTGATGAAGAATGACAATTTTATTAATGCTCTCAATTAGTTACAAGGAAATATATCAATGGATTGGAACAATTACAACTTTCTCTGTTCTCTCTCCTAAGATTTTTCCTTACACTCCTTAAAAGAACCTCCCGAATTTAACATTTGAACTACTATTTATAGTGAAATTTGTACAACTGTATTTAGCTTGGGAAGTTTCGCAACTTATATTCGTAAATCTATTTTATATTCGCAAACCTTTCATACTTCTCTGTGCTTCTTCTATTATCGCACTATCTTGTAACACTTTTCTCTTGTATTTGTTGCTATGTTCGTAACCCAATAATCTTGCGATATTCAGTACCTACATCTTGCCTCTTCTCATGTCATTTCTGCGAAGAAGAAATGTCATGAGAACCATTATTCTCACAAATTTAATATAGTTATCGTCACCTGTTAGATTCTCAACATGTATCTTCTCTTTTATTAAATTTTCGACACGTTCTTTCGTAACCGTTCTTTTCAACCGTTCACGTCTAATCGCATTGATGAATTTCTATCTTCATCAAACTCTCGGTTCCTTATAAATACTATCTTTAATTCCTTCTTTTATTCTTTTATCGCATTCATCTTCCTCATTATATCTGTTTCTGCAATTTCTTCTTTTTTCTTCTTCTGCTACTACTTCTTTCATCTTTTATCTCTTTTCTTCTCTATTTTATATCCTTCATCTGATGTCTCCAAAGAAGAAAACTATAGAACAACTTAACGCAGAGCTTGCTGATAGAGATCTCATTCTTTCTGAGATTAATGGTCATACCAATAAATCTTCTCTCTGTATGGAACTCTTTATTGATCTCCATTGGGATGATCAAATAGTTTTAATCTCACGAGGCCAGATCCTCGCAGGTCTTCCTCTTCCTCTTTATGATGTCAATTTTCTTTTATTCTATGAGCTTATCTCCCACCCCAATTTTTCACGAGCCATCTATCAATTGACTGTGGATTGCATTCGCATCCTGGTTGAGTTCGCAACTCGTGTTTCTACTGGAAAATCTTTATACCAAATTGAGCTTAGGAAACCTGCATTTAGAGATGTAGAAATCATCGTTGCAGATTATACAGTCGAGAATTTCTTTAAGAATTACACATTAATTCCTGCGAAGAAGGAAGACAAGCGTTGGGGTGTTCGTCTTCATCGTAAAACTGATGTTGCAGAAGAGGATCTTCTTATGCACGATATTGATTATGCTTATGGAAATAATCAGACCCCTCGTCGTTCTCATGATGAAGATTGGTACAATTATCCTCTGGCATTATCGGTTTCTTACATCTCTGGGATAGTAGATCTTCCTGCGAATCTTCGTGAACGTAATTACCAACCTTGGGTCTTTTCTTGGCCCAGTAAAGATAAAGATGTATGTATCTCCATCTCCTTATCTTCTGGTTACTTTCTTTTATTAATTCCTTTGCAATATTTGTCAGGTGAATGAACTCAAAGAAAGTTACCTTAAAACTGGGAAATCCAATATTCGTGAGGCTTTCCAATTATTTTCAAATGAGGTAAGAAACATTCTTATATGCATTTTAAACAATATATTGTTGCCTCTGTTTCTTATCCTTATTTGAATTTGTAGATTCTTCCTGATATTCCTGAAGCTATTGTGAGTGGGAACAAGAATTCGAATTCTCCTGAAGTATTAACTACGAGACAAAGAACACTTCGCTCTGCGAAGAATACTGAGACTTCTAGCAGTCAATATGACGCTCTTCGCAAAGGAAAGGGGAAACTTAAAGATAGCGTTTCTACGAGGAAGAGAAAGAGTCTCCCATCCTTCCAATGTGATCTCCTCCATCAAGGATGTTGATGATGAAAATGATAAGTTTTCTGAGAATGATCTTAGTTCTAATTCTGATACTAATTCTGATAGAAGTAATGATGATGATAATGAATAAGGTGAAGACTACAACAGTATGGAAACTTACGAATCTGCAATGAATCGATTGTCTGAGGCTTTTCTCATTTCTTCCCGTGGATTAGGAAATTCTTCTACTGCGAACGTTCGTAAGCATATTGCGAAGGCTTGTAAAGTTCCCACAGTGATCAACAACAATTCCCTTAATGGAATTTCAAGATTTATTTCTCCTATTACATTATACTCTTTGGGGAGTATGGTAAGATTCTCTTCTTTTCTTTGTTAACTTCCCCTACTTCATTGATTTCTAATCCCTCTCATTTTCTCAGGTAGGGAGAGTTAGCTGTGCAGCGGCTTCAGATTGGGAAAGACGTCATGCAATTGCTGGAGGTTGAGAATGCAAAAATTCTCCAAAAGATAGAGAATTTGAATATTGATAATGCAGAACTACAATCTCGTTGCGAAGGTAATACGCAATCTGCGAGTATCGCATCTGGAAGTTCTTCTCTCCTTGAGAAGAATAATCAACTGGAGCTTGAAGTCTCTTCTCTTCGTAGTGATATGAAGCAATTAGAAGGTAAGTTCGCAAATATTGATCACATCAATTTCACATTTTATTGATCAATTCTTTAATTTTATTCCCTTACTTTTTACTCTCCTACTTCTTTCTTATCCTATTTCTTTGTGAATGCTGAAGAAAATTATACGAAGAAGATTGAAAAACTGGAAGCTACTCTTGATGCACGTAATCAGGAGATGGAAGTTACTCTTGCTGCGCGTAATCAGAAGATTTCTAATCTAAGGTCTCGACATCAAATTTCTCAAAACAACTATGAATTAAACATCAAATGCTTCCGAGCTATGATGACTCACAAAATTTGTGAAGACAATCAAATTTCTCTCCTTAAGTATCAGACGCTCCTTTCTGAAGAAATCCCTGATGATACCCCAGATTTGGATATCTCTGATAGTGAAGCTGAAGATTATATCTCCGAAGAAGAAAGAGAAGATCATTTTGATGAAGATAAATCTCCTGCAAAGTAGCTTTGTTCCTTCCTGTATATTTACTTCAGTTCTCTTTGTCTTGTCTGCTTGAGTACAATAGTTTCTTCTTTTCTGCATTTTTAATCAACCAACAATTTCTTGATTAATACCAATATCTTAATTTTGTGATGATGATTTGATCTTTCTTTACTTGAACGCTTTCCTTATTTGCATAACTTGATCATATGAAGAGAAATAATATATTCTTAAGACCTAGCTTAGTATTCCTTTTCCCCTTATTATTGATCTTCAGGTGATCAATTCTTGTTGTAAGTATTAGAATATCTGCCTCATTTTAAGTTGCGAAGTTTCTGATTATTGCGAAGTAAACAAGAAATCTTCCCCTTGAAGTATAAGAAGTATGAAACATCCTTGAAGAATTATGAAACATCCTTGAAGAAGTAAAAGTAATATGACATATCCTTGAAGAAGTATTTGAAGTATGAGATATCTTTGAAGAAGTATAAGAAGTATTCAATCTTCGTAAAATTTAATTGGTATGAAATATTCGTCCTTGCTTACGAATAAAATTTACTTCTTAGGTAGGAATTATTGATGTACATTGTTATTGAAAATATATAAAGATTCTCCAATGGTATTAATGGAATTGATTTTATTAGTTTCTGTGGTCTTATTATGCCTTCCTAAGTAAAGGTCTTATTTAGCCACGTTTCTTTGTTTCTGCGACAAAATCGCAGGACGTCCTTACATTCGCATGTAGAGACCCATTGATCTTGTCTTATCATTTCTCTTAGTATTATAACCTCTTCAGGATATTTTTCATGCGATAATATGACATGCCTAAATATTCTTGCAAACATAAACCCCCATGACATTATCGTCGTGCGATGAGATCGCAGGACGTCTTTACACTTTCATGCAAAAACCCATTGATCTCATCTTAACTTCTTTGTTATGTTCTGCGATTTCTTTTTTTTTTTTTAGAAGGATCGCAGAAATTAGATTGTTGCACAAATATGACAAGCCATTATGTTCTTGCGAACAAAAAGCCTCATGACATTTGCGTCTTATAGCACGTATCATCTCCCTAATGGAGGGTGCTTCCCTTTATCTTCCCCTTGGTTTCCCCTTCAAGGAAGCGTACATCGACCATACAAGGTTAGCTCTTCCCATACGGTTCTACCAACAACCAACTTTTGATCGCAATCTCTTATCCTTTTTGCCTATAGGGCTTATAGTTACGAGGTTGCACCCTATGGGGTATCTTTGGGCCAAGTGCATCATTTGCCAAGACTTGTCAAGAATGGCAGATGTGCTTCAAACCCATCCGACACTCTTGACTCAACCGTTTACCTCGGCGCCTTGATCATTTTCTGTACTTCATTGGAAAGACAGTATGCCTTAGTCGCCCAACCTAAATCATGTCATATCGCAAGATTAGGTTGAGAATCCAAGGTGTCTAACCCGGATAGGTACCCCGCTTTTGGGTTATGTACCCCGTAATGTCCATGTAATCAGGTTCCTTGGTGGTATTCCGGTTTCCCTGAGCCATGCTTATAGGTACCCCCTTAAATGACGTACTTTAGGACTTTGCCTCTTGCGAAATGTTGCTTCGCGAACTAGGGTGTACGCCACAAAGGTTTGCCTGTGTAAAATTTCTGCGGCTTTCTTTCTTTTTTGAAAGCTGATCACAGTTTGCGTCTTTCTTTTATGAAAGCTGATCGCAAGTAAATTTTTGCGTCTTTCTATTAATGAAAGTTGATCGCAATAAATCGTTTTTATTTAAAATTCGTATTTCATGCTGCGAAATATCTCATTTCATCTTCTTGTTTTTCAAAATACATCTCATTATACGTTGTAAACAAGTATATTGATTACCTTTTTCCTTCATTCTCTTTCCTTCGCAAGTCATATCCATTTTCTATCATCATAAATTTCTTGCATGCTTAACATCGTGACTTTATTCCTTCGTGCCTTAATCCTCTGCCATTAAATTTTCGCTTCTCTTTGCAGCCTTTGCTCTTTTTCTCCATCTTTCCTTTTCAGCAATTTTTCCTTCGCAGACCTCTACTTCTGTATCGTAACATTTCTTCCCTTCTGCCCAATCACCCTTGATAACTCCAATACCTTTTTGATGAGGAAATTTTTTGCATTGATGAAGAGTTGAAGCTACGCCTAGAATCCCATGAAGCCAAGGTCTCCATATTAAAGCATTGTATGGTGATTCGACATCAACAACACAACAGAATTTCATTTTGCATTACACTTAAGGGAATTCGCATGCTTACTTATCCCTTAGGTTTATTAGCAGTTCCATTAAAGCCATAAATCCTGTAAGTAGAAGGTATTAGATCTGCGTCTTTTCCCCCCATGTTTTTGTAAGCAGGATAAAAATGAATATTGACAGAACTTCCAGTATCAATTAAGATTCTATTAAGACCAAAAGATTCTTTGTCTGTATCATCTTCGCTTTCTCCCATATTCAGACAAATTTCTAATCTTACTACCAATGGATTATCATGTACTTCGCAACCTTCAGGAATTTTTGTGGCTTCAAAAGAAATTTCATGCTTCTGCCAATCTTCAAGCCGTGAAATTTTTGCGATGTTCATTATTTCCCTTCCTTCACTATCTCTCGCATATACCCTGCTTAATACATTATCATGAAAATATTCTATGGTTTTATATGAGTGAACAATAGAATTGCAGAAGACATTCCTTGCTTTTGGTCCCACTTCTATGTGTAAGATTTCCTTCCCCTTTTCTTGTATTGTGTTCACCATGCGAGTTATCAATGGAGCCTGCGATAGTTGTTGCGACTGTGCCTACTTGAGTTTGAAGTGGTCCAACTTACCTTGATCAATCATTCGCAAGATAATCCTTTTGATATTATTGCAATTATTTGTAAAATACCCATGAAAGTGATGGTACACGCAAAATTCATGACTTCTTGGACCCATTGGTGGTTCTTTTCCCATGTTCCATGGTGTTGGTACATTCTCCATCAAGATGATTGCTTGCCATATCTTCTCTACGCTTGTATTCAAAGGTGGCACCTTTATTTCCTCTCTTATCATTCTTTGACTTCCTTGACCATTGTTATAGTTTTGTCTATGATTCCCTTGTCCAAAATAATTCTGCCTTTGTCCTCCATAATTTCCTGTTGTTGATCCAATCTTGGTATCTGGTTATTTCCTCCTCTACTGTAGAAATTCCTTTCTCTGTCATATTCTTCTTGATCCTTGCTACTCATTGCTACTATCTTTGGTTGACCATTGTCAATTTTCTTTTCTTTTGATATCTGCGAAGATGTCTGCGAAGTACCTGCTGCGACATTGACTATTTTAGGAAGTAAGTTTGCTCCTGTATCTTGAGTGTTAGTGTTTGTCACTGGATATGATTCCATATTGTTTTGATTTTCTTCTAATGTAATGTACTCCTCTTGTAACTCTCGCAAATCTGTCATCATAATGGAATTCTTTCTTCTAAAGATTTGAACATATAGTTGCTCAGTTGCGAACATCGCATTTACGAAAGACAAAATCAAGTATCTCTCATCCACACGCCCTGCCATGTCACTGCACATAGTTTTCCATCTTCTTACCAAGTGCTTCAAACTATCACCAATTCTTTGTTTTAAACCAAACACATCTTCAATACCAAGTCGCGAGGAATGATTTGTGATATATGCTCCTAAGAAAGTTACTTGTAGATGATTAAATGATGTAATTGTGTTCTTCGGAAGTCCTTCGAACCATTTCAGAGCTTCTCCTGTTAAGCTTGATGTGAAGTACTTGCATAATACATCATCGTGATTCTCCCATTGTAACATACATCTTACATATGCTTTAATGTGTTGAATAGCACACGAAGTCCCGTCAAAGATGTTGGTTAATGTAGGCAGATTGCATTTTGGTGGAATCCCTCCCAATTGTACTTATCTAGAAAAAGGTGTCCTCGCAGCTTCTTCTATTACTTCATATAATTTCCTTCTATCTCCTCCTCCTCTACTGTTTATCATTCCTCTCATTTCCGCTAATTCTCGAAGCATCCGTTCATTTGCTTCAGAATTCTCTTCCATTGGTCTCTTCAACGCAGCCTCTCTTCTTCTACGTTCTTGCATTTCTTCTCTTGCGATCCTTCGTATTCTATCATATTCTTCATTAATGTTTCCATTTGCAAAATTTTGCAAGTATCTTCTTTCCAGGTTGTCACAATTGTTTTGTTGCAGAGCATCTTGAAATTCTTGTTCTTCCATTTCTATTCTCCTCATCCTTTTCATGTGATTATCAGGAACTTCTTCTTCTTCATTTCTCCTTCTTCTGTGATTTATCTCTTCCTGATTTTCCTGAACTCTGATTCGAAGATTTGGTTCATTCCTTGCTATTTCTTCTCGTTGATTTCCAATCCTCCTCCGAATTCTACCATACTCAAGATTTTGATTGTTGCGAGCCTGTTCACATCTTCTTACTCCATCCTCGTAATTGTTTTGATGCATAGCTTGTTGTCTCTCAATTTCTTCCATGAGTTGCCGCTCTTCCTCTTGATTTTCTTCGCCATTCTGATTATTTTCCCTTGGAAATGTCTATGTTCGTAAATTCTCCACGTTTTGTTCGTGATTTGGTACTAAAATGAAGCGATTCTCTCGATTTCTTTCAACCTGATTCTGTGCTTGTTCTTGCATAGCACTTTCACTATTGACTGTTGGCGAATTTTGTTCTTCTCTCTCTGGTCTAACACTTGATCTCACAACACTTTGAGATTTCCTCCTTTGTAACTTCTCATTTTCCCTTCTTAATTCTTGATTCTGTCTTGTTAGATTGGCACGTTCTTCAGCTTCTAGCCTTCGTTCTTCTTGAACTTCTTGTATCAATGTTTCTACTATCTCCATTTCTCTTTCACGAATTGTTCCTCCCATCAATCTCCCATTTTCTCTAATTTGCGGTTGTCTATATGTTTCTGCTGGTGTATCAGTTCTCCAAGTGTGTATACTTACTCGATCATGATCTATTGCTCTTCCTTGTGTTACTGATCTTTGTTGAACTTGATTTCTTCGATTGCTCCTTCTCCTACTAGATTCTCCTGTTATGTTTGCTTCTCCACCTGCGAGTCTTACACTTCTTCTTACTGCAGTCAATGGTTCTGATGTATTTCTTCTTCTAGCCATTTCAGGTTTTCAAAACTCCTTAAAATTTTTGCTATAACAATTTTCAGTCCCTGTTTCTAGCGCCAATTATGTAGTTGCAAGAAATCTTACAACTACACCCTTAGTAAAGTTCATAAAACTCTAAGATGTTCTTGATGAATAATGACAATTTTTATGAATGCTCTCAATTAGTTACAAGGAAATATATCAATGGATTGGAACAGTTACAACTTTCTCTGTTCTCTCTCCTAAGATTTTTCCTTACACTCCTTAAAAGAACCTCCCGAATTTAACATTTGAACTACTATTTATAGTGAAATTTGTACAGCTGTATTTAGCTTGAGAAGTTTCGAAACTTATATTCGTAAATCTATTTTATATTCGAAAACCTTTCATACTTCTCTGCGCTTCTTCTATTATCGCACTATCTTGTAACACTTTTCTCTTGTATTTGTTGCTATGTTCGTAACCCAATAATCTTGCGATATTCAGTACCTACAAGGTTCCAAGATATATCTTATGTTCAATCACCAAAAGGTAATCGTTAATATTAAGCAAATCAACACTCTTAATCCAAAGAATTATGTTGATGTCGATCTTCTTAATTAATCAGTCCAATCTACCATAAGGATAAACCGATTATTAATTGGATCCTCTTTTACCGAAACAAGTATTGTGCACACCAAAGATTATAAAACCAAGTTTGAAATATTCTATCTCTTCTTTGTTTTCAAATTTTCTTAGATCTTCAATAAACACCTGCACACAACTACTTGAATCTCTTGTGATCAATCATGCACAGAACGGAGTCTGTTAACAATGGATTATCACAAGATCGTATTTAGATCTAACAACAATCTAAAGATCCCTGTCGAAACCTTGAACTAGTTTGAGTGAATCTTATATCAGAAGAGAAGATTCTCAAGCACAAACAAACTTGGTTCAATCAAAGTTTAACCACCGTTAGTCAATCAAATCAATAAGAAAACTAAAGATAAACCACAATATCTAATTTCCCACCAACCGTACACACTAGAGCTTCTTAATCCCAAAGGAGACTTTAAACTGAGCGGCTGTAAGAGATTTTGCCTAATTAGGTTACTCTCCTCCCCGAATAGGCGCCTTCACCAGTAACAGTATAACAGAGGAAGTTTACTGTCACAAAGGATTAGTTTGCTAGAAATGCAAACTCAAAGTATTTATAGACAAGGAAGTTTGGACACCAAGGAATTTCCAAAACCGAAAAAATTCTCAAGATATTTTTCCATATTAACCCAAATTCGGTTTTCATAATTCATGTGAATGCACTGTCCAAAATAATGATCGAAATCTCCTTGGAAAATCTTTAACTAGCAAATGCACATTACTATTTCTTATTTTCCATATATAATTAAAAACCTTAATTAAAAGATTCTTAACTTGTTTAAAATCGATCTTGGGATTTACTTCCTTCTTAGCTGTTAAGGAATATCTTTGAATAATAAAAGAATACACATTAATGCGCGTGTTCAAAGTGTGTTGACATCTTACTCTTGTAAGTCCTTTTTCATACTTACTCACTTGAAACCGATTTACCACTTCCAAACAAGTTTAGAATTGGTTCATCTGACTTTCAAGAACTATGTGATTGATCAAGTAACACTCAATCACAAACCATGGGTGTACGGTTCTACCAAAACAAGTTTCAGTTCTACCTCCAAATGAGTATTGTGCATAGTTACACTAGCTTACCAAAATTCGGCTGACTAGGTACTAGGATCGGTTCCCCATATATATTTGGTATCTAACTTGGTATGCACTGCGCATGTCCATAGGATCGGTTCCCCCTTGCCTAAAAATATGTTGCACGTGTTCATAGGATCGGTTCCTGTTTCTTCTATAAACCTTGCTGCACCTCATACAAGGATTGGTTCCCCTTGTGATGTATTTCACCTCTTACTAGGATTGGTTCCCCTCTCCCAAAATTTGGTCAGACACTCACAAACCCGATCATACCCAGGTGATTACTTAAGATCGGTTTCACTAATAAAAATCATACCAATACATAAGTCAGGCCTCATGTGAATAGTTTTACTAAGAACACAAACAAGTCATGAGCGGTTATACTAATCAAACATGTTGGTCATTCATAAGATTTGCAATGAAGAACAGCCCCAATAACGCATGGCGATTTCCTTTTCGGTTCACAACACATATCATGAACTTACTTCCTTAAAACACATGTAAATATATTGTTTCCTAGGATGAAATCCTCACCTCATACCCATACATAATCACAATAGCATTCATACGATTATGTCGATGTCTCATATGACTTGAAAGATACGTTAGGGAATGAAACAGTTCAAGTCAAATATCACTAACCTCAAGTGGAAGGATGATGTTGTGGTTGTAGCTCCGTACTTCTTCACCTTTTCAAGTCTTCGCAATACTTGTAATGTCTCATCCTAATACTTTCAAGCTAACCTATACGAATTTGACTCTAGTACATTTAAATCAAGCGACTCTTAAATAAGTTTTGGTTCACTAAAACATGACAACTAAACTTGACATACCAACGCTTGGTGGGTTCAACCGAGCTATGCTCTAATAGACCCAAAGTCTAAGACTTGATAAACAAATCTGTCTCACGCAGAAAAGTCTATAGATTGAATATATCTGTCTCCCACATAAATACCCAAGAGTTATGCAACTAGTAACACATGAGGTGTGGGGATTAGATTTCCCAGTTCCTAGAGTTCTCCTTTATATTGTTCTCAAATCAGGGTTCGCAATCCAAGTTACCTTGGTAACAAAGCATTCAATATTCACCATTAGATGAAAAACCTGATTCAACCAAGCTAATATTTTTCAACTGTTAGATCGAAGTTAGCTTGTTACACACAAATGAAATGTACCCTAATTTAGGTTTATGTAACCGTACCTAAACGTATACACCATGTTGGTTCACAAATAGTTAACCGAGGTTAGCCATATGATTACTCTCATATCAACCTTATTCATCTTAACTATTATAAGGATCCGTAAGCTCGTTAACGCTATTAGACCATTCCAGAGAAGAATTAGTCGCTTATGACTCGATGTTGATGGTAAATTTTAGTTCAGGGCTAAAGTTGTAAAACCAATTTTTGTGTAAACATCCTGTAGATGATAATACTATTTTATAAGTGATGAATACTTCTTCACTTTATTAATTCACCTAGAATGGATCATGTAGCAACAATCCCCCGAATATTTTGTGAATTTTAGCATTATTGATTAATGCATAGAAGGCATTGTATTTCCTGTGTTATTCCTAGCAGAACTCTCATTGTTGGTACGACATGATGACTGATTGGTACTCGCATCAAAGTAGCATGAATATCCAAGTACTAACAGTGAGGCAGGCACGAAATTCCCGTACAGGCTATAACTCTCGGTGTGTTATACTAGCCCGATTGAGCATGTAACTCTCGGTGTGTTATACTAGACCGATTGAGTGTGTAACTCTCGGTGTGTTATACTAGCCCGATTTAGCGTCTAGACTGTCTATAACAGTCTAGAAACGATCACGGTCATCTAACTTCGCAGGCATGATTGGAGGGTCGGGATCGAATCCAATACCCCCAAGCTGGTATTGAAACATTCACTGCCGACCCAATGCGGGCCCCGCATGATCGGCCTCCCCAAAAAGGGTGGCATAGCTTGCCAAACCGTCCAAACCAAGATGAATGGACAAAAAAAACCCAAATTAGGGTTTGCGGCACATTACATGTGTCGCAAACCGATCTCAACCATCCATCTTCGCATGAATAGATGGAGGGTGTAGATGTAGATTCAAAGGGCCCAGAGCATGTCAACACAATCACCGTGTGACCGCCTACACACATGAACAAATGGCCAGGACCAACCATTATTGGTTGTCCCAAATCGTGCGCGAAAGAAAATGCATGAAGCATGTCCGGCCAAAACCCTAATTGGGGCTTGCGGCATCATGTATGTGTCGCAAAATCATCTCGTGCGTCCATCTTCGCAGGCTTGAATGGAAGGCAAAGATGAAACATTAGGGAAGGCCGAACATGCTAGCATTACCACTGCGGGCTCGGCATTATGTCCGACCGATCGGTCAAAGCCAGCCTTGGTCAGGCGCCTCGGTTCGCGCGCCCAAATTGGCATGGTCATGCTTCCCAAATCAAAAACTGATCTCGACCACTCAACTTCGCCGGACAAATTGAGTGGCTTATATCACGTTTCCATGGGACAGTCAGGTATAGGTGTGAATACCAGCCTACCACATACACGCTGGACTAATCAGCCGAGACCGACCAAGCTTGGTTATCTCGAAACGCGTGTCTTAAAGGTGGCATACCGCGCCCCTTCAGGAATCCTTTGTGGCATGGGATTTCTGTCGCAAATCGATCTCAGCCACTCAACTTCACCAGTAAATTCGAGTGTCCTAGATCAAACCTTCGTGGGAAAGTGAAGCATGGACATGGACATCAGCATGCCATCTACATGCATGCCTGATTGGTCCTCCATGAAATGCCTCCCATGCTTGGATTTGACCAAGCTGAAGAAGTACACTCGCGCACCTCCTAAACCCTAATCTGAGGGTCACAGATGTGGGTCGCAAGTCATCCCGTCCGTCCAACTTCGCCAGCTCAAATGGACGGCCTAGGATAAGAGTTAGGCGACTAGTGAAGTATCACCGTGATCACTGTATTCCACTCTACCACACCATATGGTCGGTCAAGGGAAGATTTGTTAGCGCAGCCTCCAAACCCTCACGTGAATTAGGCATGGCATGATGCTCAACAACGATGCATCATATATGTCGAATACATTCGATGCATAACATGCATATCATACACACGATACTTTACAAGTATCGACTTCCTAAATAACTTAGTTATTTAACTAGCATTACATGCTACCTTCTGTGGGTTCGACGATCCACACACTCAAGATATTAATCATGTCACAAACTGGGGGATACATACTGGGGTATTGGTCTGGCGGTTTACAGCATGCAGCGTGCAACGCCCTATCACAAGAACATGTCAGGAAGACATGAACGGTTAGTGATGATGGGAGAAGTGGGCAAGATTGATCGTGTGATACTAACACACCACTCCACTACTCCATCACTCCACTTCCTACGAGAGACGTAAATAAGGTTCAAATGACTTGTATAAATAGGTTTTCCTCCCTATTTCCAAACAAGAGCACAACACAAAAACCAAGTGTTAATACAACACGTATTCAAACACCCAGAGACTGCTTGCATTAATCGTAAGCCTGCTCACCTTTCTGTTACAAGTCATAAACAAGCCTACACCTTCACAATATCAACACCTTCTTCGCTTCCCTCACTAAGATCAACCCCATCTCCTTCACTTTGTAACCGAAACAAGTCTGGAACGACCATTTCTTGGTTTAGGACAGAATTGTATAGATTGATCTCTCGAATCAAAAGCACTCACCGCGCAGTGTATTTGTTTAGGGTTTAGATTCACTCCTCAACCACACACCCTAAATTACCAAAACCGGCAGGAATAGTTTTCACCCATAAACAATTGGCGACCACAGTGGGAGATTAATCTCTCGGTTGCAATATCGATTTTAAAATTTCCAATTTCATTCTTCAATTCCGATTTCAAGATGGTGGAACTTAGATCTGGATCAGGAATCAACCCTGAAGGAGCTAGCAATGACAACACTCTTGGTATTGCTATCCCTATCAGTGGAGATGCCGTGCAGAACGTGATCAGTACACCTTGTAGGACCAGAATATCGCTACAACACTTCTCTGCGATATTAACAACACTTCCCAGCGAGCATCACCACAAGTTCTTTAACTACACTTTGCGAGTGTCACAAAAGTAGTCAAAAGAGTGACGTAATAGCTGATGATTGAAGAAAACATAAGAAAAGCCTGTTTGTCCCGCGATGGTTACAAATCTTGCGAGAATGAACATTATAACTATCGTGGTATAATCGCAGAACAAATCCGAAAGAAGAGGAAAGCTTAGCTATCATCCACTATATGTAATTCCCTATATAAAGGTTTCCACTAAATTCAGAGAAGGATGATGTATTTTTGAGAGTTGAGAAAGTCTTAAGGAGAGAGAAACTACAAGAAAAGAGTTGTATTCTTGAGTTCTTACATTCCATGTAAACATTTCTGAAAATCAAATAATAAAGTGTCATTTTTAATCTTCAAATTTGGGTTGGTTATTACAAATTCTTAACAAGGGTGTAGTGTAGGATTTACTGCAACTACATTTTGGCGCCCGAAACAGGGAGAATCAAGCTAAGAAATCTCTAATTACAACTTGAAGATTTGAAGAAATTGTTAGAGTTGAAGAAATGTCTAGAAGAAGAAGAAATACATCAGAACCACCAACAACTGTAAGGAGGAGTAAAAGACTTGCAGGTGGAGAAACAAATGAATTAGGAAAATCTTCAAGGATAAGAACAAGAAGAAATAGAACAAGGATTGAAGGAGAAAATCAAATTCCACAACCGAATCAACAAACACCGATACAAGATAGAAATGTGGATTATGATAGAGTGAGTGTGCATACTTGGAGATCGGATTCGATGGAAGATGTAGAAGATCAACAATTAAGAGACGGAAGAAGAGAATAAATAAATCAAGGAGTGGTTGAAGGATTAATTCATGGAGAAGGCGAAGATGAAACAACAGATGATTTAAGACAAAGAATACAAGAGGAAAGAAGATTAGAGACGGAAGAACGTGCAAATTTAACAAGACAAAATCATGAGTTGAGAATGGAGAATTTGAGATTACAAAGTAAAAGATCAAGAAGTACTGTTAGATCGAATTCAAGGTCATTTAGAGAAGAGCCGAGACGAAATTCCCCAATGAGAAATGCTAGAGAAAATACTCGAGAAGAAAGACAAAATCCAAATGAAGAGCAACGTCATAGAGAAGAAGAGGTAATTGAAGATCGCTATGATCCGCGTGGTGAAACTATGGAAGATAAACGCAATAATAGAAATCAAGATGATGGAAATAATCAAAATGGTGAAGAAAATCGAGAAGAAGGTAGAAGTATATTACATGGGCGAGAAATTCAAAGAAATCGAAGAATAATTGAGGATGAAATTGAGAGGCATTATGCTGAACAAGCACGCTTAGCCTTCTAAAGAGAAAGGTTAAGAGAAGAAGTAGAGGAACAAGAATTTCAAGAGGCAGTACGACAGAATAACCATGAAAATTGAGAAAGGAGACGTACACAAAATCGCTACAATGATAATATTCAGGAGGAGTATGGTAGAAAACAGAGGAGAATAGAAAGACAGCGAAGAGAAATGATAAGAAATGAAGAAATTCGCAGAGAAGAAAATAGACAGCGTAATCAGCTGCGATTTCAAGAAGAAGGTGAAGAAGAAGATCGCAGAAGAAGGAATAAAAATGTAGATGAAGATACATAAAATCTCGTAAGACAAGAAGTACATGAACGCAGGAGAAGGGAAGCTGCATTGAAAAGACCGATGGAACCAAATTCAGCCGCGAATGAGCAAATCTTAAGAGAATTAGCAGAGATGAGGGGAATAATAAACAATAGAAGAGAAGGAAGCAGAAGGCAACTTGATGAAGCAATTAAAGAAGCTGCGAGAACCCCTTTCTCTTAGGAAGTAAGGCTAAGAGGAATACCTCCTAAATGCAATTTACCAACATTAACCAGTATCTTTGATGGAACTACTTGTGTTGTTCAGCATGTTAAGGCTTATGTCAGGTGTATGCTGCAATGGGAGAATCATGATGATGTATTATGCAAGTATTTTGCATCTAGCTTAACTGGCGAGGCGCTAAAATGGTTCGAGGGATTGCCAAAAAATACTATAACTTCTTTTGATCATTTACAAGCTATATTTATGGGAGCATATATAAGCAACAATTCATCGCGGCCAGGCATTGAAGATGTATTTGGATTAAAAAAGAGGATGGCGAGAGTTTTAAGCACTTAACCATAAGATGGAAGACAATGTGCAGTGAGATGGCTGGAAGAGTGTATGAAAGATATCTCATTTTGTCTTTCATTAATGCAATGTTCGCAACTAATCTGCTGTACATACAAATTTTCAAAATCAAAAATACTATCACAATGACTGAGCTACGAGAACTACAAGAAGAATACATTGCTTTGGAGGAGAAACAACACAAAATGAAATCATATCCAATTGCAAACACCAGCTCAGTAGCGGCAAATGGAAGTTTACTTCCTAAAATGATTAATAATGTGGCGAGCACTTCGCAGGCACAACAAGAGAAAGTGGTGATTGATAATCAGCAGAAGTTAGTAGCGATGGGCAATCGAGATCAAGAAGAGTATGAAAGGGAGAAAAATTATTACAATCGCGGAGGAAATAAAAAAATCCAAAGGCTTGATCAGTCGCAAGAAACCTATGGTGGACAGAGGCAAAATAACTTTAGGGGGCAAGGTAATCAGAAGATAGTATGGGAAGAAATCAAGATGCCACCCCTAAATGCTAGCATAGAAAAAATTTGGGAAGCTATCATTTTGATGGAAAATATACTATCCCCTTGGAATATGGGAAATGAGCCGCATCCAAATAATCGGAGTCAAGAATTTTGTCCTTACCATCACTTTCATGGTCACACAGTAAATGATTGCAGGAATGTAAAGAGAATAATTTTAAGGATGATTGACCAAGGAAAGCTAAATCACTTTTTAGTAGGACATCCACAATCTCAGCGATTGCCTCCAGCACCAAAAATTCGCAGGGTAAATACTGTAAAAGGAGCAGAAACATTCGTAATAGAAGTTGGGGCTAAAGCAAAGAATTTGTTTTGTAATTCCATTGTACATTCACACAGAACTATTGAGGATTTCCATGATAATGTTCTTAGCAGAGTCTTCGCGAGAGACACAAATGTAAAAGAGATAATGAATATTGTGAGAGCCTCGCCATTAGAAGAATGGCAAAAGCAAACTATATCTTTCACTGCACAAGAAATACCAGAGCCTGGAGGACAACATGGTAATCCATTGGTGGTAAGGTTAGAGATAAATCCAAAGCAAATAGAAGAAGAAGATGAAGAAAATGATGATGAAACTGAAGACTCTTGGGCAATCAATAGAGTTCTAATAGACACAGGCAGTTCAGTCGACATCTTATTCTATCATACCTATAAAACCATGGGTGGAAGAGACGAAGATCTAACACCATCAACATATAAAATATATGGCTTTAATGGAATAGCTAACAAACCAAAAGGGGAAATTACAATGAGGATTCCATTAAAGGGAATATCTTCAAAGATCTTGTTCTGTGTCGTGGACATTGAATCACCTTATAATGCCCTGATTGGTCTACCTTGGCTACATGGGATATTAGGTGTAGCATCTACTTTTCATCAGTATATTAAATTTCCTCATCCTAATGGTGTTGGAGTTATTTAGGGAGATTAGGGAGAAAGCAAGAAATGTCATGAGATTGATATAAAATCTTGCGAGGAAAGAGCTGAGAAGAATAGCAATTGGAAGTACAACATCAAGCAACGACAGAGATGTGAAAGATTGATGATTGATACAATAGAGTAGCGAGAGGAAGTTGATGGCGAGCATCTCGCGGATAAAGAAAAAATAGCAAAACGTAACAGAAAAGCAGAACCGGAAAAAAGTAAGTAGAAAGGTAAAATGATGAAATTTAAATAAGCTTACACATGATTTGTTAGAAGAAAATGCAATTGAAAAGAGTACTTTGTTTGAAAAAATTGCAAAATTTTACAAGAAGATCAAAGAAATGAAATTTTATCAGAGTTACAATACTCGCGAGAAGCGCGAATAAAATTTCGCAGAGATTAATAGAATGGGACGAACCTTTATGGCGTGCACCTTAGTTCGCGGATACAATTTTACAAGAGGCAAATGTAAGACCTAATAGTGCATCATATAAGGGGGTATCTCTTTACATGACTCAGGGATAAGGTTATACCGCTTCTGGAACCTGAGTCAAGCAGATGTTGGGGTTAAAGAAAACCTATCCAGGAGAGAGATCTTGGATTTCCAACTATATAAGGTTATACCCTGGTTGGACGACTGAGAATCTCTTCTAAGAAGTGCAAAGTATGACCAAGGCGCCGAGGTACACGGTTGAGCCAAGGGTGCCCGGGGCATACAAAACTACCCTGGCCATTCTTGGTAAGTCTTGGCTATGATGCACTTGGCCTGAAGAAAACCCCACTTAGGGTGAAGTCTTGTAACTATAAGACATATAGGCATAAAGGACAAGAGGCTGCGAAAATAACTGGTTGTTGGAAAATCTGGATGGGAGGAGATAGTCTTGTATGGCCGATGTGCCCTCCTTTAAGGGGAAACCAGGGGGAAGATAAGGGCGGCACCCTCCATTAGGGAGCTGATAAGTGTCTAAAGACGGCAATGTCATGGGGCTTTATGATCGCAAGAACATTTAGGCCTGTCATATTGTCGCGTGACGAAAATTATACAGAGGCAACAAGCCAAACGAGAAAAGTTAAGATGAGATCAATGGGTTTTTACATGAAAGTGTAAATACGTCCTGCGATTTCATCGCAAGACGGCAATGTCATAAGGTTTAATTCTTGCAAGAGAGTTTATACTTATCATATTGTCGCAGAGATGCTGAAAAAATATTGATAAGACAAGATCAATGGGTCAATACATGCAAATGTAAAGACGTCCTGCGATTTTGTCGCAGAAAGAAAAAATGTGGGAAAATAAGACCTTTAATTAGGAAGGCATAATAAGACCATAAGGTTACAGCGATACTGCTCGCAGAAGTTATGATATTTGCGATTTTACGCATAGATCATAAAGTTATGCAATTGTTGCTAGCGACTACATCGCCAATATTGAGGAAGATTTAATTTGATTTACAACTAATAATCTAATCTCTACTCAATATTTTCATATTACAGATGAATAATAGAGGCAATATGGGAATGCATAGAATGATGAAATTATTATTCATCCATCATATGATAAAATTGCATAGATGATACATTTATACAGATAATTAAAGGATAATAATTATGTTGATTGATTATGTTGCAGAAAAAGAATTATTTTCTAATTCGTACAGATAAAAGCAAAAGAAATTTACACATCAAGTTAGAGAAACTTGTAGCAATATTACGAGAAGCAGAAAATAAGTGTACAAAATTTACAAGGAAGATAAAGAGAAGAAACAGAACTAAGTAGATCCATCACCACCTTCATCAGATTTCTCTTCTTCTTCTTCAGATTTCTCCTCATTACCAGATTTCTCTCCTTCATCATTATCATTATTATCTCTATCTTCATCAGATTCCTCTTCCTCGCTAGATTTTTCTTTATCATTATCGTCATTACCTTCATCTTCGCCAGAATACTCAGTCTCGCTATCAGAAATAACAAGATTTGGAGTTTTTGCTGGAATCTCCTTTGCAAGATCAGGGTACGTAGAGTAAGGAATATCATGATCATCACAAAACAATTTAACGGCATTATTGCGAACATCAACAAGAGAGCTATTAAAATTCGCGGTAGTAATTCTAAATTGTTCTTTCAACCGTGAATACTTCTCATTGCGAGCAGTAAAACTGTTTGCGAGTTGATTCTTTTCATCTTCAAGTTCTCCAATCCTTTCAGAATATCCCTTTTCATCTCCTGCAAGTATACAACAAAAAGTTGAAAATTTTGCAAGGAAGAACAATACAAACAAGAAATTAATAAGGAAGGATGACTAACAACCTTCTCTTTCAGAAATCATATCTTTAATTAATGCCGCTTGTTCAACATGAAGACTGACATATACACCTAAATTAGTTCTGGCATTGTCAAGAACTTTCGCAGCCCAAGCAAACTCCACATCATTATTTATAAGAAGACGGGAACGAATTTGGTTTTCTCTTTCAATAAAACCTTCCTTCTCGCGGATAAGCCCATCCCTTTCAATTTGAACTTCAAGAATGGACTTATGGAAATTTGTTAAGGTTTCAGCTCCTTGTCTAGATATACGGTCTTTGTCTTTTGAGAGATCTTTGTTTTTGGCCTTTAAAGTTTTAATCTCAACTTTGGAATTATGATAAAGTTGTTTGAGTCTGTGAGTTATATTTAAACAAGATATGTAGTCAATTTCTAAGAGGCGAAACCTAGATCTGAGTTCATCTATGGAAAGGGAATTAATATTGGAAGGGTTATTTAAAGAATTATTAAGAAGTTCTAGAAGAGTATCATTGTCTATTGGTTTAGGAAAAGAGCGAATGGTTAAAGCCTTATCAGTGAGACCATAAATGTCTGCGATAATGATAAATCAAGTAAGAAAGAATAGTGAAACATAAAATTATGAAGGAAAAGAAGAAGGTTATCATACCTAAGAGTTGTTTGTTAACAATATCAAGATTGGATACTTTGAGCGATTGATGAGAAAGATTATTCTCAAGTTCTTTATTCTTCTCGCGAAGACTAGCAAGTTCAACTTCCATTTGTTCATTCTTCTCGCGAAGATTAGTAAATTCAGATTTTAGTTCTTCATTCTTTTGGAGAAGAACAACATTCTTCTGTTGAGAAAATGCACGCCTATTGTCTAAATCAGAAGCAACGGCAAAATTAGCTCTTCCAACCTGCGATAGAACTATATAAGTCAAGATCTGGCAAAAATATCAATAGATACATAAAAATGATGAGAAAGTAGAAACATACCAGGATACCAAGAAAATTCAAGAGACTTAGAGTCAGCAATCTTGAAACCCCACGAAGGGAATCACTATCAGCTAATATGGGAGCATCGCAGACTTTGGCGAGAGACTAGGATATTCCATTAATATCTTTATCTCCATACTCATTTGGGATACCAAATGTATTATTGCCAAAAAAATTAGATAGTTGAGCCATTGCAGACTCAGAATAAGAAGAATCCTTTATGGAAGAAACGTCATTATAAACGCCGAAATTATCATCATTGTTGTCCTTATCAAAATCAACACTTAAATTTTCTGGAATAGGTTGAGGAGTTGAAGAAGAAGGGAGTTGGGTTTTTATTCTATTTAAGGGAGGATCGTCAAATTCTTCACTGCGAGGAGCAGTAGGCTTCCCTTTGGGAGGGGCATTGGATCTCCCCTTGCGATCATTTGAAGATTTCACCTTGGTTTTTGGTTCCATTGGTTCTAATTCTTCAATTACCTGCAAGCACAGATAAACATAAGAAATAGAGGCAACAATATATTGTTAAGATTTATAAAGAAAATATTTCTTACTTCATCTGTGAGTAATTGAAGAGCTGAACGAGTAGCAGGTTTCTTAAACTTCTCATAGTAGGCCTTCAATCTCTCAATCTAGTAAACAGGCATAATCAGCGAGAGCTAAAAGATGTGAAAATCAAAGAAAAATAATAAAAATAACTTGTTATGTGAATAACTAAGGAGGACATACTTCTTTATCTTTCTCAGACCAATAGAACACCCATGGTTGGTATTCCACGAGATTTGCAGGCAAGGCATGAGTGCCAGAAATATACGAGCCCTCTAAAATTAGAGGAAAAATAAACCACTTGTTATCGCTAGAATGGCGAGGACCATGATTGTTATTTGTATGCCAATCAATATCTAACATAAGAGCTTTATCTTCAGCAATCTTATCTTTCTTTTGCAAGCGGACACCCCAGCAAGTGCGATCTCTCTTCATGGGGATTATATCATAGTTGATGAAGAAATTATCCACAGTATACATCGCGGGAATAATTGGAACATCCTTGAATTGAGGATTCTTCGCAGCATAAGGGTAGCGAGATCCTTTATTGGCACCGCGAGAGGCATATTCAAGTAGTAATCGAATACAATCTCCACCCAGTTGATATACTGCTCGCGAGAAGTTCTCGTGAGAAATTATTTCATAAAACAAGGGAAGATCCGGGTCATAGAGAGGAATTAGAAGACCAGCGTCAAGTTGACCTAGCGATACTATAACTTTCTCGCGAGAACATTGATGATCAGAAAATAATTTGATGGAAAGATCGGATTTAGGGCTTTGATTTGGAATCATAGACAAAGTAAAACCTTTACTTTTGAGTTTTTCTCGCATCTCACCAAAAGCAGCTAAATTTTTAGCACCAACATCAACCATTTTTTAAGTATGGGAATGAAGAAAAAGGTTGAAAAATAAAAAAGAAATCACAGCGGTAACAGACGCGTAATTTACGGAAGAACAGTAAACTTGCAGAGGAGTTACGGAGAGAAAGAAGAAGAAAGTAAAAGAGGAAAAGAAAATATGAAAGGATTATTTATAGAAGAAGAAATTTCTCGAAGAAGATGAATGCAATAAATGCTAAGAAAAGACATGAACGGTCAGATCGCAGCGGTTAGAGAGGACGTGTCATAAATTTATTAGAAGAGAGAATACGTGAAAACAGCTGGCGAAGGATACAGAAACGTGTCCGAACAGAGAAATCTGAAAAGATAAGTAGTTGTGGCATTTTAAAGTTCTCATAATCTTCTCTTCTTCGTAGAAAAGACATGAGAAGAGGCAAGATGTAGGACCAGAATATCGCTACAACACTTCTCTGCGAGATTAACAACACTTCCCAGCGAGCATCACCGCAAGTTCTTTAACTACACTTTGCGAGTGTCACAAAAGCAGTCAAAAGAGTGACGTAATAGCTGACGATTGAAGAAAACATAAGAAAAGGCTGTTTGTCCCACGATGGTTACAAAGCTTGCGAGAATGAACATTATAACTATCGCGGTACAATGGCAGAACAAATCCGAAAGAAGAGGAAATCTTAGCTGTCATCCACTATGTAATTCCCTATATAAAGGTTTCCACTAAATTCAGAGAAGGATGATGTATTTTTGAGAGTTGAGAAAGTCTTGAGGAGAGAGAAACTACAAGAAAAGAGTTGTATTCTTGAGTTCTTACACTCCCTGTAAACATTTCTGAAAATCAAATAATAATGTGTCGTTTTTAATCTTCAAATTTGGGTTGGTTATTACAAATTCTTAACAAGGGTTTAGTGTAGGATTTTCTGAAACTACACACCTCGTGGAGCTGTTTCCTCTACCACTAACAACAGCGGAGCAGTGGATATTCCAGTAGGTGTAACACCTCCTATCACCAGAGCCAGAGCAACCGCAAATCCTGGTATTTCTTCAAGTGTAACGCCTCCGGTCGTCACCAGGGCAACCACTACTCCTCCATCAGGACGAGGGGCCGGAGGAGCAAGAGGATGACAACCCTCTATCACCATGGTGGACTTGATGGAAAGAAAGGAAGTTCTTGCTAGAGCCCAAACATATATGGCTGCGACTCAGAAAGGGGTACTTACTTTTCTCAAAACCCTAACTGAATGATTTCCGTAGGGGACATGACAGCCCCTGGAGCCAATGAGGAACGTGTTCGATGCACCCGGGGTAGGCACTTTAATGGCGCATACCCGCATGGATGAGGAAACTCGTGACACTCCTGAACGCCCAAGAGAAAGAGTCCAACCATCCAAATTCATTACGCGTGAGGACCTGGAGCGAGTCCTCCGAAGCCGGGGCAAAGGAAATATGGCGGACATGCACCAACACCAGCCTCCATACCCTCAAGATGTACAACGAATTCCTGTCCCAAGGGTCTATGTCTCTCCTCAATTCTCCCTTTATGATGGTACTGGTAACGCTCGTGAACATGTATCTCGATTTTTGGAATCTTTAGGAGAACATGAATACAATCATGTTCTCCGCCTGAAAGAGTTCTCGAAGACACTTACCGGAAGAGAATACACTTGGTACAACAGTCTCGCACCTAACAGTATATCCAATTGGAGTGAGATGGTCGACGCCTTCTACAAGAAGTGTTTCTTCGTGTCAGATCAGGTCACCTTTTCAGATTTGGGAAGAATCTTTTAACGGAGTAATGAGCATCCGAACGACTTCATCAAACGGTTCAGGACTCAAGCATTGGATTGTCATGATACGAATGTCACCGAACGCCAACTGGTGGAGTTATGCATCAACGGGATGATTCCCATATACCGTGCTTTGTTAGAGAATCTGGGCTTCCAAATATTTTCGGAGCTTCATGAAGCCGCTAAGCACTCCGCTACGATAGCCCCAGCATTGTTGGAAAGAACAAAAATCGTTCGGAACGAAGATGCGCGTGAAAACTGAGGAAGAAGGCGCCTTATCAACAAGAAATATAATACAGGTCCTTCTGTGAGCATGGTGAGCGAATGAGGAAAGAGGAAAGCGTCGGCAACAGAACAACCGCCCAAGTGTGCAGCATCATCACATACGACTCCGTCTCGAAAGAAAGCGGACAAAGCTCATGTACAAGAGTCCGGAGATATGGTTCCAAACTTCCCCTTTCCCATGAATGAAGTGATAGAACTCCTGGAAGAATGGATTCAAGATGACACGATCAAGCTACCACCTATCATACGCCCACCGACCGAGGACGAGATAACAAATCCCAAATACTGCCACTACCATAGGTTTGTCCGTCACCCGACCAAAGATTGCAACAAGTTGAAACAAATCTTCAGAGAAAAGGTGGAAGTAGGAGAACTTCAGTTAGGAAACGAGGGTGTTCATAGGGACCCTCTGTCCATTAGAAGCTGCATGATCTTAGGGGATTCTATCCGCAAAACTGTACAAACCATGATGGAACGTTTGTGTGAAATATTGTATCTCTCGAAGGGACAACGTAAAGACATGTTCACAGCCCTCAACCATGTTGCAGGCGCTTGTATCCAGAGAAGGAAGTAGTCTCGAAGCCACAGACTTTCCTTGAGGACATGACTAGAAAAGGAGACTGGGGACTCCAAACCATCGCTCGTTTGAAGGATGTCGAATTCGACAGCACGTTGATTGACGAAGCCTCCGAGTTCAACATCATCACTGTCAAGACTCTGAGGGCCGCAAGGATTTCAAAACAAGAAGCTACTCGAAGCCCAACCGTGATTAGGATCTCAGAAGGAGAATTCAGAGACGCCTATGGATACATTGACCTCGAAGTGAAAATTGCTAATACTCTAACGCATGCTAAATTTTACATAGTGCAATAGTGTCCGAATTACGACATGATCCTGGGGCGTCCGTGGATACACAACAAAAAAGAAGCACTAGGAGTAAGTCCTTTGCCGGTTTCAGACTGAAAGAATCTCCAGCAAACCGTCAATCCCTGAAGATTGTATATTGCCGCATTGACACCTTGCAAGCGTGACGCAACTTCTTGGGGAAAGCCTGAATTCATTCCTTAAAAGGTTCCGAGCCCATGTAAGTCTCATCGAACAACCTTATTTACAAACAATAAAGCTTCTTCCTGCTGAGTCCAGGAGACTTGTTTCAATCAACAACCTCACCGCCAATAAGAGGTGTGAGTGGGGTGATGGTCCTTTCAAACGTTTTTTTTAAGAGCTTGGAAGCAGTCAGAGACAATGTGTCCCAGAAACAAGATAATGTGTCAAGTCCAAGTCCGTTTTAAATTGGAGACATGGTAGCAAAGAGGACCACATTTTAAGTTGGAAATGTGGCGGTGAAAATGACTAACCAATCTGATTTGTCTGTGACAAAGGAAGATGATCCATATTTGGTGGCAGATGTCATCCTAGACGGCTACTGCAAGATCATCAATGCTGACAAGCTTGAGGGAATGGCGATCCACTCACGATGGCTTAAACCCTACAGTACCTAGAGACGTTGTGCTACTCTTCCTCTCCGGCGTTCTCCGTAATGGTTCCTCCAACAATTTCCATTTCCTTGCTATTTTTTAATTCCTTCAAAAAATGATTGCAATACTTGCAGTCATAGTTATTAGGGTTCCAATTTCTCAATTAAAGTATTTTATTTAAAACAAATTACTCATGGGCATGACACAAAGACCCAGGTATGACCAGAGTCATTATTACCCACCAGATTAAACCAGAGAACCCTAAACACACTTCACACCTTTCGGGAAAGTTGGAGGAATAGAATACATGCAAAGGAAAAATGGAAAGCATCTTGAACAGTTTTTCCCAGCTTACATCAGGAGGGCACAGACGAACTTACGCCAGGAGAGTGCGGACAGGTCCGTGGTATTTTATTATGGCATTACTTTTCTTCTCACAAGGATCACATACAATCATATGAAGGCACAACCACTATGATGCAGTCTTAATAAAGGATGTCCTCAAAAATAAGAAACTTGTTCAAACAAACAAGTTTACAGAAATAAGCAAAACCTTGGACTCAGCCGCCACTGAGTACAAGGACAAAAGTGTTCACAAAAACACGGGAAAATACCCAGAAAAGAAGAAAAGAGAAATAATAGGAAGATTTAGTCATCAAAGGTCGATCGTGTATTCTCCACCATTGAAGTCTGCCTCAATGTCATCACGTGCCGCTACTGCTTCTTCTTCCGAGTCTACCTCAGCCTCCACTTCAGGTATTTTTGCAACCACGTTCTTCACGATGTCCCTAGTAGTGGCAGCTTCCATATCTTCCTCAAGAGCCGCTGCAACATTGGAGATCGTGATGATGACTTTTTGGAGCTTGGGTTCGTCCATATCAGAATCAAGAATAATCACACCATCGCGGATCGAATAATCACCCATGTCTTCCCATGGAGGCCGTTCATGTTCAACTCTTCACCTTTTCAGCCGTGCAGCAAATATCTCAGCTCTTGCGCTTACCGGTGGTTGCGACGCTTCCTCAAGCCTCTATTTTTCTTCCATGTCGATTAAAGTCATAAGATCACGAACGCGTTCTCGAGCGACGGAAAGGTACAGAATTGGCATTCCCCGTATGGCGCGATCAGCTTCGAGAAGCGGAACATCAATTTTAGCCATCACCTCCTCGAATGGACCATCAGTCTTGGGTTTATTCACTTAGAAGCTTCTTTCAAGAGAGATACTGATGGTCCATTCGAGGAGGTGCTGGCTAAACCCGAGAAGCTTCTTTCAAGAGAGTCTCCCATTTTGCAAAAAAATGATCTATGATTATGTTAACAAAAGTCATCACCGAGAAGATCAAGTTATACAATGGATGTGGAGCAATACCTAAACAAAGAAAGAAACAATTATGCAATGAGAGAAGACTCAGCGTCTTCTTTATATTTCACGAGTTAACAAGGTCCCAGAGAAAATATGAGTCTTCACTTATTGTCTGTAAAGGCTACAAACACGGGATAAAAATTAGTGGATATTTATCAGATATTTGAAGGCAATCATCATGCAATATGAAAAAACGCATCCAGTCTAAGAAACAGGCCAAATTCTATCTGGGGGACTTAATCCTGATCGACTACGATCACGTAGCGGGCCCATATTTGAACAAAGCGGGCAAGGCTGGTATTAGATTCAAGCAAGGCAAATATTAAGTCATGACACCAAATCGTGACAGTCATGCAGGCATTGGTCCTCGTCAAAAAACAGTACCAGTCAAAACCACGAAGCCGGTATTGGTCAAATCCACATGACGAGTATAAAGTCAATGTTTGAGCAGGATGGAACCCACGTTTAATCAAACATGCATAACGAACCATATTCATTCACACGTATCATAGCCCGATCTTTCTATACTCATGGGAATCGTGTTTACGAAGTTCAATCCAAAGATGGTCTTCTCAAAGAGTGAAAGGGTTTTACCTAAGAAATTATGGTTTGCAATAAAAAAAAATGGGACGTTACCTGGCGGACGGAGACGGACGGTGGAAGTGCTGTGAGTGACGGGCGCTGCCAAACAAAAAATAGTGAGAAAAAGAAAAGGGGTCTTCCCCTTTTATAAACAAAAATTGGAAGAATTCCAATAGAACAAGGATTCCTCTTTTGATTGAACTCCTATTTTGTTTCAAACACCCAAAGAAGGAAACCGGCCCCACTCAGGATTCCATGCTTGCAACAACATGTTCACATGCGCAATTAATAACGAACGAGCAAGGATTTTCGGGTAAGCTCCCTTCATCTCATTTTTTCCCGTATATTTGTCACCATCTCATGCCTACCCCACAATAGTGTAACCATTATATGCTAGGCAGGGGACTTAATGTTGATGGTGGATTTTAGTTCAGGGCTAAAGTTGTAAAACCAATTTTTGTGTAAACATCCTGCAGAGAATGAGACAATTTTATAAGTGATGATTACTTCTTCACTTTATTAATTCACCTAGAATGGAGCATGTAGCAACAATCCCCCGAATATTCTATGAATTTTAGCATTATTGATTAATGCATAGAAGGCCTTGTATTTCCTGTGTTGTTCCTAGCAGAACTCTCATTGTTGGTACGGCATGATGACTGATTGTTACTCGTAGCAGAGTAGCATGAATATCCAAGTACCAACAGTGAGGCATGCACGAAATGCCCGTACAGGCTATAACTCTCGGTGTGTTATACTATCCCGATTGAGCATGTAACTCTCGGTGTGTTATACTAGCCCGATTGAGTGTGTAACTCTTGGTGTGTTATACTAGCCCGATTGAGCGTCTAGACTGTCCGTAACAGTCTAGAACGATCACGGTCATCCAACTTCTCAGGCATGATAGGAGGGTCGGGATCGAATCCAATACCCCCAAGCAGGTATTGAAACATTCAATGCCAACCCAATGTGGGCCCCACATGATCGGCCTCCCCAAAAGGGGTGGCATAGCTTGGGGTGGCATAGCTTGCCAAACCGTCCAAACCAAGAAGAATGGACAAAAAACCCTAAATTAGGGTTTGCGGCACATTACATGTGTCGCAAAACGATCTATACCATCCATCTTCGCAGGCATAGATGGAGGGTGTAGATGTAAATTCAAAGGGCCTAGAGCATGTCAACACAATCACCGTGCTAGCATGACCACCATGGGCTTCGAACTTCATGGCCGGCCAGAGTCAGCCTAAAGCCACCCTTAGGTCGGGAACTCTTGATGTTCGCCCAGAACTAGCGTGGTCACGCTTCTAGGATCACATACAAGCGAGTCCAGAACCACTCAACACCTGCAGACAAATTGAGTGGCTTGAGATCACGTTTCCAGCAGGAACGATCGGTATAGGCGTGGACACAGCCTACCACACCTACTCGTTGGACCAAGCGCTCGCAGAGAGCACGGCCAAGCTTGGTCGTCTCGAAGCACGTACGCAGATGGCAAGGTGGCATCCCCGCCCCTTTAGCAGAATCGCTTTGCATGGGATTTACTGTCCTACACACGTCGATATCGGCTACGTCAACTTCAGAGTGGATTCGAGTGGCCTGGTCAAACGCTTCGTGGCAGACGAGTGAAGCATGGACATGCGACATCAGCATGCACGTCTACATGCATGCACGATCGGTCCTCCATGAAACACCTCCCATGCTTGGATTCGACCAAGCTGAAGGAGTACACTCACGCGCCTCCTCAAACCCTAGTCCGAGGGTAGTGACGATGTGGGTCATAAGTCATCTCGTCCGTCCAACTCGCCGGCTCGGACGGAGCCGGCCTAGGATAGGAGCTAGGCGACTAGTGAGGTATCACCGTGATCACCGTCTGCCACTCTTCACACACCATGTGGTCGGCCAGGAGAGGATTTGCTGGCGCATGACCTCCAAACCACTCACGTGAAGTAGGCGGGGCATGATGCTCAACATACGATGCTTCATATATGCCGAATACATTCGATGCATGACATGCATAGAATGCACACGATACTTTACAAGTATCGACTTCCTAAATAACTTAGTTATTTAACTAGCATTACATGCTACCTTATGTGGTTCCACGATCCACACACTCGAGACATCAATCATGTCACAAGCTGGGGGATACATCTTTGGGGTATTGATGCGGCGGTTTACGACGTCGCGGCATCGCGCGCCATCACAAAGACGTGTCGAGGAAGACATGGACGGTTAGTGATGATGGGAGAAGTGGGCAAGACTGATCGTGTGACACTAACACATAACTCCACTACTCCATCACTCCACTTCCTCCACTTCCTACGAGAGACGTGAATAAGGCTCAAATGACTTGTATAAATAAGTTCTCCTCCCTATTTCCAACTGAACAACGACACAGAAACCAATTGTTAATACGAAGCTTATTCAAACACCCAGAGCCTTCTTGCATTAATCGTAAGCCTTCTCACCTTTTTGTTACAAGTCATAAACAAGCCTATACCTTCACAATCTCAACACCTTCTTTGCTTCCCTCCCTAAGATCAACCCCATCTCCTTCACTTGTGACCAAAACAAATGCGGAGCGGCCATTTCTTGGTTTAGGCAGAATTGTATAGATTGATCTCTCGAATCAAAAGCACTCACGTGCAGTGCATTTGTTTAGGGTTTAGATTCACTTCTCATCCACACACCCCAAATTACCAAAACCAGTGAGTAGTTTTCACCCATAAATAATTGGCGACCACAGGTGGGAGATTAATCTCTCGGTTGTGAAGTCAATTTCTTCAATACCCAATCTCATTGGTTGATTTCAAGATGGTTGGTCTTAGGACTCAACAAACAATTTCAAATTCGGTCGAAGTTCCTCCAACGAAGATGCTCCTCCTTCCAATGGTGTATCGATGGTGTAACTTGGAAGAATCCCAACATTGATCGAGTTAGCACGAGTGCAGGAGATTCACACGAAGAACATGGACACGATCAAAGAAGCGATAAGCGACATACTCGATCTCCTCATCAGATGACATCGGATATGAGCGGTTCTCATGTCATGGAGATTTCTACGCTGGGGACTGATCCTCACAATGATCCTCCTCAAATCAACGGTTTTACCATGAACCGGAGATAGGTGGACCAGAAGCCGACTTCTCTAGTGGAAAGTTTGTGCGAACTTTTACACCTCTCGAAGAGAGGAATGGGCGGAGACGTTTGCTGTCAATCAAGTATAGCCTGGATGTGATTAACTTCATTTCGTCGAAGCCTCCAAACGCCGGATATATAATACGTGAATAATGTTATTTTACAAAAAGAAGACATGATGGCGGAGGAAGGTCATAGCTGAGGGCCACACACGTTCTTTGCACGCATAAAGGATTCGAGTTTAAGAGGCCCTCCTTCACACGGGGAGCCTCTTGAATGTGATTACCCTCAGATGCTTTCCAGGGATGGCTAGGTCTAGCGAAAGATCGTGCAACATCCTGCAACGATGATAAACTTTAGGGAAAACCAAACCAATAAATGGGATACATCAATCTGAATTTATCTATAGGACTCATCGATGCAAAGTGGTTCAATTCATAGAAAAAGTGGACTGCCACATGATATTGGCGAGACGGTGGCTTCATGATAATAGGATTATCCTTCGTATCACGGTGTTTGAAGACTATCTTTTGAATAAGGAAGTCGTTCGTATTCTTGCATCGTTCTCTCCTTACGCTGATCTGCGTAAATTGTTTGAGGCCCGAAAAAAATCCAACGGGAGAATCGGGAAGTTCGGCTATCCCACTCCCCACGTGGGCATCAATCTGGAGGAAGGACGGACTTGCATCATTGAAATCTAGGCGCCATGATGTGCCGAAAAACATTCTTCCCAGCCCAATGGGTAGCTCAATATTCCCACTAAAAGAGAACAGACTTTGGCAGTATTGAAGGGAAGATTGTATATGCGGCGCTTGGCTGTTAGCAATTATCGGGGAGACTACTACCGGTCTATCGCCCAATGGAATACTACAATATGATTCTGAAAGAGGTGTTGATGCTCCATGACGAGTACTTGAGGGCGGCACCAACTCCACGATGCCGACAAACTTCGAAGTTATATGCTCGGAAAAATTTATATCTCATCGACTCAACCTTGTCAGGAATGACGCCTGAAACTGGTGCAACTTCTCAAAATCTAAAAAAGATATATTAGCGGGCGTATGAAGAAATTCATGGCTTAGACGAAAATTTGGACACGTCACGCATGTCATACTGAATCAGCTAGGTTAAGCGAGTCTAAGAGCGGTTGGAAGCATGTAAGTGGAAAAGCAGTCAAAGACAAGGATACGAAGTCTTCTGGCCATGGCTTCATTAAACCATTCATCACCCAGCCCTGGTTGACTAATATGGTTCGATAAAAAAAAAATGGGAAGATTAGGTGTTGCGTGGATTTCAGGACTTGAACCAGATGTTTCCCCAAAGATGATTTTCCTCACCTAACATCGACATGTTATTAGATGCAACAGTGGGCATGGCATGTTCTCCTTCATGGAAGGATCAGCGGATACAATCAGATAATAATGTACAAACACGTGCAAATAAAATGACTTTCGAACTCCTCTCGAAACTTTTATTATACGTGACAATGCCATTTGGTTTGAAGAATGCCGGTCGCGACCTATCAACGCAGCTATGATGACAATCTTCCACGACATGATGCACAAGCAAGTTGAAGACTACGTGGATGATATAGTAGTCAAATCGAGGCTCGGTCGGATCACACAGAGTCTTACGACAAGTGTTCGAAAGGTGCCGTGAGTACAAATTGAAGATGAATCCATTGAAATGCGCCTTCGGTGTTTCTTGAGGAAAATTTACGGGATTCCGAGGTAACGCTAAGGGAATCTAGGTAGACCCATCCAAGACTTAAGCCATCCTCACAATGCCGTCACCACGAACTGTAAAGGAACTCCAAAGCTTCATGGCCAAGGTGAACTACATTCGGCGTTTTATACCCGGCTTGGCCTAACTTGTTGCTTCATTCACTCCCTTGCTGAAGAAGGGAGCAAGCTTTATCTGGACCGCACTACAACAGGAAGCGTTTCGGAAGATTCAATGGATGTTGTCGTTTCCAGTGGTCATGAAGTCCCTTGTCCAAGGAAGACCGTTGTATCTCTACACACCTTGAGCGATACTTGCGTAGGGGCTTTGCTCGTCAGGAGGATGATGAAGAGTCGAACATCCCATATACTATTTCGATCGAGTACTAAGAGATGCTGAGCTCGAGATATCCCAAAGCGGAGAAGGCGTGCCTAGCCACGATTCATTCCATTCGAAGTTCGGACATTACTGTTGTCCAACAAGGTAGTACTCATATCTAAATCCGACCTACGAAGTTTTTACTTTCAAAGCCGGTCTTGATGGGAAGGACGGCCAAGTGGCTTCTCCAAATGTCGGAGCTAGACATAACGTGCACATCACGAGAGCTATCAAAGGACAAGTCGTTGTTGATTTCTGGCGGCGTTCACTGGAGAAGGCACTCTTGCATTACACGAGGATCTTCCGGAGAATTTCCAGAGATCTCCGTTGTCGAAAGAGAGGCATGGCTCTTGTATTTCGATGGCTCTGCCACTCCTAGCAATAACACTGGAGGAGCAGGCGTGGTCTAGTATCTCCAACTGGTGAAGTCTTTTCACATTCTTTCAAGTTGGACTTTCGATGCACCAACAACTCAGCGGAGTATGAAGCCTTTCTCATAGGATATCAATAGCCAAGCAAGCGAGGGCCACTCGCCTAGAGATAAGAGGTGACTCTAAATCTCTGGTTAATCAGATGAACGGAGTATATGCATTGAAAGAAGCAACACTGGCCCCGTACCGATCAGAAGCCCAAAGGTTGTTGAACTACTTTCCAGATGCAACCATAACCCATGTTGGTCGTAGTAACAACAGACATGCGATTGTTTAGCCACTGGCGTCAAATTGCGGTTTGAAGGTTTGGAAGAGACTTCGACGGTAAGAAGGAGGACGAGTGGAATCAACATGGCTCTCACAAGCGAAGACATTGGGACTGTGATTGGCGAACTCCTATCATTCAAGAACTCAGCAGCTCACTTTCTCAAGAAAGGTTAGTCTCAAAACTCTGCAGAGCTATTTCATGCTTCATGGTATGCTATATCATCGAAACCGGATGGTTCCCTATCGAGATGTCTCGGAGATGAAGAGGCGCGATTATGACTTAACCGCGTTCATCTTGAAACTTGTGGACAAACGTTGGTGGTAATGCTCTACCGTCGTCTTCAACGCATGGGCTATTATTGGCAGAAATGGAAGCTCAATCTCGTTTACTCAGAAGTCTTGCACCAATTTCCAAGTGCCGCCACACCAATTGGAGGTCCTCAACGTAAGCCATCTTGAGGATTGGAAGAACCGTACATTAGTTATCTCCGTGATGGAGTAACTCCTGCCAATCAAAGGGATGCTGTCAAGATGAAACAAAAGGCGAAGCGATTCGTACTTCATGAGGGGATACTATATCGTAAAAACTTTGGAGGCGATCTATTACGGTGTTTGGCTAAGGAAGAGGTTTCGACTATGTTGAAAGGAATGCACGAAGGGGAACATCAAGGGAAGAGAAACTATTTCTCCGGATACATGAGAAGTACTATTGGCCGACCATGGAGGATGATCTTGACTTCATTAGTTCAACAACGTCGCAGGTGTCGAGAAAATTACGTGAACCTTGTTCACGCACCTTCGTTCCCTTTACACTTTCGATCGCGATCATGGCCCTTTTATAGTAAGGACTTGACATTATTAGGAGGATTAATCCGTCATCGTCAAGCATCATTATTATATCATGAAATGCGATGGAGTATTTTGCCAAGTGGGTTGAATCCATCCTCTGTGACTATGAGCAACGATCGTAAAATCTTCATTAAAAAATACATCATTGTCCAGTTTAGTATGCCAAACGCATCATCATAAACAATGGCACTCCCTTGCAAACAAGCGAATATGAGCTATTTGAAGAATATGGAATTACACAGGTCTTCTCCACCATCTACTATCCTCAAGGAAACGGACAAGGTGAGAGCACCAACAAGACAATGATCCGGATTCTCAGTCGAACAGTGCATGACAACCCTAAGAACTGGCACGAACAATTGCCTATGGCACTATGGGCATATCGGACGGCACCTAGAAGTTCCGTTGAGGTTTCTCCATATTCACTTGTTTACGGTGCGGATGCGATTCTCCGATGAAATCGGATTCCATCGGCGAGGATTGCGTGACAAGTGGGGTCCACTGGAGCGAGGCTGAGGCATCTAACTCGAGAATTGCTGAGTTAGACACTCTGGATTCCAGAAGAAGCAAGGCAGAGGAGCGCGATCAGGTGTACAGAAACAGGGTCTCCAGGGCGTATGACAAAACTGTAAGGCCACGTGTTTTTGGAATAGGAGATTTGGTCTTGAAGACATCCAAGCACATTCAACAAGACATGTCTGCACCAAAGTTCTCTCCAAAGTGGGAAGGTCCCTATGTGATTACCAAGGCTTACAACACCGGCTACTACAAGATCATTAAGGAGGATGGAGGCAAGTTAGAAACAGTCATTAATGGAAAATAGCTCAAGGCATACCATGCCGATCATTGTCCCGAACTGTCCCACGACATGACAATGCGAGACATTTTCATTACACATTTGAATTGTCAATTTATTCGAAAAAAAATGCTAATAAAAAAAAACTTCATCCATCTGCAATGCAATCAAGAATGTTCAAAAGGAAAATTGACAATGAAGGAGTGTAGCCTAGAAGAGGCAGTCCAGTGATTATAGTTCCTTGAAAACATCATCTTCAACCTAGCATGATACCTCTCTGTCCTATCCTTGAAGTTTTGAACACTCTGCTCCACCTTCTTTGATTCGCAGCGAGCCTTTTCCTCCTCCAAGATAGCTTTTGTAGCAGGAACAACATTCACGAGGATACCATCTCGATCAACCTTGATGATATCAAGACGCTGCCATGCCACCCACATTGAACTCCATGGATTCGCAGGTAGATACCATGTTCTCCCACTTTTCGATATTTGATTCAGCGACGTTGCGAACGGAAATATTCTCCATCTCAGCAATCATGGGAAGAAGGCAGTTTACTGTAGTAACCAGAGCAGATGAGCAATACTGAACTACATTCCTGGTTGCGATGTGGCCATACTTTTTCACACTTTTGTATACAGAGGCACAAACTCCTTCGCACTAAGAATCCACCAACATCTCGGTAGCTGGAAGACAGGCATTTCATGTGTACATCGAATACAAGACCCGCATTGGGGTATTCATAAGATGAGATACCCAGATCAGCATCTTCAAGGTCTGCAGCGTCAGGTGTGTTCGAGTTTGAAGGAAGCGGACTGGTCAAGTCATCATCATCGATAACCGTTACACATGTTCCAGTGGGGTATCTCTGCAAAAGAAAAGATCATTCACCTCATCATCAGGAATAACAAGCAATTGTGCGGAGAGGAAAAGGAAAAGAGAGACAAACCGGTATGACCTTCTTGACTCTAAAAACACGAGCAGAGGACTCATCATGAAGCCTAGATGCAGATCGTGCATGCTTAATAGAAGATCCTGGGTGTTATGAAGAAGATGATCCACTGTTGTTCGACATGATGAGGAAACGGAGTTTCTGCCAGAGAACCCTATTGTAAAATTGTAAAAAGTGGTTCAAAATATCCACGCATGCATATATCTTGAGAAACCCTAAAGGAAGAGTAAAGCGGTCATGTGAAGCCTACCCGATATATGAGGATTCAACACGACCAAGTCATACTTTCTTTCAAACCTAATCAAAGATTGGAGAACAACTAGATATGAACGATTTGGCCAGAGCGGTGTGTAAACACCCACGTCGGGGAATCCAGATGGAAGAAGACGTCCTAAGAGAGGAAGCCGGTCCACCAAGGCCCGTGGTCACGCATGCATGGAGGATTGCCACGATTGGTCGAAGTCCCTCAGGTAGACTTCCTCATCTCGTCCTCTTATGTTATATATGTCACCATCTCATGCCTACCCCACAATAGTGTAACCATTATGTGCTAGGCGGGGGACTTAATGTTGATGGTGGATTTTAGTTCGGGGCTAAAGTTGTAAAACCAATATTTTGTGTAA